>CAXHSM010001557.1:1839427-2527000 GCA_964019185.1 Maratus speculifer
GATTAAGTTTTTTATCTAAAATTTGTTAGAAATCAAATGAGTTTTTGTTTACTTTACTAAAAAAATCTCAAATATTTACATCAGTTTTAATTATAATTAATTTTTCAGTTAATTTTCAGCAGTGAAACTATGCTTTAAATTATTGAATATTTAATCTATGACTATCACAATGCATGCAAGTCATAAAACCAACTGCGATAGTCACATATTAAATATTTACATCAGTTTTAATATTTTTTCTAAGTACAGTAGACTCCCTTAAATCCACACATCATCTACAGATGAAATTAATGGAACTTTCAATTCACATGGAATGACGAAATTTAACATTTTTATTTTAATGCCTTTTCTATATATATTTTATTTTGCATTTTTTTATTAATATTACTGAATCCATGCTTAATCATGAAAGAAGAGTAAATTTATTTCTTTAAAAATGCAAGATATTGCTGATGTCATTGGTAATCACATTCTTTTTGCCAAGTGTATTTATAAATTAATCAAATCTTTTTTTATTATAATTAAGACTGGCTAAACCTAAAATAAACATATATATGCAGTCAAAGTTCTATAATCCACACAAGTTTAGAGCCAAAGGTTGTGTGGATTATGGAATATTGCAGATTATAGAACATTATGGATTATGCGCCATTTTATTATTTCTAGATGATGTTTTAATTCTATAATCAGTAAAATATGAAAAAATAAATATGAAATCTGAAAGTTAATTTAGTAGACTACTAGTCACAAGTAGACTACCTCAAAAAATGAATTTTTTAAGTTATTTTATTAAAAAATTATATGCATTTAAATAAAAATAATTACATAGGTTCTGAAACACAGTTTCTTTTTTACTGTTCATAAAATAAAAGAATTGTGTTTAAAAAAATGTTTTATTATGATTTTTTTCATTTTTTTTTTAAATCGTTTTTGGATCACTAATTTGTAAATTTTTTTAATTGTTTATTTGATTGTTTACATTTGTAAAGTAACGCAATTATAGAAAATTGCGGATTACAGTACTTTGACTGTATAATTTTTTTTTATTATTGTAAACTTTGTATTTTGAAAATATGAGTTAAATAAATTTTACATATTTAATAATAAAAATTGATCTAGGAAATAGAAAAAAAGGGCAAAGAAATAGTGAATTGACAGTATATATGTACAGTCAATCAAGGCAGCTTTGTTCCTTCTTTATGAAACTTTGATCCATTCTGTCATGGTGAACTCTTCACAAATTGCTTTCAATGAGCTGCCAAACCACACTAGTGCTGCTCTCTATGTTTGGATTCCAAGACTTTGCCGTTTATTCAAGTGATGTTGCAAATGTAATCTTTTTTTCTCTCTTGTCTTGATAAGTTCTGATTGTACTGTTCTTAATTCTTAGGAAAAACGTTTTGAATGTAAAAAAGTCTATTTATTGCTTAAAAATATATTTAATCAATTATTATAAAACTAAATATGAACTTCTAAAAATATATTCTTAAGAAATGTGCCTACTTTTGGAGCTTTATTTTTAATTATTTTATATATATTTTTAAAATATGAAACTTTTATTAAGCACATGTTATTTTAGTAAAATAGGACATAAAATTATGAATTTAAATAAAGTTTTAATGAAATTTAATTAACTTTTCAAATTTAGGCAATATTTAGTCATATTTTAGCAAAAAATTTCGTAAATGCCAAACCTTCTATAACAAAATTTATTCAGTATGTTTCACTTTTTTTTCCAAGAATATGTTAGCAAACTATTGACCTGTGTAATGAAGCAAAAGATTTGCAATACATTTTACATTTACTAAAATATTTCAAATTTTGTATACAAAACATAATTAAAAAAATGAAATGTGTATTTTTCAGTGAGAATAGCTTCAAATTAATATATATACTTGCAAACAATCTTTATTTTGCTTCATAAAATACCAATATAGAAATTGCAATCAGATGATTTAATTTTCTTTTTTTATAAATTTTAATATATAGATGTAGATATATAGATATGAATAAGTCCACATACATTTTAAACAAATAAAAAATGTCTTTATACAATTTATAAAATTATCGATTTATAGAACTTCATGAAATACACAAAATTTTTTTTAAGAAGACTATTTCTTATTTCTTTGTAATATGAAAGTTTTGGTACATAATTTTGAGTTGAGCCTGTTGAGAAGAGCCTGTGAGAAGAGAGAAACAGCCTGTTGTCTGCTAATCTATGTATAATCTAATTTGAAAGAAAATGCCGACCTTCTCAAAAATTTAACCATTGTTTTCTTATTGAAAATGTTGAATAAGAAGAGGATCAGTACAAACAATCACCCCATCAAGATGAGGACAGCTAGAAATTTGAAATTTATTAAAACTTGATAAGCATATTAAAATATACTGGCCTGATAAGTCCTATCTTGCTGGAGCCCCACCAGTGGCCACGACGTTCTGACCTCGAAACTGGTAGACGATAGATGCTAACCCAATCGCGATCGTCAGCCTAACCGTTAGGAGTTTTCCGTAGTTTTCTTCAAACCTTGTGTAAATACGGGTTAGGTTGGAAAGACCCCCCATGGAGGGCATCCCACCCATTAGGACCTATATCCCAAGCGTTGATAATTGGCCGGCATTAATAAAAACAAACCAAAACCTATCTTGCTGGAAATCATATCCAGATCCAATATTTAATTAGTTGATTGATTGTTGCACCATTATGTTTTCCTGCTCCAGTCCTCTATGTTTTTAAACCTTTGGGTGCAAGAAAATACAAGGGTAAATATATGAGTCAATCGTTAAAATTGGGTTTTCCGAGAGTTTTCCTTCAAGATACCACTTGACAGACCGATTTTGTTTTAATATGAAAATAGATTTTTAACTAATTCTAGAATTTCAGCCATAAACTTGATGGGAATGATTGTCCATACTGCTGCCTCCCTGTCTATAAACCAAGCATATGTATATGTTCATTTTGAAACTTTTTTATTATATTCAATACTTTTATAATCTTTAGTTTTAATTTTAATTTAGTTGTTTACATATCAAATATATGTATAAAATATAAATCATTGCAGATTAAAGTTCTTATTAGCATGTTCTCTTAGTTTCTGCTGCTTTTTTTAATTTAAGTTTCTGCCATGCTGATTTTAACCAGTTACAATCACTCGTTTTAATCACCCTGGTAGAAATTTGCTAACCCTGCATCTGATGTTCTTTTATGACTATATTATTCTCTCTATAGACTCTATTATAACTAAATTTGATGTTTTCATATCTCACATTTCATCATCCGATTTGCATTAGACTAACCTTAGAATATACTTCCAAGTGAGCTGCATTTTGAAATTGCATGAAAAATTGTTTTTTAATTTACATATTATCAAGTTAAAAGTAGAGAAGCAACGGATATCCAGGAAACATAGAGCATCTGGCTGATCCGGCCAGTATGCCGAAAGGTTGGCAGTAGCAGTATGTCATGATTATTTGGCAGTACATCCTGCCTGAAACTATTAAGCCATATTATACATTTATTGTTATAACTCACTGTTAAAATTTCCAGATTACAAAGCTGATAGTTTAATTTAACAATATACAGTACATTCATTTATTATTAATATGGAATTATTTATATTCATGACATTGTACAAACACGCGTAAAAATGGGAAAAACTTCGAGTGACTCACGAAAAGAAGAAAAATGATATTTTATTAAGTGTTAGAAGCAAGAAAAAATAATTTTTTTTTTTTTCTGACAACACAAAACTTGTTTTTATGAAGTAGAGAATGAAGTTTTAGAAAACAAGTTGGAAATTACACGGAAGCGTAGCAAATGAGGTGCGTTCGTACGATTTTTTTTAGGGTCATTCCGTGTCAAATCAACACAAAAAAGTAGCATTTTCAACCCGACCCCCTCAGAATTTTATGAAATTTGGCTCACTTGTTAAATTTATGTAGAAATCATCAAATACAAAATTATAAGTCTCTATTTCTAATAGTTTCTGAGATAAATAGCATCAAATATTGAAAAAAATTGCAAAATTTTTAAATCCGTGAACTACAAAAAAATTCATATTTAATTTCCTAATTGACATACAGCTTTAATCTTAGTATTGTTAGAAAGGGTTTGCTTTGACCTTTTTTATGATGTATCGCATGCATATTTTTCTTTAATTTTTAATTTCAAGGTCAAACATTTTTACCTTTGACCTTCTGTATCTCAAAAAGTGGTATTTTATTTTTTTCAAAAAAATTATATGTTATTCTTACATTGTTCCCCTATAATATCTGACTTTCTTATTTTGGGACGCTCATGGGAAATTGAGTTATAAATTAAAATGCACACACCAGATTCCAATTTTATTACCAAAATCCCCTACATGATGACTTATCTATGCTAATTTATGCCAACAAACTTATATTTATGCATATTTAACAATAAGGATAAACATGTTCTACTTATCTCAACTCTGTATATTAATTCAGAACATGATATAAAGTTAAAAATTTAAAATGAAAAAAATTATATTTACTTTAACTATAAAGATTGATTGTTTGAATAGACAATAGCAAATATTACAGGCATACAATTTGCTTATGTTGCTTCCTTGCAATATGAGGAAGAAAATCATTTGTTGCAACAGCGTTTAATGTTTTCTTGTGTGGCCCTGGCACCCAAAAGTTACATGCTTTCATACGAACCACTAGTAACAAAATTTAGGGTAAAATGTATTTGAACTCCACAACAGAGAAGGAAGTAAGACTAACCAAAGAACAAGACGAACTTAAACTGCATGAAATAAAATGGGTTTGTGACATGTATTTTTGAATATCAGTAGTGGGTAGGACATGTTCTTGATGTAAGTATGACACAGATGAAATAAACTTCCTTCATATTCATGGTCCATCTCCATCCTTTTGTATCCACAAAACCCAGACATATTGCAAATACCAGCAGCTACATTTATAATCAGTCATAAATTAATAACAATTGATACAATCTATATAATAGGTGACTTTAGCAGGGGTGATTGTGACTCAGAATGAAAAAACCCTGAAAATTATCAAAGCAAAATATACCAATTCTAAAACTCACATTCACTCAAGAAGATTTGGAACAGCAAAGAAACAAGTTTGGAGCAGAAAAGACATCTTTTAATAAAAGCAAAGGATTAAAAAAAATATATAGAAACAAAATGAGTTTATGGCAACAGAAAGTTCCACTCCACAAACTTTTTTTTTTGTAATCTTTTGACGAAATTTGTCGTTTTTTTCACACTTTTTGGAGGAAATTGATCGTTTTTTCACGATTTTCTGATGAAATTTATCGTTTTTTTTTTCACAATTTTTGAATGAAATTGATTATTTTTTTTCGCTATTTTTTTGGACGAAATAGATCATTTTTTCGCTATTTTTGGACAAAATCGATCATTTTGTCGCGATTTTTTTCAAAATTCTCAAAATTTTTTAATGTTTGAATTTCCCACTAAACCTAACAATATCATAAACACGGAAAGATCGATCGGGAAAACTCGGAAATCCGGAGTACACACAGAACACAATCACCCCTGCTTAATAAAGAAATAAGGGTGAGAGGTTTATGTTTAAATTAATATCTCAATATCCCATGTGCGTCCCAAAATAAGAAATTCAGATATTATAGAGGAACAATGTAAGAATAATATATAATTTTTTTGAAAAAAATAAAATACCACTTTTTGAGATACAGAAGGTCAAATGTCAAAATGTTTGACCTTGAAATTAAAAATTAAAGAAAAATATGCATGTGATATATCATAAGAAATCCCAAAGCAAACCCTTTCTAATAATACTAAGATTAAAGCTGTATTTTAATTAGGGAATTAAATATGATTTTTTTGTAGTGAATGGAATTCAAAATTTTGCAATTTTTTTCAATTTTTGATGCTATTTATCTCAGAAACTATTAGAAATAGAGACTTATTATTTTGTATTTGATGATTTCTACAAGTGAGCCAAATTTCATGAAATTCTGAGGGGGTTGGGTTGTGAGCTGTGTTGATTTGACATGGAATGACCTGATAACGGAGTTTCAAAATTATTCAGATCTTGCTATTAAAGTAAACAGTACTTCGGATACACTATGGTGGCCGAAATATTTTTTTGTTTTCCTGTATATATACAGGAAGTAACTTTACTACACCTCAGCAGTGTATATCATATTCATAAAATGTGAAAGAGTTTAATATAATTAAAACATGCCCCAAACAATGTTTCCCCGGATAGCATTATGTAGTGGAATACTTTTGTGTGGCCCTGTAATTTAATTATAAATATCCTTTAATCACAGATTGACAAAATGTGTATTTTAGTATATATATAATTTATAGGTTCTATTTTATATTTATAGGTGCCTATTTTATTATGTTCGAATAAGTGTAACACCATTAAAATGCATTTGAAACTTTTATCCCCATTGACCGTAATATAATGGAATCCTTTTGATTGTCCCTGTAATTTATCTATGCATCCGACTTTCATAAAATTTGAAATGACTAGACAAAATTATGTAATAATTATGTATTTTAAATTTCAAACGATTAAAATGCATTTGAAGCTTTTTTCCCCATTGACCGTAATATAACGGAATCCTTTTGATTGTCCCTGTAATCGATCTCTGCATCCGATTTTCATAAAATTTGAAATGACTTGCAAAAATATGTATTTTAAATTTCAAACGATTCGGACGGACAGACAGACGGACGGACTGAACAACAACTATAGGTGCTACATATTTACATAATTACGAACGCACCTAAAAAGAGGAAAGACAAAGGTAAAGATGTGAAACAAAACATTCTGCTATATTTACTACATGTATTCAATTAAGGATATGTTTGTCCTTTATAATACAGAAATAGTAAGATAAACATCCTCTTTTTAAATTAATCAATTGTAAGTATTTTGCCCTCATAAAATTATTTCATTTTTTTCTAAATTACTTATCTGATGTTACAGAATGATTTAAAAATAATTTCATATTGGCACTAAATCTTAAATAATTATAAAAATAATTGTTAATAGAAACTATAAAAAAAGGGATTTAAAATCAAATAAAATTAATATTATGTAAACATATGTTTAACTTCTTTTAAAAATGATAAAAAAAAGATAAAAACATGCTGTGACTGATAACCGACATCCGGCTGCGAATTATACTGAATATCCGGTGTCCAGTATCCAGCCAAAATGCATCTCTCTTAATAGGATTTTAAACATGGTAAAACTATGAGTTTCCCAATCCAGAGCCGAGAAGCTCCTTGCGGTCCATCAAAGAGGTCAAGAGACCTCCAATCCATGAGGCACCAACTGACGACCAGTCTGAACGATAATGCCACCGCGCGTCGGCCAGGAAAGGCAGGCTGAGATGTCAGGCGTACGACTCAAGCGTCGCAGACATACGTGACAATCAGCCGTCGCCACTGAAACGATACCGCCCGAGCCTCACTACGGAGCCCTGTAGCGAGCAGTGTAGCGAAAGCTGCCTGAGCACACCGCTGATCAGCGGACTCAGCCTTCAGGCAGGACTTTCAGGAAAGTGACTCGAATTCTCGTTACGCACAAGGAAAACCCCGAAAACCTTGTATAGTCGCTTCGTCCGAATTGCGCCCACAAGTGTTCTCGGACTCCTCTTATAGAGTAGTGCGTTCGAACGATTTATCTGCGTTCGATAAAATCTTCAGAAAAAGACAATGGAGAGCTCATTTGCCCCGCCTATTCGTCAAGAGAGGGCTGAGTATTTCAACAATCAAGAGAACGCTGAGTATTTCAACGATACCTTTCCTTCTATAATGATCAGAGCAAAGATCAAAAAGCGTCCGAATATGAAAGTTTTGGGATGAAACTCTTTTCCCTAATGGACCTTCACAAGGGACACTCATAAACACAATGTCTAATGGTGCTGATCCCGTTTAAACTTGGTAAAATGACTAATAAATGATTAAAATATTACTATGCAATATAGCTTGAAAGAGTGATGTTTAATTTTATTTTAAGAATCGTTTATATTAGACTGAAAAAGGAATAATTTTGGATGAATTCCAACTAAATACAATTGTGCATTATATTCTTATTAGCAAAAAACAATAGTTAAATTTGCTTCACGGCTTAAATGTGTCGTTTTTTCACTGATCATGTGGAATCTTATCATTAAATTTGCTTTTTTTTCAAAATATTTATTATAAAAATTTGTAAAAAAAAAATTTTATTCAATCTTTATAATTTTCTTAATGATAAATTTGTTTTATAGGTGGTAGGTTTTTAGCTTACATGTAATGATTTTATACATAGTTTAATCAGTATATAATTACGAAGTGAACCTTATGCACTTTTAGTTTTCCAAGGATCAGATAATTAGGTTTCTATTGTAGTTTTTAATATTATCATACAAATTTTATTTCTATTCAATTTAATGTATTAATTTTTATTTTTAATGTTAAAATTATTTTTTTATTTTATATATTGTTTTTTAATGAATAAAAAAGTAATTAAGTTATTTCTGTTTATTGCAGATGCATAAAGCTATAAAGTTAAATATACATCAGATCAATCAAAATTATCTTTAAAGTCTGAAATATGCAGGAAAATATTTCTTTACAAAACATTTTTGAAAAAACAACTTTTAGCCCGCAGAAGGGAAAATGTTTTGTGTGTGAGATATGCAACAAGAGTTTCTCTCAAAAGGGTCATTTAAACAGACACCTGTTAATTCATTCTGGTCATAAACCTTTTATGTGTGAAACATGCAATAAGCAATTCACTGAAAAAAGTAATTTAAGCAGACATCTCTTAATCCATACTGGTAAGAAATCTTTTGTGTGTGAGATATGCAACAAGAAATTCTTGGACAAGAGTAGTTTAAGCAGGCACCTGTTAATTCATACTGGTGAGAATCCTTTTGTCTGTGAGCTATGCGGAAAGAAATTCTCCAACAAGAGTTATTTAAGGAGACATTTGTTAATTCACACTGGTGAGAAACCATTTATCTGTGAGGTATGCAATAAAAAATTCTCTCATAAGGGTAATTTAAGTTCACATCTGTTAATTCATTCTGGCGATAAATCTTTAGTATGTGAATTTTGTTGCAATAAATTTATCACATAAAGGTATTTAAATAGTCATCTGTTAACTCATAGTGATAAGAAGCCTTTTCTATGTGAGATATGCAACAAGAAATTCTCTCTTAAGCAGCATTTAAGCAGGCATCTCTTAATTCATACTCGTGAAAAACCTTTTGTTTGTGAGATTTGTAGCAAGAAATTCTCTCTTAAGCATAATTTAAGCCGGCATCTCTTAATTCATACTCGTGAATAACTTTCTGATTGTGAGATATGCAACAAGAAGTTTCCTTCTAAAAGTGATTAACGTAAACATGTGTTAAAAATTACTCATGAAAAATTATGAGAGGTATGCAACAAAAATGTTTCCAAAAAATTTATAATTAATCAAACATCTGTTGAAAGGTAGTGGTAATCAAAATGTTCTTGAAACTCTTATGCTATTCACCATAATGTAACAAAATACTTTTGACTGTCTTTGTAAACGAACTATGCATACTGCAGACTTCATTTTATGTAGTGATTGTGCTATATAAAATGACAATAAGATATTGAAATTTCGTGGAATCTGGGTCTATTTTTAAGAATTAGAGCAGGGATAGATAGATGAACATGGAAACCGAAGTCATTAACATGTCTAATCTGTTTAATTGTTTAAAAACAGAAAAAAAAATTCATGCATCAAGTGTTAAACATAACCCAATACAACTAAAATATTTTGCTGAAAATTTATTGTTTTATAATAGTACAAGAAATTTTTTTTCCTGAAATGTCAATAAAGGCTTACTGTGGAGACACAAAAAGACTTTGTTTGTCGTCTCTAAGTTTGTCTATTCTACAATAACTGCCCCAAAAAGCCGATTATCTTTAAATGAAATGGGCATGTTGGTGAGGTACCTTCATTTAGTGGCACAGTTTTTCCTATTTGAATTATTATTTCTAATTATAAAGAATATATATATATTGCACTTAATGCATTTTTAAGGCAGTTCAGACAATTTTCAAAATTCCATTCATTCAAAGAGAATGATGCATCCGGTTAATGTATTTACTTAGTAAATTATGGATGATGCTAAAATTTACTAATAAGAGTTTCTGATAAGACTGCTGAGCAAACCGTAGCATAACTATGTTTGGATTCATGCAAATAAGGTTAATATTGTTTCGGTTCGCGAAAATTTTAGAACATATTATTAACATCAAAAAACTATTTAGCAACGAGAATTTTGAAATTGCATTCCACTTTATGGATTTTTTTTTATTTTGAGCCCCTATTTTAAATTATTCCTTTTATTTAAAAAATTGTCAATATATTTGTCAGATTTTTATATTTACCTGTATAACTCTTGGTAGAATAATTTATATGCTTACTAATGATATAAAACATAATTTTTATTAATTTACTTATTTGACAATATGTATATATACACATATATATTGTTTTTCTATCTTCAATTACCTAGCTACTGTATTTCATAACCTATAAAAAATAAATTATTTAATAATCATGACTGTCTAAAATTTAATACAAGTTGTGGCTGGGGAAGTAAAAGACTAACTAATCCTTAATAATCTAGTCTGCAGTACAACTCTGAACCAAATTTAAACTAAGTTTGTAACATAATGTTTATTTAAAATTTAATGTTAATACTATTAAAAGGTTATTGCAAAACATTGCAGTAATATGTTACAGTGCAAGCTTGATTCGATTTTGGTAATTAGCAGTGGAAGGATCAATGATGATCCAGTGCATTTAAAGATCTCCAAATATGGCTATTTTTAGGTGATTTTATAATGTTAATAGAAAGAAGCCGATTAATATGTATTTAAATTAAATTTTTAACATGCTAAAAATGAGAAAAAGTACATTTAAATGCTTTTTTAATAAATTAATCCTGGAATATAAAAAGGATGCTTTTCAATAAAAAAAATTAATAAAATAATTCATGGTTACAGATGACGTTTGTTATTAGAGGTCCTGCTTTCATTAAACTTATGATCTTGTAATTTTTACCTAATTCATTTTTTAATTAATTAGGTAAATTAATTTTTTATCAATACTGATCCGCTTAAAGTTACTGATTATGCATAACTTGTAGATCAGTTTATTAACACTTGAATCATTCCACCTTTGGGAGTGACGATTAAGGAACTATAAGGTATTTAGGTGCCCTGAAGTGTAATTCTTTTTTTCACTTTTAGCATAATTTTAGTTACCGGATTGTAAGGGATTTTCTTGCTCAATTTTATAGGACCTATTTAGATAAGATCTTACATGTAAGACCGCAAAAATTATGTTTTAGAAGCAATTATAAAATAACTAGATTTCTAAATTTGATATGAATTACATAGAATAGATTCAATTTAAGTTAATATTTCTTTTTTGGATTATTTCCTTCTTTTATTTATTACTTTTGAAACCTCTTAAGTTTTCTATATAATATATATTTATGTAATTTAAAAATAAATAAAATGTGGATTATAGTATGTTTATTATTCTTATTTGAAATGTAAATGAAATACAATGATTTGCAGAGCTGATGTTGAGGCTCATGATCTCTAGATTTATACTAGTTAAATGACTGACGGGCACTCACCAGAATTTGGGAAGAACTTCATTTTGGCATGGAAATGAAAATACAATGAGTCTTCTAAAAAATAGAATTATTTTACAATGTTTTTGAGGATGCTTTAAACTCGTGGAGATGTGTTTTAAGTATAAGAAGAGTTGTATTGTTTCTAATAAATTTTTTAATTATGAATCGAATGCACCATCTGCAACTCGATACCAACATTTATTACAAAGTTAGAATAGGTTTCATGAATACGATACTGAAAATTTATATTTATTATTTAAACTAATTTTGTCACATTTATTTTATTTTCAAACATATTCTTTATACTATATTAAATAATCTCAAACCAATGACAGATCCAGAGGGGGGAGGGAAGGGGCAATCATCCTCGCCGCTTGTATCGATAAAGTATTTGCAAAACATGCATCCTCACAAGAAATGACTTCGAAGAGAAGGCGAAACTCGAGCCTAATGTGGGTCGTGCCTGTTTAAATATACAAAGTTCGGGCTGGATCAGGTCTTTTTGTTGTAAGGCTGGGCCGGGTCCTGATCCTGGTCGTATATTTTTCTCTGGATTCGGGTCGGGCCAGATTTATTTTTCTTCCAGGTTGAGCAACTTGACTTCTTTCTTCATAGAGATCTACACTGGACAAAATTTCCAGGTAGAGGCTGAACCCGGAAAAGAAACTAAACGCTTCATCTGTGTCCAATTCAGCCTATGTGAAAAGGTTTATCGGCCCGACTGCTTCCTTTGCACCAGGGCCGGCGCTAGACATCTCGCCGCCTGAGGCGAGCCTTATTTGGCCGCCCCTATGACGTCATCTTTTTTTTCTTTACTGCTTCTCAAACTTTTTTTCAAATAGGTAAATTAATGGCTATAATTTATTTGCATAAATATAACATAAAATGTATTTATATTTAACCTTTTCCGGCACAGGCAAAATCTATTAGTAAAATGAAAAATTATTGACTAACATCGAAATTTAGAAATGACTTATTTAGAAATTAAAATCTCCTTATTTTAAGCTTTCATTGTAAAAGCAAATTTTTATAAAAAATATTACTGGTGCCGTTTTCAAATTTGGAATCAAAATTATGTGTGCCCAGACTGGGCCCAATGGGCTGGAAAAGGTTTTAAGGAATTTAAAATAATCAAAATGCTTAATTTATTTATATATTTTATTTTATTTCTTTGCATCTTTTTAAAAATAGCAACAGCTATCTTGGAATTAAATTAATAAATCTTATTCTACTAGTATCATAAAACTAGTCGTTGGGGGCCACCGTAATACTTACCCATCATGGATATGTATATGAAAATAAAGCATGTGAAAACTATTTATACAATGCATTGCAGTTCATAAACAAAATTTAAATATTGTTAATGTACATAAGTAATGCTATATTAAAGAACTGCTGATGTACCAATTTCGACAAATTATATAAAACGCCAAACTACTCAAGCAGTACCGAACTGCGTAAAAGAAACATCCTTATAACTCCAAAAATAATAATTCTATTAACTAACAATTAACTGCGTCGGATTAAGCGTCTTATTTACAATTAAAATATACCTCTGAATTGCAATTTGAATGAAATACAGGGTCATGAAAAATCGAAGAATGTGGAAAACAGGATTACAAATATCTCGGCAACTAAAAATCCGATCGACTTCGTTCTATATGCAAAATGTGTATTGTTTTAATGCCTTTTATGTCCATTCCATAGAACAAAAAAATTCGAAAATTTTTGTATACCTTTCATCAGAACGAATTTTTCGAGAGTCCGAAAAAAATAGTTCCGGATAATCGAGGTTGCTGATATTAAATAGGCTTCGTCCCATTCTTACATACTAACTACATACAAAATTTCAAGTCTTTATCTCAATTTGTTCGGGAGATAGAGCGTTTACAGACAGACAGACAGACGGACGACAAATTTTTTTTTCTAAAACTATGTTTTTCGGAATCTCCACTATCTAAAACGTGTAAATCCGTCAAAAAAAATTTTTCGATTTTCAAAACGATTGCAAGATTTACCCTATACTACGTATGATGGGTAAGTAAAAAAAGGAAGTTAAAAAAGCTTATATCTTAAAGAATAACAGTAACTCTTCGAAATCGCTTTTGCTTTGTTTTTCCTTTCGAAAACTCACGCTCGTTATGAATATTAGAAAAAAAAAAAACTATTACAACAAGAAAAGAATGCTTTTAAAATAAATACTATTTTGACAAAATATGTCAAACATTTAAAATCAATCACATTGCGTGTAAAATTTGTGTATGAATTTCAAACAGAAAAATAATGATGTAATATAACAAGTTGTTTATATTTTTAAAATCGTATATACAAAACCAAAACGCATATTGGTAATATTGATAAGGAAACAGCTATTAAAAATAAGACAAAAGTTTAAGAAATGAGTATTTCTCTTGATTTAGCTTTGGCGAAATCATACATTATAATGTCGAAATCAATACAGTCAAACCTCGTTAACATGAACACGCTTAACTTGAATTACTTTTAACATGAACGGTTTTCAGAATCTCCTATAAAGACGTATAAAAAGATTTGATACTGACTACATGAATTACTGTTAACATGAACAAAATTTTGATTCCCCTTGAGGTTCATGTTAACGAGGTTCGGCTGTATTATAAAGCGAAAAAATAAAAATAAATAAATAAACTTATTAGAGAAAACTTCGCAATATATTACTGTGATCAGGAAAAATCACATTGTCATGTTAGATGTGTCAAATTAAATATGAAAGCATTTAATTTGACACATCTAACATAAAAATTGAATTTAACAGTAAAATATTATTTTCAAAAACACAACTATCAACAATGAAATATTTTGTCCAGAAATAAATTCATCTTGAAATTTTTGTGAAAATCGTTTTTTATATCACACTAATCCATATAGAAAACAATTACATTATAATTTTTGCTAAAGTAATTAATTTACTCGCGCAGCTTACCTGATAGGCGCTACGTTTCCGGGCCGCTTCTAAGTACAGTACAAAACACGAAATCACAATAGAAATAGTGAAATATTTAAAAAAAAAATCGTTCAATAAATTCTTATTAAACGTTATAGCATAAAATAAACTATATTAGACTGGGAGATTGAAAGTGAATTTCTTTAACGTACTTACTCTTTAACGTTAATTACCGCGTTGGAAATAGTAGGTTTAGGAAAATGTTTGAAGCCGATTTCATTTCATTAACGTCAAAAATTGTCTAGGAAAGCAAAAGAAATATAAAAATTACATTGAAAATCGCAAAACACTGAAATATCACATAGGATAAAATATACTTCAATTAGGCTAAATTTTTTTTAAACTGAATTAATTTTTATAAATGTAAAAGAAAAGGGAAAGGCACCAGAGAAAAGCATGCAAAGAATCACGTTGAAAATAGCTTTAAAAATCCATAAAAATTAAAAAGGAAAGAAAGAAACTCGCTAAACAAAACTTACAAGATCAGTAAAAAGTTTGAAACCGAATCCCTATTACGAATATGAATGTCAAAAAATAGCTACGAAATGAAGAAAAAAAATTGCAGAGGATAAAATTTACTTTAGTGGTCTAAAACATTTGTACTTCGAATTACCAAAAATTCAAAAAATGAGGAAGATAAAATTTGTCGTATTATGCTGAAAAGTTTGAAACAGAATTATTTACAAATATAAGGAAAAAAAAAAAAAGATCCCCGCGAAACAGGAGAAAATCCAAAAATCACTAGAAGAATTTGCAACTAGCTTGTGTATTCCTAATAAACTTTATTTTTAAAAAAAGTACAATTTATTGCATTGGGCTTTGGGCTTAAATATTAAAAGCTGATTTATTTTATAAATCTAAGGGAAAATATTCGGAAACACAAAAAACATCAAATATTGCAGCGGAACAACTTTACTACAGTGGGCTAAAATATTCCAACTGGAATTATTTCCTGAATGTCAAAAAATTTGGCGCGAAACACAAAAAAAAGGCAAAAAAAAAAAGTATATTACAAATTACTGAAGGTAAACTGTAAGGTGTCATTGAGTATTAAGATCAAGTTCTGGTATGAAGCTTAATTATAAAGGAATTCGGCAGATGTCACCTACAGGTTCTGCGCAGAAGGGCTCTAATTCATCTGAATTACAAACAGCCGCCAAAAGTTAATTAGTTCAATTTGTAAACTTTACTGCTGAAAAGAGCACTTAAGAGTCAACGCCTGATCTAAAATTTGCGAGGTAAGTACATTTGTTACATTTTGTACATTCTGTACATTTGTTACATTTTGTACATTCTGTACATTTGTTAGGAAATACTTTGTTTATCACATAAATTTGTTGCTTAATTTACGTCTTTCCAAAATGTTGTGGAAAATTTTGGATGTGTTCGCGAGGTGGTTTGAAGTTTAAAATATACTGTGCAATAAGTATAGTGGGGTAATAACGTTATCCACTGGTGTTATTACTCTGGTTGATTGTTTTTTTAGTTCTACGAAGAGGGTTAATTTTTTATTTTCTGCACGAGAGAGCATTACTGTCATTGTTGAAAACCAAAAATGATGAAAAGAAATTTGTATGTCCTAGGTACTGAAATTTTTTTAATGCCAGATGAATGAAATGTCAAATGATCATTACTGCATCCTTATATCGCAATTAATGTTAAGAAAGAGTAATTTGTCAATTTTTAGGGCTTTAGAGTTTGTATTTTTAGAATTGGACAATTTACAAGTAATTAGTCTACCATATTTTACAGTTCATTTGGATGTAATAACACCAAATAGTAGTGGTCAAGAAATCACACCAATACATTTTATGAATACAAGTCTGCTAAAATATTTTTTCTTGTATATGTAATCAATAAGTTGCTATATCAAATCCCACATTTGTTTGAAAAAAATCTTAAATTGAGCCATAAAAATTTGTAGAATCTTAACGTGGTGTTATTACCCCAGTACACCTCAATATAATATTAGACTAAATGTTTGAAAAGTTATAACCTTTATGAATGTCAGGAGATCACGGACCGCAAAAAAATATTAGACTGAAAATCGGAAACATTTCAAATATTATGGAGGACAAAATTTCCTGTATTTAGACTGAAATTTTGAAAAAGAAGTTTGAGTAACGAATGTTAAAAACTCGCAGCAGAACCAAATAAATAATTAAATAAATAATATAATATAATCGTTAACCATGGATCGTTAACAATTATTAACAATCGTTAACAAGAAATCGCTCTGCAAAGAATGCGAAAAACCGCTAAAAAATCATAGTTTTTTTTAAGAAGCATCTGATAAAATTCACTATATTAGACTAAAGGAATGAAAAATTTGAAAAACTAATCTTACAAACGCTTTTAAAAAAATGCGGTGAAATGACCTAAAAATTCCAAAAAATCGTTCTATGTAAGTACACTATATAACTTTATTGAATAGAATTTTTTATATTAATCTTATATATTAAAATACATTTTCTTTTACTAATATTGGAAAATCTAGAAAGGAAATGAATCTTTTAAAAATCGCAATGAACAAAATTTATGACAATGAAAGCTAAAGCATTCTGACAGGAATTCATTTCCGAATATAAAATAAAAGACATGAAAGCCAAATAATGTAAAAAAAAATCGCATTGAAAATCGCGGAAGGCACAATTTAATATGTTAGTCTGAAACAGAATTCTTTTGTGGATGTCAAAATATCACCACTAAACGCAAAAAAGGCTAAAAGCTGCAAAAAATGTTCAAAATCTACTACATTAGACTAAAAGTTTGAAACTTTTCAATAAAAATTACTAAAACGTGGCAGTTTTTAGTATACCAGTTTAAAAGTTTAAAATCTAATCCCTAAATAATAGATTATATATAATGGAATAATATGCATTACAGGTTCAATATAAATTATAGGTAAAATACTTTTTTTTTTTTTTTTTTTTTTTTTTTGCCAATTATCAAAATTTGAAAAGTACTTTATTTTGGCACTAGAAATGGAAATACGAGAAATCCTCTCAAAATAAAATTATCATGTTTTAAGAAGCTAAAGGAAGGGTTTTTTAAGACTGAGAAGGCTGGGGAGAATCAACATTTTTAAAGTAGTTCAAACAGGGTATCCTTTCGTATTGAATTTTAAAATTCTAAATCGCATGACACCATCTGCAAGTCAATACCATCATTAATTTCAAAGTTACGGCGCAATTTACGAATAAAATGGAAAAAATGTACTCTATTCAAATAAAATATGATTTTACAGTAATAACTGGTGTTCATTCGCGAAAATTTAAGGAAGAACATTGTTTTGTCATTAGACATGAAAATCCGATGAGTCCTCCAAAAATAAAGCTTTACCGTGCTCTTTTGTAGGGGGGGAGGGGGGGGGAGGGGGAGAGATACACCGAGGGATGGAGATACTTCAACTTTTTTTAATTAGGTGAAGTGGCTATCATTTGTTATGTAATTTCAAATTCTGGATCAAATAACATCAATCGCAACGATACGATCATTCTTTGTAAAAGTTATAGTAAGTTTTATAAATATACAATGTTGAAAGTTGTGTTTTTTATTGAGCTCAATACTCTTACTCATTTTACGTTCAAAACTTGTCCTTTATATGATATCAAAAATATTAAGCTTTTTAAACGGCCTGAAAACAGTAATAATCAAAATCAGGATCATAAAATTTCTTCAAGGTTAGTAAAGTTGTCAAAATATCCGTGTATTCATAATTTTTTATTCATAAAATCATTCGTGACTTTGTATTCATAAACCTTGTCTAATTTTGTAACCTATGACCGTATCGACTTGCAAAAGTGTCATTCGATTTTGAATTAAAAAATACATAGAAAACGATACTACATGTTAGCTAAAGAAAAAAAATTGAATTCTCCACCAGAGTAAAAATGCGCCCCCTCCAGCTCTTTCTCCCCAAAATATAATAAAACAACTTTTTTCGGGTAGGAGGGGGGGGGCATCGGATCCTCATTTTTATTGGCAAAACAAAACTGTTTTTGAAATTTTCGTGAATGGCTGTCAGTTGATATATTTACTGATATTTTGGTCTCTTTTATCTGTACAAATATGCGAGACAAATGCCGCCCTTTTACGGTGCGCCCTGAGGCGGCCGCCTCACTTGCCTCACCCCTGGCGCCGGCCCTGCTTTGCACTCCTTCAAATTCTTCACCTCAAGCCCACGTTGGGCTGGCATCTTACTGATTCGTTATTCGTAAAATTATATTGTCGTTAACCACTTGTATAGCCAAATCTTTAGAAATTTAATTTGGTTTTATAAATCATAAAGATGCATTTAAAAAATCTCTTTTTTTCTTTGTAGAGCCTTAAAGATACGATTTTCTTTTATCCATAATTTCTTGCATTCTAAGCTGATTATTTTTACAGGAATTCCATTTAAATGTAATCTTCTAAGTCACATTTTTATGTAGTCTTTATGTACAAAATTTCTTAAATAATCACTAATATTATTATTTTTCTTTATTCATGAATTTCGATTACAATCTAAGAATAAAATTTCAGCCTATTTTAGTGTGTTTTGTGAATAATTTAAATTATTGAATACAGTAGTTTACTTCTGTTATATTGAATAAAGGTTGTTGAATTCAAGCTATTTTTTATATTTTATACTGGCTCAGGCCAATAATTTTTCTGTGAGGGTTAGATCTGAGCTTGAGATTACAAATTTAAGCACGAATAAATCTCTGACCAATGTATTGAAGTCAGTTTAATTTTTTAAGTGCTTTTTTTTTCAGCCATCAACCCATAGCTACTAAATATATCGGGTGTTCTAAAATGGATTGACTGATTTTAAAATTCACTAACTAGCAAATAGTCACAGCTCTTAAAAGAATATTTGCAGGAGAGTTATGTAAAATGTCAGGAATTTTTTACAGCGATTGTTGATTGTAATATAAAATATTAACGACAGATGGCGCTTCAAGAAATAGGCGCTAAATTGGGGCCTGGATTTTATCTTGTCACTTCTATAAATATAAATATTAGAGAAGGGGGCTAAATATATAGAATGGACCACATAGAACAAAATTGCATGTGTGATATGAACCACTGCATATGTTTAATCTCCTTGTTTAAAATTAATAATGACAGAAGAGGGAGGGCAGAAATCAGGGCCTGATTTATGACTATTGCTCGCACCACCATCTATCGCTGCTATTGTAATGTAAATTGGAGAAATGCAGTACAAAATCTCCTGACATCTTTCATAAGAATTGTGTGAGATTTAAAAGAAAATCTGTCATGCTTTGCATGTTATTATACTTTAAAATCAGTCAGTTCATTTTAGAACATTCGGATGGTTCTTTAGTAAGTTACAAAGCATTCATTACTGAATTAAAAGTAATATTAGATATAACTAGACAAGCAGTATTATACAAAATTTTTATTTTTTTACATAATTCTGAAATCTGGTGAGGCATGAAAGTTTTAAATTGTTAGTATGAATATTTTAAAGAGGAAATATTTGGCCTTCAAAAGTTTGAGCTTTTATTCAGTTTCATGGATTATTTTTTCTAAGTACCTAAGATACCAATTTCCTCTAGGAAAAGTTTTTGTATGAATGCTTCGTATATTTGACATCCTATGGCTATGTCAGGTAATTCTAAAGAAAGCATGTTGTTTAATAGTTTTGCACATGGCTACAACACCGTTATGCTCCAGATATTCTAACTATTCCTTAGTCGATACTTCCCCCTCTTAACAACAAGGGGGTTATCTCCCCTTCCCTTCTCCCAAGAAAAGCTTCCAAGTTTGGTTTGAAAAATTCTCGAAATGAAAGCGAAATGAAACTTTATTTTTAAATTTTATTTTTCTACATAATTTCTTTGAAGTTCAATCCACTTTATTCAACGATGTTCCAAAGTCTTTATGCCATCAGGAAAGGGCGATTCTTTAAGTCCTCCAAACCAACCGTCCACAGCTAATTTTACTTATACTCTGTTAAAATATTGTAAAAAATTACCTTTCTTTTTAAAAGCTATCAATCTTCCATTGGGAAAGATCTAAAAACATACATGGAGATTTCACATTGGTCAGAAAATATTTGTCTTTAAAACTTATCAACTGTTCTGCTCAACAAGCGCGAAATCTTTTGACGCATTCACAAATTTATTAATTTAAAGGTATAAAATTGGAAATCCTGACTATTGAAGCGATGTGGAATCGAACTATATTTTCAATTCTTTGAACAATAAATTACCTACTCAGTTATAAGTCAATTCGACCACGTTACAAACTCGTTTTTCACCCCAGTTTGTGTAGTTATTCTTTTTCCGCATGGAAATTTTGTTCAGAACGCCCACTTTGAAAAAAATTTCTGAAAAATCTATTATGTTTGCAAAAAAAAAGGAAAAAAATATGTGCAATTAGTTAGTTTCTGAACAATAACATCTGCTAGTTTCATGCATTTTCGAACAAAACCAAGTAAAATCTTGTGTCATAAATTTGCTCTTTTTTATTTTAATGCAGCCTTTTTCATAATTTTAAGTTAATTTTTGTTCAAAATCGTTTTCAATCTTAAACATTTGTTTAAGATTGAAACTGATTGATTACATATTGAAACTGATAGATATTAAGATTTATTTTTGTTATTTGTGGGAATAACACAAGTCACAATTTGCCAAATCAGGCGAATAAGGTGTATTTAGAAACAGATCATACTTCAGTTTATTCAATTTTCATATAAGGAAGAGCAACTGACGCTACAAAGTGAGCAAAAACCCTGTCCGTTCTATATGATTCCTTTATTAAGGAAAAGGCATGTTTACAAACAAACACTTCCGTCAATCAATCTACCGGAAAAATTTTTGTCGTAACGATCATTGTAGTATTCATCTTGGCAACGTAGGCCAATCATATCATAGACTTCGAACGCAGAACAATCAAATCACTCTAACTCATGTGCACATAAGGAGTTGAAAAGAACAAACAGGTGTTTCAAGCTTATCCACAGTTATTCGCCCCATGTTCTTTCCTTATACATGAGGTCCGGGAATTCGATTCCTATACGATTAACAGGTATATGGTATGATTGGTCTGCATTGCCAAGACGATTCCTGCAATGATCGCTATGACAAAAATGTAAAGTTAGATTGATTGATAGAAGTGTTTGTTTGTAAACATGTCCATTCCTTAATTTTACCATTCTGGCATTTATCTGGTGGAAAATTGTCTTCATCTTACGCAAACAAAATCTTTTTTCCAGATTTATATCATTCATTCCATTTGCGATCGTTCCTTAAAGTGGTTCCGAGATGACTTATTAACTTTTTCTTACGCGGGCAGATTTTGTTAGCAAAATGAGAAATTATCGATTGCCACCTGAATTTACAAACAACTTTTTCAGAAACTAAGAATCCTTTAATTTCAGCATTCATAATAAAAGCAAAATTTTATTAAAATATTATTGGTGTCGTTTGTAAGTTTAGAATTAAAATTAGGCATCCCGGACTGGTCACAGTGTGCCTGAAAGGATTAAGTAGGGAAGTAGACTGGGAGCCTAACAGCGTTCGTAGAAATGATGTTGGACGGCGGGCAATTTACCGCTTTCAAGAGATACTAATTTATGAGTCCGGCGTCCACGGGTAACGGGCGTTGTGTGGTGGTGTTTACGGAGGGTACCATAGGGGCGGCATAGACTGTTCCTCGGTTTTCGAGGCAAGCCGGGTTCCGACGTCCATAGGCTGGTCCTAGAAGCAGCCCTTTGGGACTGCACGATGCCTTTGGAAAAAAAGTAGCTAAAATGATAGGATCTCAGCCACCATTTGACTGAGAGGAAAGTGCGGGCTCTGTAGAGCAAGACACAGGGAGTCTCTAATGTCGACAGAACTCGCGGGATCGACAAGCAGCATCTCCCGATGTTTCAGTCGGGAGATATCTTGGACAGTATCTGGCATGCTTCCGTCGTCGTATGCCACATCTTCCTGTGTTCGCTGCAGCTGAGACAGTAATGAATCGACCATTGGGTGGGTGGTGATCGGAAATGGCCTCATTTCGATCAGAGGACGTTAATGGTGGGAGGCTAATGTGGGGCTGGAAACCTGGACTGGGGGTTTTCTCTGGCTGGGGATCGGCTGACAGGTCTGCTTCCAGGATCCGCCCAAGCAGAGAACCGGCCCGAAGACTCACCGGCTAAACCGGAGGCGAATGTAATCTCGGACGAACTCTCGTTACGGTCTAGGTCTTGCGTATCTGTATGCTTCTGGAGTTTACTGCGCCTAGTGATGAAGACCTAGCAGTGACTCAAACTAATTTTTACGCTACTAATCCCCGAAACGGGAGGCGCGTCGGCCTCTTTTGGAGGCGGTTTTCCTTGTCCACCAGGGATGACAAGATATATCTTCTTCTTTTTGGTAATGGTCCACATGGCAAGGGATTGAGATCTCGGGGTCTATCCTGTCTAAGTGGAGCTTTCAGTGACCACCTGAAGGCACTCACAGCACCTAGTCTGGTGTCTCTTACCCTCACGTAAGCTTAAAATTTTTTCCGGATGTGGGGAAGATTTTGAAAATCTGAAAAGCAGAAAAACCAGTTGCATGGTATACACAGAAACCCAATAAAAATCTATTTATTTTATGTCAATGTAAAAAAATACATGAAGTTAAATGAAATACAATGCATTAGTTCTTGAGGTAAAGATCTTTGAAGAAATCATGAAAATGCAGCATAGCAGTGCCATCTATTGTCAAGTTTACACCAGAAGCTCATCAGTATATATTTAACAATTCAGGAACAGCATAGCAATACTATCTAACAGAATTGAAATTTTATGTATTATTTTTAAAATATTGCAATCATGGATATTGATCAAAATGGACGACAGCGACCCTAACTTTTGGTTAATTTAAATCTAATTTCAGCACCTGTTATGTCAAGGTAAAACTGAATCTGAAGTTTCATGAAATTCAATGGATTAATTTTTTATACACAGCATCCACAAAATTTCTATCACATATACAAACATTTTCTAAAAAAGTCAAATTGTGTTTAGAATTTTCTATAAATCTATAAATTCATTAAAAACAGAAGCCGAATTATTTCATAGTTACTTTTTCCTGATATACAGAAAAACTTTAATTTAAAATTCAAAGTCCCATCTAAGATTTTTTTCAACCTTATTTCTAATGCTAAAAAGCAAGTTGCCCCTGATAACTTTATTTTCCAGAAATACATATTATTGCTTCCAGATATCATTTTTGAACGCTCTTTAAGATAAAAAGCTGACTTGCAATCGTCATGTCTTTTGATTTTCAGCTAACGAGCCTGGATGGCCGCGTCTTGTTAGCATTGCAGTGCTTAGATTCTTTTTAACCAATTAAACTAAATCGCCTTCCATTCTTCTAATGTCGTGATCTGGCGAAAATAATGAGAGTTATATCATTTAAATTGTCCAGAATGGCGAAACTGTGTGTCTTTTGGATCTATAGATTTGCCAAAAAACATGATGTCAAAGTACTGAATAATTTAGAATTTGCAAGTCAAGCCATGTTGAGCTTGAGTTTTAAAAAAGGACATGCATGAAAAGGATTAATAAACCAGACCCCAATTAAATAGACTGCTTATTTACCTGCCAAAACCTACACGAATTTTGTAAGAGCAGGATTCAAAAATCGACCTACCGAACTCCGTTCTATGGACAATGACCGCTTGGCGTACCGTATCGCAGTAACCGAAATGTGACGTCGAGAAAACAGCGACCAGTTGCCGCTAGGGATCATGCTCTCCCAGTCAACGGCGAATTACTCTTTCTGAAAGCCAACAATCCCGAATTTTATTAAAGAGTCAGGGTAATAGAAACGTGTTTCCGAGAAAACACAGACAACGAAAAAGACAAGATTAAAAAATTGGTTCGAAGAAATTCAGTGAATTGGTCTTTTCAGAAAATTTGCATCATATATACAGAAAGACTAACATTTTTTAAGAACAGTCTAATTGTGTTTAGAATTTTCTAAAAACATATAAATCCATTAAAAACAGAAGCCGAAATTTTTCATAATTATTTTCTCTTAGTATACAGAAGAAAGTAATAAAACAGCGATTTTTGTTTTGTCATATATATATATATATATATATATATACACAATAATAAAGGTCTTCGACATCTTTTATGCTCATCTCAATCTCTTGTATTTGAACTAATCCAAAGGCACCAAAAATTGTATTGGAATTAATATTATTAATATGTCTTTAATTCGAAACTGTTTTTATCTCATCGGTTAGTTCAAATTTAAAATTTGACAAAACATGTCTGCTTCCTCGATTAATGGAAAATATCGCAACACTGTATTTATTATTTTGTGTGTGAAGTCATCATTATTTCTTTTCTGCATAAAGAGGCACAGACTGTAGTTTTTCTTTCTCAGTCAGTGTTGTAAACTGGTAAGAATTCACGATCTCTACACGTGAAAATTATAAAACTCTAACTTTGGAGACAAAGATAAAATTTTTAAAAAAAGTAGAGAATGATGAATGTAAAACAAATTTAGCAGCTGAATGTGGAAATATAATACATTTTCAACATGTTTGAAAAACAAAGAATCACTTTTAGAGTCAATTCAAAAATCTAATTTTCCTACAGGAAGGAAACACATGACAAATGCGACACAAGAAGATCTAGATAAAGCTCTACTGCTATAGTTCCAAGAAACTAGATCTTGAAACCTTGAGATAAATGAACTCCTAGTACAGACGCAGGCTGATGAATTTGCAAATCGAATGAGCTTTGAAGATTTTAAACCCAGGTTAAAATTCCTGCTGATATTTGTTTGCTAGACAAGCATTAATTACTGTATCCCAGCAAGTAAACTAACATAAACTACCATAACATATTTGGGAGAGAAATTGATAGATGGATAGCTTTCTCAATTTAAATCAACGCACATCATTACTTATTCAAGAAGTAAGTGGTGAAAGTTCTTACGTATCTAAAAACATATGCACTGTAATTTGGTAGTAAGTGCTTTTATCAAATTACTTGCCAATAAGAATTTTAAATTTGGAGGAAATTACACTTATTTACTAGCAAAAGCCATGCTTTGTTTGGATTCGCGAAGTATTATGCTATAAGATAAATATTTGAAAGTAATAATATATATTTTTTAAATTACTTTTGCATCTTTATTAAGCAAAAATGTAATTTTATGTTTCGGCGCATTTTAATTTTAAAATGTATTTCAACCAAATTACTAAGAAATTCCTCAGATTGTTTATTTATGATATAAGAATGGTATAAATAAAAATATTTTCGAAGTAGAATTATACAATTTTATTTGTTTACAATTCTTTTATTGCCACTTCTCAAAAACATAATGCAATTCTTTAAAAATTCATAATATCGTCTGCTTAAATGATTTCACAAAAAAGAATAAATTGTGTATTTGAATTTTTAGCACAGAAAAATACTTTTATTATTGAATGTTAATAAGAGAATTTTCACAAATTTTAATTCATTAAAAATATGCTATAATTTTTCTAAAAAAAGAAGTATTTTTATAAATTTTATAAAAGAAATCATGAAACTATACACAGTTAAAGGGAATGAGCATAGTTTGAAAATCTGAAAGCAGTTTTTGAAATATTTTGTCAGAATAATAAAAATATATTTTATTTATTTATTTATTTAATGATGATTCTAGCTATAATTACTGCCGCCATGATTTAAGTTTTTTTTCTGAAAACGTACGTGTTTCACTTTTTATTTGAGAAAATGCGTTCGTAATGGAAAAACATGTAAAATAAATTGATTAAAGTAATAATTTTTTGAAAAATATTTCTGTAAAAAGAATAATATTCTGCAAATCTACAGATCATAATTTATATTTGTGTTTAATTTCAAGTCAAAATACTCTATAATTTTTTTGTAAAGTGTACGACAAAATGTCATTTGAGTGGCCTAGTAGAGGATTCGCTTCGCTCATCCTAATAAACTCTTGCCAAGCAAGGCCTTACAATAAAAAGAGAAACTTGTGTAGGAGGAAAAACCGTAAATAGAGGATTATAGTTTTAGTTTGTGCTATTTTGGATGGCAGTTAAAGTCCTAAATTACTAGTGACTGGAATGTCAAAAAATCCACGATATTTTAGAGAAATTGAAACACTGACTGGCAGTTATGTGTCCAATGCAAAAGCATGGAATGTATGATACATCTTCAGTAGCTGGTACAAAAGAAACTACAAACAGTTTTTGAGGCAATAGTATATAATCATTTTATTAATGGATAACACAAGGTGCTACAATAACATTTCAGAATTCAGTTTCATATTGTTTGCGTAGTTACCACCAAATACACCTGGGAATTTACAATTTATGGATCAAGAAATCATCCAGAAACTTAAAACAAATTATCAAAAGATATTCTTAAAATAAATATTTTTTGCTGTATTGGATGGAAAATTACTGCATTACACTCCTGACAGTTATTAATGATATAAACATAGCATATGATGCTGTTAAAGAAATCACAATTAGTAATTACTTTTTGCTGTGCTATATCCATGCACGTCGATATGAATAACCATATCAAAGAATATAATGATATTGATATAAGTTTTCCTAAAATCAAAATAGTTAAATGTGATAATGTTATATTTTCTCATTATGAAAGTGTCGATGATAATGTAGATGTCTGTGGGAAAAAAAGCGACGTTGAAATAATAAAAACTTTTAAAAAATGAAAATGCAGCGACCTTCTCGATTTCAGAAGAGAATGTTCAGCATCCAATCGATCAAATCATAATGGCCTGTATAAAAACTCTGAAAGTATTTATTCATATGGAATATTCCTCTAAAAATGAATTGAAATGGTCACTTTAAATCGAGAAGCTGGCTAAAATATTAAGACATAAGAAACAAATCCAAATTTCCATTTTACAGTATTTTTCAAGTGTGAGTCATAGTTTAAATTAATGTTTACATTCTAGTGTGTATCTTCTGTGTCATTTAGTGACTAAGATTAAATCTTTATTGCTTTATAACATGTTTAATTTTAAAGAACATAGTATAAAATATTTTCTGGGATTATATACACAAAGAAGTTTTAATTTTTAGTGATAAACTTTTCAAGTTAAATTTTCTCTTAACAACAGACAGTTCGAACTTATTTCAGAGAATCTTCGAGTTTGAATTAACGAGCATCCACTGTATAAGTTTCCAAGATTATCAAATTACAGTAAGTATAAAATATTAAGTAAATTCTATAGATTATACTTTTTTAGTCTGTTATCTGTTTTTATAAAAATACAAAGTTATTATTAAAATGATTAATGGCTTATAAAATATTTCATTCTATAATATAGAAAATCGCAATTCACATCATTCTTATTATTTTGCCATATATATAATCTGTTGTTAGAAAAATCACGTTCGAAATTAATCTTGTTATGTTCACTAGGAAAAATGTTGAAGAACTGTGTCCATTTTCGTTTCTTTATAAGAAAATTTAATCACCGCCATGCATGGAACAAGAGTAATAAGACATTATTATTTTTGAATGCATTATGTAACAAAAATCAATTATTAAACACTTTTAGGTAGCAAGTACTTCGTTAAAGTGTTACTCAGTATAAAACTATTTCATTGAAGAAAGTGATATTTAATTAACTTCTTCTCTTTATTTAAACTGATAAATTACGTGAATGATTAGTATGTAACATTATCTGTGTATCTTGGCAAACGTATAAAAATTTTTAAAAAAATGTAAAAATCACAATAATTTTTAACATTGATAACAATATCTATACATAAGGAAGAGGTGTTTTGAGGAATGATAAGATATGATATCCTTAAACACAAAGGGTGGTCTAAAATTGTCAAAAAATATAGTCCTATCTATGTAAAGTGCCATATCTCACAAAGAAGTTTCTGTTACTTCATGTGCTTGTAAACGGTATCTTTACACTCAGTCCATAGCAGATGTCCATGTGACGATTCTGTAATAATTTTCGCATCCAGAATCATTGGTAAAATAGTTAGCACCTTTGGGAACATTAGGATGTGTTCCCAGGTTTGACATATATGTAAGAGTCTGGTATACTTGATGCTCCAACCATTACTCAAAGATAAGATCCCTAAATAATGTAGAATAATGTTTGATTTTTTTTAAACCCACCATATTGTCCAATGGTACGTTTTGGGTGCAGGACATACACTGTATGACACTCTCCTTTCACTACTAGCACATACCATGTTATTGCCTCTGAAATAATGCACATAATGTCTACTAAAAGTACTGATTGGCGAAGAGACTTATCATAAGGATTTTTTTTATAAACCACACACAATCTTTTTCAGCAATATAAATAAAGAGATGTCTACAAAAATCAAAATTTTCACTGAATATTTTGTTTTATGTAACATACCAAAGTTTTCTCATTACTATGAGTAAACATATGTTTGCTTAAAGAACTCTTGCGAGAGAATTTTCTGTTGCATATTTCACATATAAAAGGTTTCTCACCCGTGTGAATTAACAGGTGTCTACTTAAATTTTTCTTCTGAGAGAAGGTCTTGTTGCATATCTCACATACAAAAGATTTCTTATCAGTGTGAATTAACAGGTGTGTGCTTAAATTACTCTTTTGAGAGAAGGTCTTGTTGCATGTCTCACATATAAAAGGTTTCTCAGCAGTGTGAATTAACAGATGTGCGCTTAAATTACTCTTTTGAGAGAATGTCTTGTTGCATATTTCACATAAAAAAGGTTTCTCGGCAGTGTGAATTAACAGATGAGTGCTTAAATTACCCTTTTGAGAGAATGTCTTGTCGCACATTTCACAAGCAAAAGATTTCTCATTAGTGTGAATTAACAGATGTTTGCTTAAACTACTCTTTTGAGAGAATTTCTTGTGGCATTTTTCACACACAAAAGGTTTCTCACCAGTATGAATTAATAGATGCGTGCTTAAATTACCCTTTCGAGAGAATTTTTTATTGCATATCTCACACACAAAAGGTTTTTCACCAGTGTGAATTAATAGATGCCTGCTCAAATCATTCTTTTGAGAAAACCCCTTGCTGCATACATTACAAATAAACAATTTTCCTTCCTGCAAGTCAGAAACTTTTTTTCCAGAAAGCTCTTGTAAAGAACTATTTTGCTGCATATTTAACACTTTAAAAATAGTTTTGAGTTATTTGATGTAGTGCATTTACATTCATTGCTTTTTGCATCTGAAAAAGATCGAAGTAACACAATCTACCACCTTTTAAAATTCCTGCAAAAGAAAATGAAAAGAAATTAATTTATTATAAAATATTAAATTAACGCAGAAATCTGAATTAAAATAGACTACCAGTTATTTGATGCTTGACAAACCAATGGAGTTTCTGATAAGTTTTCGAATCGCATAATTATTTAAAGTAGAACTAAAATTAAAACAAATGCAATAAACAATTGTCACCATAAAATAAAAACTTATCCTAAAGAAAATATAAATAAAAATTAGAAATTAATGTCTTCAATAAAGAATAAATAAATATTTATAAACAAAGCATTTATAAATAAAAAATTTATTTTTTTAAAGAAGTTATAGATAAAAACTCAAAACCTGCATTTATAATGAAATTAGTAATTGAGTCTCTTATGCTTGATATTGCAAAATGAAAAATAAGCAAAAATTATTTTACTTCGACACAATCATACAACTTTTTACCATGAAATCAAAATCTAAATTCCTTTCATTGTCTCAAAATTTTTATACACTATTTGTTCTCACAATAGTATTCACCAATTAAAAATTACCTCAATGTGCAATTTTTTGTTGATATGTTTTAAAATCTGAAGTTATATTTGTCAGCCTACGACAACTTGGAACGCAAACATTTGAATTATTAACTTGTACCTGTAATCTCAGTACCAGCAAGCAAAAATTTAAAAATTCCTTTCTTATAGACACAGTTGAGGTGAAAATATTTAATTTTGTCAATAAAAATGATCGTTTTCTTTTAGTATGACATCATTTTAACTCACTGAAGCATTTTGCCATTTTTTTTTTTTAATCTCAAACTCAGTATTTGCAGAGTGAAAAAGTATTGAATAGTAAAATCTTCATGAAGGAAAGGGCCTGTTTTTTAAACCATGACTCATTTTCTGTTTACTTTTTTAAAAGTTACTTTTTATTAGAAATTCAAAGAGATAGTGCCATAAAAGATATAATCAATAAGTAAAACCTATTACATCTCTAAAACAATGGAAGCAATGAAATTGCTGCTGTTAAAATATAAAAAAAGGAGGAGTTTTTAAGGGAGTTTGTATGGTAATCAACAGATGGACAACTTCCATGAAAAATAAAATAAGTAGAAAAACTGGTTGAGGGCAGATGAAGGAAAACAGCTGTTAATGTCAGTTTTATGAAATCCATATTTCAATTCTTTTAGATTTTCAAAATACTGGTTTCTGCACTATGTTTATCATGTCAATGAAAGGACAGGGCAAAGAGAGAGGGTGTCAGGAGGCAGGGTTTCCTACTAAATAAATACATATGTATAATGAAAATATCCCCCTTTAATTCATAAAAGTTAAATCACCTGAAATCTTCTGTCTGGAGGCAGAGGGTGTGAGATAGGAACATAATAAGAACATGAGCTTAAATAAATAAAATAACAAGAACTAAAATAATATGACCAGCATAGATTATGGGGCATTTTCCCATGCATTCAGAATATCGTAAGAAAGCTTTAGTAATTATTAAGATAAATCTCTAAAGAACAATTTAGAAAACGCATAGCATGCATTAGAATTCAAATTTTTTGCAATTTCCATCAATAGTTGGAAAAAAAATATTAGAGTTTTTTTGTGCAGTCCTGTATATTATCTGTAAATTTATATGTGTACTGCATAGTAAAATTCATTCAATTAAATGAACTACATGATTGAAAATTTCAGTTCAGCAATTTCAATCAGTAACGGAAACATACTTAATTTTTTATGTCCTGTTTATGATCATTAGAATTTATACTCACCAAATAATACACAGAAAACAACTAAATTTTAAAAAGCATACCACGACAGAAAACAATCATTTAGAAATATTCTTCATGGTCAGTGCTATAGCTAAATATTTTTGGAACAGATGCCGTATCTTCCTGCGAGCTGCCATTTTGTTTCCCTATTATTTCTCAGAAATTGTTATTATAATTATTTTTTTGCAATTCTTTTTTTTTTTTTTTTTTTTTTTTTTTAAGAAACATAAAATAAAAATTTTTAAGGCTTATACATACTAAAAAAAAAAAATTCACTTTACCTGAATGTTTTACAAAATAAATGAATAAGTAAATCAAATGACTTTTACCATTAAACATTTACTCTTTCAATCTTTGAGTTTCCACAGTAGATTGTCTTGTTTAATTTAATATCATTTTTGAAGTGTATAATTCAATCATTCACTAATTATTTCAGTTGTGTTTTGTAGTTTAAGGGTAAATAACAATGTATGAGAAATAACAGGGAAACAAAATGGCAGGTTGAGCTATGGAAAGATACGGCATCTGGTCCATATTTTTATATGTCCCTGTCAATAAAAAATAAATTATATGCACACAAGATTCTACTGTATGTACCTTGGTACTACATCTCAGCGTACATAAACTTCAATTTGTTTAAAATGGTTTAATATCATTAAAACACACTGCAAAATTTTTTTTCCATAGCCTGTAATGTAAAAGAATATTTTCAGTGTCGTTTGAAATCATAAATGCTTCACATTTCATTTTCAATACTGAACATCTTGTACTAAACCCCAATAACCAGAGATATAAAAACCTAGGTACCAACAGGCAGTCTCTCACTACTAAATTTCATTAGTTTTCTTTGCTTAAATTTTATTAGCATTCTTTGAAAAATTTAGATGACATTTTAAGCAAAAAATAAGAAATGATATTTAGTAGTGGGAGACTTCTTGCTGGCATCTAGGTTTCTATATCCTTGCCAATAACATATATGAATTTCATGGCAATCTAAGTTTATTTATATCATGGCCACTGCCCTAATCTTTCGGAATTCTCCATGTTTTCTTTGAACCATGAATTTCTCTGCACAAATATGGGTTAGGCTCCCTTAGAAAGGCTCTCACAGAGGTTCCTCAGTTTAGACCTATATCTATTCATGTTGATAATTGGCTGTCATAAACACAACCAACTAAGTTTATTTATGCCTGATAGAAAATAGGCAGACAAACCAAATTCATAAATACTTTTATATTACGTTGGAAAGTCTTAAAAACATATACAGTCAAATTTCTATAATCAGCACACCCATAATCCACAATTTTCTATAATTCGCATTACTTTACGAATGTAAACAATGAAATAAACTGTTAAAAAAATTTACAAATTCGTGATCCAGAAACGATTTTCTAAAACAAATAATAAAAGAAATGAAAGAAAATCATAATAAAACATTTATTTTTTTTAAAATATAATTCTTTTCTTATATTAATAGTAAAAAACAAACTATATTGCAGAACCTATGTAATTATTTTATTTAAATGCACATAAATTTTTAATAAAATAACTTGAAAAAGGCATTTTTTGAAATAGCCTATTAAATTCAGTTTTAGATTTTAGATTTATTTTTTCATTTTATACTGATTATAGAATTAAAACACCATCTAGGAATTATAAAATGATATGTAATCCATAATGCTCTATAATCTGCAATGTTCCGTAATCCGCACATCCTTTAGCCCCAACTTGTGCAGATTATAGAACTTTGACTACATATTATGTCGATTACCGTATTTTCGGGCGTAAGCGCCGCGGCGCATACGAGTTTAAAAGTTAAAATTATGCTTACTGCGGCGCTTCTGCCGGGGCGGTGGATACGATGTATTTTTTTTTCCCTTGCAGCAGGTATTCATTACAGAGGTGATACTGATCGGAATTTTTCTGAAAATTGTGAAAAGTCAATCATCAGGAAGAAGATTGCGAAAGAAATGCGAAGCATAAAAAATATCGCGAAATTCGACAAATGATAGCCTAATTTCTGTCAATCATTTGCAGAAAAAGCAAGAATATTATCAAAGGATAGGGAGGAAAAAACACGAATTTTATCAAAGGTTCGCGGGAAAAGCGCGAATATGAAAAAGAAAAAATGTGCATTTCATGAACGGATTACTCGAAAATTTACAATTTTATTATCGTAAAATCCGCCCTTCCAAATCAAACGCCAGTCCCCACTATAAAAAAAAACGCTAATTTCGCCAAAGAATCACGAAAAATTTATTGAAAGGATCGGAAAAAAATCACGAATTTCGCGGAAGTATCGTTAAAAAACCCACATTTCGGCGAAAGATTGCAGTAAAAACGCGAAATATGTTAAAAAATTTCTAACAAACTCAAATTATGTCAAAAGACTGAGCAAAATCGTGAATTTCTCAAGGGACGGCAAAAAGAACGCCCAAAAGAATTGTCAAAAAAATTGTTAGAAAAAAGCAAATATGTCGTATCAATAAATAAACGGTAAAAAAAAGAAAAGAAACAAGATAAATTCAGGCGAAAAAACGCAGAAAAAAGGAGAAATTTGAAAAAAAGCATGAAATTTATTAAAAAATCTCGAAAAAACGAACATTTCATCATAGATTCTTGATTCATTCATTTCATCATGATTTATTTCGTTCTCAAAGGCGAATGAGAACAGAATTGAATCATGATGAAATGAATGGATCATGAATCTTTGATGAAGTGTGTTTTTTCGAGATTTTTAATAGATTTCATTCTTTTTATGCTTTTTTTCTTTTCTTTTTTTTTTTTTTTTTTTTAACGAATATCACATTTTTTCAAGTATCGCGAAAAAACTGCAAATTCGTCGAATATCGCGATAAAGCCCTGCAAATTTCGTCAAATATCGCGATAAAACCCTGCAAACCTCGTTACAAACTATAAAAAACGTACTAAAAATCGCGAAAAAAAGGCAGCACGAATTCAGATTTAATTTTATCATAAAAAATATACTAAATTTAAAATTGGATTTATATTACAAATGTTAAAAAAAACGCAAAAAATCACTGAATATAAAGCACTTTTTAACATTTTGATGTATTTTCGTAAGTGCGGCGCATACGACGGTGCGGCGCTTCTGATGAATATTTGTTTTATTTTAATGCATTTTCGGAGGTGCGGCGCTTACGGTGTGTGCGGCGCATACGCCCGAAATTACGGTAAAAGGATTTCTCCAAGGGAAAATACCTTCGCACCAACAGCTTTTATCTGTGCTATTGTTAGCCTTTTTACAAACCTTTTTGCCTTTAAAAGCTGAACATAATTAGAACTACATTGCTGTGTAGTTTGTTTATTATAAGTTTATTATCTTGTGCTTCAAAAAATTTTTTTAAAAAGCCACTATCACACCAGCAGATCAGAACAGTTATATACAGTAGACTCCCTCAAACCTGCACAGCTTGGGACCTGAGCTTACGCAGATTTTAGAATTTTGCAGACTTCTGGTCATAGCTTTGTTTATATTTTTTTAAAAGTAATTTGAATGCAATTAAAAATGAAATCAAAAGCATACTGAATATCTACAATATTCTAAAATATTAAGATAAGTAATAAACTAAAATAATAAAAATTTAGATAATTTTTAAAATGATTAAAATACTAAAAGCAAAGGTCAAGTTAATATTCAATAATGTAATGTAATGCCTTTCAGAATGGGGAAGGAGGGCGCTTTCTCAGGATTTTTTGAAAATTTAAAATTCTTTATAAAGTGGGGAGGGGGCGTTTGATCGAGAAGGGTGGATTAATAGGATTTTACGGTACCATAAAATATCGTTAATCTGCCGCCCCGCAAAAAATGTGAGAAAAAATCATAATGTAATCATAAGGGGCACTTACATGGAAATTTTCTGTGTTCTTTTCACTAAATTCACATTTTTGGCGAGATATCTATGGGATTTTTTTTGCAAAAATTGACAAAATTTGCAAGGTTTTATCGTTGTAATTGATGAATTTGCAGAGTTTTTTTGCGATACATGAGAGAAAATTTGCATTTTTTCATGATTCTTTAACGAAAATAAATTTTTTCCCTGCAATCTTTTGACTGCATTTTTTATGCAATTCTTTGAGGAGATTTGCAATTCTTTGATAAGTCATTAATGAAATGTGCAGTTTTCCCAGATTTTTTAATAAATTTTGCGCTTTTTTGATGATTTTTTATTTACAAATTATGCTTTTTTTCTACCATCTTTAGACAGAATTTATGTTTTTTTTTAGCAATTATTTTCAATGTTTAATAACAGAGACGACATATTTGCCTTTTTTATTACATTTTCTTGACACAATATGTGTTTTTTTGCAGTACTTTCAGATCCTCATGATTTTTTGTCGTAATTTGCATTTTTTAGGTATTTTTTTCACGTAATTCAAGTTTTTTTTATGTAATTTGTGTTTTTTAAATGATCCTTTGATTACATTTTTTAAGATCTGATATAATTCGCATTTTTACTGCAATCTTTCAACATAATGTGGGTTTTTTAGCGATCCCCTCAGTAAACTCCATAACTTTTATCGAGATGCTTTGAAGAAACTAGCAGTTATAATTCGTGATTCTTTGACAAAATTAGTGTTTTTTCAGTTATCAATAAATAAAATTTCCTTTTTTTCATGATTTTTTTTTATGTAATTTCTGTGTTTTTTTCAGCATTTTTTTTTTTTTTTTGGGGGGGGAGGCTCTTTTTGGGATATAGTGAGGAGGTGGAGTTTGGTCAAGAAAGGCGGATTAACAGGATTGTCATGACTGTTTTTTTATATACAGTTTACTTCTATTTGAGAAATAAAATAAATAAATGGCCTTTTCATATTAAATGAATTATTCAAATGTTGAAAAAATAATAACTGCTAGTGAAAGTAAAACAGTGGATAGGTTACCAGAAAATATGTTGCCAAACTTACGCTGTATATTGGTTACTTATCTGGCATTTTACTTTTCAAAAGAAATCTTGTTTGTGTAAATGAAAATATTTATTTTAAATAATGAAAATTGTATTTTTTAACATCTTTAAATTCTAAACTTATAAAATTTTTGAGCTGATAGTTATTATTCTGCTTGCGAAATATTCGCTTTACTTGCGAGGGAGATATTTAAAATGACTATAAATGTCACAAAAAATTAAAGTTGTGATGCATATAAACCATAGCTGCTACAGGCCTCAAAGGAATGTCAAATCAAACTTGTGATGCATAAAAGTTTGTGTCATCATTCGATTAAATCACAAGCCCAAGAACTTAAATAGAAGAAACATAAGAAACATATCTTACCATTAATTTGTGTTAGTAATGAAGATGGATCTGTGAATTGATTTAAAAATGGATACCTACTGTTACAATCTGAGTATTATAATTCTGTTGTCAGTCGACGCTATTTTATTACAGACCCCATCCCAATGAATGAATCATAACTAAATAATTCATTCATTAATAATGATTCAATCAATAATTGTAAGACTGTTGTTTGTTACTAAATGTTTAGCTAAGTTTTAAAAAACGAAACAAAATATTTATTTACAAAAAAGAAATAAGAAACATTTTCAAAATTCGTTAACCTAGCACTTAAATATGCCCTCGGGTTAAAAATTGGATGCAATTTGATTTTAGAAACTCAAGAAATTTGTGCTTAGATTTGTTTAAAGGCTATCTGGTAACCAATATTACAACCATAGATTAAAAAAAAATACTAGCAATATTTCTATTGCAGCACTTTAATTGGTAAATAAAATTAAAAATTATGGATGCATGAATCAATAAATCATGATGTAATTCATGAGTCATTCTTTTATTGGCATCTTGTCTCTACCGTTGTTGGTAATATCTAGTAAGTGTTTAAACATAAATTTTCTACTTAACTTCTTGTTAATGCTAAGGTATGGTAGTTTATTTTGTTGTTTTTCAGCAAAAACTCTACAATTTACTATTTGATTATGACTGGATGAAATTTCACATATCTTTACTTTCATTTTTTGCTGATTTATCATTCAATCATTTAAAGCATTATTAAAACAATTATTTAAAGCTGATAATTTCGCTTATAATAATTTATTTTTAAATAGTTTAGTAAATATTATTCAAATTTCAATTTAGATACAGCAGATTTGCTTTTTTTTCACATCTCTGCTGAAAAAATTGACGGACATACACAAATTTTTTATTCTAATCTGTTCATTTGAAACTAAATATTTTTAATAATTCATCACATATTGAATTTACTTTACACTGTTTATCGAAATTTACATATAAGAACACATACTCTTAAGGGGACTTTTCACTAACTTCAAAGCACCCATTCCATGACGTCATGATATTTTCGAATTTCTCATATAAATTTGATTATTTTTAAACGATTTATTTTATTTTTTACATATGATAGCTACGTTCCACGTTTAACATGGCTTTTTTTAAGATTTTGGTTGCAGATTTTCTTAAAAAGTTATTTTCAACTTCAAAACCAGCTTCGAAATTGGTAGTAACTTTTTAAAAAAAAATCTGCAGCCAAAATCGAAAAAAGTAAAAAATAGCCATCATTAACATTGAACTCAGCTATATTATGCATTTTTTTTTTTTAATATTCAAAATTAAACGAGAAATTTTAAAATATCAGTTTAACATTGCAGAGCAGGTGTATTCAAGTGATTGTAGAGTTTTCTTAATATGATTGGTCTCTTATCTTTGGAATTTTCCTCTGTAATGTGTGTGTGTAATCTTTGTGATGGTGTTTGATGCATTCGCATATTTACAATATCTTTTAGGGAAATTAATATTTGTAACTTCTTTTTTCTCTGTACTCTTCCTAAATGTTGTTTCTTTTTTTCCAACTTCTCAAAATATTTCTAAAATCTATGCTTAATTTAATATTTTATGTGTGAAAAGTAGACGAATTGTGAGTAAAATTTTCAATAACACCATTTAAGTTAAGGAAATATTATAAAAATTAAGAAAAACAGTGATACATTTTAAGAAGTGTATGCAAAAAATAAAAATAAAAATTTTTAATTTGCAGAGGAGATATTTTAAATATACAATTGCATCAAATGATCAGGTAGTGAGTGACACATAAGTGAGGGGTATTTGTAAACTGGGTGACTAACCTCCTAAAAAACTACAGTTGAATTCTAAAACATGGAATATACAGTAGAAGATCTTTATAACGCAATTCCATATAACACAATTCTCCATGTAACGCACAACCTTTCAGATGTAAATAATGAATTTTGCACCTGAATTTCAAGACTGTAAAAAACTGCTACTGTCTGAAAATTAAATCTAATGCATTAGTACAATTTTACCTCCTTAATTTAGAACTTTTAAAGGAAAAAAATTATTATTACAATAAATGTTTTTGAAAATGAGCAACATAATGAATAAATTGGGTCCAGGTGTATCTGGACCATTTTTAAAACGTATATTTAACAAAATGTTGAATGATCGCAATAATAGAAAAATTTATAATCTGGATAAGGAATGCAGTATAAAGGTAATTCTAATGTATTTTGATGTGTTTCAGACATATTTGTCTATATTTATGAGGTAAATTTTATAATGCGTGATATGTGATCCATATAATGCAAAATTCTATATAACGCACAACCTTGCGTTTTTAAGTTTTTGTTATATAGATCTTCTACTGTACTGGTTTTCAAGATTATCTGATGGGTCTCAGTTCATTTTATGTTAAACAAAATTTCATGTTAATAAGGTTCCACTGTATTTTTTCAAAAAACAACAGAATGAAAACGAAATGTACAATTTTTGTGATGAAAAAGTCATCACAAAAATTAATTTTGTACATAAAATGTTATAATTTTGGTTTATATATCTTGCCAAAGTGGCCACATTGAAGATTTTTATCATACACTTCCCATTAGAAAATTGCACTTTCTCAATTCTGTTAAGTCACTTCTTTATTGAACAAATGTGGAAAAATCAACACCAATATTTTTGCAGCATGGAAATATTTCATACTGTTTTGATGATACCTACATCAACTTTCCTTTACCGAATTCATAAAAATGTTTTTAGCTTATTTATTTAAGCTGTTATTCAACAAATTGTCTTGTTGCTTGACAGTAGGGTAAAACAAGAATTTAAAAAAAAAATTCCAATTTTCAGCAATTTTCAAGAAATGCCTTTTATCAAAATAATGATGTAAATGACATATTCGTATGGTTGGATTATGCTTAAAGGTACCACAAGGTGGAAAAACTCTAGGTTTTTATTAGAGCTTTGACAAATTTTGCAATAAATGTTGAAACTGATTACTGATAACCAAATACTGATTACAATTGTATTATAAAAATGTAATGTACTGCTGAGCCAAGCATTAAAGACCGGTCACTTGAGAAACAGGTCTGAATGAGGCGAGTCTATTCTTGATAATAGGACTGAGAGCAATGAAAAAGGAGTTTCCCCTAGTATTGCTTTTACGGGGAATAGAGAAAATTTTCGTCTCCCCTTAATGCTTCCCTACCTTCGGAAAGGCCCATTATTTTGGCAGTATGCCAAGACAGGTCTTTAGAACCTGGTCAAGCAGTATATGTATATATTTGAGGAAGAGAGTTTCAAAAATTATCTTATCCAAAAAACTAAATTTCGAAATTTTTTTAAAAATTTTCCTGAAAAACTTCTGATTTTATCCATAGAATGGAATGCTCTGACTGAAATGAACAGTAAAACCAGATATTTTGTAGATTTTAACACTTTTTTATGTGGATTGAATAGTGGAATAGATTGATAGTAAAAACTTGATTTTAAAAATTTTGGATAAATGCAAGTTTTTTAACTCACATCCTCATTTATGCATAGATTTTGAACAGAAAATATTCTAAATTGACTATGTGATACTTTTTACTTCATAAAAATTGTTGTTGTTATAATTATCAATGAACTATAGATAGTACACACTTCATTTTCAATACAGAATATCCATGGCAAAGATCAATAAACTATTTCAGTTGCATAGCAATCGGAATCAATTTTTGTGATTGCATACACTGCTGCCAACCTCCAGCTTTTGTTAAATAAAATAAGTATACTTCCAATTAGAAAGTTTCTTTAATTAAATCTATCTGGCGTTAAATATACTACCGTAAAATACCGTTAATCCGACCCCCCCCAAAAGAAAAATCATACAATAGTTAGAGGGGGGCGCTTACACGAGATTTTTTCGCGATCGTTCAACAAAATTTACAGGAATGAATCATCATGAAATGAATGAATCGTTGAATGAATCATGAATTTTGATACTTAAAAAAATTTGGGGTTTTTTTAATTTAAAAACGTAAATTCTGTCAAAAAACGCAGAAAAAAGGAGAAATTGGTAAAGAAAAGCCAAAACAAGCATGAAATCAATTAAAAAATCTTGAAAAAACACACATTTCATCAAAGATTCATGATTCATTCATTTCAAAATGATTCATCCCACTCTCAATCGCCTTTGAGAATTGGGAGGGGGGGCGCTTTCTCGGGATTTTTTGAAACTTTCAAATTCTTTATAAAGTGGGGAGGGGGCGTTTGATTGGGAAGGACGGATTAACGGGATTTTACGGTAGTCATTTGAAATCCACCTCTATTTCATTCTTTTATTGGATTTCAGATTCAAACTATAATTTTCTGAAATAAAAAAAGACAGAGATTGGCATGTATGAACATATACAGGCAGCAGACAGACAGACTGAATTCATACACACTGGAAAAGTACAAAAAGATGGAAAAGTACAAAAAAGAGCACAAAGATCTCAAATGCAAAGTTGGATACTCCAGCAATAATAATAATAATAGTAATAATAATAATAATTAAAAAAATGTAAAAGAACTTGTTAAAGGTCAGCTTGTTTCACCAGCAATTAAAAAAATATATTGTATGGAGAAGTCCTAACAAAGCAACTGAAAGACAGTTTAAAACAAAAGACAAAATATAGAAAAGTGATATCAAGTGTAGCAGAAAAGATTGTAAGAAAATACAAATTAATGTCTGATCTTGGCAAAAATTAATGAGTTTAATGAGCATTAATAAGTTTTAAATATATTAATTTTTCTGTCATATGTCTTATGCTGTATAATTCATAAAATGCACATAAACCTTCTTTTTTTTTTCCTTCACCCTCATATTACCGTATTTTTGGGTGTATAGTCCACGGCTTAAACAAGAAAAAAACCTTCGAAAAAGCCGCGGCAGTTTATACACGGTACGGGTTATACAAAGATTTTTTTTTTTTAAATTGGAAATCAGGATGTTTTTTTACAATTTTTAAACCTCAAAAAATTCGAAAAAACATCAAAATTTGTAATTTTTTTTCGCTGTGCCGCGAAATATAGAGTGTTTTCTCATGTTTGTAAAAGCTTTATTATTATTATTATTGCTTAAATACAGTTATTTCTGGGTTTGGAAGAACTGTCGCAACTATCGGCAAGTATTGCACTAACCGGCAGCGAGAAATAATGACGCTCGAACGCAGTTTGCTCTTCATTTGAGAGGGTAAAAACAATAGTATAACATGTTACTTATTTTAAACTTACTTTTTGCTGAATAAATCGTTTTAATGTTAACTTTACTAGAGATGTGTCTTTTGTTGAGGAACAATTCCGGCAGTGGAACTAAAGGAACGATTCCGAAAAGGACGGAATCATGGAATTGGTCCTTTTTAGGAAAGGTTCCCTAAAGGTTTGAATCCTTGGAATCAGTCCGAAACTCAGAAAAGGTCAAAATCCTCGGACTCATACCGAAATTAAACAACTCCGAAAAGGTTAGATTCCTCAGACTTGTTCTGAAAAGGAGCAATTCCTCACACTCGTTCCGTAATGAAATGACTGAAAAGGAAGGATTTCTCGGAATCATTCAGAAAAAGACTGACTCCTCTGAATCGTTCCGAAATGACATAAATCACACACTTTTTTTTTTGTTCTTTGCAACAGGGAAGGGTAGATTATTATTTTGAGAAATAAACTAAAAATTATCTTAAACTCAGAATTGTCAAGGTAGGAAAGGTTCCAGATTTTGGATTTTGTACTCTATAAACACAGAGGGATGCTGCAGCACCGATTCGCTAGCGAACTGTTTTCCGATATTTAATCATAGATTTTTTTTAAGGTCTCGGGTATAAGTCGTTCCCCATCCCCCCACTTTGAAATTCTTTTTTTGTCTAAAATTTCTCAACTTATATGTGCGTATATACTTTAATGACTTCTAACTTCGAACCCTGATCGAAATATATGTTTGCTAATGGTGTATAGCCCACGGACTATACACCGATGCATCTCCACAGCTTATACACGAACTTTTTTTTACTGCACTGCTCGATTGAGGAGTGCGGGCTATACACCCGAAAAACTGTTCCACAATCTGTTTCAAGCAACTTTTTTCAAAATTCCCAATGTCAGTGCATGGGTAAGGATTGAGTATTTGGAAAAACGAAAAAAGCATCCATTCATTTGTAAAATCATGTCCTTAGAAATGAGTGAAATGTATGAGGTGAACTTCCTGAAGAAATCAAAGATTGGGGCAGTTTTTATTTTTTTAGAGAATGATGACAGACTTTATTGATCAGAAACAGATAAAATAAATTCTAAATGAACCCACTTTTAACAACAGAGATTTTTGATAATTTTCAAAGTATAAAATTCTGGAGCAGCATATGCACTTGTTTTTATTTCAATGTTTAAAATTCCATTCTATTTCAAGATTTTTAGTTACTTTTAATAAATATATACATTAATAAGAATATACATCTTCACTCTGTTACCTAAGTCTCACCTCTGTTACCAGTAAATTTTTTAAATATTTTTTTACTAAATAAACAAAATTAATTGAACAGGACCATACCTTTATTAGTGTTCCTCACTTGCTTATAAAACCCAGAAAAAAAAAATTAAATGAAAAAAAAAGTTTTCAAATTAAAAAAAAATTATGAAAGATGCCCTTTTTTGAAGAATGATCCATTATCAATAGATAAAATTTCCTTTTTTCATGATTTTATGATGTAATTTACGTTTTTTTCAGCATTTTTTTTGGAGGGGGGGGGGGTGGAGGCTCTTCCTTGAGATATAATGAGGAGGGGGAGTTTAATCGAGAAGGGCAGATTAATAGGTTTTACGGGATATCATGACTGTTTTTTATATACAATTTACTTCTATTTGAGAAATAAAATAAATAATAGCCTTTTCAAATTAAATGAATTATTCAAATGTTGAAAAAATAATAACTGCTAGTGTAAGTGAAACAGTGGATATGTTGCCAAACTTACGCTGTATATTGGTTACTTATATGGTATTTTACTTTTAAAAAGAAATCTTGTTTGTGGAAATGAAAATATTCATTTTAAATAATGAAAATTTTATTTCTTTAAATTCTAAACTTATAAAATTTTCGAGCTGATAGTTATTATTCTGCTTGCAAAATATTCGCTTTACCTGTGTGCGAGATATTTAAAATGACCATAAATGTCAGCAAAAATTAAAGTTGTGATGCATATAAACCATAGTTGTTACAGGCCTCAAAGCAATGTCAAATCAAACTTGTATAAATATAAGGAATAGCTGCTACAGGCCTCAAAGCCATATCAAATCAAACTTGTGATAAATATAAGGCATAGCTGCTACAGGCCTCAAAGCAATGCCAAATCAAACTTGTGATGCATAAAAGTTTGTGTCATCATTTGATTAAATCACAAGCTCAAGAACTTAAATAGAAGAAACATAACAAACATATCTTACCATTAATTTTTTTAAGTAATGAAGATGGATCTGTGATTTGATTTAAAAATGGATACCTACTGTTAGAAACTGAGTATTATAAATCTGTTGTCAGTCGACGCCATTTTATTACAGACCTCATCCCAATGAATGAATCATAACTAAATAATTCATTCATTAATAATGGTTCAATCAATAATTGTGACACTGTTGTTTGTTACTAAATGTTTAGCTAAGTTTTAACTAACAAAATAAAATATTTATTTACAAAAGAGAAATAAGAAACATTTTCAAAATTCGTTAATCTAGCACTTAAATATGCCCCCGGGTTAAAAATTGGATGCAATTTGAATTTAGAAACTCAATAAATTTTTGCTTAGATTTGTTTAATGGCTATCTGGTAACCAATATTACAACCATACATTTAAAAAAAAATACTAGCCAGTTTTCTGTTGCAGCACTTTAATTGGTAAATAAAATTAAGAATTATGGATGCATGAATCACTCAATAAATCATGATGTAATTCATGAGCCATTCTTTTATTGGCGTCTTTTCTCTACCGTTGTTGGTAATATCTAGTAAGTGTTTAAACATAATTTTTTTGTTCTTAACTTCTAGTTAATACTAAGGTATGGTAGTTTCTTTTATTGTTTTTTAACTAAAAATTCTAGAATTTGCTTTTTGATTATGACTGGATAAAATTTCACATTTCTTTACTTTCATTTTTTGCTGATTTATCATTGAATCATTCAAAGCAATATTAAACCGTACATATTTATTGCAGATAATTTCGCTTATAATTATTTATTTTTAAATAGTTTAGTAAATATTATTCAAATTTCATTTTAGATACAGCAGATTTGCTTGATTTTTTTTCAGATTTATGCTTAAAACATTGATTGAACATAAACTAATATTCAATTATATTCTGTTCATTTGAAACTAAATATTTTTTAATAATTCATCACATAATGAATTGCCTTTATATTGTTTAACGAAATTTATGTATAAGAACACATACACTTAAGGACTCTTCACTAACCTCAAAACAACCACTCCATGATGTTAATTCAAAGGCTATTTTCGAATTCTTCATATAAATTTGATTATTTTTAAACGATTTATTTTATTTTATTTCTTACATATTATAGCTAATGTCCAAGTTTAATATGGCTATTTTTTACTTTTTAGATTCCGGTTGTAGATTTTTTATAAAGTTATTTTCAACTTCAAAACTAGCGTCGAAATTGAAAGTAAATAAAAAAAAAATCTGCAACCAAAATCGAAAAAGTGAAAAATAGTCATCATTAACATTGAATCCAGCTATATTATGCATTTTCTTTTAAATATTCAAAATTAAACGAGAAATTTGAAACTATCAATTACAGAGCTGGTGTATTCAAGTGATTGAGGAGTCCCCTTAAAAAGATTGGTTTCTCATCTTTGGAATTTTCCTCGCTAATGTTAAATTTATCGGTGTTTGATGCATTCGTATATTTACAATATCTTTTGGGGAAATTAATATTTTTGACTTCATTCTTTTTATGTACTACTCCCCTTAAATGTTGTTTCCTTTTTTTTTTCCTAATTTCTCAAAATATTTTTAAAATCTATGTTTAATTTAATATTTTATGTGTGAAAAGTACACGAACTGTGAGTAAAATTTTTAATAACACTTCATTTAAATTAAGGAAATATTTTAGAAAATTAAGAAAAACAGTGACACATTTTAAGAAGTGTATGCAAAAAATAAAAGTTGAAATTTTAATTTGCCAAGGAGATATTTTAAATATACAAATGCATGAAATGCCCAGATAGTGAGTGACACATTAGTGAGGGGTATTTGTAAGCTGGGTGACTAACTTCCTAAAAAAACTATAGGTGAATTCTAAGAGAAGTGATATACTGATTTCTATGATTATCTGACGAGACCTCAGTTCATTTTATGTTAAACAAAGTTTCATGTTAAAAAGGTTCGACTGTATTTTTTCAGAAAACAAAGCATTGGTTGTTGTTTTTTTTATTATTCATTACCAAATGAAATGCGTAATTTTTTGTGATAAAAAGGTCACCACAAAAATGAATTTTGTAAAAAAAAATTATAATTTTGGTTTAAATATCTTACAAAAGTGGGCACATTGATGATTTTTATCATAAGTTTCACAAAAAATTGCACTCTCTCAATTCTGTTAAGTCACTTCATTATTGAACAAACGTGAAAAAATCAATAGAGCTGGCACCAATATTTTTACATCATGGAAATATTTCATACTATTTTGATGATATCTACATCAACTTTCCTTTACAGAATTTGATAAAATGTTTTTAACTTATTTGTTTAGGCTGTTATTCAACAAATTGTCCAGTTGCTTGACAGTAAGGTAGAACAAAAGTTTTTTTTTTTTTTTTTTTTTTATTCTAATTTTTATCAGTTTTCAAAAATTACCTTTTATCAAAATAATGATGTAAATTACATAATCGATAAAACTTTGTGCAAAAATTACAATCCTTAAAATCAACATTTAATACACAATAAATAAAAACATGCTACAGACATATACGTTTGACGAGCACCAGAGTTTGCTTCCTCAGTGTACAAAAGATTAAAAATGTTTAAAATCAGAACCCCCCCCCCCCCAACTGACAGCAAGTCAGAAACCCAAATGACTGCAAACATAGTACCAAAATACCAACAAGCCTCAGCAACCAATAGAATCAAACTGGAAATGAGGTGTTAATGACAAGAAAGTGTTAATGACTAACCAGAAAGTTGAGATGTACGGTATACTAGATAAGTCGTTAACCAAGGAGTTTTTTACTTTATGTATATGGAGTGCTTCAAAAAAGTCTAAGTCAAGCGGAGTAGTGCATTTTTGGATAATCGTGGCTGAGGTAAAATTAAAATTATGGCCCTCCTCCCAACAATGAGAAGCAATAGATGAATTCTTAACATAACCTATATACCTAAATCACTGCTTTTGCATAAAACTTCAATACAGTCAAAGTTCCATAATCTGCACACCCATAATCCACTATTTTCTCAGTGTTTTCTCTTTTTTTTATTTATTTTTTAAATCGTTTTCAGATCACTAATTTGTAAATTTTTTAACTGTTTACTTCATTGTTTACATTCGTAAAATACTGTGAATTATAGAAAACAGTGGATTTATGGGTATGCGGATTATAGAACTTTGACTGTATGTTATTGTTATTTTAAATTAAAGTTCAAACATTAGAGGACCCTAAAACAGAACTGCTTTTAATGTTAAAACTGTTGTTAGCTTTTGTTTTTTCAAAACTAAAAACTAAAACAAAATCACTTCACCTTTTTCATTCACGTATAAAAACATTTCATATTTATTTACTTAGAACAGGTGTCACAAATTAAATTAAAAAGTTGACATGTTTCGGTTCATTCATAAGAACCGTATTCATAACACATAAAATCAGTAGTCAATGTTAAAACTGTTGTTAGCTTTCGTTTTTTCAAAACTAAAAACTAAAACAAAATCACTTCACCTTTTTCATTCACGTATAAAAACATTTCATATTTATTTACTTATAACACATAAAATCAGTAGATACTACTGATTTTATGTGTTATGAATACGGTTCTTATGAATAAACCGAAACATGTCAACTTTTTAATTTAATTTTTATTTGTGACACCTGTTCTAAGTAAATAAATATGAAATGTTTTTATACGAGAACTGCTTTTAGTTTAGCAATAATTAGAAGTTATCCAAAGAATCCAAAGTTATAGCCCAAATTTTAAACTGTAAATCTGACAGTGACCATTTAGAAAAAGTTAAACAATACAATTTTAACAGTTTTTTTTTTTTTTTTACTTTTAAACAAGATTAAAGCATATATTTTTCATTTTTTATTTGGAGTTAAGCTTTAAGTTAAAGTTGTAAACTTTATGTAGAAGTTTTTGTTGTGTATTAAAATCTTAATTTGCATTCTCTGGAAAACTATGTTTTTCATTATTTACATTTATAAGAAAACTCATTTCTTGCAGATTTTTTAAAATATTATTTTAAAAAATCTGTAAGAAATGAGTTTTCAGTCAAGCGAAATTTTATCACAAGATTCTGCTTTTCAGTTGGTATGATAAAAAGCAAAATATAGCTTGTAAGTATCTATATATTAATTTAAGAGTCTGTTTTTATTGAAACTACACAGTTTTTTAAATCATTTTAAATCATTTAAATTGTTTTGTATATACAAAAATTTTGTATGTGAAGGTAAGTAGAGAATCTATTATCTAGAATTCTTGAGAACGAGGTGTTTCTGGATTATTGAATTTTCCAGATTTCGCTTTCAAAAGCTTTTGTAAAACTGTTTTGATTTTTTTTTTTTTTTTTTTTTTTTTTTTTTTTTTTTTTTTTTTTTTTTGTTTAATACAACAGTACAACAGTGTAGATGCTTTAGTTCGAGGTATAGTTAAGGAAAAATCTGTAACTTCGTCCTAATTTTTGATATATAAAGAATCAGGCCATATTTTATGCAGTACATCAACTAATAGATCTTTTGTAGTAAAAGTTCATACTTCATCAATTAAATAAATACAGTCTTTTACACTAAATATTTTTTGGACTTTTCTATTATTTCAAATGACAAATCAGAATTAATATGTGGCCATAAAAATTGATTATTACTGACATTTTACATTATACTTCTGAAATTTGGAAAATTCTCCCCGAAAAATTGAAAATGACAAAAAAATACAAATGACAAAAACTAAATGCCATGTAGAATTTGAATAAAACTTAGGCTTAGAATATTTTAAAATTATTTTAACATAAAATACTGCATTAATCAAATTGTAACTTATAAAGTGAGATTTAGAATTTATGCCTACCCTCAAATCACTGTTATTGCATAAAAATTTGATTTATTATTACAGTATAGTCTCAAAAATCCACATAACTTGAGACCAGTACTTGTGTAGATTTTAGAATTTTGCAGTTTCTGGTTTAAATCTCTTTTCAGCTTACCTGTATCCATTTACAGGAAGAATATGCAATAATTCAATTTAAGCAAATTAAACTTGAATCTGCTTTGTTTTTTCTACATTGCAATAATTCAATTTAAGCAAAGTAAACTTGAATCTGCTTTGTTTTCTTCTACATTATTATTTGAATACCCAATTATTTTTATTACCTTTAAACATTTTTTGTATCCTTCTTTGTTAAAGAATTTTCATTTTATCTTGATTAAGGTCCTTTTGAAATTTGTAAACAACCATTATTTCCTATTAATTTATATAACTCTGCTGCTCCAAGAACTTGAATAAAAATTCACCAAAATACAAACTTTCTTCGAGCATTTTTTCCCCCTCAGAATCATTATCAGAATCAGCTTCATTAACTTTAGCTAAGTTCATTATTGAGGACTTTCTTCACTTGCAACATAGTAAGTTACTATAATTTCATCTTTATTGTTCACCCATTCAACAATATCTTTCGCTTTCAAAAGCTTTTGTAAAACTGTTTAAATTTTCTTTCTTTTTTTTTTTTTTTTTTTTTTTTTTTTTGTTTAATGCTACTGTTTAGATGCTTTAGTTTGAGGTATAGTTAAGGAAAAATCTGTAACTTCGTCCTGATTTTTGATATATAAAGAATCAGGCCATATTTTATGCCGTACATCAACTAAAAGGTATTTTGTTGTAGAAGTTCATACTTCACCAATTAAATAAATACAGTCTTTTACACTAAATATTTTTTTGACTTTTTTATTGTTTCAAATGACAAATCAGAATTAATATGTTGCTTTAAAAATTGATTATTACTGACATTTTACATTATGCATTATATAAGTCCATATCCTGATCTATTAAAGATTTTAAGTTTTGAAATATCCTAAATCAGTACACTTTATTTCTTTTTTCTTTACATTTTTTCTATACTTTCTTACTAAATTTCTGTAAAAAATAACGATATCTCTGTTCAATGATAATTAGAACAAAGATGATAAAGAATACTTCTAAAATGCTATTTTTATTCTTTACATTTTGAAATCAATTCAGATTTTCAAAGATTGCAGATTTTAGAGACTCCACTGTATTATTATTGTTTTGAAAAGAAGTTCCAAAAATGCCCAGCATTTGAATCATCAACAATTAGAAGTTATAGCCCAATTTATAAACTCCAATTGCATTATCTGAAACTGAAAGTGACTGTTTAAAGAAAAGTAAACAATATATTTTTAGTTTTTTTTTTTTTTTTAACAAGATTAATGTTTTTATTTTTAATTTTTTATATGGGGTTAAGTTTTAGTTTAAACTTTAAACTTTATAAAGAAAATTTTCATGTGTATTTAAAATGTTAATTTGCCTTTCCTGAAAAACTTTGTTTTTCATTTTTCTCATTTATGAGAAACATCATTTCTTTCCTTTCTTTTTTTTTCTTTTTTAAAGAAAAAAAGAAGAAGAAGAAGATACTGAAATATAATTTTATCACAAGATTCTTCTCTTCAGTCGATACGATAAGAAGCAAAATATAGCTTCTAAGTATCTATATATTCATTTAAAAATTGTTTTTATTGAAAAATACACATTTTTTTTAAATTACGCTTTGTATACAAAATGTTGTATGTGATAGAAAAATTCAAGATGTATTGCAAATCTTTTGCTTCATAAACACCGTTAAGGAGTCTGCTAATAGTTCAAAACAAAAATAAAATACATTAAATAGATTTCCTTATAAAAGGTTTGGCATAAACACAATTCTTTATCTAAATTTTGACTAAATTTTGTCTAAATTTTAAAAGTTAATTGAAATTTCATTAAAAGTTTATTCGAATTCATAGTTTTATATTCTGTTGTAGCTAAAAACACATATGTTTAAAAAAAAAAAATAATAATAATGTCTTTGAAAAAAAGAGGGGGAGGCCTCTGAAGGTAGGCACAACCATAATGAGAAAAACAATTCGTTATATTAAAGAATTTAGTTATTGATTGATTTACTTATTTATTTTATTGTTTTTACAGTTTGAAATGAGCCTCACTGCATAAATCATATTCAGATATGAATTTTGGATTGCTGTTAAAATTCATTAATGTGACAGTGCCGGATGTGAGACTATATTTTAATATATTTTTGAAAAAATAGTCAAAAGTTTCATAAATTATTATTTGCTAAACTTGAAACATAATTGCTTAATTATTTTTATACTTCAGCATAAAAGGTTGAAAAAAATTACAATTTAATAAAGTTTATTAAATTAGATCGAGGTTTTTTATGAAAATTAACAGCAAATTATTTATACATCATAAACTTGAATGACAAATTAATGGATCAAAAACAAACAAATTAATTAACTCTAAATCAGTGTAGTTCAATTAATAAATTACTACTGTAACAATTGAATCACAATGTATTAAAATTATGATTTAAATGATAATCATATTAAATCTATCGATTATTAATATTAAAACTGATTGTGACGACTCCATGTGATTAAGTTTCCACTTTAACTCCCGCCTAAAATTTCACAAGAGGCTATCGCAACTGTTATCCTGAATGCGGAATGCTTCTTTTGGTTTTGCCAGACGGCGCTAATGTTGAATTGAGTGATGGAGGCGAAGGGAGACGAAGGAGTGTGTGGGAGGAATGGGACGTTGACTTGAAGGGACACTGGTGATTTTAATGTTTTTAATTTTCAGTTTTTTTTATGTGTGTGAGGTTTATTTGTATTTTTAGAAAGTAAATGTTGATGTAGAGTATTGTAATAAAGTGCTGTTGGACATTATAATGAGGAATTATTGTGCTACCCCTTCACAAGTGAACCAGACTGGAGACAGATTTGTTACAGTCTTAAACTGGAGGTTTCACCAGATTGGACTTCGAGTTGCAATGAGAATGAACGTAGAGTCACAGGTATGTTTTGATTTCATTGCAGCATGTTATATGATTTAAGCTTAAGGTATTGGGAATGTTCATTTGATTAAAATTTGCTGGTTTTCTTTTTTAATATAATAATTGTTTTATAATATTATAATTGTATAATAATTGTTGTAAAAATTGTTTTTTTTTTAAATATATATAGCGGCCGCAATATCAGATTTGTATTTTCTGGTTTTTATAAAAGGTGTGAATGTGAAAAGGATTATTTAAAACTAAGCTGGTTTATCGATTAAATTAAGTCAAGCTGACTTTAAGTTAATATGTTTTGTCTCGAAGAGTGTATTTTAAAACCAATCTGGTTTGAGTAAATGAAATCAAACTGATTTATTGTATTTTGTATCGAGATACTTCATGTTTAAAATCAAACTGGTTTGATTGAGGTCAAACTGATCTTATGTTTATTATATTTTGAAAAATAGTGTTTTAGACCAGGCTGAGTGGTGGAAATGTGACTTTTCAAAGGTTCTAAAAATTTATTAAAGTTGTGTATTATTTTTGTTAAACAGAAGGTATGCAAGTATTGATGTTTTGAACCGGTATATAGATACATACTTTTTTTTTTTAATAATTAATTATAGTTATTTGTATAATGTATATTTATCTATTGCTTTGATATAGTGAATATATAGATTATTGGTGTATTGATTAAATTTGGTCAGTTGGTTGGGTGCCGGTCGCTCTTATAAAGTGTTTACCCTGCGACTTACCCGTCGGTGAACGTATTTGGAAATGGCTTTCCTGGGGAAAGGCCGAAGAGCAGATTTGAAAATCGTTGCTCTGGAATTGGGGGAGGAAGTCGATGATAGTATGAGAATAATTGATTTACGTAATTTAATTACAAAGAGTGTTAATTATGAAGAGGAATTTGTTAGAGAGATTCTTATAACCGTGATAAATGAAAGAATAGGTCGAGAGGAAGTGGCCGAGAGAGAGAGGGTGGAGAGACAAAAAATAGAGTTACAGTTGAATGAGGGAAAGAACTTAGACTCTGTTCAATCTAGTATAGGTTTTGAATCGAGAGTGGATATTCAGAGATTGATGCCCAGATTCAATGTGAAAGAGAATGATATTAGTTTATTTCTGGAATTGTTTGAGAGGCAGGCTAAGGTTCTTGGGATTCCCCCCCAAAAATGGGTTACTCAGTTAATTGGTGTTTTACCAACTGAAATTTCTCAATTAATAGCTCGTGAGCCTGAACAGCAGGCTAGTGAATATCAGTATGTCAAAACAATGTTGCTGAAGCGGTTTAAATTGAGTCCAGAGAGGTTTCGTCAGAACTTTGTGAAAATTCAGAAAGCATCTGATAGTACGTGGTATGATTTTTATTATGAGATAAAAAATTATTTAGAAGGTTGGTTGAATGGGTTGAAGATAGAAACTTATGATCAGTTGAAAGACTTGATGATAGTTGATCAAATAAAAAAAAGAGCGCCGCCTGATTTTAGGGAGAGTTTTCTGGATCGGTGGATAACTATAGTTTCACCCACTGAGCTTGTTACTAAAATGGATGAATTTGAAGATGTAAGAAATTGCATTCAGCGTAAAACTTCGATAAGTAATAGGGATCGAGGTGATAGGAATCAATGGCAAATGAGATCATGGAAGGGAAATAACTTAAGAAGTGAATTTATACAAGATGTAGAGGATAGGGGAAATTATTTTAGGGATAGAAAGCCTGATCCCAGTTTTGAGAGGAGGAAACAGTTCCGTTGTTTTGAATGTGGGGATTCAACGCACTTTAGGCCCGATTGCCCTAAGCTTAAAAATAAGAGCGGTTTAGACAGCGTAAATCACGTTAAAAATAAGGTTGACGAGGATTTGTTGGCACCATATACAATTTTTGGGAAGATTAATGGAACTAGTATTCCTATTTTAAGAGATACTGGAGCAACTATCGATGTGGTGTGTCAAAAGTATGTTCCACCTGAAAATATGATAGGAGAATATGTGTGGGTGCAGCATTTGTTGGACCAGCGGATGTCATGTTTGCCTATGGCCGAAATTGAGATTGAGTGTGAATTGGGCCATGTTATCACTAAAGCAGCAGTCCTGGGAAATGAATTAGATCAGGGGAGGTATATCCTTGGAAATAAAACTGCCTCTCTATTAAAGGAGATAGAAGCTGATGGTGATAAGAGAAAAGAAATTGTGAATGTGGTATTGACACGATCTCAGAAGCGGTTACAGCTTGCTGAGAAGGAGGCGATAGAGGGTCAGGAAGAAGAATTAATATTAACTGAGAAGTCGCGGGAGGAAGAAAATGATTGTTCCGGTGTAGACTGCAAAATTTTGCCGGAGGTTGAAGAGACTGAAACTATTTTTGACTTGGTGAAAGTGGATTCGGATACATTTGCAGAAGAGCAGCGGAGGAGTAAAGAATTGGCTCCCTTATTTACTTTGGCTAAGGGGACAGAAACAGAATCTAAGGATTTTAGAATAGTTAAGGAAAAATTATTGGTTAAGAGGAAAATTAATAAGATGGGAGAGGAAATGGACTTACTTGTGGTTCCTGAATGTTTCAGGGACCAAATTAAAAGAATGTGTCATGAGGAGACCTCGGGACATTTAGGTGTCGCCAAGACAAAAGATCGCTTGGTGAAGCATTTTTTCTGGCCAAATTGTTTTAAGCAAATTGAGGAGTTTGTGAAAACTTGTGATGCTTGTCAGAGAGCTGGGAAATCTAATGACAAAAAGAAAGCCCCATTAACTTTGGTGCCCATTGTATCTGAGATATTTAGTAGAATAAATGTTGATGCTTGTGGACCATTGCCTATTACACCAAATGGAAATCGGTATTTGATTACAGCTATGTGTATGTCATCTAGCTATCCTGATGCGGTGCCGACGAGGAATGTTGAATCGACATCAGTAATTGATGCATTATTACAGATATTTAGCCGCATGGGTTTTCCAAAGGAAATACAGACTGATCAGGGACCTTCATTTATGAGCAATTTGACTGTAGAGTTTTTCCAGAGGTTTGGAATCAAAACGGTTAGAAGCTCTGTATACCATCCTCAGAGTAATCCTGTGGAAAGATTTCATAGAACTATTAAAAGAATTTTAAGAGTGTTGTGCATTGAATCTGCTTCAGAATGGGAAAGACATGTTCCATCTGCTTTGTTTGCCTTAAGGACAGTGACCCATGAGAGTATTGGATTCAGTCCAGCCGAATTAGTGTATGGAAGAAATCTTAGATCACCGATTACCTTGCTATATGAACAATGGTTGGAACCGCCTGAGGAAGAAAACAATGTAGTTGAATACATATTCAGACTTATAAATCGAATGAAGAGAAGTCATGAATTAGCGGTAGAGAAGATGGAAGAAACGAGAGATAACCGAAAGAAATGGTATGACCGAAATGCTGTTAAGAGAGTGTTTCAGGAGGGGGACTTGGTGTTGATTTTGTCCACTTGCAGGCAGAATAAGCTGGCTGTACAATGGAAAGGACCGGGCAAGATTGTAAAAAAATTGTCAGAGACAAATTATGTTGTTAGTTTTGAGGGAAAGAGACAGAAGAATCAAGTTTATCATATTAATATGTTGAAGCCATATTATAAACGTCCAGAATTTGTCAATATCTTATGGACTTTGGAGGAAAGTGAACCGGCAGAAATTGAAGATGATTTCCCAGGGATTGAATCTGATCCCAACGTATTTGATTTTAATGAAATAAGAGAGAGTAGTGCGCTGGATAAAAGATTAACTGAAAATCAGCGGGAGCAGTTGCAGAGAATATTGGTGCAGTACTCTGGATTATTTTCTAATATTCCAGGTAAAACTAATGTAATTGAGCATGAGATAGAGTTGACGAGTGATAAACCTGTTCGTATGCGACCTTATCGCATGTCACCTAGACAAAATGAGATATTGCAATTGGAAATTCAGAAGATGTTGCAATTTAAAATCATTGAGCCAGGTGAATCAGATTATACGTCACCTATGATCTTAGTAGAATCGCCAGGGCGAGATCCTCGGCCGTGCATAGATTATAGGAAGCTTAATGAAATAACTAGGACTCAGTACTTTCCTTTGCCTAACATTGAGCAACGAGTGGAAACAGTTGCTGCAGCAAAATACATTAGTTTATTGGATCTGACCAAGGGATATTGGCAAATCCCGTTGAGTAAGAAGGCCCAAAGGATCGCCGCTTTCACAACAAACTTTGGTGTTTATCGACCGTTAAGAATGCCATTTGGGTTAAAAAATGCTCCTTATTATTTTAGCAAAATGATGGCGGAATTGCTGCACGATTGTGAATGTTTCGCAATACCCTATTTGGATGATATTGCTGTGTTCTCTGATAGTTGGGAGGAACATTTGGACCATCTTGGTAGGGTTCTTGAGAAAATAAAGGATGCTCAGTTGACTATCAAGCCAAAAAAATGTAAATTCGCTCAGGGAGAGGTTCAGTATTTGGGACATCTCATTGGGATGGGAAAAAGATCACCTGCAGAATTAAAAGTGCAGGCAGTGCAAGAGTTCCCAATTCCTACCTGTAAAACTGAGGTTAGAGCTTTTCTTGGGTTGGCAGGATATTATCGACAATATATTCCTATGTTTTCGTCTATTGCCGCCCCCCTGACTGAGACTTTGAAGGGAAAGAATCGGAAGGGGAAAATAAATTGGAACGTAGCTTGTGACGAGGCTTTCCGTATACTAAAGGCGAGATTGTCGAGTGAACCCGTTCTTTATGCCCCAAATTACCAGAAAGAGTTTCTGTTGCAAACTGATGCGTCGGATACTGGCCTAGGTATAGTTTTGGCTCAGGTTAGCGACCAAGGGGAGGAACATCCTATTTTATACATTAGTAGGAAACTTAAGAGGTCAGAACAGCAGTATTGTACCATTGAGAAGGAGTGTGCCGCTATAGTGTATGCAGTGAAGAAGTTAAGGTGCTATTTGGATGGTCATTTACCGTTTATAATACAAACTGACCACAACCCTTTAGTATGGCTTAAGACTCATGCAGGGTCTAATCAGAGACTGTTGAGATGGGCCCTTGCATTGCAGCAGTTCAATTATAGAATTGAGCATAAGAAGGGAAGAGATCATTGTAATGCAGACACTTTGAGCCGGCACCCATCCTTTCATTAGTAGTCTTAATATATTGTCTTTGTTTTTAGATTTATAATTGTGAAAGAAGTCCATTTTAGTTTATTTGAAAGCAGAAAGAGATATGTTATTTAATATTTAACGAATTTATATTGTAACTGGTATTGCGGGGTGCTATATTGCCGCGTATTCCAAATTTGTAAAAAAAAAAAAAAAAAAAAAAAAAAAAAAATTAATAGAATTAGGACAGTTGGTCAGGGCAGTACCATGCTGTGATGGATTTTCGGGAAATATGCCTGTGGCACATTGCAACTACTCGTGGACACTGTGCTTTGAAAAGACTTTCTAGCGTTCTTTGGAACTGGCACATTATTGCTCCTTTAGTTGGGACTTTGATTGGACATGTCCAAAATTTGGAGGGGGGAGGAGTCTGTGACGACTCCATGTTATTAAGTTTCCACTTTAACTCCCGCCTAAAATTTCACAAGAGGCTATCGCAACTGTTATCCTGAATGCGGAATGCTTCTTTTGGTTTTGCCAGACGGCGCTAATGTTGAATTGAGTGATGGAGGCGAAGGGAGACGAAGGAGTGTGTGGGAGGAATGGGACGTTGACTTGAAGGGACACTGGTGATTTTAATGTTTTTAATTTTCAGTTTTTTTGATGTGTGTGAGGTTTATTTGTATTTTTAGAAAGTAAATGTTGATGTAGAGTATTGTAATAAAGTGCTGTTGGACATTATAATGAGGAATTATTGTGCTACCCCTTCACAAGTGAACCAGACTGGAGACAGATTTGTTACATGATGTATTACAATTTTTTATAAATTTTATATATATAGGTATTAATTAATTAAAACATTTAAATTATTTAAAAAAATTACTTTTTTTTATAAAAAAAAACTATAGAATCATTGTTCTATAGAACTTTAATTTAATACCTGAATGACAGAAAGAAATTTTTAAGAAAATTGCTTCTTATTTTTTTTGTAATATGTGAGTTTTGGTACATAATTTTGAATGAATCCTGCCGTTGCCTGATGTCTGCTTCTTTAATGTCCAATTTCAGAGAAAATGCCAGCTTTCTCGAAACATTTAAGCATTGTTTTCTTATTGTTCACATTATTTCTTTTTATTGAAAATGTTCACAAAATTTGAATTGTTCTTTTCTTTTGACATACTCAGAAAAAAAAATTAAATGGGTAATCTTTCTTACAAAATTACGACATTTTCTGATAATATTGTTATTTCTAACTAAATATTCACTACCAAATTTTAATCACAAGCAGGGGACCATGACGGAACTTTAACTGAAAGTGTTCGTTACCCCCTGGAATATTTGGTAAAAGTGAGTATGAATACTATTACGAATTATATTTGAGTATGAATACTATTACGATCACTAATTTAGAAAGAATCCTCTATATGAATAAAAAAAATCACTCAAATGAGACAAAATCAAGTGCTCTGTGGGAGATGTGTAAACAACATTGAAATTTCGATGAAATCATTCATAGTTAAAGAAAAAAAAATACCATAGAATCTCTCCAATCCGCAGACCTTAAGATCAGACGAATTGATTATTTCCAGCTGAGCGAAAAATTGCCCAGGCCGGGAATCGAACCCGGATACTTGGCTTACAAGGCCAATGCTTTTCAAATGACTGACCAGATGTTACAACCAATAAGGTTATCTGAGCGAAAAATCCCAGTCGGCTATCGCCCAGATAGCTTAAAAGGTAAAGCATTGGCCTTGTAAGCCAAGTATCCGGGTTCGATTCCCTGCCTGGGCAATTTTTCGCTCAGCTGGAAATAATCAATTCGTATGATAACTTTACCAATCAGTTTGATTGTGTTAAAAATAATAGTATATCTACGTATCCATCGTTATATGGAGTTCCATTACCTACGGTTTATTCTGCGAGCTGTTTCAAATGACTGACCAGATGTTACGACCAATAAGGTTATCTGAGCGAAAAATCCCAGCCGGCTTTCGCCCAGATAGCTTAACAGGTAAAGCATTGGCCTTGTAAGCCAAGTATTAAACTGTTATTATAAAGATTAAATTCATTTTTTTTCTAAATTAGTTAATGAAACTTGCCTTGTAAAGGTACATTACTAATTATTTTAAAAATCATAAAATAAGGAAGTTTTATTTAAGTTTTAGCCAGACTAAATAGCCAAAAGAGCTTTATTAATACAGGGTGATTATAAAAAAACTATCCCCACATTTGGGCCCCTAACTATTATACCATCCACAGAAACTGACTGAAATTTTGGCAAAAGGTATTTATACGTATGCGCTCAAGAATGATATAGAAAACATCAGTGTCACTCAAACAGTTACGGTTACAGTGAGAAAATTTCGAAAAAATCAAATAGCAAAATCCAGTTTTTTGTATTGGAATGTGATCTCCATTGTGAAAAACTCTAAATAGCGTTTGATTGGCTACTGTAGAATGAAAATCACCGGATCTAGGCAAGGGAAAATTAAAAAGGACTTTGCCGTGCACCAGAACATTAATGTTCGCTTCATTTACGTCACACCGTTTCTTCGGCTGATATCCCAGCATGATTTGTTTTCCACAAAACGAGAAGAATCCAAGAAACGCTAATTTCAAGTTTACGTAAGAGACTGTCATGTTTGACGTCGTTACCCTAGGTGAAAGAAAAGGCGCTGCGATATGCGAGCCGCGTATATGTTGCTTTCTGCGATTCCAAACAAGATGCCGCTTTTAGGGAAAGAACGTGGGGAAATCGTAATGATTTATTACATGAATGGATAAAATGCTGCAGAGACATTGTCTGTTTACCGCCGCAACCATAGATAAGGGCGAGGCCCGTGCACTGTCAAAGCTGTACGGGACTTGATTCATAAATCTGAAGAAACTGGTTGCACATGCGATAGACCTTGGTCTGGACGACCTTCCGTTCCTGTGGATGCTGTTGCAGAAGCTCATCAAACGATAAGCACTAGCACAGTTCGTCCCGCAACTGCCCGCGGTGTTTCGCGTTTTCTGGATATGCCGAATTGAACTCTACGCAAGACTCTGCGCTCTGTTCTAAACGTGTTTCCGTATCGACTCCAGTGTGTCCAGATGTTGAAAGCAGGAGACTATCAATTACGTTTGGAATTTTGCAAATCAGTTCCTTATCAGCTATGAATAGATAGCAGCTGGCCTTTACGCATTCTGTGGACAGATGAGACGCATTTTTCGTTAACTGGTAACGTGAATTCAAAAAATTATTTGCACTGGGCAGAAAATAATCCACATGATGTGGTTGCCCGTCCATTACACGAGGAAATAGTGACCGTGTGGTGTGGTATTACGAGTACGTTCATCCCCGGCCCTTACTTTTTTGAAGAGGTTTTTGCCGCAAATCTGCAAACGTGTACAGTAACGAATGACCGCTATCTGGACATGTTAACTCGTTACGCGATTCACGCATTGCAACTGCGAAATGCTATATCTGAAGTTGTGCGGATGCAAGATGGTGCTCTTCCACATGTCGAGTCTTCTGTCAAACGTGTCTTAAGTCAACAGTTTGGTGACAGAGTTATCTCCCGTCATTTCCCGTTTCCGTGGCCACCAAGGCCTCCTGATCTGACACCAATGGATTTCTGGCTGTGGGGATATCTGAAATTCAAAGTGTATCAGTTTCGTCCTCAAACTGCATCTGATTTGAAAGATGTCATCAGAACTGCGATTCAAGAGATTCCTATTGCCATGGTACGTACTGTAGTGCTATCCACCGTCTGCTGCATGAAAGTCTCACCGTGTTTGTAGGAGGTCATGTGGAAAATTTGTGAAACACAATAAAATGCGTTAATTTTATGCTGCTTCTCCTTCTCTGTCCTTATCGGTTGTCCTCACTTTTAGCCTTACTACCGCCTCTGATTTTTATGCTGCAGTTACCATTTCAACGTTATATGGGGTTTTTCACAATGGAGATCACATTCCAATACAAAAAACTGGGTGTTGACATTTGATTTTTTCGAAATTTTCTCATTGTAATCGTAACTGTTTGAGTGACACTGTTGTTTTCCATATCATTCTTGAGCGTATACCTCAAAATATCGTTTCCCAAAATTTTATTCAGTTTCTGTGAATGGTATGATAGTCACGACCCAAATCTCGGGATAGTTTTTTTATAATCACCCTGTACATAAATGTATTTGGCAACAAGTTTTTGATTACCAGTGATGCGCCATATCTTGATTTTTTCAGAAATAAATGTATTCTTCCTTCATAAAAAAATATGAATTCAAAAATATTTAAAAAAATTACAAATTAAAATTTGTATGGATTGATATAAAATTAAAACTGTCATAATTTGTCCCTGTATCTGAACTGAATTTTTTATTGTTTTCCTCCGTAAATTATGTGCAAATTTTAGGTTGTAAATTTAATAGAGTCTATTGTACTCAATGATACTCTAAAAATAAAATAAGAAACTATTCATTTGAAGAAATTACAAGGATTATATAGCTAGCTATTAAAGAAACTAACAATGAAATGGAAAATATACATCAGTAAGCTAATCAAGAGTATTAATAGGAGGACATATATCGATATAATTTTTAAACTAAAAATAAATTTTGTGTTTCAATTTTTTTTTATCTGTTAGGTTTTCGATTGAAGTAAAACGTAATTGAACTTAATCTTCTGCACTGGGGATTCATCATTTAATTCCATGAACAGCTGTTTTGTTTTATGTATAAATATTATAGCATATTTGTTTTATCTATATATAAATGTAAGAAATTAATACATATGCACTATGCTAATTTGTTATGAGAGTAAATTTCGTAGAAAAAAGACCTTATTTGAGGTGTTTATATGATTCCTTTTTTAAATGTTTTTATACACATATCCACTTTAAATAATTGCAGGATAGTAGAATTTTATTACTGACTTCGAAAAATAAAGATATTTTAACCAATAAAGTAATTTTTGACCAATTTGTCTCTTGTAATGTTTCAAAATTACTATAATAAATTAGTTACTAATCCAAATCTATTTCTCTACTTTCAAATTGAATTTTAAAATTTTGCTCTTAAACAGGCATTTTATGCCTCTTGTAGATGATGCGTTCTAATTGCAATACAAATATTTGAAATTATGCTGCTTTATAATTTTTTATCTAAGATACTGAAGGATTTGTTTGGTTGATTTGTTATTGAATAATATATGCGTTTTGTGGGGTTTTTTTCTCTATTCTGATGTTCTATCGTATTTATTATACTTTATACAGACTGTATTATAACACAGTTTGATGTTTTTTATTCACACATTCATCATCCAATTTACATGGACCTATCTAAAAATATATTTTCAAGTGAGCTGTATTTTGAAATTGCAAAAAAAAAAAGTATTTTGATTTATGAATTATATAGGTCTTTAATCATGGTAAAAAAGATAATAAATGGTTGACTTTTTACCATACAGTATATACTCAAAAGCCAAAATATTATGAAAACCTACCTAAAAACATGTTGGCCCACCTTTGAACGACAAAATAATTGGAAACCGCCTTGGCATGGATGCCACAAGTCTTTGGTAGATAAACGGATATAAATTGTATTAGTTGTTGAAGCAGCGAAAATGCACAGCCGTGATATTTTAAAATGGCTGTTTTTGAGCTCTGGGCGGCCGTTGAATAACACCCAAAATGATCTGTGTCGGGTTAAGATTCGTCAAATTAAGGAACTAGGACATTAACTGAAATTCAGTGTTATATTCCAGGAACCAAAAGAGCAGAATTAGAGTCATACGACATGAAGCGGTGTCTAGCATGAAGACTCCTTTTCCATACATACCATTAATGGTGCAAATGATTTCAGATTGTCAGTGGCATTGATGATCTGTTCTACAACAATCACAGGACCAGGGACGTCCATGAGAATGCCCCCCCCCCAAAACTTAATATCGCCACAACTGGCCTGTGTATGACCTGTTATATATAACCGCTCCAGGGTCAGATATAACCTTAACATTCCGTGCCAAAGTAAAAAATTGTCCCTCTACATGCAAGCGAGTAATCATTTTTACATTTTTTTAAGCAAAAAAAAAACAGTGTAATTCGCATTTAGTAATCTCTTTCGCTTCATCCTCTTTCATGTTTTTGTTGCTCAACAAAATCAAGGACTGCATCTACGAAGTAGTCTTGAAAATTCTGTGTTTTTTTCCTCATTTTGTTTCCGCGAATTTGTGCTCCTCAATTTTTTTTTTACTCCGTGTTGGGGCACGGTTTGATGGAGTGTTAGTCCGGCCTTAACAGTTCTCATAGAAGGCGAAATACCCAAACATGGCCATCGACGGATTGAAGGATGAATCGTGCTTCATCCATCACATCATTTCTTATGTTCCATAGTTCCCTACGTCTTTCCGTATGTTCTATGTACGACTCATTATGCTTCCGAGCATCATGCAATCTTGCATCTCAATAATCTCTTTAACGTCAAGAAGAAAAGTAATGGGCTTACAAAAAAGAGAAATAGGGTTTCTTGACAACATGTTGGCTTCGACATTTGTAGATCCCTTTAAGTATTCTATTTTGTAGTTCAAACATACTTAACTTCAATGACCACCTAAATAATCTACCTCTCAAATATTTGACATTTTTTAACCAAACAAGAGATGCATAATCAGTGTGGATTGTAAAATGGACATCATGAAAATAACGGTAAAACTTATTTAAAGTATGAATGATGGCAAGACACTCTAATTCGGTAATTTCGGTCATAAATTCTCAATCCTCTAGAGAAATAGCCAATAGGATGTAAAAAATTGTTATTGCGGGTTGTTTGAGAACTGCACCTACCGCGACCTGTGAAGCATCAACAAACATGTGTAGGGGTAGTTTTGGGTCATATATATTTAAAATGGGTTTAGCAATGAGGGCATCTTTTAATTTTTGACCAGAGTTTTGACATTCAGAATTCCATTCCCAGATAGTATCTTTCTGAGTATTTTATTTATCGGGTGGCAAACTTCAGCATACTTGTCAATAAATTTATGATACACATTTATAGAGCCAAGAAATCTTAGTAACTCTTTAATATTAGTGGGTGTTTTCAAATTTTTAATGGTTTCTATATTGGCATTAGCTGGAGTTAAAATTCCATTTTGGATTTCATATCCGAGAAAATTGATCTGTTTTTGAGGAAAAGTACATTTAGATAATTTCAATTTAATATTTTCTGTTCGGAATTATTCAAAAATTTGGATAAGGTGTTGAATATGTTCATCTAGTGTTATAGGAAATATAATTATGTCATCAAAACAATAACAAGCAAAATCCATTTTATGTTTTGTTAGAATTTTTCTAATTGTCCTATTGTTGCAAATTGGGGAGGGGGGAGGGTCTACCTTTACACCGAAAGGGAGAACATTCCATTCCCAGAGCCCACAATTGGTAGTAAAGGCTAACTTTTCTAAATCTGCTGGTTGAATAGGTATGTGCCAGTAGCCTAAGGCTAAACCCAGTGTGGAGGCTAAACCCAGGCACCACTCAATTTGTCTAAAATTTCATCAATTCGGGGCAAAGGTTCGGCATCATTTTTCATAATAGAATTTAATTTTTGGTAATTAACCTTCATCACGTTTATCTACTAAAGTAAAAGGGGAAGAATATGGGCTATAACTTTCCTTAATAAGTCCAGAAGTTAATAATGATTGAATTTGTTGGGAAATTTCTTTTTCATCAGCAGTGGATGTAAGAGAAGGTCTCAAAGATATTGGTAGGTCAGATTTAAGAAAAATACGCGGAGGTTCGATATTAATTCAACGTACATCACATTTATTTTTTACAGAAACAAGCAAATAATCCCTTAAATTTTCATTTTGAATTGAGTTTAGATCCCTAAATAGATTATAATCATCATTATTAATTTTTGGAAAAATATTGAGGAGCTATGGTATTTCCATAATCGGCTTACACATCAATAACGTTATTTTTAATATCACAGTGAAGTAATTCTAAATTATTACTGGATATGTTGACATTTTGGTTTAAAATAATGTTTCCTTGTATCACATGAGATTTAGCACAATCAATATTCAAATTAAATTTAGCACAATCAGGTAAACCTAAAATAGCATAATTCAAATCTATATTACTTACTAAAAAATCAATATATTTCTGTATCTTACCAATTTGAATACATAATCGACAAGATTTATTAATTTTAAAAGTTCCTTGGGCTTGTTTTATAAATATAGGTGCAACATTCTTTAATTTAACATTTAAAAATCCAACAAATTTAAGAGGTAAAATTGAGACAGTTGATCTACAACACAATATACTTTTTCATTGCCTACATATCCAGGAATAATTAATTGTCCGGCATTATTAGTAGGTAGTGGTTGTATAGGAGAAGGAATTTGAGTTTGCAATGGATTGGAATAAAAATTACAACTCCTCTTCCAATGATAAGCATTTTGTATTCCTCTGTTTAGACATATTCTGCATGGACGACTTAGGCAGTTATTTTGGTAATGTGCCGTAGGCATTCTAGGAGTGATAAATCTAGGATTAAAATTTGGTGTCTGGTTTTTTGGAATGGGACGAGTCCAATGTCTAGGATGAGGATTGGGATTGTGTATCACTCTAGATTGTTGAATACTTCTAATATTATTATAAGGGGTAGTATGAGCTGGAATCGCTGCTAATTTTTTTGCAATGCGAAACCATTAACGAGTATTAGAAGGAGGGTTTACTATTAAACAATCTCGGTATTCTGGTTTAAGACCGTCAGTTAGTCCCTGTATAATTATATTCTCTCCAAGCTGAAGTTGTCTTCCAACCTCAACTTTCTTTCTGAAATAAGAATCTAAATAATTTAATTTTTATGAAGCAAATTCAGAAAATTTTGGAACTCTAATTTGGATAAACTTTCTGTTAAAATCTTAACAATTTCATCATAAGTTGTACAATCGAAACAATCATTAATAAAGACCTTTAAGGCTTCTCCTTTCAAAAATTTTAATACATTTTGTATTTTCCTCTCCTCATCTTTTTTCTCGATAGTACACACCCTTTCGAAATATTTAAGCTATGATTGGACATCCATTCCCATTCCAAAATTAAAAGGGGCTATATCGAGTTTGTTTTCTGACATTTTAGTTTTCTTTACTAAACCAGATGTTAAAAGCATAAAAGAAAGGTTAACTCATAAGTTAAAATATTTAAAATTTAGCTCTCAATATAAATAATTATTAAATATATAAATCCAATTTTAAGTTAAAAATGTTTGTTCCTTTTTAATAAAAATTATCTTAATTTCAACAATAAAAAATAAAATAAATAATTTGATAAATAAAACAGTAAAATAATAAATAAATAAGTTATCTTTCTTTAGTATATCATTAACACACTTTATCAAAAACACTACGAATGGAACTATAATTTCTCTGAAATAATGCATAAAGAATAATAGAAAAATCTAAAAATCCAACTATGTTGAAAATAATAAATATAACAACATTATATTTTTTATGTGTGTCAACTTCATCACCAATAACAAAATAAAATAAAATAGACTTATAATATCCTTTCTATGTGAAGCTGACAACCTAAATTTTATTTAAATAAAACAAAAATAAAAACTTCGTGGATGCGACTCAAGAGGTGTAAATTTCAGTTATCTTCCGCTATCATTTTCTAGAACTTATTAAAAATTAAAATAAATGAAATTATTCACAGGAAGATCCATTTCTGTCACTCATGAGATTTACAAGTGGTTTCGTAATCATACATAGCAGGTGCCATTTTAAAAACGGTTCCGATATTCCACTCATATATCACGACGTTTTGAAAAAAAAAATACACTTTTGACAAAGCTTTCTCAATAAGCAAATGTTTCCCAATATTATTATATTTATTTAGTACACTCACTTTCTCCACAGGTATCCTGCCGGATTTTAATTGCAGTAAGAAGAGGGTACGAAAGGCGTCGATGATCGATATGTCATTATTTATCACATCTGCAAAAATATTACTTCTCATTTATTAGTGGCCGAAGAAAGCTGGTAGATAAGTGAATCTGGTGGTTTAGTGGTTTCTTACACTAATTAAAAATACATGAGAACAGGGAACATCACATTTTATTATCGTTCACTTTCACTATCGCTCCACACATCCCTCAATGTCCATCACTCGATAATAAATGCAGAATTGTTCTTGATTCAAACATTTTCATCAGAAAAAAATGCACCACAACAGACAAGACATCCTTTCTGAGTCCATATCACCATAAATAATAAAAGAATGAAAAGGAGTCTGTGAAAAGCCGTTTCTGGAAAAACATTGCAACTCCGCAAAAACGTTCTAAAAATAATCGGAGAAGCACCGTGAGTACTTTAACAGTGGAAAGGTCAGTCGATTCTGATCTCTCCGAAAAAACCAACTGACTGTCTCAAAAATACTCAGATAAATTGGTCCCTCCCCTCTGACGCATTGCTTTTCAAAATAAACTAATATTGATTCGAATGTAATTGTAATTTACTTCGAGCCCTTCCATTGGTTCATGGGTGGGGCTAGACGTAAGTATTCTTTACTAATCGGCGTAGTATGCAAGAGTAAATCGCCCCATGCGGATGAGTCCAACCAGAGCAGACGATTATTAAATAAATAAAACAAAATTAAAGTTTTCGATAAATGCTTTATTCTAAAAAGGGAAATAGATTAATGAAATAATTTTCATATTTTGAAATAAGTTAATGAAATTTCAGTAATACAGTTTAGTTCTTTTTAACTATAATCAGTCCATTGTCATTTAGATAATTTGACACACACACATTTCTCTCTCTTGCATTATTTTAAGTATAAACATTTTATTGCAAAGATCTTTTTGTGGTTACAATGTAATGTATAAAAAAGTAATAAAGAACTAGCAATTATTTAAAATATTAAAATTTATTTAAGCAAGTTAAATAAGAAATGCATACTTAAGATAAAAAATTACACGAGTTCTTAACAAAATTATTTTTATACATTATAAATAACTATACTATAAATACTGTTTTCTAAAGAAAACAGTATGAACCTAAAACATTATAAAGTTATTTTCAGTATATAAACATAAGAATTACTAATGCAGTTTGCGTTTTGGAAGCTAAAAATATATTTATTTTAATATTCCAACAAATACGACCCTGAGTGTAAAAGTATTTGGCGATGATGCTTAGTCAACAGGAGCACTTGAATGGGACGTTAGCCACGACGTCTGACATTCAACAGTGTAAGTTGAACTGTATGCTCCGAAAGAATTTTACTTGGACCTGAATGTCTTCGGATGTAACTTCAACCAGTTTCTCTTGCCGATTTCGCTTTACCAAAGGGGAGAGGAGGGGTTTCATGCGCCCTTTTAATTCCATAATGCCTAGGTGTCCAACGCGATGGCTTCTACTGATGATTTCACCGTCATTCATCTATTTTATACAAGTACTTACAATGACATGCTTAAGAAACCCATGAGACTTGCAGTTTCAGAATTACACGTTCTGAGTCATTGGACGACTGAATTCTGCCCTCTACTGAAGAAACTTAGATTAGCAGTCTTTCCTATCCCAAGCAGACGTAAGCACAAAAGTGCTTCCTGAGATGCCGTAGTAGCATTTAAATACCATTCCCACCGGATTATGTCCCTACACGTAATCAGCGCAAAGTTTATTGTAAAATGGGGAGGTGCCCATAATGTTTTAGCTCTTGAGTTTAACTTGAATTAATACTGTAAAATATTGTCACAGTGATCCTTTACATTATGCTGAAAAATCATTTATTTTGGATGAATGAACATATTTGTTACCATAAAATTACTTTACTTTTGCCTCATTACTTTTAAAATTTATCATTGCTTTCGTTGATGATATGAAATGACAGAATATTATCCTTAATTTTGCTGTAATTTTTATTAATAATATTTATTTATAATTTTTCATTTTATTTATCAAAAATATTTGTTTTATGATGGTATTTAAACAGATTGCTTGTTATAATTTTATTTATAGTTTAATCATTAAATAATTACGAAATGCGCCTGATGAGCTTTTAGTTCCCCATGAATCAGATAATTAAAATCAGATTGCTTGTTATAATTTTATTTATAGTTTAATTTAATTAATTACGAAATGCACTTGATGAGCTTTTAGTTCCCCATGAATCAGATAATTAAACTTTTATTTTTGTTTTTAATATTATGAAAATATATATATATATATATCTTCAGTTTTTCACATTGATTTTAATTTTTCATGATAAGTATTTTTTTTTTCATTTGATTTTACAATGAATCATAACAAGTGATTAATTTATTTTTATAAATTGCAGATGCTTAAAGCTACAAAGTTAGATATACTTCAAATCTCGCAAAACTGTCTTTAAAGTCTGAAATATGCAACAAATTTTTGGAAAAACAACTTCTAGCTCACCGCAAGGAAGTTCTTTTGTGTATAACAAGGCATTTTCGCAAAATAGTCATTTAAGTACACACCTGTTAATTCGTACTGGTGGTAAACCTTTTGTATGTGAGACATGCAACAAGAATTTCACTAATAAGAGTCATTTCAAAATGCACATGTTAATTCATACTGGTGAAAAACCTTTTGTTTGTGGAATATGCAGCAAAAATTTCTCCCAAATGAGTAATTTAAGCACACACCTGTTAATTCATACTTGTGATAAATCTTTTATTTGTGAAGTATGCAACAAAAAATTCTCTCGAAAGGATGATTTAAGCAAGCATCTAATAACTCATACTGGCGAGAAACCTTTTGTGTGCGAGATATGTAACAAGAAATTCTCTCATAAGAGTAATTTAAGAACACACCTCTTAATTCATACAGGTGAGAAACCTTTTGCATGTGAGATATGCAATAAGACATTTTCTCAAAAGAGTAATTTAAAGACACACCTGTTAGTTCACACTGCTGAGAAACCTTATATATGTGAGACATGCAACAAGACATTCTGTCAAAAGGGTAATTTGAATAGTCATCTCTTAATTCACACTAGTAAAAAAACATTTGTGTGTGAGATATGCAACAAAAAATTCTCTCGAAATGGTGATTTAAGCAAGCATCTATTAATTCATACTGGCGAGAAACCTTTTGTGCGTGAGATATGCAACAAGAAATTCTCCCAAAAGAGTCATTTAAGTACACACTTGTTAGTTCACACTGATGTGAAATCTTTTGTATGTGAGACATGCAAGAAGACATTCTCTCAAAAGAGTAATTTAAGAAAACATCTCTTAATTCATACTGGTAAGAAACCGATTGTGTGCGAGGTATGCAACCAAAAATTCTCTTGTAAGAGTTCTTTACACAAACATATGTTTATTCATAATAATGAGAAAACTTTGGTATGTGATGTAAAACAAGAAATTCTCTAATAATCTTGATTTTAGTTGGCATCTCCTAATATTATATATATTATTAGGAGATATATTATATTATTATATTACTGAGAAAAAAATTGTGAGTGGGTTATAAAACAAAAATATCTTTTGATAACTCACTTCGCCAGTCATTTCTTTTTGGAGACATTATGAGCATTATTTCAGAGGCAATGGCATGGTATGTGCTAGTAGTGAAAGGAGAATGTCATACAGTGTATATCCTCTACCCCAAACATACTGTTGGACAATATGGTCGGTATTATTAAAAAACTCAAACATTACTCTACATTATTCAGGGATCATATCTCCAAGTAATGTTTGGAGCATGAAGTATACCAGACTCTTACATGTATGTCAAACCTGGGACAACATTCTAATGTTCCCAGATGTGCTTATTATTTTATTAAAAATTCTGAGTGCGAAAATTATTACAGAATCGTCATAAGCTTTTCTGCTATGGATTGACTGTAAATATACTGTTTGCAAGCACATGAATTGCAGGAATTTATTTGTGAGATATGGCACTGTACATGGATAGTGTTATAATTTTTTTTGCTATTTTGAGCAATTTTTCTTCATAAGATATTATATGCTATCATTCCTCAAATCGCCTTTTTACCCTAATGTTTAATGATATTTTTATCAGCCTCTTCCTCTTAATGTAATTGTTATCAATTTGTAAATATTTATTTAATTTTTACGATATTTTACTTTTTATATATTTGCCATGATACACAGATAAGATTAATACTTGTCATTTACGTAACTTATGAATTTAAATAAAGAAAAGAATTTAATTAAATATCACTTTCTTATATGAAAGAGTTTTATATCGAATAACACTTTAAAGAAATACTTGCTACTTAAAAGTGTTTAATAATACACTTTTGGCGCATAATGCATTCAAGATTCATGTCTTATTACCCTTTTTCCATGCATGAGAGCAGCGCCGTACAAAAGGGAGGGGAGCGGTTGCCCCGGGCTCAGACATTAAGGGGACGCCAAATTTATACTACCAATATCATTTTGGGGGATTTAGGGACAAGTTGGGGGAGGGGTGAGCGCCAAATTGAAACTATGCCCGGGCGCAGTTTTCTCTTCACACGCCCTTGCATGGGAGTAATTAGATCTTTTTATAAAGAAACGAAAGTGGACACAGTTCTTCCCCCTTTTTTCTCAAGTGAACGTAAAAAGTGTCATTTCAAACCTGATTTCTCTAACAACAAATTATATTATGTAGCAAAATATTAAGATCTACATGAACTGTGATTAACATTATTATAGAATGAAATATTTTATAAACAGTTAATCATTACAACACTTATCATCATTAAACTACAAATATTTTATAAAAATACATAACAGACTAAAAAAATAACAAACTATATTGATATAAAAAATTAACCAAAAAGAGAAAATTTTGATGGATCAAACAAATAGCAATATCAAAACAAAAATCAACCCCCATCTCTCAAAAGACTTGTAATAATATGAAGGATTGGACACTCCTCCCCCCCAAAAGAAATAATTTTATATAGGTACAACCCTTATGCGGTATGAAAATTTTTGTAAAGTATTCTATGAAGAATCATCCATTATATTTCCAACTGGTGAGAACTCTCTCAGTGTGTTTCAACTTTCTTCTCTTAGATACAGCCATTACCTATCACACGTATTGGCAATAAACTTTAGTTTGACTCTTTAAAGCAGAATGGCAAAGAAACCTGCCATGTAAATCGTAGAAAACTTTTGAATTTGAATACCAATATTCGGAATTTTCATATTATCTAATCTCAAATTTGGAGCGATTAAGTAATTAAAAATTGCAACATGAAAATAACTGGTGTTGAAGAAATAAAACAATTGTAAAGCAAGATTGGCGTTAATGGGTTAGTTGAGTAGCTGCCCTGTACAGTTTTATTTTATGCGCAAGCGCATATTTTGTATTTGGTCAGTTATCAGACACAGCGACGTTCACTGAGTTAGTTGAGTTTTGAAAGCATTCAAATGGAGTAGGATATTATTGCTTTAAAAATGATATACTAAGATATCTTGAACATCCAATCTGAACGTGGTGTGAAAATAGAATTAAAGGCTGCGTCTGTAAATTCATATTGGTAAGAAATCTTTTCTGTGAGATGTATGGTAATATTTTCACAATAGAAGGATCTAAATTTTCATTTTCACTTCCATAATTTATTATTTGTTCTGAACTAATTTTTGTTAATTTGTGTTTCTGGGAGCCTTAGAGTATTCTAGTATTTAAAAAATGCTGTCTTACATTATATTACAGTAAACTAGATGAAATAGGAACCTATAAAAAATTTCTAATTTAAACTGGCAAATCAGCAGATATGGAGCCGACACAACACATCTGCTGTGCAAAACATTTTTTTTAATTTTTTATCTTAATTTATACATCAACAATTGTACTATTCTTCATTAATTTAAATTTTTTTTATTATAGAGATTTTTAATCAATAAGATTTTGTAATATTTCCGGACGTTTAATAAAAATTAAGGGTAAACATGACTTTGCATAATGAAGTTCTTTCACAAAAAACTTACTTTGTTATAAACCTTTAAGATTAATAATACTTATCTTTGCAATGGTGATCCGTCCAAATGTCGTACTGTCTCATTAATTTTGTATTTTCTAATTGATTTTTTTTTTGTTGTTGTTGCTGTTATTTCTTATTTCTAATAGAACCAGATGCTATGGTTTTATAAGGGACAAATTACCTACTTTGAAACCTTTTCCTATCCTGATAATGATATTTGTTTATTTGTCAACCAAAAAACTATTTCAGAAATAGAGTAAAATCATGTGTAAGAAGGACAACTTTAGACAATAATGTATTCACGTATTTTAGCCTTGTAGAAAGTGTATAAATTATCATGTGCATGGATTTTTATATTTAAGACCATAGAATTCCATAGAATTTAATATATTCATATTCTTTTGGACCACTCTGTATAAAAAAATTTTTATATTATACCTAAATCACTTAGTGTAACTTTAGTTAAACAAAAAGATTCTTAAACATTTGAAAACATCTTCATTTACTCTAATCTATGCATCATAATGTGTTTGGATTGTGTTTGTTTGGACTATGTATCATGTATTTATCACTTAATATATTTTAATATATTCCTTCTCAAAAATTCTTAATAATACTGTAAATGCTAACCGCAAATAAAAAGTTATCTATCCACATCCTTTTGTGCCCACATGTTCATAAACTTACTTATATTATATTCACATCACTTAATATAGAACAATTTCATCCAGTTACAAAATGTTTAACTCAATGTATTTTGTGAAATTCTTAGCACTTCACCGTCTGCCCCGAGATATGTCGGGGGTAAAAGCCCTGTTTCTCCATACCCGTCGTCGATGAAGAAGTTAATTGCTTATAATTAGTAACTCTTATTTGACCATATGTTAATATGTATTTAAATTATTTTGGGCTGTATATAGAGAAAGTGCGATCTATAGAATTCACATAACATTTTACACTTACTATAAAATAAAAATTTTGGAAACCTATACAATGGATGCTAGTTAAGGTTTTCATAAATAAATTCAAACTATCTTATATTAAGAGAAAATATAATTTGAAACATGTGTCACTAAAGAATTAAAATATCCTAGCATATATAACCCCAGAAAATGTTTTGTACTATGCTATTTAAAGTTAAACATGTTAAAAAGCTATAAAGACCTATCTTAGTCTTTAAATGAAGCGTAAGATACATACTAGAAAGTAAAAATTAATTAAAAATATGAACTACACTTGAATAATACTGTAAAATGGGTACTTGGATTTGTTTATTGTCCCTAAATATTTTACCCAGCTTGTTGATTTTAAGAGAGCATTTCATTTCATTTTCAGAGGAATATTCCATCTAAATAAATAATTTCAAAATTTTTATAGAGACCATTATAGCTTGATCAGTAGATGCTGGACATACTCTTCTGAAATCAGTAAGATCGCTGCTTTTTCATTTTTTGAATAGTTTTTATCATTTTAACGTCGCTAGGTTTTCCACAGACTTCTGCATTATCATCTACACTTACATAATAAAAAAATATAACATTATTACATTTAACTTTTTTGATTTCAGGAAAATTTGTATCAACATCGTAATATTTTTGATATGATTGTTCTTTTCGGCGTGCATGAATTTAGCACGATGACAGTAAAAACTAATTGTGCTTTCTTTAACAGCATCCCACGCGAGATATATATCAGTTATAGCTGTCAGCAGAATAATGCCGTAATTTTCACCACAATAAAGCAAAAATAATTTGTTTTAAGAGTTTCTTTCGATAACTTGTTTTAAGATTCCAGATGATTTCTTGATCCATTAATTGTAATTTCCCAGGTTGTATTTGGCAGTAATTACGCAAACAATATGGAACTCAGTTCTGAATTATTATTGTAGCACCTTGTCTTATACACTAATAAGATAATTATACGCTATCACCCCGAAAACTGTTTACCTTTTGATTTGAACTAACTACTGAAAGTGTATTGTATCATCCATGCTTTTGCATTGGATATATAAAATATTTCCTTAAAATACTGTGGAATTTTATATTTTCCAGTCACTTACAATTTTAATTTTTTGGTGCCATCCATAATAGCACAAACTAAAACTATAATCCTCTGTTCGTTGTTTTTACTTTCTACGTAAGCTTCCATTTTAAATATTGTGTCTTGGGGGCTGTCCAAAAATGATGACACATTTTTTTCTATATTTTTTCCTCGCTCATCCTCCATTATCACAAAGTGTCACAATTCATCATACTCTTCTTCTCCCCCCCCCCTACCACATGTCACGCTATATTACAAATACATACGCTTGCAGTTCAGGAACAAACCAGTATGTTATAGATGATATTCAAATATTATTTTAAAACTTTAACTGTGTGTTCTTATGACTTTTCTTTGAGTAACAATAAAAAGGATTTGTGTACTTATTTTGTATGAAATAAGATTAAATTTAATAACAAAAACTATAATTATATAATAGTTATACAACATTAACATGAAAGAGCAATTTAAAACAGTGGCATTTTGGAATTTGAAATGAAATTTAATAATATATTTGGCTTTAATACTTATCTTTACTTTCTGAACACAAAATACTTTAATTTCAAAATAACTTCAAAAAATTATTCTGCTGATGTTTAATGTTTTTATTTTAACCAAAATGCGTGATTTCTTCTTACCCCCTCCCACCCCCTTCTCACAAACAGTTACAATTTCACGAATGCCTCCCCCCCCCCTCTAAGAGTGACATCATTTATGGATGACCCTTTCCTTTGCAAGAGTTTACAAAAAGTGCAATTTCGTCCAAATTTAAAATATTTTTCGACAAGTAATTAGATAAAAGCCCCGCATTGTCCCACCCAAAAATTATAGTGGATACGTTTTTGTCTGCATAAAAACTTTCGCCACGTACTCTTTGAAAAGTAATATTCTGTCTTGATTTAAATCGAGAAAGCCAACCATCGCTCCATTTAAAATCTTCAATGCTCATTCGATTTGCCAATTCATTAGCCTGCGTTCATTAGGGATCCATTTATAGCAAATTTCAATACATAGTATCTTAGAGCTATATCAGTAGAGCTTTATCTAGATCTCCTTCGGTCACATTTTTCATGTGTTTCCTTCCTGTAGCAAAATTAGATTTTTTCCATGAATCTATAAGTGATTCATTATTTTCTAGTAAGTGGAGAAGGTATTTTTTTTAATTCCACAATCAACTGTTAACTTTGTTTTACATTCGCCATTCTCTGCTTTTTTTAAAAATTTCTATCTTTGTCTCCAAACTTAGTGTTTTATACTTTCCACGTGTAGCAAAACTGTATCTATACCCGTTCCCATCACAGACTGAGAAAAAAAAAACTAGAGCTTGTACCTTTTTACACAGAAAGGAAATACAGGTGATTTTGACTCACAAAATTATAAGTACAGTGTTCAAGGAAATATATATATTTTGTGAAATTTTTAGTTCGAATTAACCGATGTGATAAAAATTATTTCAAATTAAAAAGATATTTTTAACAGTTATTCCAATACAATTTTTTTTTGGGGGGGGGAGGTCTCTGAATTAGTTCGAATTAACGAGCATCCACTCTAACACACAGCGTGTTATATTTTCACAATTGAAAACATAATTTTTGTAATTGTTATTTAGAGACAATGTACCTAATTATTTTGTGAAGCCTTGTAAAAAAAAATAAGTCTACATAAATGTTATAGAAAAATTGTTATTTTGCAGTTAATAAAATATTTTGATTTTATTATGTTATGTATGAGAATACAGTATAGTTAGTCCTTACTTTCAAACTATGAAATCCCGCAGACCGTAATGATACGAAATCTTGTGCGTGTTCCTGTCAATTAACAATGAATGCCAAACACGCCATTTTCTATATGAAACATATTTCAGTACATATCAACAACAGACACCAATTAATTTGTCTTTACTGTAGTGTAATATACCACAATATGTTTAAAAGAATTAATCTATATAGTCCATAATATATCAGAATTCTTTTTTGTGTCCCCTGTGAACAAATGAATTGTCGAAATTAATTAAAAAAATTACAACTAATTTGTCTTCCTTACAAATCTTTTCAATAAGAGAAAATCTAATCGAATATTTTTTGTAACAGTAATTACAAGAGATTGAGATACGCATAAAAGATGTTGGAGACTTTTATTATTATATATATATATATATTTATGACAGAACAAAAATCGCTGTTTTATTACTTTCTTCTGTATACTAGGAGAAAACAACGATGAAAAATTTCGACATCTGTTTTTAGTGGATTTATGTGTTTTCAGAAAATCCTAAACACAATTTGACTGTACTTAGAAAATGTTTGCATTTCTGTATATATGATACAAATTTTGTGGAAAACTCATTCACTGAATTCACTAACTCACTGAATTTCATCGAACTTCAGATTCTGTTTTACCTTGACATAAACCGGTGCTGAAATTAGATTTAAATTATCCAAAAAATGGCGTCGCTGTCGTTCATTTTTATCAATGCGCATGCTTGCAAGATCTTAAAAACTAATGCATAAAATTTCACTTCTGTAAGAAAATATTAGGATAACGTTGCTGATTTGTCAAACATAATCCGATACTAATGAATTTCTGGTGTGAATTGCACAATACATGCACTGCTATGCTGCATTTTCACGATATCTGCAATATCTGTAACTCAAGTAATAATGCGTTGTATTTCATTTAACCGTATAGACCCCTTGCATTGACGTCACAGCAACGGCTGATACTATATTCTGGTGCACATCTGGAGCCCAAACAAACCATCATAACTCTCCGTTTGCCATTGAAACCACGTGTGGTCTTTCTATTTAATTTTGATTTTTCTTATTCTTGCATTATTTTTCCAAGTAATTAAAAAAATGAAGCGCAAATCACTATGTTTACAAAAGTGAAAGCACCACAATTGCCTTATTGGGTGCCAGATGAAGCAAATGACGTCACGTGCAAGGGGTCTTACGCGGAGATCTGATAGACCCGACTAGACATTCGGAGCGTACTCAGGTGGTCACGGAAGGCGCCACCTAGACAAGAAATAACACGAGTGTTCCTTCCTCGTGTTATGTGGACCACTACCGAAAAGAAGAAGGTTCCTCTTGCCGTCAATGGTGGACGAGGAAAACCCCTCCAAAAGAGACCGGAACGTCTCCCGGCTCGTGGATCAGTAGCGTGAAATTTAGTTTGAGTCACTGCTAGGTCTTTATCACTAGGCGCAGTAAACTCCAGTAGCACACAGATCATAATGAATGTTCGACAGCGATTCGATGGGCCAACGATTTAGCTGGTGGGCCTTCGGCCCCATTCTCTGCAGGACGGATACTGGAAGCAGGGCCTGCTAGCCGACATCCTTCCATGGAAAAAGGTATGTGCCAGGTTGCCAGCCCCACATTAGCCTCCAACCGTTAACGCCCTTCGATCGACGAAAGCACCTCCGATCACCACCCACGTAATGATCGGTTCCCTGCTGCAGCGAGCACACGTAAATGTGCCACACGGCTAAATTTCCAAGATCCCTCCCGACAATAAATTCGGGTTATGCTGCTTGTCGATCCTGCGAGTATTGTCGACATCAGAGGGTTTTTGTGTCTTGCTCTACAGAGCCCGCACTCTCCTCTTACGCTTCCTCTCTGAAAAATGGTAGTTGCGATCTTACCATTTTAGCAAGACTTTGCTCAGAGGCACCGTGCAGTCCCGAAAAGGTGCTTCAAGGATCAACCTATGGACGTCGAAACCCGACTTGCCTCGGAAACCGAGGAACCGACTAAGCCACCCCTTTGAAACTCGCCGAGGAGGACAAGAACACCACCACACAACGCTCGTTACCTAATCCCGCCGGACTCATTAATGAGTCACTCATGGAAGCGGTGAAACGTCATCAAGCATCATTACTACAGAAGCTGTTGGGTTCCCGGTCTGCTTCCCCTTAAGAAGTCGGTTGGGAACTCTCCCAAGGGGTGACCACAAAAGGAGTAAATAAATAAATCTTGGAAAAAGATCTGGTTTGCGTAAGATGTTTTCCATCTGACCACTCACTGTCATAATGGTAGCATTAAAGAATGGACATGTTTACTAGCAAACATTTTCTGTCAATCAATCTACCATTACATTTTTGTCACAGAGTCATTGCAGGAATCTTCTTGGCAACGCAGGCCAATCATACCGTACATCTGTTAATTTTAAACCAATCAAACTCCCGGAGCTCCTGTTTGACGTCAATCGTAAAGTACGGACAAGTTTTTTTTTCTGACTTTGTTACGCTTTTTCTTTATGAAAAATGTACGAACTGAAATATGATCTTTTGCAAAATACACTTTACTCACCTGATTTGGTTAACCCTTTCCGGCACACTGTACTCGGTCTGGGATATTTAATTTTAATTCAAAATTTGCAAACAGCACCAATAATATTTTAGTAAAATTTTCCTTTTACAATAAAAGCTTCAATTAAGGCTTTCAAAATATCTAAAAAAATTTGTTTATGAATTCCTGTGTAAGTCGATAATTTTTCATTTTACTAACAGATTTTGCCCGTGACGTACGCCTGCTTTCACAACTAAAATATTTTACGATTGAAAACAATTTTGAAAGAAAGTGAACTGTTTAAAAAAATCGTAGAAAATGCTGTACTTCAAAAAGGGCAAATTTATGACATAAGTTTGAATTTGTTTTAGTTCCGAAATGCATGAAATTAGTCGATGTTGTTGTTCAGAAACTATCTGATCGCACTTATTTTTTCGTTGTTTAGAAACATTTTTCAGAAAATAGTTTTAAAATAAGGGTTTCGAACAAAATTTCCATGCGGAAAAAATAGCTACTATAATCTAGTTAAAGAAACGGGGGTGAAAAACGAATTTGTCTCGTGATCGAATTCAATTATAACTGAGTAGGTAATTTATTGATCAAAAAATTGAAAATTCATTTCGATTCCACATCGCTTCAATAGTCAGGGTCCAATAGTCATAGTTTTATACCTTTAAGTTAATAAATTTGTAAATGCATCAAAACGTTTTGCGCTTGTTGAGCAGGTCAGTTGATAAGAGTCTTAAACTCTTTAAAAGACACCTTAAAGACACATATTTTCTGACCAATGTGAAAGCTCCGTATATGTTTTTAGATCTTTCCTATTGGAAGATTGATAGATTTTAAAAACAACGGTAATTTTTACAATTTTTTAACAGCGTAGATATAAAATTAACTGTGGACGGTTGGATGAAGTGCATTCAATTTCAAAGAAATTATGTTGAAAAATAAAATTTATTTTCAAAATAGATTTTCATTTTCCCTTTCATTTTGAGAACTTTTCAAACCAAACTTGGAAGGTTATTTTGGAGAAACGGGGGCGATTGCCCCTTGTTGTTGAGGGGGGGGGGGAGTATCGAGTAAGGAATAATTAGAATATCTGGAGCACACGGTGTTGTAGCCAAGTGAAAAATTACTAAAGAACATACTTTTTTTAGAATTACCTTGTACAGCCATAGGATGCCAATTATACATATCATTCATTCTATAAGCATTCATACTTCTTTACTAGAGGAAATTTGTATCTTAGGGCACTTGAAAAAAAATAATCCCTGAAATTAAATAAAAGCTCAATTTTTTGAGTGCCAAATATTTCCTCTTTAAGATATTCATACAGACAATTTGAAACTTTGATGCCTCAGCAGATTTCAGAATTATGTAAAAAAATACTAATTTGGTATAAAACTGCTTGTCTTTTTATATCTAAAATGCCTTGTAGTTCAGTAATGAATGCTCTGAAACTTAGTACAGAAACAACCGGGTGTTCTTTACTAAACTGACTGATTTTAAAGTTTAATAACATGCAACGCATGATTGATTTTTAAAAAATCTTACGCGATTGTTATGTAGGAAGTGAGGAGATATTTTACTGCGATTCTTTATTTTACTTTAAAATAGCTGTGATAGATGGTGCTGCAGTGCAAATAATTCAATCCAAAACCTGATTTTTGCCCTCACTCTTCTGTCAGTATTAATGTGAAAGAAGGTTAAATATATGCAGTGGTTCATATCACCTGTGGTATTTTGTTCTATGGGACCTATTTTATATTTTTAACCTCCTTCTCACACACCAGTACTGATAGAAGAGAGCGTATATTATTTGGGCCTCAATTTAGCCCCTATTGCTTGGAGCGTCTTCTAGCGTTACTATTTAAAATTAAAATCAACAATCGCATGAAAACAAATTTGACATTTTACATAATTCTCCTGCGAGTATTTTTTAAATTGCTCTGAAAGGAAGATGTATTTAATTTGTAAGTTATTAACAGTTATTGATTTTAAAATCAGTCAGTATGTTATAGGACACCTGATATATTTAGAAGCTGTGGGATGATGGCTGATAAGAAGCACTTAAAAATAAATGCTAATAAATAAATGCTTTTTTATGCTAATATATATATATATATTAGATTTTCCTGAAAGTGGAAAATTATTCTCACAGCCTGTAAAATTTATGTTTTAGTAACATGTCGAAACTAAGCAGCTTCATTCGATGATAACTATAAAGTAGAACTTTTGTGATATTCTAAATTGTAAGGGAAAAGTAAACTAAAAAAAAACAATACAAAAAGTTTTAAAAGTATTTTACATTTATCAGAAATAATCGGAAATGTTAGTTAAGTGTTAAGAGTAAGTTTTTGTTTGTAAAAAAGTTGTGCATATATTTACATTGTAAATGACTAAATGCTAATCTTAAATCTAAACATGCCACTTTCTGACACATTTCTAAGTTCATTTTTTATTCTTAAAAGTTAGAAATTGGTAGATGTTCTAGTGCAGATTCTATGCAATCGAACAATTTGTATCTGTTTTTTAAAAAGCAGGGGAATTTTCTGAACATGCTATCAAATTTGGTGTTTTGTACCTAAATTACATATGTGACAGTCGAAGAAAAATTGTAAATGTCAGTCAAGCACTGATAACTCAACTTGTGATTCATTTTTCGAAAATTGGAAAAATCCACTCAAATCCAAATCATCGCATTTTTTCTTTTTAAAAGCAAGTCCATAAATGTGCCAGAAAATCTTGTGTTGTTAAGCGGAGAAAAATATAGAGTAAGTTCGTACATTATGAAATGGTTAAACATTAAGGAATACTTCAATAGCTGACGCATACGGTGATGTAGCAGAGCACAAAACTACCAAACTACATAATTTACATTATCTTATACAGCCCGTAATACAAAGAATTCATATGAAACCTTTCAAAGAGGAAATGTATATCTCAGGGCACTTTATAAATTATGTTCCCAAAATTGAAAAAAAGTTGATTTTTTTAAGGTCAACAACTTCTTCTTCAATATAGTTTCAGATGATATGAAAATTTGATTCAACGCCAGAAATCAGACTTATGCAAAAAATACTAATTTTGGAATAAGACTGCTAGTGTCTATAAGATCAGATTAGATATAATTCAGTAAAAAATTCTCTGAAACTTATTAAAGGAACATCCGGGTGCCCTAAAATGAACTGAGTTTTAATGTTCAGTGTAATATACTAACGATGAGTTTTTTTTAAATTCTTGCACGATTGTTATATAAAATGTCTGGAAAATGTTTTACTGCGATTCTAGATTTTACTTTACAATAACAGCAATAGGTGGTTCAACAAACAAATGCAGTTTTGAAATCAGACACTTTTCTCCGAGAAGTAATTTTGTGATTCCGAGGGGGACATTATAGAATTCCAGGGGGCAATTGCACTTTGACCATTGGAAAAACGAATCTCAAATATCCCGGGGGGGGGGGATTCAGTTACTCTGAGGGGAATGTACCACCCGGTCCTCCCCCTGAAATCAGCACAGAGAATATGTGATTGACATCCAATTTCTGCCATTCCTCTTCTCTCAGTATTAATGTTAAGAAGGTTAAATAAATGGAGTAATTGTGCAATTTTGTTCTGTGGCACCTATTCTATATACTTAAACTTTCACATTAATACTGAGCTAAGACAATGGGTAAATATCGGGCTCCACTTTAACATCACCAACTACCGTTACTATTCTAAACTATACTCAAGAATCGGAGTAAAAATATTCGTAACATTTTACATAACCCTCCTGAAAATATTTTTAATAGCTATGACCATTTGTGAGTTAGTGAATTTAAAATCTATTCGATCATTTTAGGATATCTGATACAGTTAGAGGGCTATGGGATGGTGGCTGAAAGAAGCACTTAAAAATTTAAAGCTGGCTTTGATACGTCGATTAAAGGTTTTTCTAAGCTGAAATTTCCAAGTTCAAGGCCAGTCTCAATATACAAATTATTGGTCTGACTCTGCATAAAAAGCTAAAAATAGACTTGAACCCAGCTTGTCTTCTGCAAATAAAATTATTCACAAAGACACTTATTTTTGTTCATATTTTATTTTCAGATTACATTCAAAACTCATGAATACAGTAAAATAGTAATATTAATGACTATTTAAGCAATTATATACATAAACATTATGTTAAAACAAGACTTAGGCAATTACATTTAAATGAAAATCCAGTAAGAAAATCCATTTTGGATGAAAAATAGGGATGATTAAAAAAATCATAATTTTAAAGCTCAACAAACACTATAACACAGATTTTTTAAAAATACATGTCTGTAATTTATTAAACCAAATTAAATTTCTAATGATTTTGTTAAATTAAATGTACAAAAACAACATAATTTTTAAAGGTAAGAAATAAGTAAGATGCTATCCTAACGTGAACTCGGGGAAAGAATTTTGAAAAGGATGTTACGGAATCAGCATTATTTATTTTCTTATTATTGCTCAAAATCACGTGATCAGCAATGAACATTGTAAAAAAAAGAAAAGAAAAAGAAAGAAACATTGACTTAAATTGACTTTTTAATGCTTTGTTTTATTAGCACGTTCGCATGTAATTGTCTCGTGTTAAAAAAAAGTTGAGAAAAAATACAAGTTTTGACGTATTTTGTGGCAACGATTCTACTTTTGTCGGTTTCGGAGAACGAGAATAAAAATACTGGTAGCTTGTTTCATATACGTTTTTATTGTTAAGTTTTTAATATTTTTTCTCACAGTAGGTGTTGTGATTTTGTTACAGCAATACGCTTACAAAGGTACTAATTGTGAGTATTATTTTCTGTTAAAATTTAAAGTTCAGAAAAAGATATTGAGTCGTAGAATTAAAGCCGACAATAATTTACTGTCGTGGTACGTACAGTAGATTGTACAGAGTGCACGGGTCGAAGCCGATACAATAATGGTTTTCCCATAGGCTGAGTTGGACATGGGCGTAATAGTCAGCTTTCATTTCGGGTCCAACCTCGATATGGAAACTTTGGCCAGTGCTGCAGATCTTTAGGAAGAATGAAGTCTACTTAAAGTCCACACTTAACCTGAAAGAAAAAGTCTGGTCTGATCTGAATGTGCAGAAAAATGTACGACAGGAACTCGCCCTAGGCCTAAAACAAAGAAAAGACCTGCCCTGCCATGAGATTCGCATCCAAATCACTTCCCATAAGGATCCATAATGTCGTTTTGCAAATACTTTATTGGCACAAGGGTGGGGGTGGGGGTCGCTCGCTCAACTTAAATCTGTAACTGTATTGAGATTATTTTATATGATATAAAGAACATGTTTTGTATGTAAAATAAATATGACAAAGCTAGGCTAACTAATAAACTATAAATTTCAATATTGTATTCATAAAACCAGCCATAACTTTGTAATGAATTATTGTATCGCGTCGCAGATGGTATCATTCGATTCATAATTAAAAAATATATGAGAAAAATACTATCCTTTATATTCTTAAAAAATCCTCGCACCCCCTCTCTGAATTAAAAATGCCCTCCAAAATATTATAAAAAATTTGTATTTTGGGGGAACTCGGTGAATGTTCATTCCTAGCGCTAAAATGAATTTATTTCCAAATTGTGATGTGTGGTCATTAAATGTGCAACTAGTAAATCTGCAGATCACGTGTTTCAATGTCAGCTCAGTAAGTCATTGCATTTAAATCTTATTTTACATAATATTCAACATCCTAGAATCTGCATTCTATTTATTTTTCTTTACTTAAAGAAATCTTCTTTACTTAATAAACTGATCTGCATATTTTGTACGAATAAACAGTAACTTTATACAGATCAATATTGATTTTTAAAAATAATTTCGTAAAAATTTAAAAAGGACCTTAGTAAAACAAAAATTACAGGATCACGTATAAGTATACAAAACTCTCCGGTTTTAACAGAAATATATAATGAACGGAAGTATCCAAAAGGAAATATTTAATAAATTGAATCTATTCTCTATAACTCATATCTAATTTAGAAATCTAGTGTTTCTTTATAATTTTTGTTTCCGAAAAACAATTTTGATAGTTATAGATGTAATTTCTTATCTAAATAGATCCTTTAAAATTGAGCAAGAAAATCTATTATCCTTCAACTAAAATTATAACAAGCTACACTGTAACAAATGTTTCGAAACTTTTTTGAGAGTATCGAGGTCCCTGCTGCACGTTACTAACGGAAAGGTTTCTCATTCGAGCAGGAAAATGCTCTGGTTTCATTTCACTGCTGAAACTCAGCCGAAAAATATGAGAAGGATTCTGATGGTTTCAGAAAGTGAAAATAGCTCTCACATATCCGATGTTATCCGAAGTGTTCCTGTTAGAATACTAAACTTTTTGCAGTGAACTAGTAAAAAAAAAATTGCATTTAAGGGCATATAAACTCCTTATAGTCCCTTAATCATCACCCACACAGGAGCAATGATTAAGGGATTAATAAACTGATCTACATATTTTGTACGAATAAACAGTAACTTTATACAGATCAATATTGATTTTTAAAAATAATTTCGTAAAAATTTAAAAAGGAGCTTAGTAGAACAAAAATTACAGGATCACGTGTTTAATGATAGCAGGTGCTCTAATAAAAAGGGTTATCTGTGAACATGAATTATTTTCACATTTTTATTTATTTATTTGTTTTTTGAAAATCATATCTTTCTATATTTCAGATTAGATTATTAAAAAAAATCTACAGCCTTTAAATGTACTTTTTTTCATTTTCAGCATGATAAAATTTTTATTTAAGTGCATACTAATCTACTTGATAATATTAACATAATAAAACCATCCCAAAATAGGCATAATTGGAGGTTCTTAAATGCAACAATAATATAGTTAATGCAATTATCATTCATCCTCGAGTCCACTGCTAATTGCCTAAATTGCACCTAGCTTGCTTTATAAAATATTTTTTCATATTGCATTTTAATAGTAGTTACATTAAACTAAAAAAGAAATAATGTTACTAAATTTGTTAAAACTTAATACAAAGCTGTATTGCAGACCAGATATTTAAAGATTAACTAATCATTTACGTTATAAAGTCACATTTTCTGCTAAATTTTTTGGAATCATGAATATTAAATGATTTATTTTTTATAGGTTATGAAATGCAGTTGCTAGGTAATTGAGTATAGAAAAACAATAAGTATATAATAACGCCTCCAGCGATAATGTTTTCAACGCATCTCATAACTAAATACAACGTCCCTGTAAATAATTTTTATTGATGGAAACAGGTAAAAGACAGACGGGATTACGTCCAGTTGATAGGGGTGCGTGAAAGCACATTAGTACCAGTGTTGACGAGAAATTATTTAATAGTTGGTATCGCTGTGCTTGTGCGTTCTCAAGCAGAAAGTACCAGTGCCTGGCCTCAGCGAAGATTGTCCAACGCGTTTATCGACTTAGATGGATTCTCGGTCCACTTTAAAAGGTCGATGCCATTCATAAACCTTGTGTCTCACCACGAAAGATTCATCATATACATTTCTTAGCATTTTCAAAGTCTAGATTGGTGTCTTACCTAATCGTTGAGAGAATTTAATGCTGCAACGCTCTTCAAGAAAATTCATCTTTCTTACTTCCCGGAGCAAAGATGAGTAATTCCGAAGATAACAGGTATGCGTGCGGCTCAGTCACATGACGAGATTCAAACAACAAGTAGAGAAGCAAGTAGAGGACGGTTGTGAGAATAAATTTCAAGCGGTTTTACTTTAAGCAGTTACTTTTGTTGTCAAAAATGGAAGCATTACCTAAATTTTTGAATCGTATTACGTATATATATATATCATGTTAAATAAGTAAATTAATAGAAAAATGTATGCAAATATATATAAAACTTCATTAAAAAATATACAAATATTTTTAAAAAATTCTCACAAATACATTGCATATGTTTCAAAATATAAGGAAGAAATTAAAATACTTATTTGGAAATTTTATCATCCATAATTTGCAAATTAAATACTTAACCAGATGCATAAAATTCAGATCGTTCAGCAAATGGAAATTTGAAAATCATCTGTTGTCATAAATTAATTGTTACTATAAAATGCTATAGAAAAAGCAATATAGTACAAAATATAATATTATTTCCATATTTTCAGAAATAATGAACCAATTATAACAAAAACAATACAACTAAAATCAGGTATAACATGAATTTTAAAATGTTCAGGCTTACTTAAAATGCAATTAAATAATCAACTATAAATGTTAAAAGTTAATTTTATTTATTTTCAATAAAAGAAATAAAAAAGTTTCAAAGAAAATAAATAAAAGGAAAATAAAATAAAATAAACTTTTAGCATCTATAGTTGATTATTTAATCACCTTTTAAGTAAGCCTGAACATTTTAAAGTTCATGTTATACATTTTATACTAAAAGCAAGGCGAATTTTTCTTTCCGTGATACATTATCTAAAATCAGGTACCTTGCCAATATGTCCATTTAATTTCGAGCTAATCAGACACTTTTTGCAGCAGTTGTCGTAGAACGTACAAACGAACAAATGGAAAACAAAAACTTTTTGTGTCTCCATAGTAAGCTTTTACTGACATTTCAGAAAAAAAAAAGTATTTATCACGTAATATTATAAAGGATTTTCTCCAGTATGAATTAACACATGCTTTCTTAAACTCTTCTTCCGAGGGAATTTTTTGTTGCATATCTCACAGACAAAAGGTTTCTCACCAGTGTGAATTAACAGATGACTTCTTAAATTACTTTTTTGAGTGAATTTCTTGTTGCATATCTCACACATAAAAGGTTTCTCTTTAGTATGAATTAACAAATGACTGCTTAAATGACTCTTTTGAGAGAAATACTTATTGCATATCTCGCACATAAAAGGTTTCTCATCGGTATGAATCAAGCCATGTTTGAGTAAATTACTTTTACAAGAAAACTTTTTGTTGCATATTTCACATGCAAAAGGTTTCTCTCCAGAATGAATTAACAGATGCGAGCTTAAAATACTCTTTTGAGAGAATTTCTTGTTGCATATGTCACACGCAAAAGGTTTCTCGCGAGAATGAAATAACAGGTGTGAGTTTAAAGTACTCTTAAGAGAGAATTTCTTGTTGCATGTCTCACAGACAAAAGGTTTTTCACCAGTGTGAATTAACAGATGCTTGTTTAAATTACTTTTATAAGTGAAATTCTTGTTACATATCTCGCACATAAAAGGTTTCTCATCTGTATGAATTAAGGCATGCATGAGTAATTTACTTTTACAAGAGAACTTCTTGTTGCATAACTCACATGCAAAAGATTTCTCTCCAGAATTAATTAAAAGATGACTTCTTAAATGACTCTTTTGGGCGAATTTCTTGCTGCCCGTTTGAGAAACAAAGGGTTTCTCACCACTATTGATTAACATATGTTTTCTTAAATCACTCTTCTGAGAAAATTTCTTGTTGCATACCTCACAGACAAAACGTTTCTCACCAGTATGAATTAACAGGTGTGCGCTTAAATGACTCTTATGAGAGAATTTCTTGCAACAGATCTCACACACAAATGATTTTCCCACCTGTGAGCTAGAATCTGATTTTCCAAAAAGACCTTTCGAAGAAATACTTTGCTCCATATTCCAGACTTTAAAGAAAATTTTGATTGACTTGTTGCATAACAGACTTTACAGATTTGTGCGTCTGCAATAAACAGAAATAAGGCAATCTTTCGTTATAATTAAAAAACAATTTAAGAAAAAAAATCATGAAATAAAAATTAATGAATTACATTGAATTAGGATAAAATCCTATCATAGTAATAAAAACTATAATAAAAAACCTAATTATCTAATGATTGGAGAACTAAAATTGCACCATTTGGTCATTATATACTGATTAAAATATATATAAAATTATAGTATGTAAACTAAATAACAACCATCACAAAATAAATTTATAAGAAAATGTTAAACATCAAATATTTTTATTATAAATAAAAAGTAAAATAAATTTAAGGATGTAATTGTATAATTTCATATCATCAGTGGAAACAATAATAATAGGTAAACTAAAATACATTTTCTTATGGAATTTGAAAATACAGCTCACTTCGAAACACATTTTTAGATCATTCTAAGTAAACTGAGTGACGAGATTTGTGGACAGAAAACAACAAACTGCGTTATAAATGTCTCTAGAGAATATTATTGACACAATAGAGCATCAAACAAGAGAGAAAAATCTTACAAGCAGCATATTTTAGACTGTTTAAAAAATGATATTCACGAATAAATTTTTCCTTGATTTTTACAGAAAAAGTCCCTTTTCACAACAAAAGGGCATTTTTCCGTTAAAAGTCAGAGAACTACACCGAATTTCCTGAAAATAACGAAACGAATGGAAATAGAAAGAAAGAACGGAGACACTGTTATCTGAGGATCTTCATGGCCGAGTAGTCAATAGTGGCTGTGTACAAGTCCGCTAATCCCGTACGAGCGCAGATCGTGGGATCGAATCCCACTGCAGAATGCCATTCCAGACACTATTTGTGTGGAGATTTTCATTCGCAATCATTTTCAAATTGTTTCTTCAGCTGATGCGAGAAGCTTGGTAATGTTAAAAATAAGTTGTACAGTGTTACTTGAAAGACGTTATAATTATTACAATGCTATTACCATTATCATTAGTTCATTGGTAAACGCGTTATAAAAATATATATTAATTTTATAAAAAAAAATATTACACAAAATGAATAAAATAATGAAAACAAAAAATCACTTTTAAATTACATTTTTTTGTTTAATTTTTTCTTACTTCTTATAAAAAAATCTTTTAACTAATTAGCTCCCCCCATTCAAATATATATATATATATATATATATATATATATATATATATATATATATGGGCCATTCTTGAAAAAAGTGTCTATTTCAGTCCTGGCATCATTTAAAAAATTTTGCTTTATTTATTTGTGATTTTTTTATTGTTTTGAACATTTAAAAAATAGAGAATCTTTTCATACAATTTACTATTCTATAGCTATTTTATTTTGTGTCTTAATATTAAGTAATACATGGGAAACCTCACCTCCGTGGGTGTCTCCCATTCACATTTTGAAAAATTCTTCGATTAAAAAGTGAAATAAATTAAATGTTAAATAATTTTTATTGTTAATTCCTTTTTAAATGAACCTTAGCTAATTTAAAAATGGGTTTCAATAAATTAAATAATTTTTGCAAATGCATTTTTAAGTTATGTTTTTGTTTATCCCAATTGAAATTCTCAACTCCGTTACTAACAGTTTTAGCTTCAAATATCCATTCATAGAAGGCAGTACTGGTAAATAATTTGTATTAAAACAAAGGAAAAGAACTCTCTTTGTTAGCTCTGTGAAAAAAAATTGTCATTTGATCTTAGTTAAAGCTTATTTTATTCAAATAAATAGAATTTCTGTTTTTTGTTTTTTGGGATACTCCACTCCATTACTGCCAATGGAAGGTAAGTAATGCATTATATTTATTTATTTTACATTTGAATTTAAAAGTATCACAACACATACAATCCTATCATGTGAATAACATTAGTTTTGATTAAAATATTTATAAACAGTGCATCATTATATGAAATATCCTCACCTCTATTACTCTCGCCTCTGTTACCTTTGTTAATTTACATCAAAATCTTAAAATGAAGAAGTTTTATTTCAAGTTTAGTTAGACTTAATAATTAAAAAGGTTTGGTTACTACATAAATATATTTGGTAAAAAGATTTGAATACCATTGATACAACAAAATCTTAATTTATTCCAAAATAAATTTATTCTTCCTTCATGAAAACACATGAATTCAGTAATATTAATGAAATTTACAAATTAAAATAAAAATAGAATTGATATAAAAATAAAAAAGTCAAATTTTATCCCTAAATCAAAATTGAATGTTTCATTGTTTACATCTGTGAATTATGTACGAATTTTAGAGAGTTGTGGATTTTAGGGAGTCTACTGTACATAATTTTTTTTAGTAATACGATAAAGAAAAGAAATGAGCATAATAGTATAAAAGGTCGAAAAAAATGTATTGGCAATCAAAAAAAGAAAGAGAACATGCAGAGACCATGTGATGCAACAAAAAATTACTCACTTAGGCTTGAGAAGGAAAAGAGAGATACAAGGAAAGGTAAAATTAAGATAAAATTAAAAGCATTAATAAAATGACACCGCAAGAACAAAGAATTGTTAGAAAAAATTTGCGAGGAAAGAGCAAGAAATCTTACAACCTAAGCAAAAAGAAAAAAAGAATTAGAGAGAAAGATTGAAGAAAATACTCCTCCAGCAAGCCTATCTTTTGGTTTACCAATATTGGTACAAAATGTGCCTTCAACAAGTAGAAGCCTCTATAGAAACAGACGAAGAAAAAATATACGTGATCTGAAGAATGAGAATCTAAAGTTAAAAGCCAAGCTTAAAGAATCTAATAATAAGATAGAAAAGTACAAAAAAAGAGCACAAAGATCTCTAATAGCAAAGTTAAATACTCCAGCAATTAAAAAAAAAATAATAATAATAAAACAATGTAAAAGAACTTGTTAAAGGTCAGCATATTTCACTAGCAATTAAAAAAATATATTGTATGGTGAAGTCTTAACAAAGCAACTAAAAGACAATTTAAAACAAAAGACAAAATATAGAAAAGTGATATCAGGTGTAGCAGAATAGACTGTGAGAAAATACAAATTAATGTCTGAACTTGGCAAAAATTGATAAGTTTAATGAGCATTAATAAGTTTTAAATATATTAATTTTTCTGACATATATGTCTTATGCTGTATAATTCATAAAATGCACATAAACCTTCTTTTTTTTCCTTCACTCTCATAATTGGTACTTCCACAATCTGTTTCAAGCAACTTTTTTCAAAATTCCCAATGTTGGTGCATGGGTAAGGGTTGAGTATTTGTGAAAACAAAAAAGTATCAATTCATTTGTAAAATCATGTCCGTAGAAATGAATGAGGTGTATAAGGTGAACTTTCTGAAGAAATCAAAGATTTGGGTGGTTTTTATTTTTCCAGAGAATGATGACACACACTTTATTGATCAGAAACAGATACTAGAAATTCTAAATGAACCCACTTTTAACAGAGGCCATTATGTGTGCAATAAATAAACTTTATTTTTGATAATTTTCAAATTATAAAATTTTGGAGCAGTATATTCATTTGTTTTTATTTCAATGTGTTATATTCCTTTCTATTTTAAGATTTTTAGTTACTTTTAATAAGTATATACATTAATAAGAATATGCATCTCCACTCCATTACTAAAGTCTCACCTCCGTTACCACTAAATTTTTTAAATATTTTTTTATTAAATAAATAAAATTAATTGAACAGGACCATAGCTTTATTAGTGTTCCTCACTTGCTTATAAAACCCAGAAAAAAAATTAAGTGAAAAAAAAGTTTTTAAATTAAAAAAAAAAAAATCTGAAATATGCCCTTTTTTTGAAGAATGACCCTTATCCCATTGACCAATTTCTCCAAATTATACAGATCACCAAACTAAAAACCAAATTATACATGTTGACATACAAAAAACAAAAAATTGAATATTAATAAAACTACAAACAAAAAGTCGAAATAAAAATCACTTAATAACATTTTAAACATGTGTATCATATTTAATGTCATTGAATGTAACATTCACGATCATCCATTATTGGCAGTTAATCTTATAGTATGGTGATAGTCTTTTGGTTGATGGGACAACCAAGTATGTAGTACACTATATATATATATATATTTAAAAATGAGTGAAAATTCAACAGTATTAATACAGTGAAACCTCCAAATAAGGGACACCTCTATTTAAGGGATAAAACACATGGTCCCACTCCTTTCGTATAGGACTTATAATGTATTTACCTCTGAATAAGGGACATTTGAAAATGAGCAAGCCAGAACCAGATAACATTAAAAGGTGAAGTTTAAATATATTCAAAATGTACAAATTACTTTAATCAGACAGCAAAATGGATAGAAAATTAATTAATGAAAAATTTTAATTGATTACTAAATTATTAAATGATTTGTGGAGTTGTTGATTTGTTTGCAAACTGTATACATTTTTACACAAACTGTATACATGCAAAAAGTATAAAAACATTCAAAAGAGTTAAAGTAATTTGTACATTTTGAATACATTTAAAGTTCACCTTTTAATGTTTCGTTATTTTTATATTCTTCAGAATGTAGATAAAAAACTCTGAATAAGTGACACCTCTATTTAAGGGACAAAAGTTCCGGTCCCATAGGTGTCCCTTATTCAGAAGTTTCACTGTATATCATACACAATAGAGTCAGCAAAGTACAGATATGCTAAATCTGAAATGAATAAAGGAAAATTAAAATTTTTGTGAAATTTTGTTTTCCCAATTGATGACAGTAAAAATCAATCTGATTAAGTAAAGTTACTGGAAATTTTGAAGTAGCAGAAGAAAAATCTTTTATCAAATTTTTCTGGAGAAATTGGTAAAGATCACTTTCTCATGCAAAAAAAAAAAAAAAAAAAATAAAAATAAAAAAAAAATAAATAAAAAAAAATAAATAAAAAAAAATATTCTTCCAAACTTTTATTTTGAAAACACAAAACATTTTTTGGACTTCTGCACACTAAAAAAACGGTCTTCCCTTTACATAATTACAAGATAAATTTATAAAAAAATACAACTAAAAGTTTCATTCTTTAATGTCAGAATTTACAAAAATTTTTCTAGCTTGAGCTTCTGCCTGCCAGACTTGTATAATAGACCCAATAGGGAAAACAGAATTACTTCGAACACAAGAAAATCAAGTTGAATGTGATACAATTAAGAAATTGTTTTAAAAATTAGTATTTTTATGTATCTTCATTTACAAAAATGTAGAAACATTTTAAAATAGAAAATAAAAAAACTAATAAATTTTAACTGAGTTTTAGTACATTAATGTAACTTCTGTATGCTTTGATTAGTTAGTCTATGGTAAAATATTAATATGACAAAGAAAAGCACATTTTATTTTAAAATATTCAATTGTAGTACAGTAGACACTCTCAAATCCACACAGCTTGGGACCAGAGGTTTCATGGATTTTAGAATTTTGTGAATTTCTGGTCATTGCTTTTTTTTGTTTTTTACATTTTTTAAACAATAATTTAAATGTAATTAATAATGCAATCGAAACTATAATGAAAGCCTACAATGTAGTAAAATATTAAAGTAAGTAATAAACCAAAATAATAAAAATTCAGATTTTTTAAAATGATTAAAATATTAAAAGCAAAGGTCAAACAGATAATCAATAATGTATGATGAATTATTCATTATAAAGATTAGTTGTATCTTTACTTAATTATTCAATGAAACTTGTTTCATAAAAGTAAATTACAAATTCACATCTAAATTATAAAATAAGGAAGTTTTATTTCAGGTTTAGCCAGACTTAATATCCAAATCCATAAAATCTTGATTAATACATAAATATATTTGGTAAGAAGATTGTGATCAATAGTGAAATCTTCAATATCTTGAATATTTTCAGAAATATATTTATTCTTCCTTTATGAAAAAACATGAATTGAGTAATATTTTTAAAAAATTACAAATTAAAATACATATGGAATTGATATAAATCTAAATAAGTCAAATTTTATCCCTATATATAAAATAAATGTTTCATTGTAAGTTATGTGCAGATTTTAAAGAGTTGCGGATTTTAGGGAGTCTACTGTATAAACTTATATTTTATTTCTACATCAAGATTTTGAAATGAAAATGTTTAGAACAATAAGATAAGGGGAAAATCATACTTGAATTCACAATATTATTTATTGCAACAATTTATAATGCTTTTAGTTTGTTCTGCTAATAATTTTTAACAAAAGAAAGAAGGGTCATTCCGCGTCAATTCAACCAGACCTTGTAACCCGACCCACAGGGATTTTGATGAAACTTTGTGTACACACTAATTCTATCATGAAATGATTCCATCAGAAATATTTCCTTCCTAGACCTCATAGTTTGTGAGATATGGGGGGTCCAATTCTTGGGGTTTTCTCAAATCGCACATTTCTGAGTCTGTATTTTGAGATTGCAGTTCCATCTTCAAAAAATTGTCTCTCTGGATCTAAAACATGAATCCTCTCAAAAATTTCACTGTAAGAATATAAATAGATGCAGATTTTAATAAAAAAATATTTAAAAAATTTACTTGCAATATTTAGGATAAAAAAAATTAGCCAAAGTTGAGAGTTATGGTTATTTTTCCAAATTTTTGTGACTTCACAAAAAAGGCTGTAAACAAAAAGGCAAATTAAATTTCCAATTTCTTTTTGTTCTAAATAAAAATTTAAACTTTGGGCTTTCTATCTATGAAATAAAAATGATGTGTTTCGCATGGCTTATGCTAAAATTTTGGGTACTTTCCAATTAGCCGGATGAGTGCTTTATTTTTATATATTACATATGCACACAAAAAAGCAAATGAAATTTCCCATTTCTTTTTGTTTTAAATAAAAGTTTACATTTTGGGCTTTCTATCTATGAAATAAAAATGATGTCTTTCGCATGGCTTATGCAAAAATTTTGGGTACTTTCCAATTAGCCGGATGCGTGTTTTATTTTTACATATGTACATATGTATAGATCTATATAAATACAGATGTATTATACATGTACATATGTATGTATATATACGGTATATTGATATATATATGTATAACACTGATGCCCGTCTAACCGAAAAGTACCAAATTTTGCCTCGTTTTGAAAATCTGCACCAATTAAGGGGGAAAAAAAAATCTGACTAAATTTAGCTGTGGTACTTAAATAATTACTGGAGTTTCTATGAGTTACTGAATTTAATGTTATTTGATATAAAAACAAACTGGAAATTTCATTTGCCTTTTTGTGTAGAGACTTTTTCATAAACTCACAAAATTTCGGAAAAATAATCATAACTTTCAATTTTGGTTTACTTTTTCGGCCCTATATAAATCTCTATTAATTGCCCTAATTGCTTTTTTTCACTTGCTTTTTATGCCGCTTAGATGGTTCTCCACATTTATATAATTCATGTTTCATTAAGAGCGAAATTCTGTGATGCTCACATATATTAATCAAACGGTTTTCACTTAATTTTTGTTTTATAAATGCAATAGTCCTAACTAATAAAAGGTCTTTTTCTGAATCACAGAGATTATCAATGTAGTCTATAACTCTGTTATTTGTATATCTAGATTTGTGACATTCTAAACCATTTAATATTACAATACTGCAAGCCTGAAGACTAGTAGAAGGTTTAATATCAGGCTCCATATTACAACAATAAAGCAAAAAAATATTTATACATATCACAAACTATAAAATATGTAACAATCAGAATATATTTTTAGTAGCACAGTAAAAGTTAAATCATTCTTCTATGATAAGAAACAACAGAATGACAATAATTTGATTAACTTGATTTCAAAACATCTGCTTTCATACTAACGAACATTACCCTGCCTTTATCAGAAGGTGTTTATACAAGGCAGATGCAATTAAATCTTTCAGACTATAGAAACAAATTTAAGTTCTGTTAAATATTTGTGTATTTAAACTTGCCTTTAAACTGGTTAAAATTAACCAAGGAAAGAAATACAAGGTTTTGAACATTTTTTAAACACAAATAATTAATATATAAGCATTCGAAAGGAAGAATGGAAATGTGAGGAGAAAAAATTTTCTATTTTATACTGTAGAAAAAAAATCTGTTTTGAGTTTAATTATTGAAAATAAAAGTAAGAGATTCTTTAGATTATCAAAAAATGCCCATTATTAAATACCGAAATGAAATATATATGGACCATTCACTAAATTTAATGGGGAAACATATTACAGTCAGATTTTTTTAATCAGAAAAAACAAAGCCTAAACTTTAGTTTGAGAATAAAAAAAAAACATGCATCAAATAACATTAAATTCAATAACTCATAGAAATTCCAGTAATTATTTAAGTACCACAGCTAAACTTAGTCAGATTTTTTTTCCTCTTAATTGGTGCAGATTCTCAAAACAAGGCAAAATTTGGTACTTTTCGGTTAGACGGGCACCAGTTTTATACATATATATATCAATATACTGTATATATACATACATATGTACATGTATAATAGATCTGCATTTATATAGATCTATACATATGTACATATGTAAAAATAAAACACGCATCCGGCTAATTGGAATGTACCCAAAATTTTTGCATAAGCCATGCGAAAGACATCATTTTTATTTCATAGATAGAAAGCCCAAAGTGTAAACTTTTATTTAAAACAAAAAGGAATTGGAAATTTCATTTGCTTTTTTGTGTGCATATGTAATCTGTAAAAATAAAACATGCATCCGGCTAATTGGAAAGTACCCAAAATTTTTGCATAAGCCATGCGAAACGCATCATTTTTATTTCATAGATAGAAAGCCCACAGTGTAAACTTTTATTTAAAATAAAAAGAAATGGGAAATTTAATTTGCCTTTTTGTGTACAGCCTTTTTCGTGAAGTCACAAAAATTTGGAAAAATAACCATAACTCTTAAATTTGGCTGATTTTTTTTATCCTAAATATTACAAATAAATTTTTTAAATATTTTTTATTAAAATCTGCATCTTTTTATCTTCTTACAGTGATATTTTTAGGATGATTCATGTTTTAGATCGATAGAAACAATTTTTTGAAGATGGAACTGCAATCTCAGAATACAGACTCACAAATGTGCGATTTGAGAAAACCCTAAGAATTGGACCCCCCATATCTCACAAACTATGAGGTCTGGGAAGGAAAAATTTCTGATGGAATCATTTCATGATAGAATTAATGTGCACACAAAGTTTCATCCAAATCCCTGTGGGTCGGGTTACAAATGGGGGAAAAATTGTTTGAATTGACATGGAATGACCCAGAAATCATTCAGCGTAATCAGGCAATTATCATAGAAAAGTACGGGGGGGGGGGAAATACAGCAAAAGTTTGTTTATTGTGCAGTGAGGTCAAAACTGCATTGATCATGTGACACAGCTTTTTTCCACCAAGACTAACACTGCATTTTTGAAATTAATTTATTGCATTTTCTGAAATTAAAAAACATAAAAATGGTTATGGCATCACAATGCTCATCCTTTTTGTATTCTATAAAAAAATCAAGTTAAATAAAAAATATACAATTTCCCCATTGAGAGAGAATAGATTTCTAATGCATAGTGCATGATATAAAGTCATGAAGGGGGTCACCATGGGAAGATATTCAAACCAAAATCATAGCATTTTATCTACAAAATGCATTTTTGTAATGAATTCGTCATAAAAAAAATGAACATTCCATTTGGTAATGGCTTTTTGAAAAAATAATAATTACTATTTTTTTTCTGCACAAATACAGTTTAAATTTGTTCATGTGAAATTTTGTTTAATACAAAATGATACTGAGATCCTGTCACATTAGTCTGAAAATCAGTTTATCGCTTGCTCCAGGATTCAAGTGTAATTTGCTAATGGGGACTATACACACATTTGAATACACCCATTCCGTAATATGGGAAGTTATTTTCAAATTTCTCATTTAAATTTGAATATTCTTAAACAACTTTTTTTTTAAAGTGAGATAGCTGAGATTGATTGGCTATTTTTAACTTTTTTGATTTCGGTTGCAGAATTTTTTGAAAAGGTACTTTCAACTTCGGAACTGCTTTTGAAAATGAAAATACCTTTTTAAATCTGAAACTCAAAAGCAAAAAAGTAAAGAATTATCATATTAAAGATAAAACTCAACCATCATATGCAAAAAAAAAAAAATAAAAAAAAATAAAATAAAATAAATAAATAAATAAAATAAAATAAAATAAAATAAATAAAATAAAATAAAATAAAATAAATAAATAAAAAAAATTCTTTAAAAATATTCATATTTAAAAATTCAAAAACAACCTGTTAGTAGGATTAACATTGCAGAAAGAGATTTTCATGTGAGTGAAGAGTCCCCTTAAGTGTATGTGTTATTACATGTAGATTTTAATATATAGCATAAAGGTACTTTATTATGATATCAATTATTTAAATATTTAGTTTCAGTTAAACAGAAGACAATCAAATTCAGTTAAAGAGCAACAAAATCTTTTAAAAGTAAACATAAAATAATAATAATATAATAATAATAAATTAAAACCAATTTGATGAGTCCGAATTGAAATTTGAATAATATTACTAAAATTATTCAAATATTTTTCATAGTTAATATTTTTAAATTGTTTATATTTAAAAATTAATAATAATAATCGGAATTATCTGTTTTAAAACAATTTAATAAAGACTCAATGATCGATCAGCATAAATGAAAGTTGCGTCACATTAAAGTTCGTGTAATCATTATCAAATAGCAAATTGTATAGAATTTAGTTGAATGAGAAAATAAACAAACTAACCTACTTTAGCATTAAAAAGAAGTTGAATACAATAAATTTATGTTCTAAAAGTTAATTGATACAACAATGGAAGAGACAACGACGCCAATAAAAGAATGAATCGTAGATTTTATAATGATTCATTGAAAGTGGTATTGATTCTTCAAATACTTTTGATTTGATTCAGTTATCATTCTGATTCAGCCATCATGATTCAATAATTGCGTTGGCGTCTCTTTGCAAGGAAAAAATATATATAATTCAACACGCATCCTCGGATCTAATAATGACTAATTTTAAAACATAAACTTTGTTACGCCACCTCTTTGCTAAGGTAAGTTAATGGTAAGATGTGTTTCTTCTTTTACACCTTACTAAAAATTCTCCAACTTATGACTTGATCGTGTTATAGCAACAAAATTACATGTATCACATATTTTAAATCAATTAGTATATTTTGATAAATATTTTAACAGATTCATTAATTAATAGTGAAGAAAAGCTTCGTTTAACATTGCTTTATGAAATTTAGATAGACCCATATAAAAACCGTTTTTAAAAAGCTAATGGAACATAGAGTTCAATAATAAAAAACCTTAACGAAAAATATGTTGCCAAAATACAATAATGTAAAAGTAAAATTAATTTTTTTTTCTCTTTAACAAACCGCAACAGTATTTTGAAAGATGTTTGTCCATTTAAAATATTATGAAAAAGTTTCTTCTGTCAGTGTTTTCATTTATCTATTTTAGTATAGTTATATATCTATACTATATCTATTTAAATATAGTTTAAGTTACGATTTTTGTGTTAAACACGAGGAATTCGTTTAAATTTTGATAAAGAGTTTGTTTTAAATGCGTAATTTTTTATCATTATATTGCTCACAAACTGAATTTGTTTGAATTAAGTTAAATGAAAATATTTTTAAAAATGATTAACCCTAAAATATTTGTTCCTAACAGTAATTAACCACATAATAAAGTACCCGTGCGAAGGTTATAAAATTAACCCAAAATATTAGAATAGTGTTGTGGCTGCACTGATAAAAATTACTTTTAATTGTTGTCTTACTTTTAGCAAAAAACTTCTCATATTACCTGTTCCAAAAAATACACTGCACCAACAGTGATGCCACTATCACTGTATCAGGATTCCTACGGGTCAAGCAATAAAAAAATTTATGCAAAAATTCAGGTCAATTTTTAACACTTGAAGTGATTAGGGAATGTTTGATATACTACTACTTTCTTTCATCATCAGGAGTGTGGTTGTAAATGAAGAAAATTTGAATTAATTATAAATCCACTGTAAAATTTGTAAATAAAATGTATAGAAACTACATAACAATAGCATCGTAAGAAAAAAATAAACATTTTAATTCTTTCATTGCATAGTTTTCTTTTAGCATTTATCTAATTTAAAATTGTCCATTATGTTCGGTTTTACAACAATATATAAGATGGATTTTTACTGAGAAAGATCAGGTAATTTTTTTTAATCCGAATTGTTTAGGAACCAATTAATTACAGTAACTGTTATATATATACATAGCAGTGCAAATAACAGAGGATGAAAATTGAGTTAAAATTTAAATAAAAAAAAAACTGATAAAAATAATTGACAATATGAAGCATTTAGATGCACAACATTCGTCTAGTTTATTCTCTTAACTAACCATTAACATTTACAATACTTCTGGGTAAACCAGATTCTTCTGCTAAAATACCATAACAAAATTCAGATTTTTTAATAGACAAAAGTTTAAAACTATGCAATAAAACTGCTTATTTAAAGAAACTTACTGAAACTATTGAAATGATACTAATAATTGATACTATTTTTTCAATTTGAAATTGTATGTTTATCAGTAAGCCCCCACCTGCACACACTAAAATGTATATGTACAGGGCCGTGCTTAAGGGGGGGCGAGCCGGACATTTGCCCAGGGCCGCCAAAATTTGGGGCCGCTAAAAAGTTGGTGTTGCTTTTACATTTTACCAGTTTTTATGAAGAGTCTATTTGACTTGTCAGGCGCAATCCGAGCCTGACAAGTTGGTTACAATTTATTTAAACTAAAACATTCGTAAAACTACTGAAAACACATTCTCAGAAATTATCATTCATAGGCGTCCATATATTCAATTCTTTGCGTGGCCCTGTATATCATTTTATCCATATTCTAAAACTATTCCCTAGTAAACTGAATGCAGTTTAGCATAAAAATGCATAACTTATTTTAAAATCACCTTTAAGTAATTTATGCTCATATTCAGTAACGTTTGCGATCTCTTTGGTATAGCCTTGTATATCAACTGTAGCATTAATACAATCTATATTATATGCATAGATTTAGAGAGATTCAAAAGCCCATATCATAATTAAAATGCATTTTATCCTTCCATCAGCCATCATCGGATACATATACAGTACGTCGGAAAGAATATACTATTCGAAATCTTTTGTGTGTCCCTGTAAATGCTGTGCACTTCGTATTATATATGGTTATATCGTATAACTTATGTTAAGTCTCAACGACGTATATCAATTTTAGTATGTATAAAATTATTTAATATAATTAAAATATGTTGCACACAATTCCCCTCTTTACCACTATAAAGTGTAATTCTTTTGCGTGGCCTTGTAAATGAATAACAGAAATTTTTTTTTTACCGCGTACTTTACAGAAAGCATATTTTAGTACACGACGTAAATGCATGTAATTTTTAATGTATTTGACAGGGTGTAAAATCTTTAAAATTCACTTGAAACGATTTTTCTCCTTAGGTTATAACGTAACGGTACACCTTTGACTGTCCCTGTAAATAAACTAATCATGCTAGAACCTTCATTTGAAATAAAGTTCTGCTAGGGTAAACGTCAATAACGTCGAAAATTTTCAGGGCAATCCAAGTTATTTACGGAAGCTAGAGCGCGGACAGACGGACAGGTAAACCGAAATCATAAATATTTTGGAACTTTGTTGTAGTTCTTTGATCACTTTGAAGAACTTACTTTGTTGAACTTTGGAAGTATTAAAAAAGAGACCTTTTCGTAATCATTTTAAATATAACATTTTAAATATGCCGTAATGTTCGTCTTTAAATGTGTTTTGCACATATTATTAGGTTTAATGTTTTCTTTCTATTTTAATGTTAACTTGTAAATATATTTTAAAGTAGGATTTCTTCCCTCAAAGGGATTCATCAATTTAATTTGTGACAAGTGACGACACAGTTTTCTTACATAACTTCTTACAAATGCAGTAAATGAGCTACTTTTTAATTAATAAAATTAGTATACAAATTCAAAAAATGAAAATGAGCAAAATAAAAATATTAGAATTCAAAGCAGTACATATCAATTCATACATTTTTAGCTATTATGATAATTCTTTCAGTAATCCTTGTACAATGTTAATATATATGAAACATATTTAGGCGCTGTTGACCATTAATATAATTAAAAGAAATTTGCTGAGATTTTTCCTGTATAAAACATTTTTACCATTCCTTTAAAAAATGGTAAAATTAACACAAGATTCAATGCATGAAATCTTTAATCTTTTTCACTCTACTGAGCCCAACACAAACCAAACTTAATATAACCCCTGGTTTATAGTTTTTGAATTAATTTATTACATTTTATTTATTTGACCTTTTAACAATTTAGAAAGATAGACATTTCGAATATTTTTTGCTACTGAAAATTCTGTTGATATAGCATCCCGAACATAAAATATAGTTTATGTTTGTTATTTTTTAACAGGCTCCATCGCCACAAATTTACTTTTGGAATTGGTTTGATACTTGTTGAGATTGTTTACAAATCGCCATTTAGAACGTTTTTAGGAAGCTTTTCGCTCATTTTCCCCTCTTTTAAATTTCGAATTTTTTAGGAAATGTTTTTGGGGATCATATTTATCTTATAAGTAACTACCATTCTAAATTTCATGTTTCTAAGCCCTTCAGTAACACACAAATCGTATTTTTAGAGCGTTTGTTTGCTCCTGCACCAGTTTTGGGGTAACGACATCGACATAAGATATAGCTTTTGTTAAAGAAAGGACTGTCATCATCATTTTGACATCATTATTTTTTAAATCTGTTCGTTATTTCCCGAGATTGCTTAAAAAATTCAATTTAGAAAGTTTTTATATCGCATCTCGCGCATTTTTTACCCTTTTTAAATTTCATGTTTTTTAGAAGCTGTTCTTGGAAATCATTTATATTTTATAAGTAATTAACATCCCAAAATTTATGTTTCTAGGTCCGTCAGTAACGCAAAAGTCACATTTTTTAGAACTTTTTTTGCTCCTGAACCCCTTTTGAGAAGTGACACCTACATCAGATGTAGCCTATGTTGGAGCAAGGACTATCACCATCATTTTGACATCATTATTTTTTAATCGGTCCGTACTTCCGAAATGGATTAAAAATTGCAATTTAGAACACTTTTCGCCCATTTTCACCGCTTTTTAAATTTCGTATTTTTGGAAAACGCTCTTTGAGATCATTTATATCTTATAAATAACAAACAACCCAAACATTAGTTGCATCGACATAAGATATAGCCTATGTTTGAACAGGGAAGAACACCATCATTTTGGTACCATTACTTTTGAAATCGGTTCGGTAGTTCCAGAGATTAGTCTCTACATATAAACAAACTTTACCTCTTTATAATATAGGTATAGATTACGTGCTATTTATGATGCTAAAGCCTACAAATTAAAATGAACTGTAATTTATCATGAAAAGCCAAAAATGGTAAGCTGAAAGGATTATTAAAAATACTGATGTGCAAGTGAAATTTGATTCTTTTGGTAATAATTCTTATGATGTCTTTTTTTCCAGTTTTTTGTGTTAAAAAGTTCATACTAATTTCACTCTTGTGATACATTTTGTACGGTTTATAACATTTTATATCCGTTTAAAAGTTTTCGCAAAAAACGCCGCAAAAATATATTTCGCCCAGGGCCGCCAAAGTCCTAAGCACGGCCCTGTATATGTATATATATCTTGATTAATAAATAGGATAAATTTTAAAGAAATAATACTGTCTAATGTGTTTTAAATCTGTCAATAAAACTTGTAATCAAAAGATGAAAGCTATTTTTGTTGAAGGATAAGTTTTTGAAATGCCATTTAGTACTTTGTAATCTTATTTTTTTTATATGTCAATGTAGTTTTCAAATTATTGTGATACAAAGAAGAATCAAACATAGTTAATGTCCATTTTTAAAGCTGTACAGTCATGATGATCGTTCAGTGTTTCTTTCACAAACAATGCTAACTTGGTTAACGAACAATGAACAGAAAGCTACATTTTTCCAGCATATTTTTTCTCTGAACAGTCTTTGATTCACATTTGAGAAATTACATGAGCTGTCTCAGAAACACCCGTCTGAAAAAGAGTGGTTATTGAATGAAGGAAAAGCATTGCTAAAATGTTCTTTACTCCCATATTTATTCTGTTTACCTGTGGCTGACATCACATGAGTAAGCAAAGACAGAATAGCTTTAGGTTACTTGTATTATCTCTTTTAAGCATTATAACTCAATGGTCTATATATTTTTTTGAATGAATCACACAAGGGAATGACTTTATACCAATGTGTCTTGTTTTCAGTTTATATCAAGTTGTTTTCAACTCGATTTCTTATACGCATCTCAAATCAAAATTAAGCCTAACATGTCTCCATCTTATCAGAGGCTGTTAAGATTGATTGGTTTGCCAAGGATGTGTTACGCTGTATTTTATTATATGGATATATATATATATACAGTAGACTCCCTTAAATCCGCACATGATTTACGGTTTAAACAATGAAACATTCAGTTCAGCTGTTGGTGCAAAATTTGACTTTTTTAGCTTAATATCGATTCCATACATTTTTTAATTTGAAATTTTTGTTATGCATATTGAATTCATGCTTTTTATGAGATAAGAATAATTTATTTCTGAAAAAATCAAGATATTCATGATAACATCGGTAATCACAATTTTACTAAATATATTTAAGTATTAATCAAGCTTTTTCAGTTATTAAGTCCGGCTAAACTTGAAATAAAGCTTTGTTATTTTATGATCCTGGTGTGAATTAGTAATGTACCTTTATGAGGCAAGATTCATTGAATAATTTAGGAAAACACATTTCATCTTTATAATGATATTTTACTGCACATTATTGATTATTAATTTGGTCTTTGCTTTTAGTATTTTAATCATTTTAAAAATTATCTAAATTTTTATTATTTTAGTTTATTACTTAATTTAATATTTTATTATATTGTTGACATTAATTATAGTTTCAGTTCCATTATTAATTACATTCAAATTATTATTTGAAAAATGTAAATAAAACAATGCAAGATTTTAAAATTTACTCAATCTCTGGTCCTAAGTGGTGCAGATTTAAGATAATTTGCTATATGAAGATATACATGTACCATAAAATCAGGAAAATAAGCCCCCTCCCAACTTTTAAGCAATTTCGATTTTTCTTCTATTCTCGAACATAAGCCCCCTCCTCCCAAAAAAGAAATAATAATAAATATCTTTATTTTCAAAAAAATAAAATGATAATGAACATAACAATTTAGATTAATTATCTCTTTATTTAAATTATGAATCTTCTTTAAATTGAACACAATTTGCATTTGAAAAAAAAAGCAGCTTGATAATCTAGATTTTATACAATTCTACAAGACTGATAAGGTAAATATATATATTTTTTAAATTTCATCAAACTTTCTTTCATTTATTTAATATTTAGAATTAATCCAATAATTAGAAAGAATTTTTTGTACCTATTACTATTATTTTTTAACTTACTTATTTACTTACAATGCAAATTATCACTATCCATTTTGATTTTGCACAATATTATTTTAGCAAAATGCCATATATATAAACATAATAGAAATATATAGTGATAATTTTATTTTTTATATTTTATTTCCTTTAAAAATTCTAAATGAATACTAAAAACTGAATTTAATGGAATTTAAGAAAAATGTCGATTATCAATTCTCCTTCCTGTAAAAGTTAATACTTTTTTCTTAAAGGTTGGGAGTGGGAGGTAAAGGTCATAGTTACTAGCATACTTTTGTCAATCTACTTAACTATGTTTTTACTTTAATAATCATAACAGGAAAAGTTGGCATAGCCTAAACGTATGACTTACTTTTAGTTACTTTTAGGGTCTTATTTATCCCTTGATCGTAATTAGAGCAAGGGCAAACTCAAGAATGTGGATTAAGCTTGAATATTATTCTTTGAAATTTTGTTGATCAGTATGTCGCTAGAGATGCTGCAATTAGAAGATATGTCCAATTTTCACTGAAAGCATAGCAGGAGATTCTGTTTATATATTTTTAGGGTTCCTACTTAAAAAGTAAAAATTGGACCACTATAGAATCACTTGTGTATTTGTCTGTCCATCTGTCACCACTATTTTTTTCATAAACTTGAATCATAAAAAGTTCAAATTTAGTACAAGTAGTAAAGGCCCACATACATGAGATTATTAACCATTCACATATATATTTAGGGGAAATGAAGAAAGGCTAATTAAAAGTAAAAATTCTTTTTTTATATCATGAAAGTTCTCATAATGGTAAATTAGAAACACATTGTTTTAAATTTAGATATATTTTCAAAAATATAGTTGAAAATGTAATGCAAGAGTATGCCCTCCCCTACCCCACTAAATTCGAATTTACTGAAATAAAAATTATGACATATTAGGGTTAGTAGAAGCATATTTAATTCTTCTAGGAAAACTATTGTGATTGTTAAACTTGATAACATTGTTTTTTTATATAAAAATGGCATTTTTCCATTATTTACAAATTTCAATTTTCAGGTTTCAGCAATTAAGGGACACAGGCTGTGGGGTACTCGAGGTTCATTTTTTCACGGAACTAGTCCAAGTTTTCAATAATTAATCAAAACATAAAACTTTGAAGACACGGACATAACATACATAAAGACACAGTTGGCATAGTTTTTGTATCATAAGCTTTTAAAGCCTAGTTAACAACTTTTAATGATATACATGTGTAATACAATGCACAGGTTATTAACTAGTAATATATTTATATGGAAATTTCTGTATTCAAGCAATACTCTCACTTGGGTGGTTATTAATTAATGATGGCAATATGGTTGATATTTTTGATACTCTTCCATTAACTCATCAACCCTAATGTATAAAAAAATTACAGTTAAACTATATGATTTAATGCCAAAAATGCACGTTGTGGCTTCATTATTCACTTGATGTTATGTTTGTTTACACATATATTTGTTATGTCATCAAGTGATTTTTTTTTGTAATTTTAATGATGTTTTACTGAGTTATTTGTTATTTTCTTAGTTAAAATAACATTTAGCACACCGTTATATGACAACATCATTATATAAAAACAGGCAAAGTTGATTAACTTTTCATTGATATATTAAAAGTGTTATTTTGGTGCTTTTCGGTTAGCTAGGTGCCACCATGATCTCGATTAAAGGATGTTTTTTGTACTACTGAGTACAACTTTAATATTTTTAGCTTCTTGTTTTCTAATTTAAACCAGAATTTGTTGTAATCCAAACAAACATCCTCCCCAATTAGTTCAGATTGGCAAGGTTCTAATATATTTCACCTTTTTCTTTTCAAGAATATATCAGAAAACTTCTTATCTGTTATAAGAAGCAAAAGATTTGCAATACACCTTTAATTTACTAAAATGTACCAAGTTTTGTATACAAAATATGTTTTTTATGTGTTTATTTGAATAAAAATACATTTTAAATATTATATGCATGCTAACTTGCTATATTTTGCTTCATAATATACCAAAAATGAAATTATAATCAGTTGACTTGCTTTTCTTTTTTATAAATTTTAATATGCAGTGGACTCCCTCAAATCCGCACTGCTTGGGACCAGAGGTTTTGCGGATTTATGGTCATTGCTTTGTTTAAATTTTTTGAGCAGAAATTTGAATGTAAATAAAAACGAAATCGAAACTATAATGAATGCTTACAATATAATAAAATATTTAAATAAGTAATAAACTAAAATAATAAAAACTTAGATAATTTTTAAAATGATTAAAACATCAAAAGCAAAGATCAAGTTAATTATCAATAACTTATGATAAATATTCATTAAAGAGTGAATGTATTTTTCTTAAATTATTCAATGAAACTTGCCTCATAAAAATACATTCCTAATTCACATCAAAATTATAAAATAAGGAAGTTTTATTTCAGGTTTAACTAAACTTAATAAACAAAAAAGCTTAATACATAAATATATTTGGGTACAAGATTGTGATTATTAGTGATATCATCAACATCTTAAATTTTTTTAGAAATAAATTTATTCGTTCTTCATAAAAAAAACATGAATTAAAAAAAATACAAATTAAAAAATATATGGAATTCATATAAAGCTAAAAAAGTTAAATTTTGTCCCTATATCTGAATTGAATGTTTCATTGTTTACATCTGTAAATTCTGTGCAGATTTTAGAGAGTTGAAGATTCGAGAGAGTCTACTGTATTTTTACAGTAGACTCCTTCAAATCCACTCGGCTTGGGACTAGAGGTTATGCAGATTTTAGAATTTAGCAGATTTCTGGTCATTGCTTTTTTTTACATTTTTTAAACAGAAATTTAAATTCATTAATTTTGCAATTGAGACTAATAAATGCTTACAATATAAGAAAAAAATAAAATAAATAATAAAGTAATGTTATAAAAATTTAGATAATTTTTAAAATGATTAAAATATTAAAAACAGAGGTCAAATTAATAATCAGTAATGCATGTTTAAATATTCTTTATAAAGATTAAATGAACTTTTCCTAAATTATTCAAAAAAACTTTCCTCATAAAGGTACATTACTAGCTCAAATCAAAATCATAAAATAAGGAAATTTTATTTGAGATTTATCCAGACTTAATAACAAAAAGCTATATTAATACATAAATATATTTGGAAAGAAGGTTGTGATTATTAATGATATCAACAATATCTTGATTTTCAGAAGAAAAAAAAAATTCAGTAATATTAACAAAAATTACAAGTTAAAGTATGTATGGAATTGATATAAAACTAAGTCAAATTTTGTACCTATATCTGAACTGAATGTTTCATTGTTTATATGATCAACTTATGTGTGGATTTGAGGGAGTCTACCGTATAAACAAATTAGTATTGTCGATTGGGGCCATTTTTTCCTGGTTCCATGAACATTTCTGTTATTAGAAAATATGATTTTTTGATGTCAAAATTGAGCTGTAAATAATTATCATAAAACAATAAAGCAAACTGTATGGTTTTAATGAGACAATTTTTTATTTTTTACCTATCTCTAAAGTTTCGGAACAAAGTTATCCCTGCTGGCGGTTTCTGTAGTCCATTCTCTTTGTTTCATGTAAGTTGTATACATTTCACGTGTTGGACTTCTACAAGTCGCTTGCAATAGGATTTGCTGATGTATTAACACTGCAAACTCAATAAACAAATGTTTTTTGTTTTTGTTTTTTTAAACATTCAAACACAGTAAACCAATTGTAAACATTAGAGACATGAAGAACATTCTTTACTCTGCAATCCTCAGCTACTAAAAAAACAAAACAATTAATGTAACATTTCGTTGCTGTAACATTTTAAATGTATGTTACTTAAAATATTTTTTAACAGATTTTGTTCTACAGAACGCATTTCTAAATGACTCGGGCTATTTCGGTGCAAACAAGACTTGGCACAAAAAAGCCCCGAAAAATTAGTTTTCATGTTAGCTCTATGGAAAACGTAAACATTTCTTGTCAAAATTAAAAGATAAAGAAAAACTGTAATCACACATGGGTCACAAATTGCAAAAGATAATATTTTGAAACTTACCTTATTTGTAGCTGTTATCCAGATTGTTTCATTATAGAAAATTTAGATAATTAGGACCTACACATAAAAACAGTTATTTATAAACACATTCAGTGTTGCCACTAACGAAAAATAAAATTGCCCAGAATTTTTTTAATGTATTGAAGAAAACTCTATACTCTATAGCAGGGTATAAAATTCTTTTTAACGGCAAAAAATCGAAATTATCTTGTATTTTTTGTTGAAAGCAAAGTATACAACTTTTTTTTTGTAATGGAACAGAATAATCCTGCAAGGACCAATGTATGATATCGATGATACACACATAAATTTTAAAAAAGCAAAAAATGTACTTTTTCTGTGGAAAAAAAAATCTATGGAATCATTAGGTACAGAACTTCCAAAAAGCCTTTGAGATTTTTTTAAGAAGATTTTCTTTTCGTTTCTTTTCTTTTCTTTTCTTTTCTTTTCTTTTTTTTTTTTTTGTTGTTCTTTTTTTATAATTTGCAAATTTTGGTACAAAGTTTTCAATATATTCTATCATTGCCTGCTGTCTGCTTATCTGTAGTGTAATTTGAGAGAAAATGCCAGCTTTTTTCAAAATGTAAACATTGTTTTCTTATTTTTTACAGTATTTTTTTATTGAAAATATTCACATAATTTGATTTGCTCTTGTCTTTTGACATACTCAGAAAAAATGAAACAGTTAATCATCTTTATTTAGTTGTTGCTTTAAAAATTTTATGGTTTTAAATAAAATGCCAAAATTGATAATGTTTGTACATCACTCATTAATTTGTTTTATCCATTATGAAGATATTATTTATGATAATCCTTCTTACAAAATTGCGACTGTTCCTGAAAATTTTGTTATTCAAAAAAAGAAAAAAACTACAGGAAATATTTAATCACTAACAGAGGGAATGAAGGAACTTTGATGTAAACTATTTGTCGCCACATGGAATATTTAGTATCTATGAGTCTATAAATACTGTTACAATAACACTCATGGAATCTACCATATGGGAACACTCTTATGTCTTTGATCTGTTAAAAAATATGCATTCAACACGCGATGGTGCTCTAAAAATAAAACAAAGAAATATTTTTTGAAAAAAATTAAAAGGATGATTTAATTAGCTATTAAAAAAATAAATAATAAACTTGAAAATATACTGCAATGTGCTAATCAAGAGTACTAATAGAAGATATGAAGGCAATAAGAAAATAAATATATAATTTATAAACTAAAAAATAAATTTGTGTTTCGATATTTTTATCTATAACCTTTTCGATTTTAGTAAAACTTAAATGAAATTACTGAACTTATTAAATTTTTTGCAACGGGAACTCTTCATTAATTTCCATGAACATGTGTCTATTTAAGTGTAATATTTATCATTTATAAATATACAAGGTAAGTGCACTATGTTAGTTTGTTATAATATGATACACTAAATTGATAATATTGATTTTTAATTTATTATTTCATAGAAAAAGAAATTCATTTCTGATGTATAAATGATTCCTATTTAAATGTGTTTTGTACACTTTCACTTTTCATATCCACCTTACTTAATTGCAGGCTATTAGAACAGTGTTATAAAAGGATTTATCTGGGAAAATGTCATTTTTTTATTGCTGACTTCGAAAAATAAAGGAATTTCAACATAAGATATTTTAGATCTGTCTATCTCTCCTAATGCACTTAAATCACTATAATAAATTAGATATTGAAAATCTGTTTCTTTTTTTTATTAAAATTTAAAATATTGCTCTTAAACTGGCATTTTTTATGCTACTTATAGATGGTGCATTTTAATTGCAATACAACTATAGCAGGGTTCAAAATAATAGGAACGATAAAGAAACAACAAAAAAAAAGATCGTGTTTTTTATGCAAATGAATAAACCATTGTTCTAAAATTAAATACATAGTACTACAAATAGTACTAAAGTGATCGATTACAAAAATTATGCATAGATTTTTTAATCTTTTCAAAATATTTATTTGTCTAAATTTATGCAGGAGCAAAATGATCAGGACCGCAGTCGGTATTTCTAAAACCACGAAACATGATTGGTAGATATTTTTACAGATCATTTAAAAACACATTTAAAAGATATTTTGAGCACATCAGTATAGTTCGCAAAACATGTGGTTTACAAGGTGAATCAAAATGCTTTGTAACGTTGAAAGAGAGAAATTTCTAGCTTACAACAACATCGGAATGAAATTTCAATAAATTGCTGATAAAATTTCAAAGACTATCATTTTTAATTTCTTACAGATTCCAACTGTTTATGTTACTACGAAATTTACAGAGAAAATGCTCTTGAATTGATCTGAAAGTTTGATTTTTCGCATGGTTCCAAGTAAAATAACAACAGCAAAATGTTTTGGAAACCAGATAAAGACGTCAGCATCAATATCTACCATACGAAGAACAATAAAAATATCAGACGTTCTTTCCACGTCATTGTTCGTGTTTAGCATCTGGCAGTTGAAAAGCTGAATTTCTGTATACAGAGAAACATCTGAAGAAGCAAATGAAATGGTCTAAAATTATTTTCATTTTTGAAAAGAAGTTTGATATCGATATTCCAGATTGTACTCATCCACATTTTCATGGTTTTCAAACTATAAGACGTGTATTTTTTGTGTCTGAGTTAAGTGAAGGCTCCTTAATAGTTTGGGCTCCTTTTTGCCTCGGTAGGTAAGCCTATGATTGCTATTCCAGATAAATAAACAAAATAAACATACTTTTATTCGCATGTTAGAAAACCATTAATTGAACCTTCGTGAAAAATATTACCACCTTTTATATCATTTTTAACAAGACAATGCCTAAATTCAATGAGAAAAAAGACACAAAAAGTGGTTTGAAGATAAATAAAACTCTCAAACTTGATTGCCAGCCAAGTTCAAACCTAAATCTCACGAAAAACGTTTGGGGTGTTATAGAGTACAATATTTAATGAAAGATGAAAAAAATGTGAAGTATAACTCGAAAGCAGAGTTAAAATCTGAAATTTGGAACATAACGACGTGTTTCCTTACTTCAACAAACTTAAAATTATGTAAACTCTATGCTAGTGTTGCACTGGAATTATTAAATAAAAAAAAGCCCAGTTGATATGTAATCTTTATATATATATAAATCTTCTGTGAGGGTATGTCACTGAACTCCTCCTAAACGACTGGACCGATTTTAATGAAATTTTGTGTGTATGTTCCAGTGGATTCGAGAATGGTTTAGATTAACATTTCATCGAAATTGATTCAGTACTTTTTTAGTAATCAGGCAAAAACTAATAGTTAGTGATTTTTGGCTAATTAAAAGTGTTGAATAAGTTCGATGAATAGAGTACAGACGGAATATCCGAGCGATCTAAGGTACCAGATTTAAGCTATACATCTTGAAGAAAGAGATCGCATGTTCCAAACCTGCTCCTGACAAACGTGTTTGCTTTACAATAATATTTCCTGTATTATAATTTTGAATAACAGACATCAGAAAATCGTTAACTTTTAACTTAAATGAGAAAAATAAACTTTTCTATCAAAAATCGAACCGACTTCAAAAAATACTGAAGAGTGAAAAATAATTTCCTTACATAATATTAATAAGAAATTAAATTAAGAGCATAGTGTTTATCCTGTGTATCACTATATTTACGCACATTTATTTGATTTTTTGGAATCGGTACCTGCCAAACCAATTTCAAAATTAAAATTAAGTATCCAATGCAAATCTTTATATATAAATCTACTGTGCGTGTGTATGTCTCTGAACTCCTCCTAAACGACTGGACCGATTTTAGTGAAATTTTGTGTGTGTGTTCCAGTGGATTCGAGAATGGTTTAGATTCACATTTCATCGAAATTGATTCAGTACTTTTTTAGTAACTAGGCAAAAACTAATAAGTGATTTTTCGTTAATTAAAAGTGTTGCAAAAAGTTCGCTGAATAGGGCACGGACGGATTGCCCAAGCGGTCTAAAGCGCCAGATTTAAGCTCTGCTTTTTGAAGAAAGAGATCACGTGTTCGAACCCCGCTCCTGACAAAGGTGTATGCTATACAATAATATTTCCTGTATTATAATTTTGATTAACCGTCTTCAGAAAATAGTTAACTTTTAACTAAAAAGAGAAAAATAAACTTTTCTATCAAAAATTGAACCGACTTCAAAAAATACTGAAGAGTGAAAAATAATTTCCTTACATAATTGTAATAGGAAATTAAATTAAGAGCGTAGTGTTTATCGTGCGTATTACTATATTTACGTACATTTATTTGATTTTCTGGAGTCGGTGACAACGTCTGTCGGGTCCGCTAGTGTTTCTATAATTTAGAAAAATCGGTTTCATCCTTATTATTTTGCTCCCAGTGCAAATCGAGTAAAAATGCAATGTATTATATTATACTTATATCAATCGTTTAAAAATGCTTTCTTTATATCTATATTGAGTACTTAGTATGATATAATAAATTTGTATGGCTCAAATGACGATTATTATCATATATTTTATTTAGACAATTACAAGATTATTCCTGTCAATTTGCATCTTGATATATTTGAACTACTGCTGTTTTCATAATTCTTATGAAACATACGCAAGGCTTTATTGATTGATTAGTTTTTAGTTAAAATATGCTATTTGTATGATTTTTATTCCCGTCTGATAGTCTGTCGTGACTAGTAAACTTTCTACAGATTCTATTATGGTTCATTTTGATGTTTTCTCTTCACACATTTTATCATCTAATTTGACGGATCTACGAAATATTTCCTAATGAGCAGTGTTTTGAAATTTCATAGCAAAGTGTACTTTGATTTACCTATTATCAATTTATATACATTTTTAATCATAGAAAAAGAGCTAATAAATGATTGAATTATTACCATGCAATACAACTTGAGCTATTGATGTGAAGTCTTGTCTTAATAATCCATTATATTAGATTGAAAAATTAATAAAACTGAATGAATTCCGACTAAAAACATTTGTCACATTGTTGTTCTCTTTGCCACGAAAATAGTTCATTTTTGTCTCACTACTTATAAAATGTATCACTGTTTCCCTTGATTGCATGAAATATCAAATTTTATCCTTAGATTTGGTTTAATTTTCATTTATAAATGATATGATAAAATGGTTTATTTATAACTATTTGCTTTATTTTTTATTTATAATTTTTACATTTAATGTTTAATTTTTTAATGATAAATTATTTGTTTTATGATAGGAGCTATTTAGTTTATTTCTTATAATTTTATTCATAATATTTTATTCGTTTTATAATTATGAAATGCATCTGATACTCCATCAGTTCTGCAAGAATTATGTCATTAAGTTTCTATTGTAGTTTTTAATTATATGATAGACATTTTTATTTCAAAACAGCTTTTCACATAATTTTAATTTTTCATGATAAATTATTTTTTCTGATACTTTTTCATGATGAATTGTAAAAAGTAATAAACTTATTTATATTTATAGCAGATGCATAAAGCTAAAAATTTAGATATACATCGAAATGTTCAAAACTCTCTTTAAAGTACGAAATATTCAACAAAATACTTCTTTAAGAAACATGTTTGGAAAAACAGCTTGTAGCTCACAACAGAAGAAATCCTTTGTGTGTGAGATATGCCACAAGAATTTCTCTCATAAGTCTCATTTTAGTACACATCAATTAATTCATACTGGTGAGAATCCTTTTGCGTGTGAGATATGCAACAAAAAATTCTCCGGAAAGAGCCATTTAAGCAGTCATCTATTAATTCATACTGGTGAGAAACTTTTTGTTTGTGAGATATGCAATAATAAATTCTCATCGAAGAGTTCTTTAAGCAAACATGTGTTAATTCATACTTTTGAGAAACCTTTTCTTTGTGAAATATGCAACAAGAAATTCTGTGGTAAAAGTACTCTGAATAGGCATCTCTTAGTTCATGCTGGTGAGAAACCTTACGTGTGTGAGATATGCAAAAAGAGTTTCTCTCAAAAATACCATTTAAACAGACACCTGTTGATGCATACTGGGGAAAAACCTTTTTTGTGTGAAACATGCCACAAAAAATTTTCTGACAAGAGTACATTAAACAAGCATCTGTTAATGCATTCTGGTGAGAAACTTTTTGTTTGTGAGATATGCAACAAAAAATTCTCATCGAAGAGTTCTTTAAGCAAACATCTGTTAATTCATACTGGTGAGAAGCCTTTTCTTTGTGAAATATGTAACAAGAAATTCTCTGGTAAAAGTAATCTGAGTAGGCATCTCTTACTTCATTCTGGTGAGAAATCTTACGTGTGTGAGATATGCAACAAGAGTTTCTCTCAAAAATATCATTTAAGCACACACCTGTTAATGCATACTGGTGAAAAACCTTTTGTGTGTGAAATATGCAACAAGAAATTCGCTCGCAGATGTAATTTAAGCAGGCATATGTTAATTCATACTGGTAAGAAAACATTGCTGTGTGATATAAAAGAAGAAATCCTTTAAAAATGTTGACTTAAATAGACAAATCCTATATTTCTGAGAAACTTTTGGTTTGTTGGTTATAAAACAAACTTGTCGTCTGATAAGTCACTTCACCAGTGGATGCTTTGAGGAGCAATCGCATCAGAGGCACTGGCATGGACCAACTTGGTGCTGTCATGGTATGTGCTGGTAGCGAAAGGTGAACGCCATGCTGCGTAATCCCTCTTTCACACTCCAAACATACCATTAGGCAGTATGATAGCTATGATTGGGAAACTACATGTATATTCTGCAAGATTCAGGTATCATACCTACAAGTTCTCCTGGAGCATCAAGTGTATTAGATTCTGGTAACCATGTCAAAACTAAGACAAAATCCTGATACTCTGAGATGTACTATTTTTTTACAAATGATTCTGGATCCAAAAATTATTAGAAATCATCATATGCCTAAGTGCTGTGGATTGAAAGTAGAGGTACTGTTTACAAATATGTGAGATTATAAAAACTATTGTCTGATATGTAACTATGTACATACATAAGAATTTTGGTCTACTTTTCCAGTTTTACAATATCATATGTATCATTCTTCAAACAGCGTTTTCCTTCTAATGATATTGTAATCAGTGTCTAAAGATTCTTTTAATTTTAGAATGTTTTTTTATATTTTTGCCATGATACACAGATAATAAAATGCATTTATTATTCGAACATTGATTTACGTGAAGAGAATTTAATTAAATATATTTACATACCTTGCTGATTTAAATAAAGTGAAGAAGTTAAGTAAATACCACTTTAAAATGTGAAATAACTTTATATCTTTATATACAGATTTATTATATACTTTATATCATACTATATTATTATATACTTTATATATAGATTTTTAAGCCAGAAAGATTTTCTAATGGTTGAGAATGTCAAAATAAAAACTTATGGTAAACACAATTTTGCATAATGAAAGTCTGATAAAAAAACTGGCTTTGTTATAAACTTTTAAGACGTAAATTACTTGTCTTTGCAATGGTGCTTCCTAAAAATGTTTTTGTCTGTTTTCTCATTAAATTTTTATTTTTCAATTAATTTTGGTTGTTAGTATATCTTGATTTTATTATAAATACAGATGGTGTGGTTTTATTAACTAAATATCGCCTTCAAGACTTTTTCCTATTTTGATAATGATATTTACTTACCTACCAACCAAAAAACATTTTCAAAAGTTCAGAAAAATCTTGTGTAATAAGGATAACCATAGGCAGTAATGCATTCAGATACCTTAGTCTTGTATACGATGCACACATTTTCATATACATGAAATTTTATATTTAAGAATATTTATGATTGAAAAGGTTCCATAGAATGCAATGTATCCACATTCTTTTTAACTAATCTGCATGTAAATTTATTTATATTATACTTAATAAACTTAGTAGAACTTTAGTTGAACTAAAAGACTTTTAAACAGTTGAAAACGTATCTTTAGCTACTCTAGTAATGTGTTTGGATTTTGTTTTTTGCCATGTGTATCATGTCCTTATCACTAAGAAGTGTTCTAGACATCGTTGTTAATGTTTTGCAATTTTTTAGCGCAGCTCTGCATAGAATATAAAAAGTTTAACATTATAATGAATAGAATTCACATAAATTACGTGTCAAACGTGCCAAAATTTTAATAATCCTGTAAACCTATACAGTGGATACTCGTTAATACGAACTGGAAGGTTTTCAGCAATAAGTTCGAATTATCTGATGTTAAGAGAAAATAGATCTTAAAAGTGTATCACTAAAGAAAAAAAAATTCCTACTATGTATGACCCAAGAAAATATATTATATAGTAGACTCATCAAATCTGCACAGCTTGGGACCAAAGGTTGTGCGGATTTTTGGTCATTGCTTTGTTTACATCTTTTTAAACAGTAATTTGAATGAAATTATTAATTCATTCAAAATTATATTGAATGCTTACAATATAGTAAAATATTAAAATATTTAAGGAAAGTAATAGAGTAGAATAATAAAAAATTAGATATATTTTTTAATATTAAAAGGAAAGATTAAGTAAGTAACCAGTAAAATAGTATTTAATTAAATAATCGTTATAAAAATGAGATGGCATTTTTCTAAATTATTCAATGAAACGTGACTTAAACGTGCATTACTAATTCACATTAAAATCATAAAATAAGGAAGTTTTATTTCAGTTTTGGCCAAACTTGAAAATCAAAATTGCTTAATTAATGGATAGATACATTTGACAAAATGACTGTGATTACAGTGATATCAGCAATATGTTGAATTATTTCATAAATAATTTTTTCTTCTTTCAGGAAACAGCCTGAATTCAGTAACATTAACGAAAATGATACATTAATATATGTATAGAATTGCGTTAAAAATAAAAATGTCAAATTTTGTCCTTATATCTGAACTGAAAGTTTCATTGTTTACATCTGTAAATTATATACAGATTTTAGAGAGTTGTGGATTTTAGGTTTCCGAAATTGAGGGAGTCTACTGCACTATGCTCTTTAAAATTATGCATGTCGAAGAACAGTAAAGACTAACTTTAGTCATAAAGTGAAGGGGAAAATAAAGTTTAATTAAATAGATTAAACTTTTAAAAAACTGAAAATGGATGTTTTGATTTGTTTATTATCACGAACTTTTTTAGTCAGTTTCTCGATATGAAGTGAACATTTCAATTCATTTTCAGAGAAACATTCTATCTCAATAAATGCTTTCAGCGTTCTTATAAAGTCCATCAATGCTTGATCAATAGGATGGTTAGCATTATCTGCTGAATTCGATAAGGTTTTTTGATTTTCACCTTCTAAAACAGTTTATATTAGGTTTTTGATTTTCACCTTCAAAAATATTTTATATATGCCATCATCACTCAGTTTTCCATAGACTGCTATGTCATTATCTACACTTGCATGATATGAACATATAACGTTTTCACATTTAATTTTTTTTTAATTCAGGAAAAATCATATCAATATCGTCACATTATTTGATATGATTGTTCTTTTCGGCGTGCGTGAATTTAGCACGATGAAAGTTATTACTAATTAAGCTTGCATCGCATACTAGGTGTATATCATTTATAGCTGTCAGCAGAGTAATGCCTAAATTACGGGTATATTGTTTAACTAGTGTTGCTGCTGTTCTCTGTTTTTTACAATTTTCGTGACCGCAATATCTTAACAACTAACAAAATGTCATTTAATTTAGATTGAACACCAATTTGTTTATATATTAAAAATTAAAATTTTATGACCATATTATACTAGTTTATAATCAGTTTAGAATTATGTTGTATTATCTAAATTATCTTTTGCTAATCTGTGTTACATTGATGTATATATATATTTAATATACGTCATTTAAAATCGATTTATTTTGCATTTTATATTTTTAAACTTTTTTTTTCATAAATTGTAGCTTGATTTTGTAAAGAAAATCTTCTAAATTCTCAATCTTTAAAATTTGTTGATTGTATATTTTATAATTATTAAATATCTAGCATTATTTCTATTGAAATTGTTACAATGCTTTTTTTATTCTGCTTTTGTTGTTTTGTTAAGTTAATAAAGCTTTTTTTACATTGTTACATAATTAGCGTGTGTTGTAATGAAAAATGGTTGATACATAAATTAAAGTGCCACATAGACCAATTTAGTTATATATTGATCTTTCATGAAAAACTGTTGCGTACTTTTATGATGGTACACTATTTAAAACCGAATGAAAGTGATATACATTACTGAGGTTCACTAAGAAATGCTAACTGTGGAACAAGACCTGCATATCCTTTATAATTTATTTTATTAACCACACAAAGAGCTACAATTGCTGGAAGTGTATAACTTTAAATGTAATTAAATTTGTACATACTACAGGGTCTGTATATATTATGTAGATTCTGATTGAAATGTCTTGCAGTTTTAGAATTTCATATTAAAAGTTTCTAGATATAAATTTCTGTTAAAAACTTTCAAATTTAACCTGCTCTTTTGTCGTAAATAAAATTTGGAAACAACTCATATTTTTAAAATTGATTTTGAATTGTAAATTATGCATTTTTAAACAAAAATCAATTTTTTTAATTTTTGTAGGTTGCAGTAACTATTTCTTTTGAATGTTCATGTTGTTTACATATCTTTTAATTATATTTAAAAATCATTCATAACTTATATATAAAAACTGAAACAGAAGCCGATCTTTAGAAGCTTCAAATACAAAAATCTGAAATAGCATTCATCACCAATTAATTTTTGAATAATACTTAATTGACTTGTTACACTGTAAGATTTAAGAATGAATTTAATAATAATAGTTCAAAACCGTAACTGTTCATAATGCCTAACAACAACTTCTTCATCGATTGACTTTACATATGATAAAATTTACCAACAAATTAAAATTCAGCATTTGTATTGACAATGTGACACTGCGATTTCTTCAGAAGTGAAGCTGCTCTATTATGTATCAATTAACTCACTGAACATGGTAATCGCCATCATTTATAATTTAAAAAGAGAATAATGAATTGTTTCAATTCTTCATTTATAAAAATGCTGGTCGAAACTATATAATGTCAAATGTATATTGATGAATTTTTGATGCGAAATTTTGCATTTTCTGTATGGAAGACTGAGTACAGGAAAGCACATTAGTAAACCTACGAGACAACTTCTTAAATCGGATTTTTAGATATTTTCCACCAAGATATGACTTGGCAAACCGTTGCGCTTTATTATGCGAATCGGGATTTAACGAATCCCAGATTTTCACCCGTTAACTCGATGAGGCGATTGTCTTTGTTGCCGCTTTCCGTATTAAAAAAAATCAAACTGAAATTCTTGAGATTAATATGTTTCTTCACAAATATAATCATAAAATTAAATTAAAAGACTGAATTGAAAGCTGCTTTTTATCAGTTTATATTGGAAAGAAGGGAGGAAGAGCAACAAAATGTGTGCTTGTTCAAAATGAGGAAAAAAACCATACTTTGAGTTTTGATCTTAATTATTTTTATTTAACTTCTATAAAAGTAATTAATTTAGACACACACATACACAAACAAACAAAATCTTTAGTCAGTTTAAGAATGTCATTTATTTGCATGTTTTTTTATAAATTGAGTTCTTTTATACATTTTATCTGCTTTATATATATATCTGTTTTACAAAGTTGCCGAAGTGTATCTACTGTTCTATGTCGCGCAACTTTCTACACCTATCGACGATTTATTATCGATCTCTTTGCTTTTCTTAAAGAAACCCAACAGTCCAGAACTGCTCGGATTCGACCACCATTTGTCGGCTGCAAAATGGTTCTTTTCTGGCTTCCCGTTTTTCCAGAAACTTGTCGCTATGATCCACGAACAAGCCACTGCAAAGATGACCACTAGTACAATCACAAACAGGAACACTCCAAGAATGATCATGAAGATGATTCTTTCGGATAAACAAATTTTCGTTGACTCTTCTAAACTCGACTCGGTTTCAGTTACATTCTCCAACTCCGAAATCATAGGCTGAATGGGTGCATCATGCGTCGATCTGTCTTGTTTTTCTATGCTGTCGAAATAGAAGTTGGATCTCCTGAATTCTAAACTAGGTTTCCATCTGACTTGGTTTTTGGCACTATCGCGATCGAAAACAGTTCTTGTGAACCCTAAGCCAGATTTCCTTCCGACTTGCTTTTCAGAATTACTAAGTTTGAAGTTGTTTCTTTTGCGTTCTAAACGAGGTTTCGGTCTGATCTTAGTAGATGTGTAGTCGTTTCTGAAGAGTGTTAATTCCGTTCTTTTTCCATGTGCCTTGTTACTTATTCGGTTCGCGATATCCGAGCTACGGTGTAACTGCTTGACGAAATTATGGCGATTTTTCTGCTTGGGGTGATGTTCCTGAAAATGGCGATTTCTCAAATGTCGAACTCCGGAGTAACTGTGTTGTTGGGTTCCTCTAGTCTCGTATATATCTTTCTCACCTAGTTTGAAAAGATGTGTACAAAATTAAGAATGTTTTAATTAATAGTTTAATTAATGCAAGTATATTTTTATTTTTTAACGTAGGGTCACATCCCCAGTAATTGGCATGCACCAGTGATTGGCACATCCTACAAACATGTCCTAAAATAAGATTTATATCCAGTCTTTTTAAAATGCAAGACCATATACCAGTTATATGCTCATTTATGTTAAAGATTATAATTTTGATTTATGCTACTAGATGATAATAGTGCCTAGGAAAGAGAAACAATTATGGCTTGTGTCAAATTAGCCATTTTTGTTGCAATTGCTTCTTCATGAACTTAAGGAAGGCATGCTTTTCAATTCATCATTATCTGATTTATAATATATTTTAAATTTTAATTGAAACAGTTTTGTTTAGTTAAAAAGGGTTACTTTAATTGTGTAAAAGTATTTTCGACACAAATATTTGGATTTCTGAATGAATGATAGATGCCAATTAAAGGTGCTTCAAATTTACTAGTTCCAAGTAATTGGCACCTATTCCAATTACAAGGAATTCGCAAGTAATTTGAGATTAAACCACTTATTTTGGAAGTACTTTTAAAGTTATAGACTAATTTTGTTTATCATTTGTTTTTATTTGAAAATATGAAATATTATCAATAATTGCAATCCATTAAAGCTTCATATGACAAGTACTGGGGACAGCATGACAATTACTGGGTATTAATATAAGTATATTGTATTGTTTTAAAGTGTTCACATTTCAGACTAATATGCTGATTTCTTACTCTAAAAAAATGAAATATGGCATCTTCATCTACAGTAAATTCATTTAAAGCGATTGAACCCAATGCAAAATGTGAAGTTTTTTTAAATATAAACATGTGCCTAATTACTGGATCACAAGGTGTCCTTCATTGGTGCTCTAGGTGCCAATTACTGGTGATTTCAGCAACTTTTTATAAATATATTTTTATAAAAATACTTTTAAAAACTTTGTTACTTTTAGTGGGCAAAATAAATGCACAGATATGCATTCTTTGATTTAAAAATATGTCCAAGTAAATATCTTATTTCTTTGTAATGAAAATTGAAGTAAATTTAAAGACAAATTCTTAAAGTGCCAATTACTGTGGTTGTTACCCTATAAGAGTAATATTTTTTTTCTAACTGAAGAGAAAAGTATCTAAATCAAGAGTTGAATCCAAGACCATCGTTGGATAAAAATACTTATGCTCTACCAACTGACAAGACGGACATCCAGCCTACACAATTCACCCAGAAAAAGGTTTTTGACAATAACGTCTGGTTAGCTATATGAGACAGCTCAACAGAATGAACTGCAACAAATCATCTTGTGTTAAAACAATAACGTGTAATTACGTATACATCGTTTACTGAAATCATTTTACCTATGGTTAATTCTCTTCAGTTATTTCATATGGCAAACGACATATTATTGTCGAAAGGTTGTTTGAGTTAAATGCGTCGGCCCGGTGCTGTCTCAGTTGTTAGAGCATTGGTACAATAAAATAGAAATTTGCGATTCGACTTTTGGTCTGATTAGTTTTCAATCGTAAAAATTTTAGGCTTCTTTTTTATAAATTTATACATTTTGGGATGCTTTGATCACGGTTTGATTATTTTTAAGAATGCCAATCTGTCTATATGTGTGTGACGCAGATTTTCTGGTTGTTCCCCCACAACAATTATATCTTGGAATATCTTCAAACTTCTTTTTGTTTGACTTCAATAAATTTGTGCTCAAGATATTTGAGCTATCTTTTGCGTATAGTGCTCCAAGTGATGCTGACATTTGTAATTCATTTCGCGAACCTTTTAAGTCACTCTCGAAATTTTTACATATTGTATTTTATGAAGACTTTTTGGCTTTTGTATCATCTCTTTGTTACACTGAAATAAAAGTAAAGCGTTCTTTACACTTTTCAACGTAGTTTAAAATAATTTAATTATTCCATATCCATTTAATAATTAACTGTAAGGAATGACATAACCACTGAGTTCCATATATGATACGGAGGGCCTACTCGCCGAGCCGGCCAAACCGCTTTCCGCCGGGACCACATCACACTTTTCAATGCGCGCAAGTAATGAGTCCTCTCTTTTTCTTAATATTACAAGCATTTTTTGAAGCTTTTTCGCAAACTTTTTATTATTTTTTTATGTGTTTTTGATATTTTTGTGAGCAATATTTAACAAATGTTTCTATATTTTTTGTTGATTTTAACTAATATTTACTTTTTAAATAATATCAAATTGAAAATTTGCTATGAATTTATGTAAAATCAATAGATTTTTAATAAAAGAATATATATCAGTGAAACTTGTAGCAATTTCGTTTTAATTTTAAAAGAAAATTCAATTTCAAAATTTCTACCCCATACTATTCCTATGGGAGAAAATCTGTGTTTTACCAAAGATTTTCGTCGGAAAATCTTTGGCATTGTATTCATGGGCGGACAGCTGGATTCAATGTTTCAGAATAGGGAGTTAGCTCTCCGTGTTATTGCTGAACTCAGTGGACATAACAAACAGAAAATATGACTGTCTTGATTATATATCATTTCATATCGCCCGTGTCAAGAACGAGTTTCTGGATTTTCCCCTGCGCTATGACGACCTAACGATACGTGGCTGATGTGCCACGGCTGGTGGCACTCCCCTATACCTTCAGGGGGGTGTCCAGTGCCTACTATCAGCAATTCCCGACTGTACACTGTTTGCATCAATTAACATTCGCTCCAAAATGTATGATGCTTCCCTGGCCACCAAATTTTCCTGATCTTACACCAAGCGAGCTCATTCGCGATGTTTTCGACGCTATTTTCAGATCGGTTATCTGCGAGGTTAGCTTAAACGGGAAAGCATTGGTTCTTTAAGCCCAGGATCTAAATTCGATTCCCAGACGGGGCATTTTTTCGCTCATTTGGGAATATTCAGTTCATGAGATGGTCCAAGAGCCTACAGCATAAAAACCTAAGATATCGAGCACAAGAAAAAACCCCTTTATTGTATGGAAGAGTATTAACAAGGGAATTTAATAAACCATGTCTACCGGAAGTGAAATGGCGCATAAGCTAAAATGTAATACCACTAGTGCTTTATTCGCTGGCTTATCATTGTGTTTGCCTTATAATTATTTCATAACTTTGATTGTACTGCAAACACATTGATAAACCTACAAGTGAACCACTGGTGATATTAATTTTTTGCTTATGTCGGCAGACAGGGATCATTAGATTACTCTATTACTACTCTTCCATAAAATAAAGGTTTTTTTTCTGTCGGCTCTTGGACTATGATAACTTTACCAATTACTTTGATTGTGTTCACTTAAATAGAGTTAGAATTAGAGTAAGAACAGTTCACTTAAATAGAGTTTATCAGTGGTGATGTCACAACTCCAGAAATTGGGTCAAAACAAACCACAGAGTTCAGAAAAGATAGAGATGAAATGTTTTATTGTGAAGCTAAAAATTCAACCCTGAAACTGATTTAAACAAGTTACAATTCGGCCCAAACACTTGCGGATAGTTTTCAAAACTTTATCCAGTTCAATGAATTCAGCCTTTGAACGATATCTGATTTCATATTGAAAGCTTTTTTGATGCTATATAGTGCATCTCTAATAGACGCTAAACTTTCTTGGTTTGTATTGACCCAGTTACTATGGAAAAGCGGGGTTGAGTTGTCTATGACGTCACAGTGATGAGCTCTATTGGGTCTGAAGGTGGTTTTAAGCAAGACATGACCCAGCATCAGTTCAATATGATAATCGAGTTATAACTAAAATTGTAATTTCAACCGTTAATTCTATAAGGTGGCGGTTTGTGTAGCAGCCGCACAGTTTCATTAGACTGAAGTCGGTCTCAAGTGCGAACTTCACGGCTGACTTGGACCGATCAGTACCGGCTACGTGGGTGCGTTTGCTAGTTAACGAATAAATTGACCCAAATTTCAGTTTCAGAAATTAACGGAGAAGGACTATAGAACTTAATTATGTTTCATTACAACAGTTCATAATCCAACAGCACAAAATTCTATGTTATCGAGCATAGTTAAAAATCCTTTATTTTATGGTAGTGTTTCAGTTTCAGAAATTAACGGAGAAGGACTATAGAACTTAATTATGTTTCATTACAACAGTTCATAATACAACAGCACAAAATTCTATGTTATCGAGCACAGTTAAAAATCCTTTATTTTATGGAAGAGAAGTACTAGGGGAATTTAATGATACATGTCTGCCTGAACTGAAGGGATGCATAAGCCGAAAAATAATACCACCAGTGGTTGACTCGTAGGCTTAGCACTGTTTTTTCCTGCATCCAGTTATCCATGTTTTCATACTTTTGATTGTAAGACAAACACAATGATAAACCTACGAGTCAACCACTAGTGATTTCAATTTTTGGCTTACGCACCACATCACTTCGGGCAGACATGGATCATTAGATTCCCCTATAACTACTCTTTCATAAAATAGAGTTTTTTGTGCTCGATAACATAGCGTTTTGTGCTGTCGGCTCTTCGACTATACGAATACTTACTTTTGCGAAAATGAACCTTGTGATCGTTTAATAAATTAGCAGCGAAAGTGCACGTTAAGAAGAAAACTGAGCAAAAGACTACGGCCAAGCAGTAGTTCTTCTTTCCCATTTCAAAATATATTCTATCGACAGCAAGTTTGTTAGTTTTATTTTATGGCATTCAGGATAAACTTAATATGGGTTGTAATTAGTAAATGAAACAATTGTTGGAATCCTTTAAACAAACGACGACAATTAAATAATAATTAAGAAGTTTAAACAATTGATTTGCACTGTTGAGAAATTGCAACAGTGCGATATTGTTGAATGTTACGATGTGTCATAGCAATGCATTTAGAAGCATATGAGTGGTAAAGTACTCATCTTCTGGCAAAAAAATTCTAAATTCAACAGTTGCTCATGTTAGTTCAAACAATATTCTCTTTCAATAAAGTTTATTCGGGATTTGTTCAGCGATTCTCGAATACTTTGCTTGAACCTTTGTCGCTGAAGAAAAGAAACCAAAAATTTTGACACCACTATTTAAAAAAAAAAAAAATGCTTCATTATAGATAAAGTAAAACACTTCGTAAAATCACCATAAAATGAAAAATAAAGTAGGACGCGTTTCGAGATACAACAATAACAGCTCTTCATCAGCTAAACCAACACGTGTCCGTAAGGACACCGAGTCGAGATAAAGTGAAAGAAAGAGGGAGGAGATTACAAAGTGTGCGAAAAATGGCGCTAGCTAAAAGAGCACAGGTGGAAAGGAAACGCGATACCAAAATAATAAAAGAGAATGAAAAATTATATTCATTATAGATTTCCATCGCAAAATAATGTACAGCTTTGCTGCGAGGATTGTTGTCTGGAAATTGAAGTGCGAAAAGCTTTTGGTTTCTTCTTTTATCTAGCGAAAAACTGTCAATACCAATAAACAGTATTAGAATAAATACTGTAGTAGTACTGTATAATAAATATAAAACGTAATAATGTAACAATGCAAAATTTCTAATTGTCTGTATATATGTGTGAGAGAAACTTTCTTGTCGTTTCCTCACAACAATTAATATTTGGAATATCTTCAAAATTTGTATTCTTTAACTTAAATAACTTCGTGTGTAAAATAGTTGAGCTATCTGTTGCCTACATTTTACTTCAACTAATACTTACATTTGTGATTCATTTCGCGAACTTTTCAAATCACCCCCGAAATTTTTAGATATGGTATTTTATGCATAATTTTTTCTTTTGTATTATCCCTTTGTTATACTGAAATAAAAAATAAAGTGTTTTTAACACTTTCTATCTCTTTAAAAAGAATTTACAAATTCAGTTTTTATGTCTCTCTTCCCTTGCTCTAACAAGCGTAAATATTCTCGTATTGTCATGCATCATTATCGAGGCTTACCTTTGCAAGTATTGATAATGAAAATAAAGTGTGTAGTACTTTTGGTTGTTAAGGAATGGAGAATTCGAAAATCGTCTAAATTGCCATGAGAAAGCATTGTCACAAAAAAGAAGTGTTCTGTATTTTTAAATAATTGAACCAAAGTAAATAAAAAATTATAGCTAGCTACGGGATCCACTACCAAATATCAATGTAATCCGATGCTTCTTACGGCGGTTTTTGTTGAACAGACAGACCTATTGTAACATTTTAAAATTTTCGTCACAAACAATAAGCCATATTTTAAAGAAAAGGGGGTTTATATAAAACGAGGGTTGGTTAACCAAGTGTGTCGGTTAACAGATCTTCAAATAATTGAGAGTCTATGGTATTTTTAATGGATAACTTTTTTTATATCCATTTAATATTTAACTACAAGAAATAACATAACCAGTACAAATTATGTCATTCAATATTGTCCCCCCTTATCAAATCAAGTCTTTGGATCCGCCCATGTATTTACCGTATGTATGTCTGTATAGCATTTGTATGTGCCTTTATGATTTGAATGCAGGCGTTATTTGTGTGTATGTGTGTTTCAATAAAGTATGTCGAAGTTAAATTATGTATATGATAAGATAGGGATTAACTTTAAGTTCGGATCGACCAAGTACAGAAATTTGAATAAGAGAAAACTTGCCAAGTCGCATTATTCAATAGCAAATAACATAACAAATCATTTTAAACAATTGAAGAATATTATGCATGACAGGAGCTATGATTTAAGGAGTTTTATTTCGAAAAACCCTATTTTCCAGTTAGTTTTCACTTCTTTTATTGGCGAAATCATTAGCGAACTTGGCATTCTTTCACATTAATGATTTTAATAGGATATAAATATCTACTTCATGAACAGTAATATTCTCTTACTCCAAGCGCGGTTACTGAGAAGCAATCAAGAGTAGCGCAATAGTCTTTACTTACAACCCGTATGCCTTGGACTCGAAATCGAAAAGGAAACTAGTCTTTGGGGGCCACCGTAATACTTACCCATCATGGATAGGCATATGAAAATAAAACATGCGAAAACTATTTATACAATGCATTGCAATTCATAAACAAAATTTAAATATTGTTAATATACATACAGTAATGCTCTATTAAAGAACTGCTGATGTACAAATTTCGACAAATTATATAAAACGCCAAACTACTCAAGTAGTACCGAACTGCGTAAAAGAAACATCCTTATAACTCCAAAAATAATAACTCTATTAACTAACAATTAACTGCGTCGGATTAAGCGTCTCATTTCCAATTAAAATATACCTCTGAATTGAAATTTGAATGAAATACAGGGTCATGAAAAATCGAAGAATGTGGAAAACAGGATTACAAATATCTCGGCAACTAATAATCTGATCGACTTCGTTCTATATGCAAAATGTGTGTTATTTTATTGCCTTTCACGTCCATTTCTTAGAACAAAAAAATTCGAAAATTTTTATATACCTTTCATCAGAACGAATTTTTCGAGAGTCCGAAAAAAATAGTTCCGGATAATCGAGGTTGCTGATATTAAATAGGCTTCGTCCCATTCTTACATACTAACTACATACAAAATTTCAAGTCTCTATTTCAATTCGTTTGGGAGATAGAGCGTTTACAGGCAGACAGACAGACAGACGGACGGCAAAATTTTTTTTCTAAAAATATGTTTTTCGGAATCTCTACTATCTAAAACGTGTAAATCCGTCAAAAAAATTTTCGATTTTCAAAACGATTGCAAGACTTACCCTATACTACGTATGATGGGTAAGTAAACTAGTCGTTGGGGGACACCGTAATACTTACCCATCATGGATATGTATATGAAAATAAAACATGTGAAAACTATTTATACAATGCATTGCAATTCATAAACAAAATTTAAATATTGTTAATATACATAGTAATGGTATATTAAAGAACTGCTGATTACCAATTTCGACAAATTATATAAAACGCCAAACTACTCAAGTAGTACCGAACTGCGTAAAAGAAACATCCTTATAACTCCAAAAATAATAACTCTATTAACTAACAATTAACTGCGTCGGATTAAGCGTCTCATTTCCAATTAAAATATACCTCTGAATTGAAATTTGAATGAAATACAGGGTCATGAAAAATCGAAGAATGTGGAAAACATGATTACAAATATCTCGGCAACTAATAATCCGATCGACTTCGTTCTGTATGCAAAATGTGTGTTATTTTATTGCCTTTCACGTCCATTTCTTAGAACAAAAAAATTCGAAAATTTTTATATACCTTTCATCAGAACGAATTTTTCGAGAGTCCGAAAAAAATAGTTCCGGATAATCGAGGTTATTGATATTAAATAGGCTTTGTTCCATTCTTATATACTAACTACATACAAAATTTCAAGTCTCTATCTCAATTTGTTCGGGAGATAGAGCGTTTACAGACAGACAGACTGACAGACAGACAGACAGACAGACAGACAGACGGACGGCAAAATTTTTTTTCTAAAAATATGTTTTTCGGAATCTCCACTATCTAAAACGTGTAAATCGGTTAAAAATTTTTTTCGATGTGTTCAAAACGATTGCAAGACTTACCCTATACTACGTATGATGGGTAAGTAAAAAGGATTGAATATGAATCCGGACAAATTTAAAAGAGAAAGTAAACGATCAAAGCCACTGAAAAACGGAGCATAAAATGAAAAGTGCTTCGAAATTCCCATACAAAATATAATAATCACGTAAAAATTAAAGCGATTGCGTCGCTGTATTGTACAGTTTTATGGAAAATAATACAAGTATCAGAAGCTTACACTTTGTGATGGATTTTTTTGTGTATGGTGTACAAAGTGGAGTTTTTTATGTGCTAATTAAATGTTAACGGATTGAAAGGGTGAAAGGTAAAACAATCACTGAAAGAATAAACTTTTTTTGAACGAAGATACGATAAGCCAGAATGAAGTTCTAAGAAGTTGTAACTGTGCAGTACAATTACATACAAAATTGTTTGCAGTAATAGTATTAAACATTAGAAAAATGGAAAAAGCCCCACAGTGAAGAGAAACTTAAATAAAACCCATATCTAAGTAAAAATCATTCATACTCTACAAGGAAATGGGAGTCAGACTTACAAATTTAAATTTCAGATTGAAGTTAATCGGAAAAAAAGTGCAGAGAATAATAATAGAAGCAAAAAGAAAAAAAAATGTCTGTTACCAAAAATCAGCCAGCGCCATAAGAGTTAAAAGAAACCATTTTGCTTCTTTCATACCACCAAATGAAAAGAAAATTCAAACTATCAGGAGATGGCATATTTGTTGCCGCAACGAAAACGGAAATTGCAAAAAAACAAGGCAACAAACAACGTATTAATTCCGTTACAAGTAGAATATAGATTTGTCTGAGTAGTATAATATAGATAATCTAAACAGGATTCTATGTATTTTTCTTTTTTTTTTTTTTTTTTTTTTGACTGAGCTAGTGATTAAGCCGTTTTAACATAATTTTTGTTGACTAAAAATCAGAAAGTTATTGGGAAAATTGAATTTTGAAAACTTTTCCAAAACTAATGTTTTTTTCTTCTAGATAGATGAAAATAAAAAATATATACATATAAATAAACAATAATGGCAATTATAACAGATGTAAATTTTCCATGTGGATGTAAAAAGTCCTGGCCAGGATTCGAACCAGGGATGCATTGGCTGAAGCCACTAATGCTCTTCTAACTGAGCCATCCCGGACACGAACATTGGAGGACTATTTCACCCGAACAACCTTAACGATCACATAATCCGCCCTGATGCTATGGATCAGTGCAACAGAATAAATCGAAGGTCAATCTGTGGAACTGCAGAAAACGGACTTTTTTCACTCACATGGAAAATTTACATCTGTTATAATTGATTTACCGATTGAAAAATCGTGTTAAAAATTAATCTAGAATAACGACAATTTTTAATATTTTCTATGAGCATGTCACATTTTTATGATTCGGATCAATGACTTTGTCTCGGTCACATGTTGATTTTGCAGCGTTACAATTTGTAAAATAAGTGTTTGGTTTTAAGACACCACAATAGTCACTTAAAAAAACCTGGATGATAATATAAAGTCTATGGGAGCGTTCTTTTCAAATATCTCATTCAAATTTTAATATTTTCACTTTTTTTGTATAGTATAGCTGAGGATGATCTACAACCGGCCTAGATTTATTTTTCCCATTTCGGTACATTTATTCTATTATGATAGTTTCAGTTTCGGAACCGGTTTAAACCGATTTCGAAATTTAAAGTAATTTTTTTTAATCTGAAACCAAAATTGAAAAAGTAAAAACTAGGCCAGTTGTGGATCGTCGTCAGTTATCCTATGCAAAAAAAAAAAAAAAAAAAAAAAAAAAAATGTAAGAATATTAAAATTTGAGCGAGATATTTGAAACGAACGCTCCCTTAAACTTTACATTATCATCCTGGTCTTTTTCAGTGACTATTATGGGGCCTTAAGGACAATTAGGATGAGAATTTATTGGCCAAGTAGATAAAATTTTATTTTTGTGTGTATCAAACCCCGTAAATTCTTAAGCAAAATTTTGAAAAAAAAAATGAATTTTCGTGGATAAATCGAACCATATTTATGGTCGTATGTGGAAAAATGATTAATAATCATGTTAATTATAAATTAATTTTTTCCCATTAAAATAGCAAAGTTTTTAAAATGCTAATTAAACTTTTTTTTATTCCAACGTTTTAAAACTATATAGATAAGTGAAACGTAAGGAGCTTGAACTATTTTGAAACTCTTCAATTTAATGATACTTAACCCTTTGAGGGGCAAAGAACTTCTGTTCTGAAAAAGTTGAAATGATTGACCGACACCAAAATTTAAAAACAAATTTATTTCAAAATAGCTAAAAGCCTTTTTTTACGTACATGATAAAATTAAAATTTTCATTTCAAAATTCTGGTGCCAATGTTGCATTTCGCAATTAAAATTAAGTGAGATGTGTTTTATCCCACCGCCCTCCAAGGGGTTAAAAAAATTGAAAAAATTAATCTAGCCTTATTTACGAGGATGACAACTTAGAATGCTAAACTAAAGTACTACTTCTTTGCATTGTACGATTTTCAGGAGCAAAAACAAGAAGCATTCTCAAGTTAATGTCTTTTTTAACCCTTTAACGATCATAGCATTTTCATTTCTAAGATGTCGAAATAAATGAATGACACCGGTAATTAAGAACAAATATATTTCTAAATAAGAAAACGTGATTTTTCACATTCAAAATAAAAGGGATATTTTTAAATAAAAATACCGGTGTCAGTGCTGCGTATCGGAATTAAAATTTTGTGGTTTCGTGGCGAAACCAATGAACGTTAAAGGGTTAAAAAAATTAAATGTTAATTTTTCATTACAGAGAATTCTATATCGAGAAAATGGGTGCAGAAAAATTACAGGGCGTATTGTTGAATTTTTTTTCTTTTTATGAATCGCAGGGAATTTGAACTATTGTCTACTTTTATTTCTCTCTCCGAACAAAATGCATACGTTTATTTAAAAGACTATTCGCAAATAATATGAGAAAAAATATATTCTATTTTTTACTAAATCGTGTATGAACCCCATTTTGTCTGAAATTCTCCGGCATACACATGAGTATACCATTCCCTTTAACACCTTGAGAGATTCCAATAGACTTCTCATAACTAGACTCCACATCGGCAACCTTTTGACGAAATTTGCATTTTTTCGCGCTTTTTTGACAAGATTTGACGTTTTTCTGATCTTTTGACGAAAACTTTCGGTTTTTTTTCGCGATTTTTTGAATAAATTTGCCGATTTATCACGATTTTTCGACGAAAACTGCCATTTTTTCTCGATATTTTGACGAAAACTGCCATTTTGTCGCAATCTCTTGAAGAAATTTGCCGTTTTTTGCGACCTTTTGAAGAAACTTGCCGTTTTTTCGTGATTTTTTAAAAAAGAAATTTGCAGTTTTTCGTTATTTTTTTTAAACGAAAACTGCCGTTTTTTTTTTTCGCGATATTTTAAAGAAATATGCCTTTTTTTGTGATCTTTTAAAGAAATGTTCCATTTTTTCTTGCTTTTTTGATGAAATTTGCCGTTTTTTGCGATTTTTTAAAGATATTCGATGTTGTTTCGTGATTTTTTTACGAAAAATGCCGTTTTCTCGAGATCTTTTCACGAAAATTGCAGTGTTTCGTGATCTTTGGAAGAAATTTACTGTTTTTTTTTCTCGACTTTTTGAAGAAATTTGCCGTTTTTTCGTGATTTTTTTGACGAAAATTGCCTTTTTTTCGTAATCCTTTGAAGAAATTTGTAGGTTTTTTGCGATGTTTTTAAGATACATGCCGTTTTTTTCGCGATCTTTTGAAGAAAGTTGAAGTTTTTTCGTGATTTTTTGAAAAAGTTTGCCGTTTTTGGACGAAATTCCCGATTCATTTTATGTCCGAATTTTTGGATTTAGGACCAAAATTTTTTAATTTTCGCTAAATTTTTAACAGTTGAAATAGAGTCTGCAGAACTTTCCAAGAGTCTACAACGTGCGTCGCAGCGTTGCGCCGATTCTGCTCCCGGGCATCAGATATTTATTCTTTAATGAAAAATCAATCATGATTAAGAAGATCTTGAAACTACGTAATTTAAGAAATACAGGTATTAGTAATCACAATGAAATCAATTTAGGATTTTTTTTTTTTTTTTTGTAGATTCCTGATGAGAAGAGCATAATTTAAAGATATTTTTTAACAACGTTTATTTAAATTTTCAAACCACATCAGACTTTTTAAAATAATAATATGTGTATCAAACATTTTTACCTTTTTCTTATTTTTAGCATTATGGGAAAATTGGAGCATAACCCCTTCAAAAACTGTATATTCTGCATAACCTCTTCAGTTCTGATGTTGCCTCTTGGCGAGACTAAGGTTTTGGTTTGGTTTCGTTTATTTTTGTCGTCCGATTATCTACACTAGGGATATAGGACCAGGAGATGGTGCCCTTCGTGGCGGGTCTTTCTAAGGGAACCTAACCCGTATTTACGCAAGGTTCGAAGAAAACCACGAAAACTCCGAACGGTTAGGCCGACAGCCGCGATTGGGTTCGAACCCAGCACCTGCCGTCCACCAGTTGAGAGGTCAGAACCTCTCGGCAACTGGTGGGGCGGCAAGACCAAGGAACACCTTTTAACTTAATTTAAATGCTTCTGGAAGTGTTAAAACTACTTCTGATTATTTTTAATGAATGTGTGTATATCATAAGCAACGATATGTAGACTGATACATTTTTTTAGATTTTTTATAAATTATAAACTGATTTTTGTAGTCTCATGTAATATTTGTCTTAGGACTAAGGAAGTTAAAGGTTTATAAGGCAAACAGTTTTAAATTTAAAGAACTTCACAGTGAGAAATTACCTGTAACAAATCTTCTGACTTAACCTTCTATCCCCGGCTATAGGAGTTTAAAATCCCACTCTTTAGTACGGCAAAATCTTGGAATTTCTTTTCCCCCACATTGGTGTGACCACCTCTTCGGACACCTTTGTTTCGACGTTCGGGAAGTGCTGGGCGTGCATTGAAAACCAGGGTTGCTGCATAATTCTAGGAAATACTGCGGAGGGTTGTTTCTTACGCCAGTTATCACCATTTTGTATCGCTTTCATTGTTGTATTTAACATGAATGCTAGCGGTTGAGGTGTTAATTATTACATATAAATCATTGAGAAAGGTACAGTGAAATTTTTATGAGTGAAAATGTCATGTATATCGTAAGGATAAAAAAAATTCTATAATTATAATAATAATAAAAACGACTGATCAGCATCGTTTGAACTGACACTACAAACTATTAAAGCTTAAATTATTTTTTCAGCACATTGCATGGTATACAATTAATTCTAAAATTCATATTTCGCGTTCTCAGGAGAAAAAAAGAAGCATTGTTGACAATGGGCATGTATTTCTTATAAATTTTAAATCAGCTTAACTATGTGCTAGTAAAAATGTATTAACCCCAATTTGTTTGTCAATTAAGAAAAAAGGAAAAATAATTCCGTTACATTATCAAAAAAAAAAAAAAAAAACTCTATTAAAATGTACCGAAATTGATATGGCGTGTAATATAGTCTTGTAATGAATTGAATATAATTTATTTCTGCAATTTTTACGGACATAAAACAAAATAATAATAATAATAATAAAAAGAAGATGATGATTTCGGTTACATTTAATTTATGAGTGATCGTAATATCATTTTCTGTTTCAATTTTTAGAGATAAAACATCATACTTACGGTGATACTGATAAATGTGAGTTGAAAACAAATGCGTTTTTTTCTTTTCTTTATTATATATATATATATATATATCCTTCCGACATACAGTGACATTTTCAGTCATAAGATTTTGCTGTCGTATGACGAAAATTTTTCTTTCCTGCACTTTTGTACGGGAAAATTCAATTCAGAACGCTAACTTTAACAATATTTGATTAAAAAACCTCTTGCCTTTACCGAAAGATGAAAAACGAGTATGTTTGATTACACAGATTCAAAATAACAGCCCTTGATACATTTGTAAAAAAAAAAGTAATTAATGTAAATTTTAGAATAGCCTTAAAACTTTTTTTTTCCAGAACGTTACTTGAATTGTAATAAATTCTAAATCTCCTATTCAGGATATAAAAAAAAGAATGAAAAAAAGCATTATAGCCTATGAGAACGTATTGTTTAAAAAAATAATAAAATAAAAAATAAAAAAAAAATAAATAAATCATATTACAGCTTAATTACATCGTAGTTTGTATGTGCTAGTTAGTATGTTAAATTTTAAAGTATATTTTAATAAAATTTGTTTGTGAATGGATATACACACACGCAATGAAAAATTGTCCTCTGCATTATAAATGAAAAAATCATTATTATTTTTAAAATGTTACATATTAAAACATTCTGAAATTGATGTGAAGTGTACAGCAAGAATGTAAACTGCATAGAATTTACTTAAAGTTTTTTTTCTTGTATACGCATACACAAAAAGAGAGGGAGAGAAATAAATTCGGTTACTGTAAATTTATAAATGATTAGTGATGAGGGATTCGTAAGTCTGGTAGTTAATTTTCGGTACCAATTTTTATTCATGAATACATAATATTTGCAGGCATAAAGACTGAAGGGAATTGTAATCACACATTTTTTTAATACTTTCCGATAAATTAAGTTCATCTTGAGTTATAAGTAGTTTTTTTCTCATGACCGAAGTTGTTTCCTGTAATAAGTTATCATATTCGGAAATCCTGTTTAAAACGTCCATTTTAACAGCATTTTTCTAAGATTTTTTTTTTTTTTTTTTTTTTTTACAATTAAAAAAAAAGAAAAGCATTCCCTTACATACTTTTTAAGTGAGAGTACTTGTATAGATATTAAATAAAAAAAAAGACTATTGTATTCAAATTTACTATAGAATATTCACTATTTAATATGAAGTGTGTTTTTTTTTCAGAGATATGTATTATATATATATGCCCATAAACGGCTGAGCATTATTTAAATGTATTCGTACTAAAATATGGAATCTATAGCATTTATTTGTTCGTTTTTATGGGAGGAGGGGAGTCGGAGGTACACACGCAAAAAAAAAACTGTTATTATTAAATAAGTAACAGTGTTAGAAATTGATGGAATAATAGTGCGCTGTTAGAATATTTCGCGTTGTACTGAGAAAACGAAAAGACATATTAAACATACAGGATTGTACAGTAAGAAAATAATATGGCTCACTTTAAAACTGTCAGGCTGCATAAACGAAGAATTTTTTTGGTGTGTGTGTGTTGGGGGGGGGGGGAGAGCGGTCGGGAATGAGTTTGAGAATAATTTAGATGACTTATTTATTTTTCTTAGAGTGCAAAAAATATGGCAAACACGCAATCTAAAAGATTTAAAAATTTGCATATGTGTGCTAAAAGTTTTTTTTTTATGGTGGGGGGCGGGGGGGGGGAGAAAGGGGAGTAAGAAGTGAAGCGGATATTTGGGGAGATAATAATTTAGATTGTTTAATTTTTGATACAAAGAGCCTAACTTTTTATGCTATTGGAGCTTAAATTTTGTAGGAAGGAGTCTTGTAATTTACATGATTGATTCTTTACTATTATGAACAAGAAATAGGTTGACAGGATTTTTTAAGCCTTCTCAATGCCTTAAATTTTTGTATCGAAAGTGTAAGGGAGGAAGAAAAAAGAAATAAAAATTTCATGCGGCGAGAGGGGGTGAAGCAGAAATTTTGTGTAGTGACGAAGTGGGAGAATAGAAATTTCGAGCGGGCAGGGAAATATTTCATTAAACTTATTAAAATAAAAGTATACTGAGTATTTTTGGAAAGGGGGGGGGCGTATTATCTAGACTTCATAATGCTACAGTAATTTAAAAATAATGATAAGGAGCAAGAGAAAAAATCAGCGTGTGTCTATTATTATTATTATTATTATATTTTATCTAAATATGATTCCAAAATAACCAGTGTAGCTAGGAAAAGATTATTTGTTTTTAGCCCTGAGAGGGACTGTTTATTTTTAATTAATGGGAAATTTAAATTAAAGGATTGCGAATACAGTGTTTTATATGCAGGTTCAAGGAAGACCGTTTAATAAAATTGGGTGAATTTTAATGTTTATCACTGACTGGGAAATGTTGCGCTTCTATGGAATTTTTGGGAAATTTTATGTCTGAGAGCCATAATAAACATTTTGCGATTATAAAATTTCCTCTGGAAAAATGCGCCCCTCATTACAAATCTATTAGTTACGCGTCCAACGAAGCTTTCGCCAAAATACTTGTTTTTCTTCCCCAAAGAATCGACAATTATAAAGATTGACCTCTCTATTTACTGTGGGAGGGACATTTTCACGGGGAGAGGAGAAACTGACAGCTGAGTAATGACGCTTCGCTCAAAAAGGGGGTCGAATGCCGTGGTAAGGAGTATTACCAGCGCCGCATTCAAGGGGTATTTCTCTGACGGTAAGACGTCTTACCACGCCGGACCGAGGAGGTTAAGCATGCATCCGCTAAATGATACTGATGATCAAATTTTCTTGAATCTTTTCTCCCAGTGACTATAATATAATGAGATACTTTTATTTGTCTCTGTAAATGAAATATGCATACTACAAAATTCATTTTAAGTAACGACTCAGCTATAGTAAATGCCAAAAGCGCTATAATCTTTAGCTATCAGAATCCATTTGCAAGAGTTAGAGCGTGGTTAGATAGACATATAACCACAATCATTAACATTTTCCGATTGTGTTGAAAATGTTTAAGGGGTATACAAGACTAAAAATACGTGCATCAAGCATAGACTATGAAACATAATCTAATACAATCAGAATATATTAAGAAAACTTTGATGTTTAATAATAGTACAGATAAAATAGGAACAAACTGGCATTCATTCAACAAAATTTGTGTAGAATGTTGCGTTGGCTCCAAAAATAAAGAATCCAAAAAGTAAACTTGTTTTACAATGCTTTGGCCCATATTTTTAACCCATTTAAGCATAAAAGTTATATTTCAAGGATGAGATATTGAGCATCATTTCTTGCGTATTTTTTATTTTTTAATCTAACAACACTATCTATCCACATGTCGATACGATCATTCATTGCAAAGTTATGGTTGTTATGGATTTATAAATACAAAGTCAAAATTGTGCCTAGCTTAGTCACATTTATTTTACATATGTTCTTTATACTATTTGATAAGAATCAAGTAGTTCAAACTTTTTAAATGTCTTAAAACATGCTCATTAAATATTGCCCCTAGCACATACTTCCAATTCCATTATCTCATAAAAAAGATTCAAAATTTGATACTCCATTGAGGTTTCCATTTAAATATAAAATTACATTTTAATGCTGTATTTGTAAGGTAAAATGTCTAATTAGGGAATTTTCCTATGTCCATTACTGATTTAAACAAAACAAAAATCATCTCAATATCTACAAATCTCACAGAGACATTAAAATCCAAAATTCGTGACTTACACCTTTTAACCATGCTTCTGAGACACGAGTTTGAGATTGATATTGAATGCAAGATAGGGAACATTGACAAATTGCATGTTATTAAAGGTCCACTCAAAACAGTGCGGTTTTCTTTTGGACAGAAAATTGCAACGTATAGATTTTACGCTAAACCTGTTTTTAAAACATGCGGCTGATCTCCAATGGGATTCTGCACGGGTCGAAATACTAGGTCCGGTCCCGAACTGACCTATAGGGAAAAGTATTCGAACAGGCCTGGGAAAAATATAAAATCATAGCCTGGCTCGAGCTGGAAAAAAGTTAAAATCGTAGCCCGGCATGGTCTTGAATTTCTATACATATTTTTTTACATCTATATGATTAAGAATTGTTTCTTATGGAGCAGTTCGGGACAAAAATACTTATAAAAGCTTTTCGTTTTTCATGTTTATAAATTTCGTTATAAGAAGCGATATATTTATTTTTTTAATAAATCTCAATATATATGTAAATGTTTCATTTATCCTTTCCTATCATTAATCCGTATTCCATATGTTGGAGACTTTGAAAAATGTTGCACGGTAAAACCTTTTAAAACGGAATCACATAAGGAAGAAGAAAATACGTTTTAGACAACTTCTCTTAAGAGGTGTAAATTGAGACTATTTTTTCTCTGTGGGATGTTATAATCATTTTGCATGCATCAACAATTTCCCGTTTAAAACAAGATTCCGCCGTAAGCAGGTTTTATTTATTTATTTATTGTAACCTTTAAAACTACTGATCTTAAAAAAATATTTTAAAGTTTATTTTTTATAAAATAAAAGGCGATTTAAAATTACATATCTTTTTTCATAAAACAATTTTGGATTGAGGTAAATTTTACTTATTTTATGCACGGATTATATCAGTCAGAGACAATGATTTTAATTTGGGTTGTTTCGAGACCGAAACTAAAAATTTCGTCCTGTGAAGATCTAGCAAGAAGGAAGCCAACCCCGATACGGTATAAAAAATTCGTTATGCCTGGTCTTTTCCCAGAATACAGGCATTTTTTCTTTACTTTTCGTTGCGTCGTTGTGACGATAGAATGGCCTGAAGTTGTGAGAGTTAAAATTATGAAGAAGCTCTTAATCTGCATGTTAGAAAAAGCATTATTTTAAATAATTGATGGACATTTTAGTAGAACAGAATGGATGTGGAAATGGCAAAAGTCAAACTGAATCTACTGGAGAGCCTAAGAGGGAAGCTGATGGGGCTACAGCATCCCCCGAAATTTTCGAAAGAGTTATGAAAAGAATGATGTTTATTTTGTCTTTTTAGGATTTTTTTCTATTATAAAGCGGAATAAATATTCCCATTAGTCCTATACGATTCCACATCTACACTAAAGAAGAGAACAGGGAATGATAAGTTTACAGACTCCCCTCCTCCCAAAATATTAAAAAATTAGATGAAAAAAGCATTTCCCCCTAACTTTTTTTAGATAAATCTGCATTTTATTCCTTTGTTATATAGCGAATTAGTTATCCTGACGAATCCCATTATTAGTCCACACAGCATACTAATGATAGGGAGGTGGTTGATGAAAGTACAGTCCTCTCATTTCGAAATAGTTGAAAATGAAAAAAGGAAATAGTGTTGATTTTTTTTCCTCTTGTGTGAGATAAATTTACATTTTCCTCCTTATCATTCAACAAACGAGCCACTCTCTTCACTTAAGAGCCCACATTACTGATTGAAAAAGTCCCGGATGATAATGTAAAGTCTGTGGGGGCGCTCTTTTCAAATATCTCGCTCAAATTTTAATATTTTGAAGTGCTTTTTTTGCATAAGATAGCTGAGTACGATCCACAACTGGCCTAGTTTTTATCCTTTTCATTTTATTTACAATTTTTTTTTATATTAGGATAGTTTCAGTTTCATAACCGGTTCAAATCCGTTCTGAAAGTTAGTTTAAAAAAAAAAATCTGATACCAAAATCAAACAAGTTGGAAATTGCACGTGAAGCGCAGCAAATGAGGTGCGTTCGTACGATAACGAAGTTTTAAAAATATTACTCTCATATATCAATCTCATAAAATTGTAAATAGTGAATTACAATTAAAACGCTCATCAAACAATATTCTCCCTATACCATTATGTAATTGAATGCTTTTGTGTAGCCTTGTAAATCAATAACAAAAAGGTTCTTTGCACCATAAATTATGTAAAATGTATATTATAATATGTACTTTATAGTTGCATATAAATTTTATTAAGTTTGAATGAGTGTAACATCATTAAAATGCATTTAAAACATTTTCCCCATCGACCGTAATGTAACAGAATACTTTTGAGTGTCCCTGTAATTGATCTATGCATCTGATTTTCATAAAATTTGAAATAACTTGACAAAATTATGTAATAATTATGTATTTTAAATTTCAAACGTATAAAATACTTTTGAAACTTTTCCCTCGTTGACCATAATGTAATTGAATACTTTTGATTGCCCCTGTAATTCATCTATGCATCCGATTATCAAAAAATTGAAATAACTCGACAAAATTATATAATAATTATGTATTTTAAATTTCAAACGATTAAAATGCATTTGAAACTTTTTGCCCCATTGACCGTAATGTAATGGAATACTTTTGATTGCACCTGTAATTGATATATGTATCCGATTTTCATAAAATTTGAAATGACTCGACAAAATTATGTAATAATTACGTATTTTAAATTTTAAACGATTCCGTTGGGTAGTTTTTGCGTTGTTATATGCGGACAGACAGACGGACGGACTGAACGACCACTATAGGTGCTACGTATTTACATAATTACGAACGCACCTAAAAAGTAAAAGCTAGGCCAGTTGTGGGTCGTCCTCAGCTATCCTATGCAAAAACAAATCATGTCAAAATATTAAACTTGAGTGAGATATTTGAAAAGAACGCCCCCATAAACTTTACATTATCATTTGGGCCATTTTTAGTCAGTAGTATGGCGTCTTAAGTCCCATACTCGTAAACAATGATAGCATATTATATCCAAAATGTAGAAAGGGGATAATGGGGCTTCAGCCCTCCCAAAATAATCGAAAATTAAATGAAAAAAAGTGCTAATTTTTTTGATTGAAATAAATTTGTAATTTTTCACTAACATTCAACAAACTAGTCTTCCTCTTCTCTTTAATTCCATACATTCCATTCCACAGTGACTCCACATTGTACCCAAAGATGTGAATAGGGCTAATGGAGTTACAAGATCCTTCTAAAATAGTAGAAAATGAAATGAAAAAATATTGCTGAATTTTTTTTTCGTTTTAGATAAATTTATAATTTTCCCCCTATTATTCAACAGACTAGAAACTTCCTTTTCTTTAGGTTCATATAAGTGCACAGTCATGTCATATTATACCCAAAGAAGTGAAAGGGGCTAATGGGATTGAAGCCCTCTCCTCCCAAAATAGTAAAAAATGAAATGAAGAATTAGTGCTGATTGAGATATATTTGTATTTTTTCTTTATCACTCAATAGGCTAGCCGCTCGCCTGTCTTTAGTTCCATATTAGTGCACAGTGTCATCACATTACAGCCAAAGAAGTGGAAGGGGATAATGGAGTTGTTGCGCCCTCTCAAAATAGTCGAAAATAAAATAAGAAATCAGCATTTTCAAATAAATATAAGACGGAACGAAATTTTCGCCTTGCTTTTAACATAAAATGTATAATATGAACTTTAAAATGTTCAGGTTTACTTAAAATGCGATTAAAATAATCTACTAAAGATGTTAATAGTTAAATAAAATTAACTATTAACATCTATAGTTGATTATTTTAATTGCCTTTTTACGTACGATTTTAAAGTTCATATTATACATCAGCATTTTTTTCCTTTTTGTATGGGATAAATTTATAACTCAATTTTCTGCACAAAATTCGAAATAGTTAGTCCCATATCAGTGCACAGTTGCATCGCATTATATTCAACGAGGGGAAGAGGACTGATGGAATTTCAGCCCCCCCCCCTTCGAAATTGTAGAAAATGAAACGAAAAATATGCTGATTTTTTCTTTTTATTTGAGATAAATTGTAATTGAGTTTTCAAGTTTATAAAACATTGGCTCGTCTTGTTAGTCCCATATTAATTCCCATTGACACCAAAACCCGAAAAAGGTGAAGGCTATTTTATTTTTCGGTGTCGGTGAGAATAATTTTATAGATTTTAAGCTACAATAAATTTTATTTTAATGAAAGTAAATCCTAAACATTAATGAAATTAGATAGTAAATGCATAGACAGATACTTACGTTATTATGTAAACTGTAGCAAAAGTATTTGTTAAAATAAAATAATACTCAATTAAAAGATGTGCTTTTAATAGTATACCAGATCCAAAAGGGTTAATTGAGAGGAGGGGGTGGAAGCCAGGCATGTTTATGAGAAATTTGGGTATTCGAAATGAAAAGCTTAAGGAAGGGGTACGTAGAAGAAAAAAGTTTGAGAAATTCTATTAGACTGATAGCTATAAAAAACGAAGCAATTGCAAAAACAGACCGGGAGACGGCAGTACAGGCAATCACCTCATCGTTCGAGTTCAGGGATGAAAATCTAGGATTTGTTAAACCTCAATTCGCGTATTAAAACGCAATCGGTCTGCCGAGTCATATCTTGCTAGGAAAACATTAAAAATTCAATTTTAGCGGTTAAGTCATAGGTTTACCATGATGATATCCTGCTCCGAATTATCCATGTTTTCATAATTTTGATTGCAAAAAAACACAATAGAAAACCTACGAGACAATTGCTAAAATCGGTGTTTTAGGTATTTTCCACCAAAATATGACTTGGAAGACCGTTGAATTTTGAAATGCGAATCGAGATTTAACTAATCCTAGATTTTCACTTGTGAAATCGAGGAGGTGGTTGTCTGTGTTGCCGCCTCCCGGTCTATAAGTCGTATTTATAAAAAAATCAAACTAAAAATATCAAGTCACTGCAAAGATGACCACGAGTACAATCACAAACAGGAACGATCCAAGAATGATCATCAAGATGATTGTTTCGGAAAAACAAATTTTCGTTGACTCTTCTAAACTCGACTCGGTTTCAGTTACATTCTCCAACTCCGAAATCATAGGCTGGATGGGTGCATCATGTGTCGATCTGTCTTGTTTTTCTATGCTGTCGAAATAGAAGTTGGATCTCCTGAATTCTAAACTAGGTTTCCATCTGACTTGCTTTTTGGCACTATCGCGATCGAAAACAGTTCTTGTGAATCCTAAGCCAGATTTCCTTCCGACTTGCTTTTCAGAATTACGAAGTTTGAAGTTGTTTCTTTTGCGTTCTAAACGAGGTTTCGGTCTGATTTTAGTAGATGTGTAGTCGTTTCTGAAGAGTGTTAATTCCGTTCTTCTTCCATGTGCCTTGTTACTTATTCGGTTCGCGATATCCGAGCTACGGTGTAACTGCCTGACGAAATTATGGCGATCTTTCTGCTTGGGGTGAAGTTCTTGAAAATGACGATTTCTCAAATATCGAGCTCCGTGGTAACTGTGTTGTTGGGTTCCTCTAGTCTCGTGTAGATCTTTCTCACCTAGTTTGAAAAGATGTGTACAAAATTAAGAATGTTTTAATTAATAGTTTAATTAATGCAAGTATATTTTTATTTTTTAGCGTGTACGAGTAATAATTCCATTTTCTAACTGGAGAGAAACATATCTAAATCAAGAGTCGAATCCAGAACCATCATTCGATTTAATTGTCTAATGCCTATGCTCTACCAACTGGACTACATGGGCGAGACCGACATCCAACCAACACAATTCAACCAGACAAAGGTTTTTGACAATAACGTCTGGTTAGCTGTATGAGACAGCTCAACAGAATGAACTGCAACAAATCATCTTGTGTTAAAACAATAACGTGTAATTACGTATACATCGTTTACTGGAATCATTTTACCTATGGTTCATTCTCTTCAGTTATTTCATATGGCAAACGACATATTATTGTCGAAAGGTTGTTTAAGTTAAATGCGCCGGTCCGGTGCTGTCTCAGTTGTTAGAGCATTAGTACAATAAAATAGAAATTTGCGATTCGACTTTTGGTCTGATTAGTTTTCAATCGTGAAAATTTTAGGCTTCTTTTTTATGGATTTATACATTTTGGGATGCTTTGACCACGGTTTGATTATTTTTACGAATGCCAATCTGTCTGTGTGTGTGTGACGCAGATTTTCTGGTTGTTTCCTCACAACAATCAATTTTTGGAATGTTTTCAAACTTCTTATTCTTTGACGTAAATAACTTTGTGCTCAAGATATTTGAGCTATCTGTTGCGTATAGTTTACTGCAACTGATGCTGACATTTGGGATTCATTTCGCGAACCTATTAAATCACTCTCGAAAATTTTATAAGGTACCCTGGGGTAATAACGCCACGTTAAGGTTCTACCAATTTTCACGGCTTAGTTTTAGATTGTATTTTTCAAACAAATATATCATTTGATACAGCAACTCATTGACTATCTATATAAAAAAAATAATTTAATAGATATGTATTCATAAAAAGTAATGGCGTGATTTCTTGACCAATGCTATTTGGCGTTATTACCCACCTATATGGGTAATAACGCCATGCAAACAAAACTATGAAATAAGATGGAATAATTGCATGTAGATTGCCCAATTCTAAAAATACAAACTCTACAAACTTAGAAATTGACAAATTGCATTCTAAGCTATTGAAAATGTTCATTTTTTTGTGCAAGTGTAAGAAAAATAAAGGTATGGTGTGGGGGGGGGATGAGGCAAAAGAATACAGACCGTGAGCTTCTTTTTGCTTAAAAAGGACCGCTTAAGTAGAATTAATAGAAAAATTTCACAGTTTTAACTGTGTTTATTTGAATCAGTATTTAGGATGAAGCTCGGCCACTAGGGAATCAACCCGGGTATTAATGCCAAGGATTGGCGTTATTACCCCGTTATAGTTATTGCGCTGTACATTTTAAATTACAAATTATCTCGAGAAGATATCCAAAATCTTCAACAACATTCTGAAAGTCCATGAAATGTACTACAAATTTATGTAATTAACAAAGTATTTCCGGATAAAAAAAATAGTCTTCACATTACAAAACGTATCTCGCAGATTTTAGATCAAGCGTTAATTTTAGTTGCTTTGAAAAACAATAAGACCTAAAAATGAAACAAATTAACTTCAAGCTGTTTTTTGCGATTTATATGACTCAAAACCCTTCTGCGCAGAGCACATGGGTGTCATTTACCTGATTATTTCATAATTATGCAAAATATAAGCACTTGGCGTTATTACCCCGTCTGGCGTTATTACCCCAGGGTACCTTATATTGTTTTTTATGAATACTTTTTGGCTTTTGTATCATTTCTTTGTTACACTGAAATAAAAGTAAAGCGTTTTTTACCCTTTTCAACGTAGTTTAAAAGAATTTAATTATTTCATATCCATTTAATAATTAACTGTAAGGAATGACATAACCACTGAGTTCCATATATAATACGGAGGGCCTACTCGCCGAGCCGGCCAAACCGCTTTCTGCCGCGACCGCATCACACTTTTCAATGCGCGCAAGTAATGAGTCCTCCATTTTTCTTAATATTACAATCATTTTTTGAAGCTTTTTCGCAAACTTTTTATTACTTTTTATTTTTATGTATTTTTGATATTTTTGTGAGCAATATTCAACAAATGTTTCTTTATTTTTTGTTCATTTTAACTAAAGTTTCCTTTTCAACTAACATCAAATTGAAAATTTGCTATGAATTTATGTAAAGTCAATAGATATTTAATAAAAGAATATATATCAGTGAAAATTGTAGCAATTTCGTTTTAATTTAAAAAGAAAATTCAATTACAAAATATCTACCCCACTTTATTCCTATGGGAGGAAATCTATGTTTTGCCAAAGATTTCTTCGGAAAATCTTTGGCATTGTATTCATGGGCGGACAGATGGATTCAATGTTTCAGAATAGGGAGTTAGCTCTCCGTGTTATTGTTGAACTCAGTGGACATAACAAACAGAAAATATGACTGTCTTGATTATATATCATTTCATATCGCCCCTGTCAAGAACCAGTTTCTGGATTCTACCCTCGCTATGACGACCCAACGATACGTGGCTGATGTGCCACGGCTGGTGGCACTCCCGTATACCTTCAAAGGGTGTCCGGTGCCTACTATCAGCAATTCCCGACTGCACACTGTTTGCATCAATTAACGTTCGCTCCAAAATGTATGATGCTTCCCTGGCCACCGAATTCTCCTGATCTTTCACCAAGCGAGCTCATTCGCGATGTTTTCGATACTATTTTCAGATCGGTTGTCGGCGATGTTAGCTTAAACGGGAAAGAATTGGCCCTTTAAGCCAAGGATCTGGATTCGATTCCCACCTGGGGCATTTTTTCGCTCATTTGGGAATATTCAATTCATGAGATGGTCCAAGAGCCGACAGCATAAAAACCTAAGGTATCGAACACAAGAAAAAACCCGTTAATTGTATGGAAGAGTATTAACAGGGGAAATCTAATGATCCATGTCTACCGGAAGTGAAGTGGCGCATAAGCTAAAATGTAACACCACCAGTGGTTTATTCGCTGGCTTATCATTGCGTTTGCCATATAATCACTTCATACCTTTGATTGTACTGCAAACACATTGATAAGCCTACAAGTGAACCACTAGTGATATTAATTTTTTGCTTATGTCGGCAGACAGGGATCATTAGATTACTACTCTTCCATAAAATAAAGGTTTTTTTCTGTCGGCTGTTTGACTATGACAACTTTACCAATTAGTTTGACTGTGTTAAGAAGAATAGTTCACTTAAATTGGGTCTGAAGGTGGTTTAAAGCAAGGCATGACCTAGCATCAGTTCAATATGATAATTAAGTAATAACTAAATTTAATATTTCAGCCGTTAACTCGATAAGGTGGCGGTTTGTGCAGCAACCGCATATTTCCATTAGTCTGAAGTCGGTCCCAGGTTCGAACTTCAGGGCCGACTCGGACCGATCAGTACCGGCTACGTGGGTGGGTTTGCTAGTTAACGAATAAATTGATCCAAATTTCAGTTACAGAAATTAACGGAGGAGGACTATAGAACTTAATTATGTTTTATTATAGTAGTCCACTACCCAACAGCACAAAGTTCTATGTTATCGAGCACAATAAAAAATCCTTTATTTTATGGAAGAGTAGTTCTAGGGGAATTTAATAATACATGTCTGCCTGAAATGAAGGGATGCATAAGCCGAAAAATAATATCACCAGTGGTTGATTCGTAGGCTTAGCATTGTTTTTTCCTGCATCCAGTTATCCATATTTGCATGCTTTTGATTGTAGTACAAACACAATGATAAACCTACGAGTCAACCACTAGTGGTTTTAATTTTTGGCTTATGCACCACATCACTTCGGGCAGACATGGATCATTAGATTCCCCTATGACTATTCTTTCATAAAATAGAGTTTTTTGTGCTCGATAACATAGCGTTTTGTGCTGTCGGCTCTTCGACTATACGAATGCTTACTTTTGCGAAAATGAACCTTGTGATTGGATAATAAATTAGCAGCGAAAGTGCACGTTAGGAATAAAATTGAGCAAAAGACTACGGCCAAGCAATAATTCTTCTTTCCCATTTCAAAATATATTCTATCGACAGCAAGTTTGTTAGTTTTATTTTATGGCATTGAGGATAAAATTAATGTGGGTTGTAATTAGTAAATGAAACAATTGTTGAAATCCTTTAAACAAACAACGACAATTAAATAATAATTAAGAAGTTCAAACAATTGATTTGGTCTGTTGAGAAATTGCAACAGTGCGATATTGTTAAATGTTACGATGTGTCTTGGCAATACATTTAGAAGCATATGAGTGGTAAAATACTCATCTTCTGGCAAAAAATTTCTAAATTCAACAGTTGCTCATGTTAGGTCAAACAATATTCCCTTTCAATAAAGTTTATTCGGGATTTGTTCAGCTATTTTCGATTATTTTGCTTGAACCTTTGTCGCTGAAGAAATGAAACCAAAAGTTTTAACACCGCTATTTCAAAAAAAGAAAAAAAATGCTTCATTATAGATAAAGTAAAACACTTCGTAAAATCATTATAAAATGAAAAATAAAGTAGGACGCGTTTCGAAATACAACAATAACACTTCGCCATCAGCTAAACCAACACGTGTCCGTAAGGACACACAGTCGAGAAAAAGTGAAAGAAAGAGGGAGGCGATTACAAAGTGTGCGACCGGTGGCACTAGCTGAAAGAGCACAGATGGAAGGGAAACGTGATACCAAAATAATAAAAGAGAGAGAAAAATTATACTCATTATAGATTTCCATCGCAAAATAATGTACAACTTTGCTGCGAGGATTGTTGTCTGGAAATTGAAGCGCGAAAAGTTTTTGGCTTCTTTTTTTATAGCGAAAATCTGTAAATACCAATAAACAGTATTAGAATAAATACTGTAGTAGTACTGTATAATAAGTATAAAATGTAATAATGTAACAATGCAAAATTTCTAATTGTCTATATGTGTGTGTGACAAAAAATTTCAACTCGTTCCCTCACAACAATTAATACTTAGAATATCTTCAAACTTTGTATTATTTGACTTAAATAACTTTGTGTGCAAGATAGTTGAGCTACCTGTTGCGTATATTTTACTTCAACTAATGCTGACATTTGTGATTCATTTCGCGAACTTTTCAAGTCACCTTCAAAAATTTTACACATTGCATTGTATGCATACATTTGGCTTTTGTATTAACACTTTGTTATACGGAAATATAAAATAAAGCGTTTTTAACACTTTCCAACATATTTTAAAAGAATTTATAAATTGAGTTTTTATGTCTGTCTTTCCTTGTATTAATATTCTTGTTATGTTAATGCTTATAGACGCTTACCGTAGCATGTTTTGATAATGAAAAAAAAGTGTGTAGTACTTATATCTTAATGAATGGAGAATTCGAAAATCGTCTAAATTGGCATGTAAAAGCATTGTCACAAAAAAGAAGTGTTCTGTATATTTGAATAATTCAACCGATGTAAACCAAAAATTATATCTAGTTCCGAGATCCACTACCAAATATCAATCCAACCCGATGCTTCTTACGGCGGTTTTTGTTAAACAGACAGACCAATTGTAACATTTTAAATTTTTAGTCACAAACAATAAGCCATATTCTGAAGAAAAGGTGGTTTTTATAATAAGAGGGTTGGTTAACAAAATGTCTCGTTTTACTGGACGTCGGATAATTCAGAAACAAAAAGCATTCTCAAGTTGAAATCTTTTTTTTTTCTTTAAGGCATTTAAATGTTGAAGTTAATAACGTTGCATTACACTGAATTCTGTATCGAGAAAATGGGTGCAAAACAATTACAGGGTGTATAATTGAGATTTTTTTTATTTTTGTCAATCATGGGGAATTTAAACTATTGTCTACTTTTATTTATCTTTCCGAACAAAACGCATACGTTTTTTTTTAAAGACTATTCGCCAATAATCTGAGAAAAATATGCTCTATTTTTATTAACTCGTGTATAAACCCCATTTTCAATTCCCAAATTATGTCTAAAAATCTCTGGCATACACATGTGTATACGGTTATTCTATTTAACACCTTGAGAAATTCCTCCCCCTCCAGCAGAGAAACAGCATTCAAAATGCACTTTACGCAGATGACGTCAGACGGCACAGCTCGCACTATGCTTTCTATTATTCTAGCCACTGCGCCGCCAGAATGTCAGTACGCGCAGGCGCAAACATCGTTGGCAGACGACTTTAGCCTTGATCCATGTTGAATGGATAAATTTTAACGGAAAATTTACAAATTTAGATAAATTTCTTGCAAGTAGAACAACAATTTTGATTTTATATTACAACATTTAAAGTATATGCTGCTGCAACAAAGAATTTTTTCCGGTATTTTTAACAAACAAGCATTAATTACTCACACTCCATAGACTGATATACTAAACACCGCCAGCAACCTAATTTTAGCCTCTACCTCAGGTTACGTGTATAAGGTCCATTGTTGCTCAAAAGAGAAAGTGTAAACTGCAGCAGTGGATCTACTGCTTGGGAGAAGAAAAGAAGAATTTTTTTTAATTTTTATTATTCATTCATTTTTGTAAATAAAGATGTGTGGTTTGGGATCAGTTTCAGATTTCTCAGAGTGAGGAAAATGTACTTTTATGGCATTTACACAGAAAAAAGTTGCTGGTAGTAAGGATCATTAAAATTTTCTTAATTAGTGGTCCGTTTAACCCCTTAATGGTCGCATTAAATTACGGTTTAAAAATTCAAATTCATTATTGCCACCACTTTTTTGAAAAAAAAATATTTATCTTATTTGAAGACAAGTAAAATGATACCAGAATAAAACCAGTTACACTATTTTATAAAACTGGTGGGAATCAAACAATTCTGAATAAAAGCCATGAAACTTGCAGCCCGTGAATGTCTCGGGCGCGACGATTAAGTGGTTAAAAATGTTATATGATCTGAGAGCAGCGGGGCATGTAGTACTTGAATGTTGGTATGGCTAGAGTTCAAAAATAATAACTACTTTGCTCGCTCTATTCCATTCCACAGAAAACATGTTTTAAGAAACCTCAGAAATTTATGCTTATTTCATTTGATAAATACCTGAAATGTGTTAAATAATTCATAAAGGATTTTCCTTGCAGACCGTAACATAAAACGGTATTATTTTTATCTCTGAACGAGCAATAAAAACAGCGAAATTCATTTTCGTTAGGGATTGGGGCATAATAATAATAAATTTATAGTAATCAAGCAATTTTAAAAGGAAATTGAAAGCAAAAAAAAAAAAATCAAATGTTTTTTATCATCATTTATTGACATTTAAAAATCAAATCAGATCTTTATATATTTATAGAAAAACAATCAGAATTCAGAACATCTTGAAATTAACTAATTTAATAACTACAGGCATTAGTAATGACACTTTAAGGAAGTTAGGACATTTTCTCTTTATACATTCTTCATGAGAAGGGCATAGTTTTAAAACACTTCATAGAAATTTTTATTTAAATTTTCACACCTCATCAGAGTTTTTAAAATAACAATTAGTGTATAAAACATATTTAAGTATTTTTTATTTTCAATATTATGGGGAATTCGGAACAATTCCCCTTTAAAAACAGCATTTTTAGCTTAACATCGTCAGTCCAAATGATGTTTGTGAGCGACACCCAAGAACACCCTTTAAAAAATTTTAAATACATCTAGAATTGTTACAATTACTTTTAGATATTTTTAATAAATCTATGCATAAAATAAGCATCGATATATAGACTGATACATTTTTGGAGATGTTTTATAAATATTTTAAACTGGTTTTTTGTAGTCCCATGTAATATTTGTTTCAGGAATAAAGAGCTTCAAATTTTATGATAAAGACAGTTTTAAAATCAAAGAACTTCACAGAGAGAAATTACTTTTAACAAATTTTCTCACTTAAATATTCTCATTCGCAAACAGGCTCAATCTTACAGACTTATAAATTTATATTACGTTTAATAGCTTCGTGATGATATAAAAGATAAAGCCTGATAAAAAATGGGCTTGCCAAAAATGATTTGAAGATTCTTATTTGCGAATTTGCTAGTTTAAATATGCAAAATTTTTGTTGTCAGCATTTTCATTTCAGTCTTTATAATATTTGGAATAAAATGCTATTTTAATAGTAAATATGCCGAAATTCCTAAATAAAAGAAATATACAAATTTGTCAAACGCAATTAGCAAAATGTCAGAGCGAAAATTAACAGATTGCTCTTTTGATATATTTTTGTATATATTTCGCACATGTTTTCTCAATACATGAACAGAAGAATTTCAGACTGAAGAACAGACTCAATATTTTGTCAATACATGAATTAAAATTCTCCTTGGGGAGTAATTGCTGTAATATTTCTTACACAAAATTTTACTTTCTTTTATATATTAAAAGATGTTTGCTTAACATTTATTTTCGAAAGAATTTTTCATTGCATATCTCACACACAAAAGCTTTCTATCCAGTATGAATTAACAGATGACTGTTTAAATGAGATATCTGGGTGAATTTCTTGTTGCAGGTCTCACAGACAAAAGGTTTCTCACCAGTATGAATTAAGAGGTGTCTGCTTAAAGTACTCTGTTGAGAAAATTTCTTGTTGCATATTTCACACACAAAACCTTCCTCACCAGTATGAATTGAGAGGTGTGTGCTTAAATTATTCTTTTGAGAAAATTTCATATTGCATATCTCACAAACAAAAGGTTTCTCACAAATATGAATTAACAGGTGTGTGCTTAAATTACTCTTTTGAGAAAATTTCTTGTTGCATGTCTCACAAACAAAAGGTTTCTCACCAATATGAATTAATAGATGCTTGGTTAAACTACCCTTTTCAGAAAATTTCTTGTTGCATATTTCACACACAAAAGGTTTTTCACCAGTATGAATTAAGAGGTGTCTGCTTAAATTAATCTTTAGAGAAAATTTCTTCTTGCATATTTCACATGCAAAAGGTTTCTCACCAGTATGAATCAAAAGGTGTTTGCTTAAATATTCTTTTCTCGAAAATGCTCTGCTGCATACCTCACAAAAAAACAGTTTTTCTTGCTGAGAGTCAGAACGTACTTTTTCTAAAACCTCTCTCAAAGGAATATTTTGCTGCATATTACGCACTTTAAAGACGGTTTTGAGTGATGTGAAGTGCCTCTACATTCATGGCTTTTTGTATCTGCAATAAATAAAAGTAACACAATCACCTTTTAAGATTCCTGAAAAAGAAAATTACAAAAAATAAAGTTATCATGAAATATTAAATTAACGTAGAAAACCGAACTGAAATAGAATTCCAAATACTTGATGCTCACAGAACAACGGTGTGTCAGATTAATTTTCTAACTGCATAAAGATTTAAACAATAACCAACTTCAAAATAAATAATTGCCACCATAAAATAAAAAAAAACTTATATAAAAAATATGAAATAATTTTGATAAATGAAGAGTAAATCAAGTATTAAAAACTAAGCAACTATACATTGTTTAAGTAATAAAGATAAAAGAATTTATTTTTATGACAAGGGGAACTACAATATTTAGATACATTTAGTGGAAATTCTTTCAGATTTCAGATTTTTTCAAAATGACATAGATGATTATTGCAAAAAACATTCTGCATTATTAATGCAATTTACAATGTATTGCAATAATTTAACCATTTATTAGTATTTAACCATGTTTAAATAGATAACAAATAAAACAAAATACATTTTTCAAAGTTTTAATGTACAGCTTAAAATTGTGCCATTTTCATAGCTAGATAGATCCTTTCACAAGAAACTCTACCCGTATACACATCATTCAATTAAATATTATATTATTTAATTAAAGTGGATATGAAAAAGAAAATTACACTTATTTATTACTATACAATTGCTTACTGAATTACTGCTAACATTTCTTTCATAAATAATAAATGTTTATCCTGTTCAGTAAAGTTAAAAGTACTTTCAGCTAGCATCAAGAGGAAGAGGTTGCTTTCATTTTTCTTATTTTTAAAATTTTCTAAATTTTATTCGAAACTAATTTTACTCAAATTTTAAAAAGATAAAATGTGGCGAACCCGATAAGAGATTATACGTCAATAAAATTGAATAAGAATTGCACCAAATTACTAAGCTAAAGCCAAGTTGGCTTCATTTATGGATTCTTCTATTGGTTGCCATATTTGGCGATATTTCGCCAAGCTTGGCAAAAATTTGAAGCTAACGGATTGTTAATAATACTAAGCACAGCATGGCAATACATTGTGCAAATGGCCACCATTTTTAAACAAGATGACGGAAAAAATCGGCCAATGACCTCGCTCGCTACATTGATATATATTTTATAATATAATATACACTATACTATACAGAGAATCAATCTCGTGCAAATCAATTTATAAATACGAGAGTTACAGCATGACGAAATTCAAATTGTTTTAAAATGTCAACGACCCTAGAAATGCAAACTGCTATATCTCAACCTTTTATTAGGATAAATACGTAACAAAATATGCTTTGCAAACATGAGAAGCAACTCTCAAGAAAATAGTTCTAATTCAGTTTCTAATTATTTGCACCACTTTTTAAGGAAAAAAATCAAATAGTTGCTATTTTTAAACAAGATGGCAAATAATTTGGCAAAGGAACTGGGCTGAGACATTTGTATGTACTATGAATACAATTAAACTCATCCAAATCGGTTAGTAAATACGAAAAGTTATTGCATAATTAATAGTTATCGAATAATACATATCAGATATATATATATATTCATATAAGTCAACATTTGACAAAAAATGTTTCTGGTGTTCATGATCAGTGAAAATATACCAAATTTTCGGAAGTGCTTTTCGTCGGACGGCAGCAACAGGTAGCTTTATATTTTTTTAAATGAAAGCCCACCTAAAATGTTAAACATAATCTAAATTGAATTCATTTATCAATGAAATTATACGTTACAAATCAATTTATTCAAATTAATAAACAGCAATAACACCTTAGCACTGTTGCCATGCATTAGTTACTTTTTATTTAATAAACACAATTGTGCTACATCATAAAATAAAACATGTGCATGGAATTGAATGACAATACTGAAAATTTAATAACATTAAATTTAGCAGAAATCGAAAAAAGTAATTGATAAAAATACTAAAACAAAGCTCAATTTTCAATTTTTTTTAAAAATATATAAATTTTCTAATTTCTTTCATATCTTCTAATACTCACAAGTTGAAACTTGCCAAATTTTGACAAAAGAAAATTTTTAAGTTAGGAATTATTATATTAATTTATAATAAAAGTATAGAATGACTACAAAAGAAAAAAATCCATGGTACATTCACAGCAAGCACATAACTTTCGGCACAGGATCGGGCCGGAGCCGTCAGTGTCGGTTAAATGTCGGTAGCAGGTTGGCACATGAAACTTAAGAATCTGCTATTTTGACAGCCGGTTACGGTAATCGGTCCAAATTTGGTTGTATATCGGCAAGCGACTTATACCGGCAAGTGGCGCAGGACCGATCAGATTTGCCAACATCGATCCGAATTCATAATATTTAGTCTTAACCGATTCTTTTTCATTTTCTCAATTTTATTCGAGTTTGAGTTTTGATAATAAATGTATATTTCATGTATTTCACTAAAAATTCTTTCAGTGATAAACAGAAAATATGTCAAAAATAACCTTTATTTATTTATTTATTTAAAATTATTATTTTTGAATTAATTTTTAAAATGACTTAAAATTATTTTTTTTACAAAAGAATTTTTAAATTATTTCCTTTAAATTGTTATTCACTATTAGGAAACTGATCATAGAAAAACAGAAAAAATCTTTGAATGGTAATTGAATTTATTTTCTATTTATCTATTCATTTTAAAAGCAATAACTTAGTTTCACTTTTTATTTTAATATTAATTACTAGAAAGAGTTTGAAATTATTTTAGAAGGTAAAACATATAAAAGAAATCTACCCATTTTTTTAACATAAAAAAACAATTTTTTTTTCTAAAATATTTTCTCACAAACGAAAAATAAATTGATATTACTATTTTATTTTAAGATTTAAAAATTATTATTGCAACAATTATTCAGAATTAATATTGCTACATAAAAAAATATTCTGTATTAAATTGTGAAATGTCTGAATTCTCATTCTAATTAAAAGTGATTAATTACCAACTTAATTTTTTTTAGTTATTTTATGTTACAAATATATATTTCTTTTTTATTATTTTATTATTTACTTTATTATTACATTTTTTGCGTTATAATTATCAAAAAGAAAATTGCATTAACAGAAAAACCACTAAAATTCATTTATTATATCCAATACTTATGCATTTTTAAATTTATAAAAAGGAATATGAAATATCTCCTATTTAAAAAAATTGTGTATAAAAAGGTAATATATATATATATATATATATATATATATATATTCATATATATAAAGTTATATGTTATTTTTATTTTATTTTTTACTTAATAAATATACATAATCAACAAAATAACATTCCAACATAGTCGTAAAACATAAATACCAATTTAAATCATCAAATGGCATAACATAATTTTTTATTCTACTTAAAAGTTAATTATTACCAATTTATTATTATTTAAAATAAGTTTTCTACGTTAAACACTTTAGAAATTAATGCAAAGCATGTAATTATGTTATAGAAAATAGTGTTAATAAAAATTTTTATTTAACAATACTTCTGATAAAAATTACTTTTAAATTTTAAATATACTACTTAATAATTCTAAAATTTATAAGAAAAATAATTCGTTTACTTTAATTAATTTGCTAATTCATTAATTTAAATATTAAATTAATTTTAAAAATCAGGTGCATAAGACAATTACAAGTAAATGAATACATAAATAAAATAAAAACCCTTTAATATTACAATTTTCCAATCTGTCATTTACGTCAACGACATTTGCCATTCACATAGCACTTACTGAAAAGCCACACCCTTATTACCACACATAAACCTCCCCTAACCAGGTCTGACTTGTCCAGTGGTTAAAGCGTTCACCTTATGAGCGAGGGGTTGCTCGATCAAATCCCGCCTGTTCCCGCGCAGAAGTATATTCATTGGCTCTCAAAACACTTGCTAGAGTGTTTAACAGATGGCGCCACCAGTGGATTTTTTTTCTTGTGCCGGGGTTCAGCTGGTATTCGTGTGGTTAGCTATCGGCATAGTTTTTTGCCGATACCGGACCGGCTGCGTGCCAAATGAATCGGGCGGCATTCGCGCGGCGTATCAAAAAAGATACGGAACCGATAGCGGCAAATGGCATCGGTCCAATACCGCTGGTATTGGCAAGCGGCTATCGTCCTATTCCTTACCGATAGCTCTGCGTTTGCTGGGTCTGTTGATTAGAGATGTAAATTTTCCGGAAAAATATAAGTGGCGGAAAAAACCCGGTTTTTTACAAGTTTTTTTCATAAAAAAACGGAAAAATTGATTTTTCATGACTGTTTCTCCCAAATAAATTATATTTTCTTAGAGAATATTAAATAATAAACATTTTTTCCCATTCATATGTATTAAATGAAAATTATTTTCACTTTATATTACAAAATAAAAAGAAAATAGCAAAGCCTGCTTTTAAAAGTTTAGTTTTTTTTTCAACAGCCTAAGAATTTTTATTAAATGCTATTGTTTGTTATATCATATCTCTGTTGAAATGATTTTTCAGTTACGGGTTTAAATACCAATTGACCTAATGTAAAAACCTGAGCCACTATGTCTGCAGTTTGGAATGAAATAAATTATGCACTCCATTTACATAAGTATAGTTTTTAAGTAAATGATACTAGTTTAAAGAAATTATTGCAGTTTTGTCATTATTATGAATATCAGTATTCAAAAATTCCATCGTTTGTTTAAAAAATGTATATTTTTATATTATTACTTTTTTTTCTTAGAATTATAATTTTATTTCCTTTATAAAATATGTTTAGTTTTGGTATAGCTTTCAAATCTCAACTCAAAAAAGTTTTGATTTAGTTTTATAATCTAAATTCAAACAAAACTAAGTTTTACATTGGCTTACTCAGGTCTTCAACTAAAAAATAACATAGGATTTATTGACTGTTAGATTTTTACTCACTGAAACCAAATATATATATATATATGTATATATATATATATTTTTAAGTTTAATTAAATGTAATTTTTTTTTCTTTTTACCCTGAAATCTGGTATTCTATTCTTGAATAAGAAACCATATTAATAATGTTTCCACATGGTAATTTTATATTTCTAAGAGTGGAACTCAAAAGTTATGAAAACAGAACACTACAAATAGAAAATGCTCACTATTTGAGGAATTAACAAAAGCAGTTACATACAGAGATAAACTTCTACTGTGCTTTAGAAAACTACAAAAATTCAAAGTTTAATCAAGAGGGAAAGTATAATTTGGAACATAGTTACTTGTAATAAAATATGGGTTTTTTTTTTTTCATTGCAGTTCTACTTTTCTAATTCAAACTGCCCATGTTTTTGCAACATTACTGTACATTATGGAGGTAAAATGGAGGTCAATTTTAGATTCAACACCTTGAGAAAACATTGAGTTAATCAGTTATAACGAAATCTTGAAAAATGCAGCATAGTAATGCCACCTATAGGACAATTTACACCAAAAACTAAACAACATTAATAAATATTAAACTGTCTGAAGCTGTAGTTTGATTTAAAAAGAAAAATCGTCCTTGAGGTAAAGCTATCGCGATAATCTATAATAATGCAGCATTGCAGCGTCATCTCTTGAGCAATTTACACCAAAAAAGTAATGAGCACGAAGTTATGTCAAAGATTAACTTAATTTGAAATTTTATAAAAATACATACATTAGTTTGAGATGGAACTATTGTGGAAATTACGAATAATGCAGCATAGCAGCGCCATCGGTTTGGCGATATACACTAATAACTAAACATCTCGAGTAACTGAAGGTGTAACTGAATCTAAAGTTTTGTGAAATTATGTGCATCAGTTCTTGAGATAGAGTGCCCATAAAATTTGTCACATACAGAGTGGCAGATATTTTCCGAAAACCATCAAAACGTGTTCAGGACCTTCTAAAACCTTTAAATACACCAAAAACTGGAAGTCAAATTTTTCACAAATTCAATACTTACTTCTTGAAAAGGTAGATTAAAGTAATAAATGCATACATCAAAATTTTATGTTGAATTTTTAATTTTATCATTTCCATTAATCGGCATATTATTGCAGTAATTTTTCACATGAATTAATTTTTAAAAAGAGAAGTTTCATTTAATTACATATCTAGATTTTTTTCATGTAATCAAGTTTCTGTGAAATTGTGAACTTTTTGTATATATTTGCACAAAATATATTCAGAATTTTTGAATAAGAAATCATTACTATATTTAGGTTCCTAATTGAGACATTTTTAATAAGATTATTTACATACATATATGCAACTTATAAGATTCAGCTGCTGTATGGCAGGAGATTTTTTTTTCTTCAATCACTGCACATGCGAAAGATTCAATTTGTTGATTAAATTTTTTCGGAAATGTCTATTTTCAAGAGAAATTTTGCAAAGGGTCTTGCGTTTCAAACAAGGAAAAAATGTAAAGGATCCTTTCAAGTCTTCTCAAACAGATTTCTGCTCAGAGATCAGATTACCCACATTAAAATTTTCATGTGAGACACTCAACATAAAAATAAATAAAATAAAAAGTATGAGAATGCAGCTATTACAAAATTTTCACTATATTATTTCATAAATGAAATTTCAATTTTTTCAGTTCGGAAAAATTCAAAAATAGCCATCGGAAAACCCCCCGAAAAAACCGGTTTTTTCCCAATTTTTCCGTTTTTTTCCCGAGCATTCCCATCTCTAAACTTGACACTCTATTTACACTGAGTGACTTTAGCGATATTAGCTGGGTAAGTGATGATAATTTGAATTAAACATTTGCATGAATTGATATTTTACCAACCGATTTTATAAGAATAAATGTTTTTATAACAAAAAATCTTTGTAAATAAATTACGTATCAATATGTGTGTGTGTGAGGGGAGAGGAGCAGGGTGTGGTTACATATTTATATTTTTAAAACTAAATATACCATTTTAAAATGAATTATATTATCTTTAAATTGGTGTTATTTGTGCTGTTATAAAAATGCTTAGTCTCATCACGATACTTTATTTTTTTTAATCTGGTTTTAATAAGTATGCTAGCTAATTATAAGACAAACAAACAAAAAATAAATAAATAATATCTGAGATTAAGATGCATCAGGGCTCGATTTAGACTATATTCACAACAAAATTTTAGAGGGCTACTTATAAACAAATTCACGGTATGGATCCTTTTTTTCTTTGCATAGATACATAGATAACTCTAAATATCAGAAAAAAAATACATGGTCTAGAATTGTCTTCTGTTTGGAGATTTTAATGTATTAATTTAGAAACTTATTATTCAGTTAATTTAAACAAGTTAAATTAGTTCATTAATAAATAAAATAAACGCAATATGTTATTGATTAAATTAATAAGATATTGATTAATGAACAAAATTGGGTATAATAATAATTAGGATTAAAAATATGAACTAATTGAAATATTAAATTACAATTTTTAATTTAACTAAAAAGATTAAAAATTATAGCAGTAGTTAAAAATAACAAAAAGAACAATTAATAATATAGAACTAACTCATTAAAATAGATCCCGGTCAAATTGAATTCTTTATTGTCAGAAAAAACGATTGAGTATTGTACTCCAGAATCACTCATGAGATGGCGCCAGCACTGTGATCTCTTAGGCACTTCCCAAGGAATGAATGCCCGGGTACTTCCTTAGAAATTGTTTCCCAGGTATTTTCTCGGGAGTAGCGTCCCACAGTAATTGATCTGTGGGACGTTGCTGGGAGCTCATTCCTAAGAAATTCGATAATGACTCTTCCCCAGGACCTCCTGATCTTGTCACTTTAGTATTCGGAGGAATTTGGGATGACTTGGAGCTCCTGGGGAAGTATTGAGGAACTTCCGTGCTGTATGGGATACGGACAATGAGCAGAGCTATAAACAGAGCTGCCAAGTCTCCAGCTTTTTGTAACCAGTATTTTAATGCATAAATTGTTGACTTATCTAATTGAGACAATTCAGCGATTAAAGGGAACAAGATTTTCTCTAAGATAATAGTTTTGTGCCAAAAGCCAAAAACTTGGCAATTTTGTGTATGTTATTTTCTTGCAGTAATGCAGTATTTTTTATATATAATATTCTCATGTAAACTTTATTTCAAAATGTAAACAAAATTTTTGCAATTCCAACAAAATGCAATAAGAACAACATGTTTATACAATTTAAGCTTAATTTATTCAAATCAAAACTTTGCATATGAATTTACATATTAATAGTAATATTTAATGATGAATTACAAATCATACCATAACAATAAAAATTCATTTAAAAATTTAATGAATGCTTTATTGTGTACTTGTTGGGAAAGTTTAGCGACAAATTATAAAAAAAAAGTGTGAAATATAAACTTTCCAATAGACTGCAAAATACAGGTTGTTTTCACCCTAGTCTGTTTTAAAACATAAATATAATTTCAGTTATGTTATCTTGCACTATTCAGTTTCTAAATATTGAAAGATAGGATATAAAAATGTATTAAATATATTAACCAGTGTAACATTTAAATTAATAGCAATAAAAAATGTGTACTAGACATTCTCATTTTTGTGTTGTTAAAAGAAATATTTAAAATCCTTTTTTTCTTTTTAAATAGATATATTATGTTAAATACATTTCACAGAAAAAACAACTTTAACCTCTTGCGGCGCGGTATTATACCGATGAAACCACTTAAGTTTAATTCCGAAACGCCACACTTGCACCGGAATTTTGATAAAAAAATTTACGGTGAAATATAGCCTTTTCTTATAACTTCTATTATTTAAAATAAAGTTGTTTTCCAATTCCGGTGTTTATCATTGATTTCAACACTTAAGCAATGAATCTGGCTTGCGCCGCAATGGGTTAAAATATTTCTAATGTAATATTTGAATACGCATTCATTTAAAATAAATAAATAAAATTACAGCACTTTAAAAAATTGTCTAACATGCAAAATATATTTTACTGGCATTACACACAAACGCATGTTTTAAACCATTATACATACAAAATATGCCTGCTAAAGACACGCTAACTGTCAAAGTGCTAAATATCTGTTGTGAAAATTACAACTATTAATATAATACAGTTCAATTAAATTGTTACTTATGAGAAGGATGTGGATAACAATAAACGGATATTTTTGTTTCACAAATTTTTAACATTATTTATATCAAGAACTTTTATATTCGCAATTTCTTCGAGAAGATTTCTGAGCCAATCTCATGGCAAATGCAAGAAATTGCTTCCAGAGTCAATGAAGTATATTCCAAATCTCTGCTGTATGCTATAAAAAGTCACGTGGCACCGGCAATTTACCCAAAGAACCTCTAACTGATAAGAAAATAATCTATTACTGCTTTCCCCATGAACTGTTCCATTGGTTGGTGGGGATTTACATTACCTCTAAAGGAACTTTCCTTTATTTACGCTAGAAGTTTTTACCTTGACCACGTGACCATGACGTAGATGGAATTTCCTCCATTCTGTCAGCACCAAATCCTTTCCTTCCCTGGAGAATTGCTATTTTTATTTTTTCAGAAACTTATGATTTTTTTTAGCTGTGATTGAACATTATTTATAATCAGCAGAGACTTCTTGTATTTTTTTAAGTGCTAACAGCTTACATAGCTCCATCACTGTAATCATTACGAAGTTTTTTGTGGCTACACGGAACATATTTTTGGTTTCCACCATTTGGGAGAATTAAAATAAGAATTTCTGTGCCCACTTTTTGTTATACAAAGTTTCATCAACAACCGGTTAACTTAAATTTGAAATTTCATGTAGTATCAGAAACTTATTGTTTCATATTTTCATGTGCTACTATTTAATTTAAATTGAAATGTTCTCTAAATTTGAACAATGCATAGGAAATCAAACGTGAGAAAAAATTAGAATTTTCAGACGGTTCACAGATATTTTTAGGATGAGCGAAGCGAATCCTCTAATACGCTACACAAATTACATTTTGTCGTACACTTTACAAAAAAACTATACATTAATCTATATATTAAAAGGAAAGCCAGAAAAAGTCAGCACAGTTTTTTTTTTCGTCTCTACGCATCGACATTTGCGCCGGTGTCTGAGAACGTGAACCAATCACAGAAGAGTACTTACTCTCTGAAAACACATACTTCCAGCTTCCAGCCAGCAAGCGGTAAATATGGGGAAGTATTTCTTTTTCTATTCATAATTTTATTGTTCTTGGTTAATATAATGATCTTCATTTTTTGGAAAAACATTTTTTTTTTCGTTTCTCACTTTATGTAAGTTATTTTATTTCCATTTCTATTCCATTTTTTAGCCAGCAAACATAGTTTAGGCTTAATGTAGCTTAAACGATTTTTTTTTCGACAGTTTTCGATGAAATTGAAACATTTAATAGTTAATGATTACAGTTTTTATTTATTTTCTTGCCGATTAAGCATTTTCCAAATTGTAATTTTCAAATTTGTATTAAGCATGTGTAAAAAAACCAGGTTAGATATCACGTTTTTTTTTTGTTTTATTTTGTTGGTTTGTTTTGTTTTTTGTAGGGAGAAAAAAGCAGGGATTTTTGACCGATGTTATTGACTTTATGGATATAAACATATTCGCAAATCATTATTTATTTTGTGCTTCATTTTCTTATAATACTCATGTCTAGAAAACTGTGATTTTATATATATATATATATGCGATATCTGTATAACATCTGTGATTTTTTTTTCCCCCTTAAAATTTCATTTTTGAGCTAACTCATAATGTTTAGGAAGTATTTACATTACATTATTTTCGCCGAAGAATGGTGAATTGCATATGAAATGAAAAAAAGCCCAGTTTTAAACAGCTTTTGTAAATCATTAATATTTATTTAATGTTTAACTTTTTTTGTCTTGAGTTGACTCAAAGTTCCCTTTAAAAAAAAAAAACAAAAAAAAAAACAAAATATATCCTTTTTTTTAATAGTGTTCCTGTGATGAAATTTGCTGAAGTTTTTTTTTGGGGGGGAGGGACAGAGAGGAGAATATTTTGATGAAATTTGCTATGTATATATATATATATATATATATATATATATATATATATATATATATATATATATATATATATATATATAATCTCTTGATCTCTCAACAATGTTTTTCCAAAAATATGAAGATCATTATAATCAACGAAGAAAAATAAAATTATCACAAGAGATCCCTCTTTTTGCATAGCATTCATTCGTGATAATGCAGACCTTATGTACCATATTTACTGCTAGCTCTTTTTTATTATTATTATTATTTGGCAAAATTTGCATTTTTTGTAGTACCTAGACAAATTTTATGTATTTTCATGATCTTTTGACAAAATTCATGTCTTTTATGATACTAGGAAAACAATATTTGTTTTCTCAGGGATTTTTGGTGAAATTTGGCGTTTTTTCTCGCTGTCTTTCGATGTAACTTGCTGTTTTATTGAATTTATCCTTCTTCGTGACTTTTTTTTTTGTTATTTTCAGAAATTTGTCATTTTTTTCATTTCTCTTTTGCAAAATTTACCTTTTTTGTGATCTTTTGATGAAATGTGCCTCTTTTTTTCATCTTTTGACAAAATGTGTTTTTTTCTCACAATCTGTTTACCAGTATTTGCGTTTTTTGAAGTACCTAGACAAATTTTATGTATTTTCACGATCTTTTGATGAAATTCATGTCTTTTATGATACCAGGAAAAAAATATTTGTTTCTCAGGGATTTTTGGTGAAATTTGGCATTTTTTCTCGCTGTCTTTCGATGTAATTTGCCGTTTTATTGAATTTATCCTTTTTCGTGACTTTTTTTTGTGAAATTTTTCGTTTTTTTTTGTTATTTTCAGAAATTTGTCATTTTTTTCACTTCTCTTTTGCAAAATTTACCTTTTTTGTGATCTTTTTATGAAATGTGCCTCTTTTTTTCATCTTTTGACAAAATGTGTTTTTTTCTCACAATCTGTTTACCAGTATTTGCGTTTTTTGAAGTACCTAGACAAATTTTATGTATTTTCACGATCTTTTGATGAAATTCATGTCTTTTATGATACCAGGAAAAAAATAATTGTTTTCTCAGGGATTTTCTGTGAAATTTGTCGTTTTTTCTCGCTGTCTTTCGATGTAATTTGCCGTTTTATTGAATTTATCCTTTTTCGTGACTTTTTTTTGTGAAATTTTTCGTTTTTTTTTTTGTTATTTTCAGAAATTTGTCATTTTTTTCACTTCTCTTTTGCAAAATTTACCTTTTTTGTGATCTTTTTATGAAATGTGCCTCTTTTTTTCATCTTTTGACAAAATGTGTTTTTTTCTCACAATCTGTTTACCAGTATTTGCGTTTTTTGAAGTACCTAGACAAATTTTATGTATTTTCACGATCTTTTGATGAAATTCATGTCTTTTATGATACCAGGAAAAAAATATTTGTTTCTCAGGGATTTTTGGTGAAATTTGGCGTTTTTTCTCGCTGTCTTTCGATGTAACTTGCTGTTTTATTGAATTTATCCTTTTTCGTGACTTTTTTTTGTGAAATTTTTCGTTTTTTTTTTGTTATTTTCAGAAATTTGTCATTTTTTTCACTTCTCTTTTGCAAAATTTACCTTTTTTGTGATCTTTTTATGAAATGTGCCTCTTTTTTTCATCTTTTGACAAAATGTGTTTTTTTCTCACAATCTGTTTACCAGTATTTGCGTTTTTTGAAGTACCTAGACAAATTTTATGTATTTTCACGATCTTTTGATGAAATTCATGTCTTTTATGATACCAGGAAAAAAATATTTGTTTCTCAGGGATTTTTGGTGAAATTTGGCGTTTTTTCTCGCTGTCTTTCGATGTAACTTGCTGTTTTATTGAATTTATCCTTCTTCGTGACTTTTTTTTTGTTATTTTCAGAAATTTGTCATTTTTTTCATTTCTCTTTTGCAAAATTTACCTTTTTTGTGATCTTTTGATGAAATGTGCCTCTTTTTTTCATCTTTTGACAAAATGTGTTTTTTTCTCACAATCTGTTTACCAGTATTTGCGTTTTTTGAAGTACCTAGACAAATTTTATGTATTTTCACGATCTTTTGATGAAATTCATGTCTTTTATGATACCAGGAAAAAAATATTTGTTTCTCAGGGATTTTTGGTGAAATTTGGCGTTTTTTCTCGCTGTCTTTCGATGTAATTTGCCGTTTTATTGAATTTATCCTTTTTCGTGACTTTTTTTTGTGAAATTTTTCGTTTTTTTTTTTGTTATTTTCAGAAATTTGTCATTTTTTTCACTTCTCTTTTGCAAAATTTACCTTTTTTGTGATCTTTTTATGAAATGTGCCCCTTTTTTTCATTTTTTGACAAAATGTGTTTTTTTCTCACAATCTGTTTACCAGTATTTGCGTTTTTTGAAGTACCTAGACAAATTTTATGTATTTTCACGATCTTTTGATGAAATTCATGTCTTTTATGATACCAGGAAAAAAATAATTGTTTTCTCAGGGATTTTCTGTGAAATTTGTCGTTTTTTCTCGCTGTCTTTCGATGTAATTTGCCGTTTTATTGAATTTATCCTTTTTCGTGACTTTTTTTTGTGAAATTTTTCGTTTTTTTTTTGTTATTTTCAGAAATTTGTCATTTTTTTCACTTCTCTTTTGCAAAATTTACCTTTTTTGTGATCTTTTTATGAAATGTGCCTCTTTTTTTCATCTTTTGACAAAATGTGTTTTTTTCTCACAATCTGTTTACCAGTATTTGCGTTTTTTGAAGTACCTAGACAAATTTTATGTATTTTCACGATCTTTTGATGAAATTCATGTCTTTTATGATACCAGGAAAAAAATAATTGTTTTCTCAGGGATTTTCTGTGAAATTTGTCGTTTTTTCTCGCTGTCTTTCGATGTAATTTGCCGTTTTATTGAATTTATTCTTTTTTGTGAAATATTTCGTTTTTTTTTTTTTTGTTATTTTCAGAAATTTGTCATTTTTTTCATTTTTTTTTTTTTTTTGCAAAATTTACCTTTTTTGTGATTTTTTGATGAAATGTGCCTCTTTTTTTCATCTTTTGACAAAATGTGTTGTTTTCTCACAATCTGTTTACCAATATTTGCGTTTTTTTTTTTTTTTAAGTACCTAGACAAATTTAAAGTATTTTCAAGATCTTTTGATGAAATTCACATGTTTTATGGTACCAGGACAAAATTATTTGTTTTCTCAGGGATTTTTGGTGAAATTTGTCATTTTTTTCTCGCTATCTTTCGATGTAATTTGCCGTTTTATCGAATTTATGCTTTTTAGTTAAATTTGTCATTTTTTTCGTTATTTTCAGAAATTTGTCATATTTTCGCTTTTTTTCTTTGCAAAAATTACCTGTTTTGCGATCTTTTGATAAAATGTGCCTCTTTTTTCATCTTTTGACAAAATGTGCTGTTTTCTCACAATCTGTTTACCAGTATTTGCGTTTTTTTGAAGTACCTAGACAAATTTAAAGTATTTTCAAGATCTTTTGATGAAATTCACATGTTTTATGGTACTAGGACAAAATTATTTGTTTTCTCAGGGATTTTTGTTGAAATTTGTCGCTTTTCTCTCGCTATCTTTCGATGTAATTTGCCGTTTTATCAAATTTATGCTTTTTTCGTGATTTTTTTCTTGAGATTTGTCGTTTTTTTCGTGATTTTCAGAAATGTCATATTTTCGCTTTTTTCTTTCCAAAAATTACCTGTTTTGCGATCTTCTGATAAAATGTGCCTCTTTTTTTCATCTTTTGACAAAATGTGTTGTTTTCTCACAATCTGTTTACCAATATTTGTGTTTTTTTGAAGTACCTAGACAAATTTAAAGTATTTTCAAGATATTTTGATGAAATTCACATGTTTTATGGTACCAGGACAAAATTTTTTGTTTTCTTGGGGATTTTCGATGAAATTTTTCATTCTTTCTCGCGATCTTTCGATGTAATTTGCTTTTTTATCGAATTTATCCTTTTTTTGTGATTTTTGTTTGCAAAATTGTTGTTCTTTGTTATTTTTTTAAAGAAATTTGTCGTTTTTTCCACTATTTTTAGCTAAATTTACCTTTTTTTGTGATTACCTGGATAAATTTTATGTACTTTTTGAGATCTTTGGGTGAAATTTACATCTTTTATGATAACTGGACGAAATTAGTCATCTTGAGGTCTTTCGGTAAAGTTTATCGTTTTTCTCGAGCTCTTTCGATGAAAGTTGTCGTGTTGTCATGATTTTTCGATGTAATTTGCCGTTTATTGAAGATCTTTTTGCAAAATTTATCTTTTTTGTGATTATTTGATAAAATTTGCTTTTTTTCAATCTTTTGACGAAAATTGTTGTTTACTCACAATTATTTGTCGAAATTTGTTTTTTTCTCAGTTTTTTTTCATAATATGTTTGCAAATTTGCCATTTTTTAGACGTTTTGGCAAAATTTTGATTTTTGTGCAATACTTTTGCGAAATTTGTTTTATTTGGGATAGACAATTTTTTTTTCAGTTTTTTGACAAATTTTTTAGCAATCTTTTGAAGAAATTTGTTGTTTTTTGCAATCTGTTGACGAAATTTGCTGTTTTATTTTTCCACACCTATTTATAAAATTTCCGGACGATGTTTTTTTTTTGGGGGGGGGAGGTATTTTGATGAAATTTGCTATTTTTTGTAATTATTTGCCAAAATTTGCATTTTTTATGGTACCTAGACAAACTTTGGTACATAGCAAATGATTTCTAGCATTTTTTTAAGTGTTTTTTTTTGGGGGGGGGGGTATTTTGACGAAATATGCTATTTTTTGTGATTATTTGCCAAAATTTGGGTTTTTTATGGTACCTAGACAAACTTTGGTACATAGCAAATGATTTCTAGCATTTTCTTAAGTGTTTTTTTTGGGGGGGGGGGATTTTGACAAAATTTTCAATTTTTTGTGACTATTTGCCAAAATTTGCATTTTTTATGACACCTAGACAAACTTTGGTACATAGCAAAAGATTTCTAGCTTTTTTTTTTTTTTTTTTAGACTTTAACAGTTGAAAAATCTTCAAACATTTTCAAGAGTCTGTAACGTGTGTCGCAGCATTGCACCAATTCTGCGCCAGGGATCATGTCATGTTGGTGTTAAGTTGGTAAATGGAAAAGCATATTGAAATTTTTAATGAATATTAATCTTAAAAAAAAATTTCTTTAAAATTTTTTTTATAGTGGCAAAATACTTTTTTTTCTTTGATTCTTTCATATTGTTGCCGTCAAGTTTTGACGGTTTTCACCTAGCCAGAATAAATATTATCATTATTTTTTTTAATATGTGAAATTTACATGTATTTTTGATTTATGAAAAGGTAATAGAAAAGTAGTTGAAAATGCAAATGTTTATTTGTTGAATGGGGTGGGTAATGTAACAACAAATTAACCACTGAGAGGATCATTGTTATAGTTGTTGCTAAATGGCAAACTATAAATTCCGTCTTATTTTGCTGCGAAGTAAGTGAAGTATGTATATTTTGTATGAAATGAGAGATGACAGTAATTTATGATTTATTCATGTCATGTACAATTTATTGGTGTTGTATTTGTAAATGGAAAATTATCAAATGAGAGAGATTCTAATTCTATGACAGCATGTTTGAATGTAACTCGGCCAATTGCGGGTCATTTGCCTAGATGTAAAATGCAGGTTTTTCTTTTATTTATTGAAATTTTTGCTGAAGATTAGTCGTTAAAAAATCCTTTAATAGCTGGAAAATACCTTTTTTCTTTCTTCGGTGCCGTCAAGTTTTGACGGGTTCCATCTAGTTTGATTTGAAATTAAACATAAAAATAAATTATGATCTGCAAATTTGTACAACATAATTTTTTTCCAGAATAATAATAAAAAACTCTTAATATAATTAATTTATTTTACATTACAGATGCATTTTTGCAAATAAAAAACGAAACAAGTACGTTTTCAGAAGAAAAAATAAATCATGGAGCAGAAATTATAGATATCATGATTAAATAAATAAATAAAATATATCTTCATTATTCTACCAAAATATCTCCAAAACTGCTTTAAAGATTTTCAAACTATCTTCATTCTTTTTAACCATGTAATAGTTTCACGATTTCTTTTATGAAACTTTTAAAATACCCTTTTTAGGAAAAACATAGCATATTTTTTATGAATTAAAATTTGTGAACATTCAATTTTTACATATTCAAATACACAATTTATTCTTATTTTTTGAAATCATTTATGCAGACGATACTTATATGCATTTTTAAAGAATTATTATTTTTGTGTATGTGAAATGGCAATGAAAGAATTGTAATCAAATAAAATTAATTAATATTTTGTATAAATTTGCTTCGAAAATATTTTCATACCAATTTTATATCATAATTAAAAAATTTCGAGGAAATCCTTTGTTATTTGGGTGAATTTACTTTTCTAAAATTAAAATGCGCCGAAACATAAAGTAACGTTTTTGCTTCATAAAATTCTAAAAGTAATTAAAAAATATATTGTTACTTTCTAATATTTATCTTATAAAACAATACTTCGCGAATCCAAACAAAGCATGGCTTTTGCTAGTTCATATTACTTTTCATGGCACATTGTTCCTTTCAATTCTCGATGATTTTTATGTAACAGACAGATTGCCAAAGAAGAATGTTATTGAAAGAGGAAAAAATGCCTACAAACAGATTTCAATTTGCCTTTGAAGCTCTCTCATCTACAATGAGTGGATATCAAATAGGAGTCGATAATAAAACCGAGTTCTATTTTTCTTATTTATATTAAAACAATTTCATGCAGATTTTTCAGCAGCATCTTTTAGTCTCTTAGATCAGCGGTTTCCAATCTATGGGTCGCGCAATCAACGAGATTTGTCATCAAAATATATCTTTTATTTCATCTGTTTAAAAAAATATGACAATTTCAACAAGAAATAATATTTCAAGGGAAAATCTTAAATTTCCTTCTAGATTAACATACGAACAGAACAGTCAGAAATATTGAAATCAGCTTTGAGATCCTTAAGGCAATTCAACACTTCGTGCTTATGAAACATGCTTTTTCTACTTTGCTGTTTTTGAAAAAGAAGCACTGAGACAAACTGCATACGTTCCCACATTGGTAACACCAGTACCTAAAATCTCGTTGACTATAAAGTTATGTTTTCATATTAATTAAACGTATTTTTTAACTATCTTTGTAGTTTGTGCATTGTTTTAATTACTATTCACTTAACACATTGAGATTAAAGATTCTTGTTTTTGTTGATAATGTATCTTCCGTACGAAAATTTACGTTTTTCGTAGCATAGCATAGCCGAGCGTATAGATATCGTACACAAATTGCTATACTGATATACAACATCATCTTGGGTGGGTCGCGAAAATTCTTTTCACTGAAAGATGGGTCGCGTACCAAGAAAGTTTAGAAACCGTTGTTTTAGATGATTCTTAATAATCTTGTAAACTGGAACAGTAGTATATTTCGGGGTACATTTCTTTAACTCTTTGAGGAGTAGAAAAATTCTGTTCATAAGATAACTGATTGACACCAGATTTTACAAACGCATTTCTTAGAAAATACAAATCTTCTTTTTTGCACGTTCATTGTAAAAGCAAAACTTTATGAAAATATCCTTGATGCTGATTGTCAGTTTTGGAATTAAAATTAGGTGCACATAACCGTGTGATCAGTGCTCTTTAAAGCTTTAACCAGAGTTTATGGCTTGGAGGTCTAAGGAAGGTCTCCATACGTTCATACTCCGAAAAATCTAAAAAAATTACAGAATGTTCTTTTCGTGAGATATACGCTTATAAAAAAATTTTCGGCGGAACATCTGTACATTGTCCGTAAAAATATAATGAAGTTTTCATTATTTGGCGATTTATCATGAGTTGACGATGAAAAGCATTTTCAAAAAACACATTTTTATGTCAAACACACTTTAAAGAAAAAAAGTTTCATGTTCAACTTTTTAAAATAAATTATATAACTTTGGTTTTGTCAGTTTTAGTTTGTTTTAAGTATAATCTTGTTATATCGATATTTATATGTATTTATATTCAAATTTAAACATCAAAATGTGAGTTTTAAACGAAATTCAAATTTAAGTTAATTAAATTTTTTTTCAAATTGAATGTCCAGTTGAGCATTGTCAATTCGATTCTGTTGCTATGGAAACATCTGGCTTTCATTTTTGAATACGCTTAAATGTATGAAAAGAAATTCTCTGAATATGAAATTTTTATATATGAAAATATGTTTTCTAAGGATAATTACAGCAACAAACAATATATAAATGCAATACAATATATATATATATATATGTGTGTGTGTGTGTGTGTGTGTGTGTATAATATATTAAACTCATTGTTTATGTTTAAATTCATTAAATAACATTCACACCATTCTAAAAATCCAAAAGTTTTTAATTGCTTTAAGATCGTTTACTTTTGGCGGGGGAAAATGTTGTTCGCCAAATCGCGTGACACTTTCGTCTTTTCAAGCCAAATATTCGAAAGTATTTGATTTTTTACAGGTTTTTAATGTAATTCCGCCGCTAATTTTGATTGATTTTTTATTACATATATTAGTAGTTGAATTAGTATTTTTTCAAAAAATTCTGAGTATGCTCAGTATGGAGACTTTCCTTGTTGGTGCGATTCTCATCTCTTGGCATCTAAACACCGTTAAATGAACGCAATACCGGAAATAAACACTTTAGAGATATTACCACAATAAGTGTAGCCAAGAAAAGATAGAGATATTATTCCTACAGTCAAAAACCCTACCTCTTTTTTTCACTTTGTAAATGTAAATATTTGCTACTAAAAGGACTACAGTCAAAGTCCTATAATCCACACAAGTTGTGGCCAAAGGCTGTGTGGATTATGTAATATTGCAGATTATAAAGGATTATGGATTATGTGTCATTTTATTATTCCTAGACGGTGTTTCAATTCTATAATCAGTATAATATGAAAAAATAAATATGAAATCTAAAAATTAATTTAATAGGCTATATGAAAAAATGCCTTTTTTAAAGTTATTTTATTAAAAACGTTATGTGCATTTAAATTCAAAATAATTACATAGGTTCTGCAATACATTTGTTTTTTACTGTTAATAAAATAAGGGTTATATTTAAAAAAAATAAATGTTTTATTATGATTTTGTTTTTTTTTATTCTTTGTTTAAAAAATCGTATTTGGATGACTAATTTATAAATTTTCTTAACTGTTTATCAAATTGTTTACATTCGTAAAGTAACGCGAATTATAGAAAATTGCGGATTATGGGCGTGCGGATTATAGAACTTTGACTGTATTTTCTTTTAAACTATGCGGAATACTTACATGCTTATTATACCTACTTAATGAAATGATATTATACATACTTAAATGAAAAATGCAAAAATGACTGCTTGATGTTAAGATGTACATTTAACGATCAGGGTTAATATCAACCCGGTTTATTTACTTTAACCAGATTCTTTTCGGTTTAAACTGAGTTTCTTTTTCAGATATATATTTTGTTATTACATAAGCATGCATATTTATCAATAAACTAAACATTTATATATAAGTAATATTATTTCATTTAAAAGTGATTTAAAAATAAATAATTACAATCAAACATGCAAAAATTGAAATCATTGAAAAAATAAACGTTTTTAGTAAAAGCTATGTCTTATGTTCCATGAATAAAATACTCTACATAGTAAAACACTGATACCTTGAAAATCTTAATAAAGAATCTTTTGATTACCATTATTATAAATAGATATATGATGTTGTTTCATAAATATAATACACTTTCACATGACTTTTCAAAATAATTTCTTTGAAATACTTGTTACCTGAGATGTCGGATTTTGCTGTTAGAAAATTAGATGAACAAATATCTTTTACTGTAAATAAAGCTTTTTATAAAGAATTCTTGGAATGATTTGAATTCAGTCGTAGTCTTTACACGTTTCAAGAAGTATTATGCATCGACATTGGACTCTTCTGTAAAACTGACACATTAAATAACAGTAAAAGGAAAAAATAAAATAAACAGAAATATCCATTTACAATCTTTTTAGACTACTTAAAACATTCATCTTGAAAATGGAAAATAACTTTGTAAAAGTAGTCATACATTTAAACACTTAAAAAGTACCAATGAGAAAAATAACAGTAGTAAGTCTTAATTACGTCAATTAATGACTGTATATCGTAATATTACTAATATATATTCCACAACGAAAAAGTAAGAATTAATGTTATAAATAAATATTTTGCTTATAAGACGTTGCTGTATTAATAAAGACAATTAAAAATTTTGTTTACATGTTTCAACTCTTTTTAATCGAGTCGTCTTCAAAATGTAAATAGAAAATAAAATTAAAAACATTGAAATTAAATTGTTGAAATTAAATTAAATATATCACGCGCTTTTTAGCTAGAGCACGGACAATTTCCAAATTAAAAAGCGCGTGATATATTTAATTTAGTTTCAATAATTATTTATTGCAGTTTTTCACACTCATTATGTTTGTAATTTTATTTTCTATTTACATTCTGAAGATGATTCGATTAAAAAGAGTTGAAACGTGTAAATAAAATTTTTTAATGCATTTTAAATGTTTTTATTAATACAGCAATGTCTTATTAGCAAAATATTTAATTTTAATATAAATTCTTACTTTTTCGTTGTGAAATATACATTATTAATAATATGATATATTTAAACAGCAGTCAGATTTAATACCAGGCTCTTTTCTAAGCTATGTTATGCTTCGCGACAGTTACAAAGCGTTCCATTAGCAAGATCGAATGCTAATCCTTTCGAAACAAAGTCAGAATGAAAGAATCCAATAGACACTGCATCAGTAAGGTTGATTCAGAGCCACACACAAAGGACTTTTTTGGACAACAAGAATAAAGTATAAGTATGCAGCTGTGACATCTGATATATAAACCAGGAATCATTGAAGGAAAAGGGATTCCGAAAACAGTTTAAAGCGTTTTCTGAACAAATGAAGGAATGTTTCTGAAAAAAATTGTTATAGTTTGATATATGTTTGGCTAAATGGAGTTTATTTGTAATGGAACTATGGAAAAATTGACCGGTCATACCAAAAGTTTGTTAAAATGAGTTTTGTTATTCAGAAACTCGACTTTGTTTTAATAAGCCTAGAAGTTTACATTTATTTAAAAAGAATAAATTTTAATGCTCAATTATACAATAATTGCATATTTAAAAATGTAGGCATTAAAAAAAAACTTTTGGTCGGGCTAAGCCAAATTTTGTAAAGGCCAGGCCACACTGAGACAGTGATTTTCACATGCGCTGTGTCAAAACCAGAACTGGAAATAAAGGCTATGCAGAATGCAACTTGCCGCGGCTCGGTATGGAAAAAAATAAGTTAATAGTGGCCCAGCCCGATGCATCACGAAAAAGTCCATCAAGTCCAGGCTGGAGACAAAAAAAGGTATGGTCTGGGTTTGTCCCAAATACGTGAATAAAGGTAGGCCCGAGACCGGCTCAAGCAGATCTCTGATTTAGATGTTTGCTTAAATCAATCTTCTCAAATTATTTCTCCTCACTATGCATCGAAAAAGAGTACTTAAATGGCCCTTAAGAGAAAATTTATGTTTCATGTCTCACACACAGAAGGGTTTTCTGCAGTAAGAATTAACAGTTGTGGACATTAATTAATCTTTTAAAAAAACTATTTGTTACATATCTTATACACAAAAAATTTCTCACTGCTATGAATAAATAAAACTATATTTAGATTACTATTAAGAGAAAAGTTTTTGTTTTTCAAAAAAGTTTTCTAAGCAGTATGAAAGTATTCTTGAATGAATCTTTTGAGATATTTACTTTTGTTACATGTCTCTCATCACGAGGCTTTACTTGTATGAATTAACAGATGTCTACTTAAAGAATTCCGATGAGAGAATTTTTTGTTGCATATCTCACACACGAAAGGTTTATAACCAGTATGAATTAACATATGTGTGTTTAAAGAACTCTTTCGAGAAAATTTTCTGTTGCATATCTCACACACAGAAGGTTTCTCACCAGTATGAATTAGCAGATGTCGTCTTAAATCATTCTTTCGAGACCACCTTTTGTTGCATATCTCACACATAAAAGGTTTCTCACCAGTATGACTTAACAGATGGCTGCTTAAATGTGTCTTGCTAGAGAATTTCTTGTTGCATATCTCACAAACAAAAGGTTTTTCACCAGTATGAATTAGCAGATGGCTGTTTAAATTACTTTTTTGCGAGAAATTCTTGCTGCATATCTCACACACAAAAGGTTTTTCACCAGTATGAGTTAACAGATGTTGTGTTAAATTACCCTTTTGAGAGAAATTTTTGTTGCATATCTCACACCAAAACATTTTCCCTGTTAGAAGCTAGAAGTTGATTTTCTAAAAATGTTTTGCAAAGAAATATCTTTCTGCTTATTTCAGACTTTAAAGATAGTTTTGATTGATTTGATGGATATCTAACTTTGTACCTCTATGCATCTGCAATAAATAGAAATAACTTAATCAATTTTAATGATTCATTAAAAAATAATAAGAAAAAATATTTTCTTCATTTAAAATAAAAATCAATCTATTATACTGAATTGAAATAAAGTCTGTATCATACCATTAAAAAGTACAGTAGAAAACTAATTATCTGATGCTTGGAAAATAAAGGTGCATCAGGTGTATTTCGTACGTATATAATGATTAAACAATATGGAAAATTATTACTTGTAAACTAAATACCTTTCATATAAACAAATGGAGTACGTCTGATTATATTCATTTTAATTAAAATTCACTTAAATCACAGACAATACAAATAACTGAATTACAAAATAAAAGTATTAAATAGCAATTTCATAAAACGTTTCGGATTATTTCTAAATCCCTCATCAGTTATTTCAACATATAAGTCAATCAAATTATAAAAACAACAAATAGAAAACATCACAACAGGTTGCCAAAAAAAGAAAAGAAAATTATTGTTAAATGAGAAGCGAATACTCAATTGGTACCGCTGCAGCTTCATTAATTGCGAATGCATTTGTTTTCGAGAACCACGCCTCAAAAAAGATACGGCTCGCGTTATTGTTACAGTTGGATCTAATTAAGAAATAATTTTTAAAGTTAGGAAAATGGTCTGTCATAATAGAATGGTCAACTATCTTGGAATTTAAATTCTTATTCCTTGTTTATGTTGTATGGAAAATGTTTCTTTTTGTTATATACAATATACAAATAGAAATGGTTCTTATGAAAATATATAAGTAAATAACAGACGCACAAAAAATAAAAGAGAATTTTTTTTAATGAAATAACTAGTACAATTATTTTTCAACATTGAAAGAACAAAATTAACAATCATATTAATACTATTATTTCTTTTGTCATGGAGCATTTACTAGCATATAACTAATATTGCTAAACTTACTGATCCCAGATTGTTTCTAATTTTTTTTAAAGAAAAGAAACGTTTGAAAATTTTCTTCCAAGACCAGCATTACTTCCTGGCAATGTGTTTAATATAAAATAAATATTGGATATAGTTTTTGATTTTGAATTTTAAACTGAGATTTTAAAATATTCTAATAACTGATTATATATGAAATTACACAATCATATTATAATAGAAATTCCATTTATTACATTATACTCCTTTTTCCTAATAGAAATTATTTTATTTTTAAATAAGCACTATACATAATATTTTATTTTGTTTATTTATCCTGAATAAAATGAACTTAAGGAATTTTATATCCATAAAAAAATCTCAGATTATGTCCTGAAATGTGTTTCTGCAAGTTGTTGTCAGTTTTGGCAGTTAAAATCGGTAATAACCATTTTCTGCCGGTTAAACCCAGCTCTGACAAGACGACAGGGAAAAATCACAAAAAGCACATTTTATTTAAAAAAGAAAATCAATTAATAACACCCTTAGTAAATCTTAGATAAAAATTAGAAAAGCAACAATATTTCAAATAACTGCATTGCAATTATAATACGTCGTCTAAAAATCAACTAAGCGCAGAATAAAAATGCCTCTTTAAGAGCAAAATTTAAAATTCAGTTTGAAAGTAGAGAAATAGATTTGGAATTGTCACTAATTTATTATAGCAATTTTGAAGCATTACAATAGACGCAGGCTGGTAACAAATACCTGATGTTAAATTCCCTCTTTATTTCAAGGCCAGCAATAAAATAATGACATTTTCACAAATAATTCTTCCCACAACACTTATCTAATGGCCCACAATTAATTAAAACCGATATGAAAAGAAGATGTGAACTAAAGCCATTTTATTAGATCGTATAAACGTCTAAAATAAGGTCATTTGTCTACGAGATAATAGCTAAGAAATCAGTTTATTTTCATAACAAATTAGCATAGTACATCTGTATTAATTTCTTATAAATTTATGAAAGACAATTTTGTATTATAATATTTTCACTTAAACAAGCCACATGTTCATGGAATTGAATAGTGAGTCCCCAGTGTAGGAGATTTAATAAGTTCAATCTAAAAGAAGAGAAATTAATTTGGTATAATCAATTTATTAAATTGATTTTAAAGTAGACTGGTAAAGTGAGAGAATTGAAAGTAAGAGAAACTGGCTAGTCTCAAATATCTTAGGGTAAAATTCCCTCCTATTTCGAGGCCAGTAACAAACTAATGACAATTTCACAGATAATTCCTTTCACAACACAATTCTCATTCGTCTACAATTAATTAAAGCAGATAAAAAAAAAGAAATGTAAACTAAGAACATTTTAATAGGAATCATATAAACATCAGTAACAAATTTATTTTTCTACAAAATAATAAATTAAAAATCAATTTACTCAATTTAGCGTAGCCAATTGCAACAAATTCACATAGAGTGTACATGTATTACTTACCTTATATATTTATTAAAGAAAAATGTGCTACAATATTACACTTAAAATATATTAAATTTATAATTAAAGAATATACATGTTCATGGAACTGACTGATCAGGCCCCATTGACACAGATTTAAAAGGTTCAATTAGTTTAATTAAGTTTTACAACAATCGAAAAGGTAATTGAAAAAATTATCAAAAAGCAAAGTTTTAAAATTATCTAGTTTTTTTCTCATTGTCTTCAATATTTAAAAATAATTCTTTTGATGAGCATAGTGCTTTACATTTTCAATATTATTGTTAATTTCTTAAGCAGTTGACTGTATAACCTTTTTAATTTTTTTCAAAGAAATATTTTTTACTTTATTTTCAGTGTATCATCGAGTGTTGAATATATATTATTAAAACTATGAATGTTTTCGTAATTTTATTTATAGACTTGCATTTACAAATATTTCAGATGACGACAAAAGCTATACATCAAAGTTCCTTCACATTCTCCTGCTAAAAATTAAAATTTTACAAGTAGTGAACATTTTCTTAGGAATAACAATACTCCCAGGAACAGTTGTAATTTTGCAAGAAGAATTATTATAAATAATATATTTGCAGTGAAAACAGACTCATGAATAAGTTGTTAAAATAGAAAAATATTTTGTTCAATTAAATAAGAAAAGAATACTTGATTAGAAAACAAAGTTTTTCTAAATAAAGACTTACTTACGTAAGGTAATTTTTTTACATTAATCCAATACAAAATAAATAAATAATATATATATATATATATATATATATATAATACAATTAAAAATTTATTGTTTCAACTCCAGAGTATGCATGTGGTTTTGTTTAATTTAACACTATATCTTCTAATATATGACTCAACTATTAAAATTTTCTTAAAATTTAATTGCTCAAAGGAAGTTATAAATCCCTTCATTTTACATATACAGGTTGATTGAAAAATAAATGTCCAAATTTTAAGAGGTGGCAGGGGGGGATCAAAATAAGCATCATCAGAATTTTTTTCATATAATGTATGGCCAGAAACGAAGCACATAAGCGCCATCTATTTGTGCTGATATGTTATCTTTCCATTGCACCTTTCACATTTCCCTTTATTACCAGTGCTTAAAAGTGCCATTTCCGAACCTATATTCTAAGACAAAGAATGTTTGTTTAGGTTCCCTCTACCATCTTTTGAAATTTATCCAGTTAGTTTCTGATCACCCTGTAGAATAACTTGGCAAAATATATAATGCTATTTTATGTAATATATAATTCAATTATTCTACTCAAAAAAAAAAAAAAAAAAAAAAAACTAATCTTTTTATTTTACAGATAGAATAACTTAACAAAATACACTGGTATGTATATCTACACTGAAAGTGAAAGGGCCACATGCACATATCTATTTAATTTAATTAACTACAATAGATTCAAATAAAAAAAATTTTATTCCTAGAAATACATCACTTATTCTAAGAAATGTAAACAATTTTTTTAATCAATGCTATTTAAAATACAGTCAAGGACCGACACCCATTATCCACAATTTTTTATAATTCACGTTACTTTAAGAATGTAAACAGTGAAATAAACAGTTAAAAAAATTTACAAATTCGTGATTCAAAAATGATTTTTTAAAACAAATAATTAAAAAAATTGAAAAAAAAAATCATAATCAAACATTTGCGTTTTTTTTAAATAAAGCTCTTTTATTTTTTTAACAGTAAAAAAACTGTATTACAGGAAATATGTAATTATTTTTATTTTTAAATACACAGATATCAATTTTTTAATAAAATATCTTTAAAGAGGCATTTTTTGAGATAACCTATTAAATTAATTATTAGATTGATGTTTTCATATTATACTGACTGTAGAATTAAAATGCTTTCGAGGAATAATAAAATAATGTATAATCCATAATACTCTATAATCCACAATATTTCATATTCTGCACAACCTTTGGCTCCAACTTGTGTGGATTATAGAACTTTCTGTGTGGTTGAATGTTACAATGCTATTTGTATTCCATTTTATGTTTTAATTTTTATTTATTTTTTGCATAATTTTTAACTATTTTGTAGAAAGTAAAACAATTCAATAATAAAGTATTGAATAATTTTGCATTGTAGTGAAAGTTTGAATATTACATTTTCATTTAACAAGACTAAAATTAAATTGAATTGTAAGCAATGTTACACAAATTTCCCAATAAAATTACATGTGTAAAGAGAATAAGGCAATACAATCTGCATGTGAATGCTATCATAGATTTTTTCTATAAATGAATATAACTTTTTTGCCCACCCCCATATTTAATTTCCTAAATAGAGAAAAAAGGGACACATGTTAAAAACAACCATTTCATCTCATTAGAATCTAAAGAAAACCTTTTAAAAATTGTCAATAGCTGATAGAATTAAAATAAATTATTAACAATTTTTATAAGATTTTTATCTTTTTGAAAATTTTTATTCTTATGAAAATGTGAAAATTTATAAAATATTATACTATTTTTTCAAACACTCACTAGTTATAATGTAAATTTATTGAGAAAGGAAGTCTGTGAAAATATCGAAACTTTCTTTGTAAAAAGGGAGAAGTAGAAGATATGTCATTGTGTAAAACTCACAAAAACAGGCAATTTTTCACAGACTAGAGAATTGTCCAACTGAATAGAAAAGTAATAAAAGAGCTTTACACCATGAAAATGCAATATTAACAAGAAAGTTAAAATGACAGATTCACTGAATGGCGTAAGAAAAATGTTGTGAAATCCAAAACTAAACACACATGAAAATAAAATAATGAATGTTTCAGTCATCATTTATGATCATCTTCAGAAAGAGTTTTATATTCAGGGTTGCCACTCTAATCTTGAAAAAGAATCCCCTGTGTTTTCCCTGTACTACAACCGTTTATTCTATGTTGAGTGCGCAAAAATAAGCACGATGCCACCAAGAAGTGAGTTAAAACTCAGTTTACCCAAATAGGCGAATTTATTTGGATATAGTAGCAAAAAAAAATTCCCTGTGTTTTCCAGTTTTTTTTAGGATTTTTTAAAAATTCCCTGGATTTTTCCTGTTTTGGGAGAGGATTTTAAAATTCCCTGTGTTTTCCTGCTTTTCCAGGTTCTCCAGGTGGCGTGGCAACCCTGATCTTGCTTTTAAAAAATCACCCTTTGTTCATTACATAAATTTGCGATTTTTATTTTCAAATATTGTATAAATGAAAAGTCATTTACTTATTAGAATCCACTAATTTTTAAATTGGTTCAAATGAGAATCATATATTAAAAAGACATAAATAAACAAGCATTTATGTGATTGTGAAAAAGATAATAAAATATGAAAAAAAAAAAAAAAAAAAAAGACACTGAAGTAAATTTTTTCACGAAAACTTCTGAAGCAAATTCAACATTTTTTAAAACATACTTTTAGAACTTTTCGAATTTTACAATAAAAGATTAAAAAAGCCAATATTTTCCTGTTTTAAATTAAGAGATACTAATTGTTACCTCAATTTAAAAAGTTATTCAAGCCACAACAGAGTTAAACTATAAATTTAAAAAAAATTAAAATGGGAAACAGTATGCTTAAATGATTTTGAAAAACATATTTTTTGCCCTATTACCTTTACTAAAAAAATAATTGATTTTTCATGAAAATCAAATGATAAAAATATAGCTAATTAGTCAATGAAAAAAGATTATAATTGAAACCAATTCAATAGCCCCCTAGAAAAGGTATATACCTACCTTTGTCCTAGCAATGTGACCTTGCAACTATTGTTGTCACCTTAGGTACGTATCAAGAATATGAACAAAAGAAATTTAAATCATGGTGCTGAAATCACTTTTTCTTGATAAATCATGTGAAAGTCTGTCGAGAAATACATGTTTCTACGAACATCTGCTAGACTGTGAAAAATAAATAAATAATACCAGAAAGTGAAAAATCTTTAAAAAATATATATTTTTTAAAAATGAGTGAAGATTTGAAAGTTATTAAAATATCATACACAATACAGTCGGCAAAGTACAGAAATGCTAAATGTGAAATGCATAAATAATAATTACAATTTTTTGACTACCATTAATTTCCTTTTATCAATTAATGACAATACCAATCAATCTAACTAAGTAAAGTTCATGGAAATTTTGAAGTAGCAGAAAATTTTTTTTTTATCAAATCTTTTTGGAGATATTGGTAAGGATCACTTTCTCATGTATAAAAAACATTCTTGCAAAATTTTTACTTTGAAAACACAAAACATTTATTGGATTTCTGCAAACTAAAAAAAAGTAGCTTCCTCTTTACATGATTACAAGTAAATGTATTAGAAAGAAGAAAAAAACTAAAAATTTAGCTTTTGAATCTCGGAGTTTACATGGGTTGGGTTTTTCTAGCTTAAGCCTTGGCCTGCCAGACTCGTCTTATGGACCCAATAGAAAAAAATAGAATTAGTTCAGATACAATAAAATCAAGCTGAATGCGATACAATAAAGAAATTGTTTTGAAAATTAGTATTTTTATATCATAATTTATAAAATTCTAGGAACATGTTGAAATATCCAATAAAAACGAATATATTTTAACTGTACATAATTGGTATATTATTTTAATTTTTTGTATGCTTTTTTCAGTTAATCTATTGTGGAATATTAATATGAAAAAGAAAAGTACCTTATTCTATGGAATACAAGTATTGTATAAACTTGTACGAATATTTTATTTCTACATTAAGATTTTGAAATGAAAATGTTTAGATGCCACAATATTATTTATTATAACAACTTTTAATGCTTTTAGTTTGTTCCGTTAATCATTTTTAAGAAAAGAAAGAAATCATTCAGCATAACCTAAACTATCCCTCATAGAAAAGTACAGCAAAGATTTGTTTATTTGTGCAGTGAAGTGAAAACTGCTTTCATCACAAGATACCTATTTTTCCCACCAAAACTAACAATGCATTTTTAAAGTTAATTTAACATATTTTCTGAGATTAAAAAACATAAAAATGGAATCAAAATGCTCAACTTTTTGTATTCTATAAAAAAAAATAAGGTAAATTAGAAATGTACAATTTCCCCATTGAGAGAGAATATATTTCTAATGTGTAGTGTATGATAAAAAGTCATGAAAGTAGTCACCATGGCAGGATATTTAAACCAAAATCATAACATTTTACCTACAAAATGCATTTTTGTGATGAATTCTTCATAAAAATTATGAGCATTTCATTTAAATTTCTCTTTTAAAAAAAAATAATAATCACCAATCTTTTATTATTATTATTATTATTATTTTTAGCACAAATACAGTTGAAATTTGTTAATGTGAAATTTTGTTTTCACAAAATGATACTGAGGTCCAGTCATATTAGTCTGAAAATCAGTGTATTGCTTGCTGTAGGATTCAAGTGTATTTTCCTAATGGGGATTCTACACACACTTGAATACACCCATACTGTAATATGGGAAGTCGTTTTCAAATTTCTCATTTAAATTTGAATATTTAAAAAAAAAACTTTTTTTGCATACAATAGCTGAGATTGATTGGCTATTTTTAACTTTTTTGATTTCAGTTGCAGAATTTTTTGGAAAGATACTTTCAAATTCGGAACTGCTTTTGAAAATGAAAATACTTTTTTAAATCTGAAACTCAAAAGCAAAAAAGTAAATAATTATCAAGTTATAGATAAAACTCTGCAATCATATGTAAAAAAAAAAAAAAAAAAAAAAAAAAAAAGAAAAGAAAAGAAAAGAAAAGAAAAAAGAAATAAAAGAAAACTTTTTAAAAATATTCATATTTAAAAATTCAAAAACAACCTGTTCGTAGGATTAACATTGCAGAAAGGGATTTTCAAGTGAGTGATGAGTCCCGTTTAAATATATGTATTCTTATATGTAGATTTCAATAAATAGCATAAAGGTACTTCATTATGATATCAATTATTTAAATATTTAGTTTCAATTCAACAGAAGACAATCAAATTCAGTTAATGAGCAAAAAAATCTCTTAAAAGTAAACGTAAAATAATAATAAATTAAAACCAATTTGATGCATCCGAATTGAAATTTGAATAATATTAGACTAAAATACTTAAAAAAAAAAAAATAATAATAATAATCGGAATTATCTATTTTAAAATAATTTAATAATGACTCAATGATCGATCAGCATAAATGAAAGTTGCGTCACATTAAAGTTCGTGTAGTCATTATCAAATAGCAAATTGTATAGAATTTAGTTGATAAGAAAATAAAGAAACTACTCTACCTTAGTATTAAAAAGAAGTTGATTACAATAGATTTATGTTTTAAAAGTTAATTGATACAACAACGGAAGAGACAATGACGCCAATAAAAGAATGAATCGTGAGAATGAGTCATTGAGAGTGGTATTGATTCTTCTGGTTCTTCAAACACTTTTGATTTGATTCATTTATCAATCTAATTCAGCCATCATGATTCAATAATTGCGTTGGCGTCGCTTTGCAAGAAAAACATATATATATATATAATATTTAACACGCATCCTCTGATGTAATGATGACTAATTTTAAAACATAAACTTGGTTATGCAACCTCTTTAAAATAAGTTAATGGTAGGATGTGTTTCTTCTTTTTCGCTTCACTAAAAATTCTCCAACTTATGACTTGATCCTGTTATAGCAACGAAATTTCATTTATCGCAACTTTTATTTTTACTGAATTTTAACCATTTAAAATATTATGAAAAAGTTTCTTCTGGCAGGATTTTCATTTATCTATTTAAATATAGTTATATATCTATTTAAATATAGTTTAAGTTACGATTTCTGTGTGAGATATGAGTGATTCGTTTGAATTTTGATGAAGAGGTTGTTTTAAATGTTTAATTTTTTTATCATTGTATTGCTCACAAACTGAATTTGTCTGAATTAAGTTAATTGAAAAAATTTTTAAATGATTAACCCTAAAATATTTGTTCCTAACAGTAATTAATCACATAATAAATTTCTAAAATTAACCCAAAATGTTAGAATAGTACTGTGTCTGCACTGATAAAAATTACTTTTAATTGTTGTCTTACTTTTAGCAAAAAAGTTCTCATATCACCTGTTCCAGAATACACTGTACCAACAGTGATGCCAATTTCACTATATCAGGATTCCTACGGGTCAAGCAATAAAAAAAATTAGGCAAAAAGTCAGGGCAATTTTTAACACTTGAAGTGATTAGGGAATGTTTCATAAACTGATTTCTTTCATCATCAGCAGTCTGGTTGTAAATGGAGAAAATTTGAATTAATTATAAATCCATTTTTAAATAAAATGTATAAAAACTATATAACAATAGCATCGTACGAAAAAAATAAAAAAAATTAATTCTTTCATTGCATAGTTTTCTTTTAGCATTTATCTAATTTAAAATTGTCTATTGTGTTCGGTATTACAACAATGGATATATATTTTACATGGATTTTTACTGAGAAAGATCAGGTAATTTTTTTTTACCAGAATTGTTTAAGAACCATTTAATTACAGTAACTGTTATACATATGTAAATGACAGTGGCTGAAAATTCAGTTTTTCAATTAAAGTTAATAAAAACAAACAAACAAAAAAACCTGATAAATATAATTTACAATATGAAGCATTTAGATGAGCAGCATTCGACTATTTTATGTTCTTAACTCACCATTAACATTTACATTACTTATCGTTAACCCAGACTTTTCTGCTAGTATACCATAACGAAAATTAAGATTTTTTTAATAAACAAAAGTTTAATAAATATGCAATAAAACTGCTTATTAAAAAAAAAAAAACTTGCTGAAACTATTGAAATAATACTAATAATTGATAATATTTTTTCAATTTAAAATTGTATGCTTATCAGTAAGCCCCCAGCTACACACACTGAAATGTATATGTATATATATCTTGATTAATAAATAGCATAAATTTTAAAGAAATAATATTGTCCAATGTGTTTTAAATCTGTCAATAAAACTTGTAATCAAAAGATGAAAGCTATTTTTATTGAAGGATAAGTTTTCGAAATGCCTTTTAGTGCTTCATAATCTTATTTTTTGTATATGTTAATGTAGTTTTTAAATAATTTTGATACAAAGAAAAATAAACATAGTCAATATCCATTTTTAAAGCTGTACAATGATGATGATCGTTCAGCATTTTTTTTCACAAATGATGCTAACTTGGTTAACGAACAATGAACAAAAAGCTGCATTTTTCAATTTCAATAAACAATTTTATTTTACTTGAGAGGTGTAACAAAAAATTAAAACCAAATATTATTGGCATGTTTCCATTCCAATCTAATAAGAAAAATTATCATAATGAAAATAAAAATACAAATACTAATCATTTCACAGTCAATACAAATGGCACATGATAATGAGATGTAAATTTTTAAATATTGACTGTTTTTTACCGTAATGTATTGACAGTGAAATGATTTGTATTTTTATTTTATGATGATTATGGTTCTTATTAGATTGGAATGGAAATATGCCAATAATGCTTGTTTTTAATTTTTCATTACACCTCTTTCAAGTTAAATAAAATTGTGTATTCAAGTGTTTATATGAAAAGTGTGTATTTCTTAAAACCTTGTGATTTAAAAATCCAAAAGAAGTTCTTATGCATTTTTCCAGCACGTTTTTTCTCTGAACAATATTTGATTCATATTTGAAAAATAACGGAGCTGTCTCTGAAACACCGGTTCTAAAAAAGGCTGGTTATTGAATGAAGGGGAAGCATTGTTAAAATGTTCTTTACACCCATTGGTGTTTTTTAACATTACATGAGTAAACAAAGACAGAATAGCTTTAGGTTATTTGTATCATCTCCTTTAAGCCTTATAATCCAATAGTTTATATATTTATTTGAATGAATAACAAACGGGAATGACTTTATACCAATGTGTCTTGTTTACAGTTTATACCAAGTTGTTTTCAAATCAATTTCTTTTACGCATCTCAAATCAAAATTAAGCCTAACATAGCTGCATCTTATCAGAGGCTGTTAAGATTAATGGGTTTGCCAAGGATGTGTTATACTGTAATTTTATTATATAGATATATATGGTACAACTTGATTATCCCTCATCAATTTTGCCAAATTATGTAAGATGACATAACTTTTGTATTTTAAATAATGGAAGAACAAATACATTAGTAAAACATAATCAAAAATACAAATAAAATGTTCAAATCCCTAGATGATGTAACAAACATGTGTATTGTAGTTAATGTCAAGTACATGTAACATTTACAATCATTCACTATTGACATATAATCTTAGAGTTTGGCGATACGTTTTTGGTCGAAGGGATAACCAAATAGTACCATATATATAAGTAAAGGTCATGCTTACTAACATACAGTCAAAGATTGATAATCCACGCACCCATAATCCACAATTTTCTATAATTCGTGTTACTTTATGAATGTAAACAATGAACTAAACATTTAAGAAAATTTAGTAATTGGTAAGGAAAAAAATGATTTTTTAAAACAAGCAATAAAAAAACTGAAAAAAATCATAATAAAACATTTATTTTTTATTAAAATAACTTTTATTAATAGTAAAAAAGGGATTACAGCATTACAGAATATATGTAATTATTTTTATTTAAATGCACATATATATAAATTTTTTTAATAAAATAACTTTAAACAGGCATTTTTTGAGGTAGCATAATAATTATTAGCTTTCTTATTTATCTTTTCATATCATCTGATTAAAGAATTAAAATGCTGTCTAGAAATAATAAAATGGCGTATAATCCATAATACTCTATAATCCACAATTTTCCATAATCTGCACAACCTTTGGCCGTAACATGTGTGGATTATAGAACTTCGACTGTACTTTTGTCAATTTACTTACTATGTTTTTGCTTTAACGCTCTTTGCAGGAATAGCTGGCATAGACAAATCATATTCCACAAGAATCATTTTTAGGTATCTTATTTAACTCATGATCATAATGAGAGTAGGACCAAACTCTAGAGTGTGGATTAAACTTGAATATTATTGTTTGAAATTTCGTTGATCAGTATGATGTTAGAAATGCTGCAGTTGGGAAAGATGTCAGATTTTCACTGAAAGCATAGCAAAAGATTTAGATAGTACTATTTTTAGATTTCTTACTTTAAAAATAAAAACAGGACCGGTATAAGATCACTTATGTGATTTGATGGGTTTGTCTGTCTATATGTCATAGCTGTTTATCTTATAAATTTTAAATGTGGAAAGTTAAAATTTGGGACAAGTAATAAAATTACACATACTTATAGATTATTAACCTTTCACAAATATATTTGAGAAAAATATAGAAGGGTTAATTAAGTTATTTAAAAATGAAAATTCTTTTTTTATATCATGAAATCTCTTATAATAAAAAACATTGTTTTAAATTTAGGTATTATATTTTTAAAAATATTATTGAAAATGTAATACAAGAGTATTGTCCCTCCCCATAAATTTCGTATCTGCTGAAATAAAAATTATGAAATATTAGGAACAATAGAAGTGTATTTACTCCTTCCTGGAAAACTAAAGTGATTATTACCCTAGATGACATTGTTTTAATGAAAATGACATTTTTCCATTACTCACAAATTTCACATTTCAGGTTTTAGCAATGATGTTAAGGGACACTCGAGGTACATTTCATCATGGAACTTATCCAAGTTATGAATAATTAACCAAGATAATATTTTTTATGACACAGACATAACATGGGTGGCATATTTTATGTGTCAAAGGCTTTTGAAGCCTAAGTAATAACTTTTAATGATATACATGTGCAATGCAATGCCCAGGTTTTTAATTAGTAATATATTTATATAGAACTTTCTGTGAGCAAATAATGCTCACTTTTGGGTTATTATAAATTAAACTAAGGAAACATGATTCTTATTTTTGGTGCTCCTCGATTATTGTATCACCCTTGTGTATAAAAAAAAAATTATTGCTAAATTATATGATTTAATGCCAAAAATGCATAATCATGGCTTCAGATTCGCTTGATGTTGTATTCCTTTACCCATATATTTTTTTATATCATTAAGTGTTTTATTTTTTATTTTTAATGAAATTTTACTGATTTATCTGTTATTTTCTTAGTTAAAATGAAAATTAGTACATCATTATATAAAAACAGGAAAAGTCATTTAAAAAAGTGTTGTGATTCATAATTACATACAATGAATCAATTTCAGCTGACATCACAAACATTTTTTCACCAGACAAGAACAAAAATTAAGAAAAATAATATGTATACATAAAAAATAGATATACAAAGTTATTTTATTCCTCTTTTCATCAATATATTGAAATGTTATTTTGGTATTTTTTGGTTAGCCAGGCACTTGGGTTATATATGTCACTGTGATGCTGTATTTCAGAATGTTTACTACTGTACTATTAAGTGCAACTTTAATATTTTTAGCACACATCTTTTTCTTTCCTCATTTTAAATGGAATTTGGGGCAATCTGAACAAGCATTGGTCCCAATTAATTCAGATTAGCAGACTCCTAATGTATTTCATTTTTTTCCCAAGAATATATCAGGAAATCTCTTATCAGTGATGTAAAGCAAAAAGTTCATTATACTTCTTAAATTTACTAACATGTAGACAGTTTTGTATACAAATTATGATTTTTTTAAAAAGTGTATTTTTGAATATAAATAGCTTTTAAATTAATATATGCATACTTACAAACTATACACCAGTTTCAACTGATGTCAGCCAGACGTATTTTTGTTTGACCCCCAAATTTGGCTGATTGTGATTGGTTAGCTCAAAATACAGGCTATGAACTGTCGATTATGATTGGTTGGATAAAACTTCGGAGGCATGTGATCACGTGGTTGAAACTGATCCATATTTTGCTTCATAACATACCAATAAGAAAATTGCAATCAGTTGACTTACTTTTTTTTTTCTATAAACTTTAATATATCGATATAAACTAATTAGTACCACCAACTTGGGCCACTTTCTCTTTCTTCCTCTGATATTTTTTGTTATTAAGAAATGTTACATATGATTTTTTAATGTTAACATTGAGTTGTAATTAATTAACATGAAACAATAAAGCAAACTGTATTGTTTTAAAGAGGCAATTTCTTATTTTTTAACTATTTGTAAAGTTTCAGAACAATGTAATCCCTGCTGTGGATTTCTTTTGTCCATTATTCTAGTTTCATACAGGTTGTATGCTTTTCATGTGTTGGACGTCTGAAACTCGCTTACAATAGACTCTGCTGATGTATTAACACTGCAAACTCAATATATATATATATATATATATATATATTTACATTTAAACAGAATAAACCAATTTGTAAATATGAAAGAACATGTGAAACATTCTTCTTTATGCAATCCTCAGCTACTAGAGGAAAAACAATTAGTGTAACATTTTTCTACAGTAACGTTTAAAAACAATATCACTTGAAATATTTTTTAGAAGATTTTGTTGTATAGAAGGCATTTCTAAGTAATTTGGGCTATTTTGGTGCAAACCAAGACTTGATACAAAGTAGCTTCAGAAATTAGCTTTCATGTTAGTTCTATGGAAACATAAACATATCGTGTCAAAATGACAAGATAAAGGAAAAACTATAATCACTCATGGGTTACAGATTTCAAAGAATAATAATTTGACACTTACCTTATTTGTAGTTTTTATCCATATTGTTTCATTACAGAAAATTTAGAGAGTTAGAATCTACACATAAAAACAGTTGTTTATAAACACATCCAGTGTTACCAGTAACAAATTTTAATTACCCAAAATTATTTAAATACTGTATAGTATGGTATAAAATATTTTTCAGTGGCAAAAAGTCCAAATTACCTTGTATTCTAAAAGGTACACACAAATAAAAAACAGACATTAAAATTCCATACCTTGTATTCTTTGTTAAAAGCAAAGAATAAAACTTTTTTTTCTGTAATGGACCAGAGTAATCCTGCAAGGACAAAAGTACGATATCGATGATACTCATAAACTTTAAAAGAACAAAAAACGTAACTTTTCTGTGAAAAAAAATCTATAAAATCATGAACTACAGAACTTCCCAAAAGATTCAAAGAATTTTTTAACGAAGACTTGTTTTTTTTCTTTTCTTTTTTTATAATTTGCAAATTTTGGTATACAGTTTTCAATATATTCTATCACTGTCTGTGGTCTGCTTATCTGTTGTCTAATTTGAGCGATAATACCACCTTTCTCCAAAATTTAAACATTCTTTTCTTATAGTTTACAGTATTTTTTTATTGAAAATATTCACATAGTTTGATTTGTTCTTGTCTTTTGACAGACTCAAGGGAAAAAAATGAAACAGGTGATCATCTTTATTTAGCTGTTGCGTTAAAAGTTATACGGTTTTAATTAAAATCTGTACAAAATACACAAACTTTGTGTTTGGATGTTTTTTATCATTTAATTTTCGATATAAGTAAAACATAAATGGAATAATTGAACTTATTAAATCATTTGCAATGAGAACTTTTCATTAATTTCCATGATGTATTTCATGTATTTTTCTCTAGTGTTACAGCACATTCATCGATTATAAATATACAAGGTAAGTAATACATGTGCACTATGCTAATTTGTTATATGTTACATTAAATTGAGTAAATTGACATTTTATTTATTATTTCATTGAAAAGGAAATTTACTTCTGATTATATAAGGATTCTTATTTAGATGTTTTTGTGCATTTTTCTTTTTCATATCCCCTTTATTAATTGCAGGTTATTAGAACAAAGTTTAAAAGGAATTATCTGTGAAAATGTCATTATTTTATTGCTGATGGAATATTAACAATGAGGGAAAAATGAGGGAATGTTGACATAAGATATTTGAGAGCAACCTGTTTCTTGTAATGCTTCGAAATCACTAGAATAAATTAGTTATTCTAAATCCTTTTCTCTACTTTCAAATAAAAATTTTAAATATTTCTCTTAAACAGGCATTTTTTATGCTGCGTTTGTATGTTGCATGTTAATTGCAATATAACTATTTGAAATATTCCTCTTTATACGATTTTTATCAAACATACAGAAGGATTTATTGATTGATTAGTTTTGGAATAAAATATGCTATTTGTGTGATTTTTCTTTCCTGTCTGATATTCAATCATGACGAGTAAACTCTCTACAGATTCTATTACGATTCGTTTTGATGTTTTCTCTTTACATATTTTATCATCTAGTTTGCATGGATCTTTGAATATATTGGCATGTAGCTGTGTTTTGAAATTGGATAACAAAGTGTATTTTGATTTACATATTTACATCATGATTTATATCAATCATATATTTTTTAAAAGATATAAAAAAATCTAATAAATATATTAAACTATTACCATGTAATATAATTTGAACTAACAATGTAAAGTCCGGTCTTAATAATCTGTTACATTAGATTAAAAAATAATTAATTTTTAATAAATTCTGACTAAAAACATATGTTACATTACCATTCTCCTTGGGACAAAAATAGTTGGTTTTTGCTAACTGCTTATAAAATTTATCACTGTTTCTATTCATTGCATGAAGTTTTTGAATTTTATACTTGGATTAACTTAATTTTCATCCTTAGATTAACTTTAATTTTCATTTATAAATGACAATAAAATGGTTTATTCATTATTATTTGCTTTATTTATCATTTTTAGATTTAATGTTTTTTAATAACAAATTATTTGTTTTATGAAAGAAGCTATTTAGTTTATTTGTTATAACTTTATTCATACTATTTTAATTATTTTATAATTATGAAATGCATATGATACACTATCAATTCTGCAAGAATCAAATAATGAAGTTTACATTGTAACTCTTTATAATGTGTTTGAAACTTTTATTTCAGTTCAGTTTTTCTCATTCATTTTAATTTTTCATGAAGAATCATATAAAGTAGTTAACTTATTGATATTTTTTGCAGATGCATAAAAGTATAAATTTAGATATACATCGGAATGTTCAAAACTCTCTTTAAAGTCCGAAATATGCAACAAAATATTTCTTTAAGAAACGTATTTGGAAAAACTGCTTGTAGCTCACCGCAGAAGAAATCTTTTGTGTGTGAGATATGCCACAAGTGTTTCTCTCATAAGGGTCATTTTAGTGCACACCGGGTAATTCATACTGGGGAGAAACCATTTGTGTGTGGATTATGCAACAGTAAATTTTCCCATAAGAGTAATTTAAGCAGCCATTTATTAATTCATACTGGTGAGAAACCTTTTGTTTGTGAGATATGCAACAAGAAATTCTTAGAAAAGGGTTCTTTAAGAAAACATCTGTTTACTCATACTGGTGAGAAACCATTTTTGTGTGGATTATGCAACAGTAAATTTTCTCATAAGAGTAATTTAAGCAGTCATTTATTAATTCATACTGGTGAGAAACCTTTTGTATGTGAGGTATGCAACAAAAAATTCTCAGAAAAGAGTTCTTTAAACAAACATCTGTTAATTCATACTGGTGAGAAACCTTTTGTTTGTGAAATATGCAACAAGAAATTCTCTCGTACAAGCACTCTGAATAGCCATCTCTTAGTTCATTCTGGTGATAAACCTTTTGTTTGTGAGACATGCAACAAAAAATTCTCACAAAAGAGTTCCTTAAGCAAACATCTGTTAATTCATACTGGCGAGAAACTTTTTGTTTGTGAAATATGCAACAAGAAACTCTCTCGTAAAAGTACTCTGAATAGCCATCTCTTAATTCATTCCGGTGAGAAACCTTTCGTGTGTGAGACATGCAACAAGAATTTTTCTCAAAAGAGTCATTTAAGCAGACACCTTTTAATTCATTCTGGTGAAAAACTTTTTGTGTGTGACATATGCAACAAGAAATTCTCTCAGAAGCCTCATTTAAGCAGGCACCTCTTAATTCATACATGTGAAAAAACTTTGGCGCCTGATATAAAACAAGAAATCCTCTAAAATGAATGATTTAAGTGGATAACATTTAAATCATTTAATGAGAAACTTTTGGTGTGTGGGCTATCAAACAAACATACCTTATTTTAATTCATTTCGCGCATGCTTTGGGCATGCTTTGAGGAGCCATTGCATCAGAGCACTGACATGGATTAACTTTGTGCTGTTATGGTGTGTGCTAGTAGCGGAAGATGAACGCCATACTGCTTAATCCCACTTTCATACTTCAAACATACATTTGGACAGTATGGTCGCTATGATTGGGAATTTCAAAATATATTTTGTATGATTCAGGTATCATATCTCCTAGTTCTCCTGGAGCATCAAGTGTGCTAGATTCTTGTACGCATTTCAAATTAAGAACAAAAGCCTGATATTCCCAGATGTACTATTATTTTACAAATGAATTTGTATGTGAAAATTATTACAAATTAGCATATGCCCTACTGCTTTGGATTGAAAGTAAGGATACTGGTTACAGGTACGTGAGATTGCTGAAACTAGCGTCTATTATTTAAAACTGTACATACATAACGTTATAAATTTTTTGACAATTTTGGTCTACTTTTCCTGTTTTACGATATCATACGTATCATTCCTGAAACAGCCTTCTCCTCCTAATGATATTGTAATCAATGTCTAAAAATTCTCCACAGATTATGAAATGTATTTATTATTCAAACATTGATTTAAAGGAAGAGAATTCAATTAAATATCTTTACATACTTTGCTGAATTACATAAAGTGTAAAAGTAAATACCACTTTCATATCTGAAATAACTTTACATTATTATATAAAGATTTATTATATACTTTATTATTATACACTTTATATATAGATTTTTAAGCCAGTAAGATTTTCTAATGGTTGAGAATGTCTAAATAAAAACTTGTGGTAAACACGATTTTGCATAATGAAGTTCTTTGATCAAAAGACTGGCTTTCTTATAAACGTTTAAGATGTAAACTACTTTGTAATGGTGCTCTCTCCAAATGTTATGTTGTCTTATTAATTTTGTATTTTGCAATTAATTCTGGTTGTTATTTCTTGATTTTATTATAACTCTAGATGCTGTGGTTTCATTAGATAAACATTGCCCACGAGACCCTTAGAAATCCTGATAATTATATTTATTTGCCTACAAACCAAAAAACTATTTCAGAAGTTGCGAAAAATCTTGTGTAATAATTATAGTTTTGATATCTTAGACTTGTATAAAATTTATGAATTTTCATATACATGAGATTTTATATTTAAGGCTAGTTGTGATTGAAAAAGTTCTATAGACTGCAATGTATCCAAATTCTTTTGGCCCACTCTGTATATAAATTTGTTTATTTTATACTTAAATCACTTTGTATAACTTTAGATGAATAAAAATATTCTTAAACAGTTGAAAACACATCTTTAGCTACTCTAATCCATACATCGTAATGTGTTTGGATGTTGATTGCTTGTCCTATGTATGATGTATTTATTACTCAGAAGTTATTTAAATATAGATGTTAATGTATTTTAATTATTTCGGGCAGTTCTGCACAGAATACATAAAGATTAGACATTGTGATCTGCAGGATTTACATAACTTTTTATACTTATTATAATTTTCATAAACTTTAAACCTATACAGTGGACGCTCGTTGATGCGAACTTAAAGATTCTCAATAATGAGTTCGAATTATCTGATGTTAAGAAAAAATATATCTTAAAAGTTTATCACTAAAAATTAAAAATTTCCGAGTATGTATGATCCCCCCAAAATATGTTATACTATAACTATGCTATTTACAATTAAGCACGTTAAAAATTAGTAAAGACTTATATTAGTCATAATATGAAACAGAAGATACACATTGGAAAGTAAATTTTAATTAAAAATATGAATTACGCATTAAAAAACTGTAAATTCTATTTATTTATTATGCCAAATTTTCTAGCCAGTTTCTTGATTTGAAGTGAATGTTTCAATTCATTTTGAGAGGAAGATTTCACCTGAATAAATGCTTTCAGAGTTATTATAGAGTTCGTTATGACTTGATTGCTAGAACGCTTAACATTGTCTGCTGAATACGATAAGGTCTCTACTCTTTCATTTTCTCAAATAGTTGTTATTATATCGCTTAGTTTTCCACAGACTTCTATGTCATTATCTACACTTACATAATGAGAACATATATTATCAAATTAATTTTTTTTAATTCAGGAAAAAATTGTATCAATATCGTCACATTATTTCATATGATTGTTTTTTTCGGCATGCATGAATTTAGCACGATGAAAGTAATTAATTAATTCTCTGCTCTTTCATTTTCTCAAATAGTTGTTATTATATCGCTTAGTTTTCCACAGACTTCTATGTCATTATCTACACTTACATAAGGAGAACATATATTATCAAATTAATTTTTTTGAATTCAGGAAAAATTGTATCAACATCGTCGCATTCTTTCATATGATTGTTCTTTTCGGCGTGCATGAATTTAGCACGATGAAAGTAATTAATAATTGTGCTTTTTTATCAGCATCCCATGCGAGGTGTATATCATTTATAACTGTGAGCAGAGTAATGCGGTAATTTTCCCCACAATAACGCAGAAAAGATTTGTTTAAAGAGTCTCTAGCGATAATTTGTTTAAAGATTCTGAATGATTCCTTGATCCACTGATTGTAGCTTTGCTGTTGTGTTTAGTGGTAAATATTCAATCAGTATGAAACTCAGTTCTGAAGTGTTATTGTAGTACCTTGTGTTATCCACCAATAAGATAATTATACGCTATTGCGTCGAAACTGTTTATATTTTCCTTTGAACCAGCTTCTGTAGCAGGGCCGTAGCTAGAAGTAAGTAATAACTTGGGGGAGGCCTCATACCTCTCTCTCTCTCTCTCTCTCTGACGCAGAAAGATAAATTAGTGCATAATCACATTGTAGGTACTATATTTCTTATTAAACTGTTGTAATAACTTTATTTTATTCTAAGAAAAAATAGAATGATGAAAATTTGAGTGTATAACTAGTGCAATATTAAACATCATATTAGCTTCCTATGTGCAAATAGGATGAGCGATTGTTGAAACACTTATTTTAGCTACGATGCAAAACTATGAAGGAGTCTCAAAAGAATTTCACTTGGATTTCCGAAACAGAAGTTCATTAAATATCCTTGGAATATTTTTCAGGTTAGGCTCAAAATGTTTTAGGTGGGAGAGGGGGGGCTGAGCGGCCCATAGCATCCCTTTAGCTACCGCTCTGTACTAAAGATGTATTGTGTCATCCATGCTTTTGCATTGGATACATAAACATCTGGCAGTGTTTTAATTTCTTTAAAATACGGTGGGTTTTTGTATTTTTCAAACACTAATAATTTTAACTTTTTTCTGCCATCAATAATAGCACGAACTAAATCCTCTGTTTATTGTTTTGACCTCCTACGCAAGTTTCCCTTGTAAATGTAATGTCTTGCTTGGCAAGAGTTTATTAAAAATGTGAAATTTCGTCCAAATTTAAAATATTTTCGTCAAGTAATTAGATAAAAGTCCTTGCAGTGTCCTACCGAAATTTTAGTGGATACGTTTTTGTTTACGTAAGAACTTTCGTCTCATAGTGTTATAAGTGAATATTGTGCTTTGATTTAAATTGAGAAATCCATCTACCGCTGCATTTAAAATCTTTAAAGCTCAGTCGATTTGTCAATACATCAGCCTGCATGTATACTAGGAATCCATTTATCGCAAAATTTCAAGATTTAGCTCACTGGAACTATACCAGTAGAGCTTTATCTAAATCTTGGGATACATTTCTCATGTGTTTCCTTCCTCTAGCAAAATTAGATTTCCCCCTCCCCCCATGAATCTAAAAGTGATTCTTTGTTTTTCAAATAAGTGGACTAGATACATTTTTTTTAATTCTACAGTCATCTGCTATCTTTGTTTTGCATTTGCCATTCTCTACTTTCTTTTAAATTTCTATCTTTGTCTCCAAAATTAAAGTTTTTAACTTTGCATGTGTAGAGATCTTAAATTTTTACTCGCTAACTCGACAGACTGAGAAAAAAGCTAAAACTTGTACCTCTTTACGCAGAAAAGAAATACAGATGATTTTCACAAACAAAATAATAAACGCAGTGTTCTGTTATTCTTCGATTAATCGAGAACGCAGACATTTTTTTGTTAAAATTAACTGATGTGATAAAAATTATTCCGAATTAAAGCGATGTTTTTAACATTAATCCCAATACAAACTTAAGGGTTCTTTGGATTAGTTCGAGTTAATGAGCGAACTTAACGTGTTATGTTTTCATAATTGAAAACATAATTTTTGTAATTGCCATTTATAGATAATGTACCTGAATTACTTTGTGAAGTCTTGTAAAAAAATAATGCTAAATGCATGTTATAGGAAATATGTTATCTTGCAGTGAATAAAGTATTTTAATTTTATTATGTTATATATGATAACACAGTACAGTCAGTCTTTACTTTCAAACTATTACACCCCACAGACCGCAATAATACGAAGTCTTGTGTGTGTCCCTGTCGATGAACAATGAAAACCATACACACGATTTTCTGTATGAAACATGTTTCAGTACATATCAACAAAACACACCAGTTTGTTTATTTTTGAAAATGTGTCTTTGAAATAGTGTAATATATCACAATATGGAATTCATTTACATTGTCCATAATATATCAGACATCTTTTGAGTGTTACTTGTGAACAAATGAATTGTCGAACTTAAATCAGAAATTTTACACCTAATTTATCCTCCTTACAAATCTCTTCAATCAGAGAAAATCCACTCGAATACTTTTTGTATCAGCAATCATAAGATATCGAGATGCACATAAAAGACGTTGAAGACCTTTATTATGGTATATATATATATATACATATATATATATATGTGTGTGTGTGTGTGTGTGTGTGTGTGTGTGTGTGTGTGACATTTTGAAGTTAAGGGGCAGAAACATCATCCCCAGGTTTCCCTTGCTCCGCACAGAAGTCATGGCCAGCGAGAAAAAAAAACAAAAGAAATAAATGTAGAAGGTCAAAATAATCACTCCTTGGCTGCTGCAAGTTCTTATTATTAAACTGTAGATATAATAGAGGGAAAAGCTCCTGTTGCAGACGATATTTTACCGAAACATCCAAAAAATATTCAATGCTTTACTACATCAAGTCGTACTCATGCAAGAGCGCACCCAAGAAACCTTCTTCTCATCTCCCTTACCACCTCTCGAGCTTCCTCTTTTAAATCTAAAAACAAAATTCTAGAACATTCTCTAACCTCAAACCATCATTCTTTTACATAAACAGAATTCTTGTTCAGCTACGAGACTATTTTCCAGAGACGATAATTTTATTTTAAAAAATATATTATTTAATCAATTTATAATCGACTCAGAATTTCTTAGGCAGACGATTTTTATAGATGATTAATTTTAAGAGAAAAAGAAAAGAAATGAATTTATTGATATGCACACTATCAAAGATTGACGGAGGGAAATTAAATAAATAGATAAAACAAAATAATGATATTTTTTGAAAGGTATTGTTTTGGAATAAATTTAATAAGACTTTCTTAAAAAGGGTTGATAAAAACATAAAAGAAATCAGTTTTATTTGGAATATTAAGTAATAAAGTTTAATTAAGAATATTTTTAATTTAGTGCCATCTTTTTAAATTTACACATACTGGGATAATGTTTTTTAAGGCGAATTAAGAATTTATATCGTCTACATAAAGATTAACAGATTAGATCTAGAAACAAGATTTTAATTTAATAATTTGAAGTAAGTACGGAATATTATTATAAGAAAATTAAGATAGTATAAAGGTTAGTTTTGGTGAAAAAAATTTCAAATTTGTAATATATATATATATATATATATATATATATTACAAAGTGGCATAGATTGGAAATATGTTGGATTACGGAATGATTGTGGTTCGACAAAAGATAGTTGTGCTTATGGAAATACGGGAATTATAAAATATCGGACTAGATATATTTATAATAATTCAATGAATAGCCTTGGGCAATTTAAACATAGTGAAAAAAATTACAAAAATAGTAATAACACTGAGAAAAGTTATAAAACAAGATGGTTTTATAGAAGAGACTTTAAAAAAAGTCAATTAGATAATGGTATACAGTTAGTTAAATGTAGTGACAAACGTTGTAAAGTTTGTACTTGTGCAGAGATAAAACATAAAGATGAGAGGACAGAGGGACAATGTTTTAAATTTTGTAAAGTTTATAATTGTGTTTATAGATTAAGATGTAACGTTTGTAATCAATTATATATTGGGCAAATATCTACTCCTTTAAACAGAAGGTTCAATAATCATAAATCGGACATTAGGAAACTTATCATCAAAAGTGAGGATCAAGAAATAGAAATAAAACATTTTTCAGAGCATGGTATTGAAAATATACGGATATCTATCATGTATATTATTCCAAATGAAATGGAAAGAAAATTGTGTGAGAATGAAATGATGAAAAATTACGGTACGGTATATCCTTACGGGTTAAATGTTAAGTTTAATAATAGTAATGTAGTTAAGAATTTAAAAACTGAAAATATAGATGATTCTATTTATGCAAAAATAAATCATGATTTGAGGAATGAAATATTGAATGATAATTGTAATAGTTCTTTTAATGTAATTACTTGGAATAATAAAAATATTAATAATTGTAAAGATATACTGAATGCAATAATTAATTATAATGGTTTAAGAAGAATTAATGTACTTAAGTGTTTAGTTTTTAACATTAAAAAGAAATTAATTCCCAAAACACTAAGGGCATTGCATGACAGAGTAGGATGTGGTAACATAGATTTAGCTTTAGATTTATTGAGGTATAGAATTAAAAAAGAGAATCTGCAATTTTACTGTAATTTAAACAATAGCAATAAAGGTTCAGTAGATAAGATATGTTTTGTGTTGGATTATGTTGGAAATAGTCAAAATAAACTAAATTATAATAAAATATTAAATAAATATAATGATCTATTACCTGTGGGCAAGGTTAAAATAATTAAGACTTTTAAATATGATAAACCTTTGGGGCGTAAAATTTTTAACTATAACAGTTTTGCAAAAAATCTTGAGAAAAGTACCGGAGAAAGTATTTGTAATTGCAATGATAGTGATTACATAAATTATATAGATAACGATTTTGGACACGTTATAACTGGAAATTTGGAGATAGTAGGTCATGTGCAGTTGAGGAAGTTAATGGAGTATGGAACAAAATATAGAGTGAAACGCATAATACCTGAAAGTGAAGTAATTAAGCGCTTTAACTTAAATTTAGATATTTTTATACAAAAATTAATGTATAGGTATAGTTTACCATGTAGTGTTTTTCAAGAGTGGAAATACCATATACTAAAGGATTTAAAAATGGAATACATTAGAGATTGTGACGGTATGTCACGCGAAAATTATATAAAAATTACAAAATCAATTAAGAATCTCCAGGATAAATTTATAATTACATATGTAGACAAAGCCAACACAAATTACGCATTGATATGTAAGAAACTTTATAGTACGCTTTTGAATGATTGCTATAACAATAAATATCATTATCAACTTTTGAATACAAAAATCACTGTTGTGGAGAATAAAATCAAAGCACTTTATAAAAAAGTAAAGTTAAAACAAAAAAAGTCAAAATTTCCCATATCTTATATTAGTTCCTAAATTTCATAAAAAGCCAATTAAATTCAGAAGCATAACTTAAGGTTTCGGATCTTACATTGAGGTAGTTAGCAAAAAATTAAAGGAGATTTTAACAAATGTGTTTCACAAAGTGACAGGTAGGGAATCGACATTTATTATAAAAAATAGCTACATCTTATTGGATAAGCTGAAAAATATAAAAAACATTACAGGTCTGTATGCATATGACTTCGCAGACCTATACAATAATATAGATTTAACGGATTTAAAAGAGAAAATTGTGGAATTTTATGTTACTGAGTGTAAATCAGAAACTGATATCGATTTATTTTTGAATTTATTTAAATTTGTTGTAGAAGAAAATTATCTTTACGACGGTAAAAAAACGTTTAGATAAATTCGTGGCATTCCAATGGGGGGGAGTTGTAGTTCTATTATAGCTGACATATACCTATATTTATATGAACGTAACAATAACTTAAATAAAAATATTTTGTGTTATAGATACATTGATGATGTTTTAATAGTTAAATTAAATAACGATAATATAATTTTAGATTTCTTATATTACCCTACAACATTACAATTAGAGCCCTACTCATTGGATTGCAGAAATATTGATTTTTTGGATGTAAACTTAATTTTAGAGCGTAAAAAATTGGTTACAAAGATATTTGATAAACGGAACACTTTTAGTTTCCGAACTTTAAAGTTAATGAATTTCAATTCATGTGTTCATGTTACGGTAAAAAGAAATATTTTCAGAAATGGTTTAATTCGTATTGATAGGTTGAGTTCAGAAATTGGAGATGCGATTAATGACATTGTGGAGTGGTACAGACTGGGTTCTGAACAAGATTACCCTCGGAACTTTATGAAAAATATTATGAATGATTTTGTTAGGGGTAGTTGTCGTCGAAATGAACTGAAATCATTATTGAATGGATTTGATAGTTCGACAAGTTTAATGTTTTAGTTTGAGGGTCATTTGAAGGTTATTGCTGGTCGATAGTTTAATTTTAGTATGGATTGCTTTTAGTTAAAATTCATTTATGGTTGTGACGGGCATGGGGGATGTTGCATGCATAAAATCAGATTTAACCCAGCAGTGCATGTCATTAGCCATGCCGCCCGTCTCCTTGTTTGTTACTTTTCGAGTTTCTTGTTTAAGTTATTTATGAGTTGTTATTTTGTTGGATCAGTTTATAATTTATGGATTAGTTATTGTTCACGTAGTGGTTTTTCAATTTTGTTTAGCGGTATAGATGTTCGTGAGTTTTTGCTTTTAAGAATATTTTTATAATTTATATATTTTTTTAGTTAATTATATATGGTGTGCGATTTGAATTTAATATATCAGTCTTATTTAAATAAATAAATATATATATATATATATATAGATAGATAGATAGATAGATAGATAGATATACATTTATTTATGACAATACAAAAATCTCTTTTTTATTACTTTCTACTGCATACCAGGAGAAAGTAACTATGAGATAATTCGCCTTCTGTTTCTCAATGGATTTATATGTTTTTTAGAAAATCCTATACACAATTTGACAGTTTGTAAATAGTGTTTGTATGTATGCTACAAATTTTACCGTTGTTGTATATCAAAAACTAATCCACTGAATTTCTTCAAAATTCAGATTCAGTTTTACCTGGACATAAACAGATGTGGAAATTAGTTTTAAACTATCCAAAAGTTGGCGTCGCTGTCGTTTATTGTTAACAATGTCCATGATTGCAATATCTTAAAAACTAAACCATAAAATTTCGATGCTGTTGCTGATTTGTTAAACTTAATCAGATATTGATGAACCTGTGGTGTAAGTTGCACAGTAAATGGCACTGCTATGCTACATTTTCACAATTTCTGCAATATCAATAACTCCAGAACTAATGCGTTGTATTTTATTAAATTCATATATTTTTTGGTACTACTTGATTATCCCCCCAACCAATTTCGCCAAATTATACAAATAAACATAAATTTTACATTCAATAATGAAAGAACAAATATATTAGCAAAACATTAATGAAAATACAAAAAAAGTCACAAGTAAATCTGTTATGACTGAAAACGCAGGTCTAACGTGTTTAATATCAGGTTAATGTGACATTTACGATCATCCATTTTTAATATTTAATCTTATATTTTGGCGATAGTGTTTTGGTCGGCGAGTTAACCAAGTAGTATCATAGTTTACTTTGACATAAAAGAAATAGATTTTTATTGGATTTCTGCGTATACCATACAGCTGGATTTGCTGCTGTGCTCAGTTTTTCAAAATCTCCCACCCACACACGCGGAGCTTTTCAGCTTACGCGGGGGTCCGAGAAACCAACATAGGCGCTGTGAACGTACTCAAATGGTCAGGGAAAGCTCCACCTAAATATGATAGACCCCGAGTTCTCCTTTCCGTGCCATGTGGATCGCTGTCGAAAAGAAGGTATCTCTTACCATCCCTGGGGGATGAGGAAAACCCCTCCAAAAGAGGTCGAAGCGCCTCTCGTCTCGGGGATTAGTAGCGTGAAAGTTAGTTTGAGTCACTGCTAGATCTTCATTGCTAGGTGATGCAAACTTTAGTAACACACATATACACATGACCTAGATCGTAACGAACGTTCGCCCGAGATTGGATACACCAATTAATTAGCTGGTGAGCAAGACTCTCTGCGTCAGCGAATACTGGAAACAGGTCTGCCAGCCGAACCCCTTCCAGGAAAAATGACTCGTTCCAGGCTACCAGCCCGACATTGGCCTCCCACTGTTAACGCCTTCTGATCGACCCTCTGATCATCACCCACCTAAGGGTCGTTCAAAACTGTCCCAGCTGCAGTGGACACACGAGGCTGTGTCACCAAAGGGGGTATGCCTGACACTGTCCAAGATCTCTCCCGTCAGTAACTTCAGGAGATGCTGCTAGTCGATCCCACGAGTCTTGTCGATATTAGAGAGTCCCAGTGTCTTACTCTACTAAGCCCGCACTCTCCTCTTACGCTTCCACTCAGACAAATGGTGGCTGCGATCCTATCATTTTAGCTAGACTTTGCCCAGAGGCACTGTGCAGTCCCGAAGTGGTGCTTCTAGGATCAACCTATGGACGTCAAAACCCGACTTGCCTCGAAAACCGAGGAACCGACTAAGCCGCCCTTTTGAAACCCGTCGAGGAGGACGAAAACACCACCACACAACGCCCGTTAGCATTTTTGCCGATCCTACCGAAGCTAGCACAGGAAAGAAAATACGGACTTCTGATTGGTTGAATAATTTAAAGAGCATTTTGTTTTGGTTCATTTTTGAGTTTACGTTTATTTAATCTCCAGTTTCTTTTAAAAAATGGGTTTAGATTAATTTTCTTCTTGTTTCACATATTTATTAACACAAAAATATATTCTCGAATTTAGAGTTAAAGAAGTTAATGATGTTTTCATTTGTTCTGTAATATTAAAAAAAATAAATTAAAATAAAATTAGAATTTCTTCTTAATTATTTCAACATGATAGAACAAGTTATTTATCGCATTTCTTTTTTTACGGCGTCAATTACGTGAAATTTACAAACCCAATTGTTCTATATTACTTTAAAAAATTCTTCTTTTCTTGTAATTTTAACAAGATATAACCATATACGCCTTTAATATGTACATCCAGATTCAGAATGATTTATTTACAACTATTGCTATTTAAATTCTTCAACCAATTTAAAGCCTATATTTACTTCCTTATGCTAGCTTCGGTGGAATAGGCAAAAATGCCGCCCGTTACCTATGCCCGCCGGACTCATGAATGGACCACAAAAGGAGTAATTAAATAAATCTTGGGAAAAGATCTGGTTTCCATCTGACCACTCACTGTCATAATAATAGCATTAAAGAATGGACATGTGTACTAGTAAACATTTTCTGTCAATCAATCTACCATTACATTTTTGTCATAGCAGTCATTGCAGGAATCTTCTTGGCAACGCAGGCCAATCATATCATATATCTGTTAATTTTAAATCAATCAATCAATTCCCAGAGCTCCTGTTTGATGCCAATCGTAAAGTACGGACAAGTTTTTTTTTTTTTTTTTTTTTTTTTTTTTTTTTTTTTTGTCTGACTGTGTTGCGTCTGCTGCCCTTCCTTTATGAAAAATGTACGAACTGAAATATGATCTTTTGCAAAATACACCTTACTCGCCTGATTTGGTTAACCCTTTCCGGCACACTGTACTCGGTCTGGGATATTTAATTTTAATTCCAAATTTGCAAACGGCAACAATAATATTTTAGTAAAATTTTGCTTTTACAATAAAAGCTTCAATTAAGGATTTCAAAATATCTAAAAAAATTCGTTTGTGAATTCCTGTGTAAGTCGATAATTTCCCATTTTACTAACAGATTTTGCCCGTGCCGTTAAGGGATATTTATGACGTCCGCCTGTTTCCAAAACTAAAATATTTTACGATTCAAAACAATTTTGAAGGAAAGTGAACTGTTAAAAAAATCGTAGAAAATGCTGTACTTCAAAAAGGACAAATTTATGACATAAGTTTGAATTTCTTTTAGTTCCGAAATGCATGAAATTAGTCGATATTGTAGTTCAGAAACTATCTGATCGCACTTATTTTTTCGTTTTTTAGAAACATTTTTCCGAAAATAGTTTCACAATAGGGATTTTGAACAAAATTTCCATTCGGAAAAAGAATAACTACTCAAACTGGGGTGAAAGACGAATTTGTCACGTGATCGAATTCATTTATAACTGAGTAGGTAATTTATTGATCAAAAAATTGAAAATTCAGTTCGATTCCACATCACTTCAATAGTTAGGCTTTCCAATTTTATACCTTTAAGTTGATAAATTTGTAAATGTATCAATACGTTTTGCGCTTGCTAAGCAAAACAGTTGATAACAGTCTTAAAAACACATATTTTCTGACCAGTGTGAACGCTCCGTATATGTTTTTAGATCTTTCCCATTGGAAGATTGATAGCTTTTAAAAACAACGGTAATTTTTTACATTTTTTAACAGCGTAGAAATAAAACTGGCTGTGGATGGTTGGTTTAGAGAACTTGAAGAATCGCCCTTTCGTGATGGCATAAGAACTTTGGAACACGGTTGGATGAAGATGAACTTCAAAGAATTTGTGTTGAAAAATAAAATTTATTTTTAAAACAGATTTTCATTTTCCCTTTCATTTCGAGAACTTTTCAAACAGTTGGAAGGATTTTTTGGAGAAACAGGGGCGATTGTCCCTTGTTGTTGAGGAGGGGAAGTATCGAGTAAGGAATAATTAGAATATCTGGAGCACAACGGTGTTGTAACCAAGTGCAAAATTACTAAAGAACATACTTTTTTTAGAATTACCTTGTACAGCCATAGGATGCCAATTATACATAGCATTCATACTATAAGCATTCATACTTCTTTACTAGAGGAAATTTGTATCTTAGGGCACTTGAAAAAAAATAATCCCTGAAATTAAATAAAAGCTCAATTTTTTGAAGACCAAATATTTCCTCTTTAAGATATTCATACAGACAATTTGAAACTTTGATGCCTCAGCAGATTTCAGAGTTATGTAAAAAATACTAATTTGGTATAAAACTGCTTGTCTGTTTATATCTAAAATGCCTTGTAGTTCAGTAATGAATGCTCTGAAACTTAGTACAGAAACATCCGGGTGTTCTTAACTAAACTGACTGATTTTAAAGTTTAATAACATGCAACCCATGACTGATTTTTAAGGAATCTTACGCGATTGTTATGTAGGACGTCAGGAGATATGTTACTGCGATTCTTTATTTTACTTTACAATAGCTGCGATAGATGGTGCTGCAAATAATAGTCATTAAACCAAAACCTGATTTTTGCTCTCCCTCTTCTGTCAGTATTAATGTGAAAGAAGGTTAATTATATGCAGTGGTTCATATCACCAGTGGTATTTTGTTCTATGGGACCTATTCTATATACTTAACTTCCTTCTCACACACCAGTACTGATAGAAGAGAGAGTATATTATTCGGGCCTCAATTTAGCCGCTATTGTTTGGAGCGCCTTCTAGCGTTACTATTTAAAATTAAAATCAACAATAGCATGAAAACAAATTTGACATTTTACATAATTCTCCTGCGAGTATTTTTTAAATTGCTCTGAGAGGAAGATGTATTTGATTTGTAAGTTAATGGATTTTAAAATCAGTCAGTATGTTATAGGACAACCGATATATTTAGAAGCTGTGGGATGATGGCTGATAAGAAGCACTTAAAAATAAATGCTAATAAATAAATGCTTTTTTATGCTAATATATACTATATATACATTTATATATATATATATTAGATTTTCTTGAAAGTGGAAAATTATTCTCACAGCATGTAAAATTTATGTTTTAGTACATGTCGAAATTAAGCAGCTTCATTCGATGATAACTATAAAGTAGAACTTTTGTGATATTCTAAATTGTAAGGGAAAAGTTAACTAAAATAACAATACAAAAAGTTTTAAAAGTATTTTACATTTATCGGAATCAATCGGAAATGTTTGTTAAGTGTTAAGTGTAAGTTTTTGTTTGTAAAAAAGTTGTGCATATATTTACATTGGAAATGACTAAATGCTAATCTTAAATCTAAACTAGCCACTTTCTGACACATTTCTAAGTTCATTTTTTATTCTTAAAAGTTAGAAATTGGTAGATGTTCTAGTGCAGATTCTATGTAATCGAACAATTTATATCAGTTTTTTTTAAAGGCGAGAAATTTTATGAATATGCTGTCAAATTTGGTGTTTTGTACCGAAATTACATATGTGACAGTCGAAGAAAGATTGTAAATGTCAATCAAGCACTGACAACTCAACTTGTGATTCATTTTTCGAAGATTGGAAAAATCCACTCGATTCCAAAGCATCGCATTTTTTTTCTTTTTAAAAACAAGTCCATAAATGTGTCAGAAAATCTTGTGTTGTTGAGCGGAGAAAAATATAGAGAAAGTTCGTACATTATGAAATGGTTAGACATTAAAGGAATACTTCAATAGCTGACGCATATGGTGATGCAGCAAAGCACAAAACTACCGAACTACATAATTTACATTATCTTATACAGCCCATAGTATACCAAATATACAAAGTATTCATTTCAAACCTTTCAAAGAGAAAATGTGTATCTCAGGGCACTTTATAAATTATGTTCCCAAAATTGAATAAAAGTTGATTTTTTTTAAGGTCAACTACTTCTTCAATATATTTTTAGATGATATGAAAATTTGATTCAACGCCAGAAATCAGACTTATGCAAAAAATACTAATTTTGGTATAAGACTGCTAGTGTCGATAAGATAAGATTAGATATAATTCAGTAAAAAATGCTCTGAAACTTATTAAAGGAACATCCGGGTGCCCTAAAATGGCCTGGGTTTTAATGTTCAGTGTAATATACAAACGATGAGTTTTTTAAAAATTCTTGCACGATTGTTATATAAAATGTCTGAAAAATGTTTACTGCGATTCTAGATTTTACTTTACAATAGCAGCAATAGGTGGTTCAACAAACAAATGCAGTGTTGAAATCAGACACTTTTCTCCGAGAAGTAAATTTGTGATTCCGAGGGGGACATTATAGAATTCCAAGGGGAAATTGCACTTTGACCATTGGAAAAACGAATCTCAAATATCCCGGGGAGCATTCCTTTACTCTGTGGGGAATGTACCACCCGGTTCACCCCCTGAAATCAGCACAGAGAAAATGTGATTAAATTGACATCCAATTTCTGCCATTCCTCTTCTCTCAGTATTAATGTTAAGGTTAAATAAATGGAGTGATTGTGCAATTTTTTTCTGTGGCACCTATTCTATATACTTAAACTCCTGCTTTCACATTAATACTGAGCTAAGACAATGGGCAAATATCGGGCCCCACTTTAACATCACCAACTACCGTTACTATTCTAAACTATTATCAAGAATCGGAGTAAAAATATTCGTAACATTTTACATAACCCTCCTGAAAATATTTTTAATAGCTATGACCATTTGTGAGTTAGTGAATTTAAAATCTATCTGACCATTTTAGGACACCTGATACAGTTAGAGGGCTATGGGATGGTGGCTGAAATAAGCAGTTAAAAAATTAAAGCTGTCTTTGATACGTCGATTACAGGTTTTTCTAAGCTGAAATTTCCAAGTTCAAGCCCAGTCTCAATATACAAATTATTGGCCTGACTCTGCATAAAAAGCTAAAAATAGACTTGAACCCAGCTTGTCTTATGCAAATAAAATTATTCACAAAGCACACTTATTTTTGTTCATATTTTATTTTCAGATTACATTCAAAACTCATGAGTACTGTAAAATAGTAATATTAATGACTATTTAAGCAATTATATACATAAACATTATGTTAAAACAAGACTTAGGCAATTACATTCAAATGAAAATCTAGTAAGAAAATCCATTTAGGATGAAAAATAGGGATGATTAAAAAAATCATAATTTTAAAGCTCAACAAAGAATATAACACAGATTTTTAAAAATACATCTCTGTAATTTATTAAACCAAATTAAATTTCTAATGATTTTGTTAAATTAAATGTACAAAAACAACATAATTTTTAAAAGTAAGAAATAAGTAAGATGCTATCCTAACGTGAACTCGGGGAAAGAATTTTGAGGAGGATGTTACGGAATCAGCATTATTTATTTATTTATTATTGCTCAAAATCACGTGATCAGCAATGAACATTGTAAAAAAAAAGAAAAGAAAAAGAAAGAAACATTGACTTAAATTGACTTTTTAATGCTTTGTTTTATTAGCACGTTCGCATGTAATTGTTTCGTGTTAAAAAGAAATTGAAAAAAAAACAAGTTTTGATGCATTTTGTGGCAACGATTCTCTTTTTGTTGGTTTCGAAGAACGAAAATAAAAATACTGGTAGCTTGTTTTATATGCGTTTTTACTGTTAAGTTTTTAAGATTTTTCTCACAGTAGGTGTTGTGATTTTGTTACAGCAATATGCTTACAAAGGTACTAATTGTGAGTATTATTTTCTGTTAAAATTTAAAGTTCAGAAAAAGATATTTAGTCGTAGAATTAAAGACGAAAACAATTTACTGTCTTGGTACGTATAGTTAGATTGTACAGAGTGCACGGGTCGAAGCCGAGATAATAATGGTTTTCCCATGGGCTGAGTTGGACATGGGCGAAATATTTAGCTTTTATTTCGGGCGCAGCCTCGATATGGAAACTTTGACCAGTGCTGCAGATCTTTAGGAAGAATGAAGTCTAGATCACACTTAACTTGAAAGAAAAAGTCTGGTCCGATCTGAATGTGTAGAAAAATGTACGCCAAGAAGTTGACCTAGGCCTAAAACAAAAAAAAAGACCTGTCCTGCCCTGAGATTCGCATCCAAGTCACTTCCCATGAGGATCCATGTCGTTTTGCAAATACTTTATTGGCACAACGGTGGGGGAGTCGCTCGCCCAACTTAAATCTGTTGCTGCTTTGAAATTATTTTATATGCTATAAAGAACATGTTTAGTGTGTAAAATAAATGTAAGAAAACTAGGCCAACTAATAAACTATAAATTTCAATTTTGTATTCATAAAATCTGCCATAACTTTAACTTTGTAATGAATTATTCTATCGCGTTGTAGATGGTATCATTCGATTCCTAGTTTAAAAAATATATGCGAAACAATACTAACCCCCATATTCTTAAAAAGTCCTTCCATCCCTTCAATGGATTAAAAATACCCTCTAAAACTTTGTAAAACAACTGCATATTTGGAAACTCGCTGAATTTTCATTCCTAAAGCTAAAATGAATTTCTTGGGGAATTGTTGCGAGTGGTCATCAAATGTGTAACTTGTAAATCTGCAGATCACGTGTTTTAGTGTCAGCTCTGTAAGTCATTGCATATTAATCCTATTTTACATAAAATTCAACATCCTTCAACCAGCATTTTATTTATTTTTTAATTACTTAAAAGATTTATAAGTATATAAAACTCTTAGGTTTCAATAGAACGGTATAATTAACGGAAGTATGGAAATATTCAATAAATAGAATCTATTCTATCTAATTCATATATAATTTAGAAATTTAGTGGTTTTAAAAATTTTGTTACCGAAAAACAACTTTGATGGCCATAAATGTAAGATCTCATCTAAACATATACTATAAAATTGAGCAAGAAAATCTCCTATTATCCTTAAACTAAAATTATAACATGGTACACTGTAACAAATGTTACGAAACTTTCCTAAGAGTATCGAGGTCGCTGCTGGACGATATTAACGGGAAGGTTTCTGATTCGAGCAAAAAATGCTCTGGTTTCATTTCTCGGCTGAAACTAAGCCCAGAAATATGAGACGGATTCTGATGATTTTAGAAAGGGAAAAGATGTTATCCGAAGTATTCCTGTTAGAATACTAAACTTTTCCAAAACTTTTTACAGGGTAATAGTTAAAAAAAAATAATTACATCTAAGAGCGTATAAACACCTTATAGTCCCTTAATCGACGCTCCCACAAGAGCAATGACTAAGGGGTTAAAAAACAAATCTACAGGTTTTGTATGGATAAACAGTAACTTTATGCAAATCAATCTTGATTTAAAAAATATAATAATTTCGCAACAATTTAAAAAGTGAACTTAGTGAAACAAAAATTACAAGATTACAAGTTTAGTGAAAGCAGGTTATCTAATAAAAAAGGTCATCTGTGAACATAAATTATTTTACCTATTTTATTTATTTATTTATTTGTTTTTTGAAAAACATCTCCTTTTATATTCTCAGATAAAATTATTAAAAAACACCTAAATGCCTTTAAATTTACTTTTTTCATTTTTAGCATGATAAAATTTTAATTTAAGTGCATACTATTCGACTTGATAACATTAACATAATAAAATCATCTCAAAATAGGCATAAGTAGAGACCTTTAAATGCAACAATAATAAATTTAATGCAATTATCATTCATCATCGAGTCCATTGCTAACTGCCTAAATTGCATTAAAATTGCATTATAAGAATTTTTTTCATATTGCATTTTAATAATAATTACATTCAATTAAAAAGAAATAATTTTACTAAATTTGTTAAAACTTAATGCAAAGCTGTATTGCAGACCAGATTATTAAAGATTAACTAATCTATTATTTCCTGAAGTTAAACTTAGTGCGAAACTACGTTATAAGATATTTTTACTTTGTGCTTACGTTATAAGATATTTTTTATATTGCATTTTAATAGTAGTTACATACAATTAAAAAGAAATAATGCTATTAAATTTGTTAAACTTAATGCAAAGCTGTATTGTAGACCAGATTATTAAAGATTAACTAATCTATTACTTCTTCAAGTCACATTTTATGCTAAATTTTTCGCAATCACGATTATTAAATTAATTTTTATGTAGATTATGGAAGGGGAAAAGCTCCAAAAAGCATTTTCCTGGATATTCCACAGCACCAAAGCATATCCACATTCAAAGTAGTCAACTTGAGCGACGATACACTTCTGAAAGCATCGCTGGAAGACGTTTTTCGCAGCCTCTCATGAGTTCTCCTGCGATAATGTTTTCACCACATCTGATAACTAAAAAGAGCATTCATGTAAATGTTTTTTTATTGATGGGAACAGATAAAAGACACACGGAATTACGCCCAGTTGATAGGGGTGGGTGGAAGAACATTAGTACGAGTTTTGACGAGGAATTGTTTTAATAGTTGGTATCGATGTGCTGGTGAGTTCTCAACAGAAAGTACCATCGTATGGCCGCAGCGGAGGTTGTGCAACGCGTTTATCGTCTAATACCCTGTTCGCACTACAAACATAAGATACCTTAAATCCCCGTTTTCTGAGCGGTACTCTTCCGGAATTGGATGCCTGTTCATATTGAAAACTAATCGAAGTTATCTCAGCAAATTTCACTGTATCTATGTACTGAACAATTGTAACGTATGCGCATGCGCTTAAAATAAAGACAGCCGAAACAGCCAATCAGTAAAAGAGATGCTTCATAGCCAATGAGAGTAAGTGGTTGTTTCTGCATCTAGCCGGTGAGAGTTGAAGCTCTCCGAGAGAATTTGTGGAAAGAGTTCCAGGCTTGAGATATCCTAACTATCCATAGTGCAAACAGGATACTAGATGAATTCTCAGTCCACTTTAAAAGATCGATGCCATTCATAAATCTTATGTCTCACCAGGGAAGATTCCTCGTGCACCTTTCTTACAATTTTCTAAGTCTCCATTGGTGTTTTACCTAATCGTTGGCAGAATTTAATGCTGCAACGCTCTTCAAGAACAGCCATCTTTCTTACGTCGGTGGAGCAAAGATAAGTGACTTCCGAAGATAACAGATGTGCGTGTGGCTCGGTCACATGACATGGTCTAAAACAACATGGAAAAGTAGGGGACGGTTGGGAGAATACATTTCAGCGGTTTTACTTTAGGCACTTGCTTTCGTTGACAAGAATGGCAGCATCCCCCGAATTTTTTATTCGTACTACGTATATATATATATACTGGTGTGCAACAATTTAAGGACGGAGTCCGAAAATGCCAATTTTCAAGGGATTTTCAAGCGATAGTTTTCACGCAAATATTCAAAAGGAAGTAATATAATTTGAATAACTACTATCCCTGCATAACAGCTAGTCCATATAACCTCTCATTCAGGTTACACATGGTCACAAGAGTCACAGTCACTACAGTGAAACAAAAAAATAGGAAATTTCATACGTCTCTTTTATGAGTCTCAAATGACTACTATATGTGACTCCACTGTCAGGTCACTCCGACTGCTGCTTTGTGACGAGTCACCAGGTGAATTTATAATGTCGTTTTATTGAGATTCTCGTGTGACTGTCATTTGGAGTCTCAATTTCAAAGTCATTGTGAATGTTGCATTATGATAAATCACCAAACAATGTCCCATTAAAGTCACATGATGAGTTTTCACAGTAGTTTCTTCACACTAGGGTCTCTGTTACCAATTGACAAAGTCTTGTGACAGAAAGTTACCATGTGACTTTAATGTGTCAATATTTGTTATTTATAACAATACAGCATTCACAATAACTTTGAAATTGAGTCTCCAAATGACAGTCACATGAGAGTCTCAATAAAACGACATAGTAAAGTCACCTGGTGAATTGTCACAAAGCAGCAGTCGCAGTGACCTGACAGTGGAGTCACATATAGTAGTCATTTGAGACTCATGGAATTTCCTATTTTTCGTTTCGCCGTAGTGACTGTGACTCTTGTGACCATGTGAGACCTGAATGAGATGTTATATGGACTAGCTGTTATTCAGGGATACTAATTATTCGAATTATATTACTTCCTGTTGAATATTCGCGTGAAAGTTATCGCTTGAAAATCCCATCGTCCTAAAATTTTGCACACCAGTGTATATATATAATGTCAAACAAGTAAATTAATAGAGAAATGTTTTATATAATTGGAAAATGCATATAAAACTCCATTAAAAGTTATACAAATTTTAATAAAATCTCACAAAATGAATCTACACTGAATTTGTTTCAAAATACAAGGAAGAATTTAAAACACATTTTTGGAAATTTTAGCATCCATAATTTACCATTTATATGCATTAACCAGATGCAAAAAGTGCAGATCTTTCAGAAAATGCAAATTTGAAAATCATATATTGCCATAAATTAATTGTTACAATAAAATGCCATAGAAAAAGTATTATGGTTCAAAATATATTATTATTTCTAAATTCACAGAAATAATGAATCAATTATAACAAAACCAATACAAATAAAATCAAGTACCTCACCAATAAGTCCATTTAATTTCGAGCTAATCAGATACTTTTTGTAAGTTATCGCAAAACAGATTTTAAAAAAATGGAAAATAAAAACATTTTGTGCCTCAGTAGTGAGCATTTACTGACATTTCCGAAAAAAGCAATTTTTCCTGTAATATTATAAAAGTTTTTCACCAGTATGATTTAACCTATGTTTTCGTAAACCACTTTTACGAGAGAATTTGTTGTTGCATATCTCACAGACAAAAGGTTTCTCACCAGTGTGCATTAACAAATGACGTCTTAAATGACAGTTTTGAGAGAAATTCTTGTTACATATCTCACACATAAAAGGTTTCTCATCAGTATGAATTAAACCATGTCTGCGTAAAGCACTTTTAGAAGAGAATTTCTTGTTGCATATCTCACACGCAAAAGGTTTCTCGCCAGTATGAATTGACAGATGACTGCTTAAATCACTCTTACGAGAGAATTTCTTGTTGCATATCTCACAATCAAAAGGTTTTTTACCAGTGTGAACTGCCAAATGACTGCTTAAATGACTCTTAAGAGAGAATTTCTTGTTGCATATCTCACATACAAAAGGTTTCTCACCAGTATGAATTAAGAGATGTATGCTTAATTTACTTTTTTCGGTGCACTGTTTGTTGCATATCTCACAGATAAAAGGTTTCTTACCAGAATGAATTAGCAGGTGTCTTCTTAACTTACTCTTTTGAGAGAAACTTTTGTTGCATATCTCACACACAAAACATTTTCCCTTCTGTGAGCAAGAAGCTGTTTTTCCAAAAACATTCTGTAAAGAAATATTTTTCTGCATATTTCAGACTTTAAAGATAGTTTTGATTGATTTGATGTATAACTAACTGCATAATATCTGCAATAAACAGAAATACCTTAATCACTTTGATGATTCATAAAAAATACTTTGTAAGAAAAATATATACATAAAAAATAATACATTAATTTGAATTGAAATAAAATTTGTATGATATTATCAAAAACTACAATTGAAACCTAATTATCTGATGCTTGGAAAACTAAAATGTCATCAGGTACATTTCGCAAAGATGTACTGATAAAACTACATACAAAATTATATCAAGTAAACTAAATACCTATCACCTTAAGAAAATTTTCTCTTAAAGAAAATATTAAACATTCAGGTGTTATAAAAAATAATTATAAATTAAAAATACAGCAAATTTAAGGATGAAATTCTATAATTTCATATCAGCAGTGGAAACAATAATATATACTTAAACAGTGCGGCAAAAATCAACTATTTTTGCGGCCAGGACAATGGAATGTACATATGTGTTCCAGCTCGGAATTCATCCAAAATTATTAATTTATCAATCTAATATAAAAGATTTTGCATTATTTCATCAAGATTTATTGTATAGTAATAATTTAAAGATTTATTAGCATTTTTACCATGCTTAATATGTTGAAGTCAGTCACAGGTGATTGACACTGAACTTTCCGTTTTTGCAAGAGTCTGTCACTGGTGTCCGATAGTGTGAAATATGATGTTAAAACTAAAAAATATGTTTTTTGTGATTATTGAAAACTAATTTAAAATTTACTTAACTTTTACTTATTAGATGATTATATCATTAAATAATAGGCGGTTTAGACAGTTCAGTGTCGATCATCAAAAAATGATGTGGCACTCAACTTGTTAAAGGCCTACGTAGTTGATAATAGTTAAATAGTAAAAAGGCATTTTCTCATGCAATATCAAAATGCAGCTCACTTGGAAATGTAGTTTTAGATCGGTCCATGCAAATTGGATGATGAAATGTGTGAATTGAAAACATCAAACTGAGTTATAGTAGAATCTATAGTGAGTATAATATTCATGACAGAACATCAGACGCAGGGTGGGTAGGTTGGTTAAAACGAGAGGTTGTTACCGGTTAAAACCAGCATGGTAGAAACAGTAACAAAAAATGGCAGAAACTAAGAATCCATACTCATAAGAACTTTAATCTGCAATGATTTATAATTCACTTCACTAATTGATTCGTAAACAACTCAGTTAAAAATTATAAATGTTTATCAACATGATAAAAATTTTCAAAATGATTATACAAATAATCTTTGTTTATAGACGGGGAGGCGACATAACAGATAATCATCAACACTGAGTTTGCGGTTAAAATTCCAGCATTAGTGAAAACTCGATCTGAATAGTAAAACACAATCGGTCTGCCAAGTCGAAATCCCAATTTTAGCAGTTGACTCGTAGATTTACTATTGTGTTTTCCTTTTGCTACAAATTAATGACGTTTTAACAGATAATTCCTTTCACAACACTATTCTAATTTGTCTACAATTAATTAAATGAATAGTGAACTAAAAACACTTAAATAGGAAGCCTGTAAACATCAGAAATAAAGTAATTTTTCTATGAAAAAATAAATTAAAAGTCAATTTATTAAATTTAGTGTAACCAGTCATAATAAATCAGTAAATTGTATGTGCATTATTTACTTTCGATATTTCTAAAAGACAAATGTGCTACAATATTACACTAAAGAATATATGAAGAATATACATGATCTTGAATTTGAATGATATATTCCCGTAGCAAGAGACTTATTCAATTGAATTATTTTAATTAAGTTTTGCTAAAATCAAAATGGTAATTTACAAAGTTTGTTTTTAGTTCAAAAATTCTATATTTATTTTCTCATTGCTTATTAATATATACTCTTGATTAGTATACTGCTTTATACAGTAGACTCCCTCAAATCCGCAAAGCTTGGGACCAGGGGTTGTGCAGATTTTAGAATTTTGCGGATTTCTGGTCATTGATTTGTTTACATTTTTGAAACATTAATTTGATTGGTAATTAAGCATTGTAATCAGTGCAAATAATACATTGAAACGTTAAAATAATTAAGTAAAATATTTAAATAAATAAATAGTTAAAAAACAAGTTATTATTCCAAAAAAAAACTAAAATAAAATTTTAGAAAAATATTAAAATAAAGTAAATAATTAAGATGCAATACTAGATATAAATAATGATGAGGAAAAATCAATCTTATTTATAAAGAAAAAATTTTGCCTTCATTAATAAACAAAAAAGTTTGATTAATTTAAAAAATATTCATTTTATACAGCAAAAATTGCACTAGAACTACGATACGATAATGATTATTTTGATTAAATATCGATCTTAGTAATTAGTAAAGCGAATGTGAATCCCAAATTCGTTTCGTACCTAGCAGGGATACGAAAATAGTAATAGAACTATTGAAATAATAATTTTATATAGCAAAAATTATCCTGCCACGCAAATTGCAAACTCTACCAAACGGCCATTGAAAGTTATATTACGCTGCAACTACGATACGATAATGATTAATTCGATTAAATATCGATCATCGTATGTCTAAGAAACATATTATTTAACACCGCAGAATTTAAATTGAAGGACATTGATTTAAATAGCATATTGAATTTTAATTGACTTTTAAAAAAAGGAAGAAGTTGAAAAAGATTTAAAAATATATATATTTACAGAATTATTTGTATTGCATTAGCCGCTGACTTCAGCGTCATCTTTAATTTCATTGTTTACATCTGAAAAAATGAGCGGCTTTCTGGCGTTCGCGGATTTAAGGGAGTCTACTGTATTTTCAATTCTATTGTTGATTTATTTAACAGATAAGTGCATAATCGATTTAATTTCTTAAAATATTTTCTTACTTTATTTTTAGAGTGTCATTGAGTGTTGAATATATATATATTTTAATTATGAATGATTTCATTGAAATTATAAACACTTTTCATACATCTCCCACAGATGACTTTAATTTTGTGCCATTTAAGAGATTTTTTTTCATACAGAGGATTCTTTCTAAATGAATGATTCCATGACTATTTGGATAATAGCATTTATTGATTTACAATTACCAAATATTCCACTTTGCACCAAAGTTCCTTCATATGTCCCTGGTAGTGACTAAAATTTTCACGTTAATAAGTATTTACTTTGAAATGGCATTACTCCCAGGAATGATCATAATTTTGTAAGAAGTCTGAAAATAAATTTCCCCTAGTGTCTGTGAACAGAGGTATGTGTGAAAGTCAAACAATATAATGAGACATGAAAGATACGAACTTTTTTCAACATAAGTAGCAAGTACGTTGAGATATTTGTCATATCACTTGATAAGCTGAAAAATCTTTCAATATAAACATCAAGGCTTTGCATATGGACAACCAATAGACTCTTTTTCCTTCTTCAAATCCCTGACTTTTTGCCGGAAATGAGTATTTGCTTAGAAATAACAACACTCCCAGGAATAGTCATAATTTTTTAAGAAGGATTATAATAAATGCTGTCTTTACAATGTAAGTAATAATCATGATTACTATTATTTTAACACAATCTAACTGATTGGTAAAGTTATCATACAAATTAAATATTTCCAACTGAGCGAAAAATTGCCCAGCCCGGGAATCGAACCCCGATACTTGGCTTACAAGGCCAAAGCTTTACCTGTTAAACTAACCGGGCGATAACTGGCTGGGATTTTTCGCTCAGATAACCTTATTGGCCATAACATCTGGTCTGTCATTTAGACAGCTCGGCAGAATAAGCCGCAGGTAATGGAACTCCATAGAAGGATGGATACGTAGATATACTATTATTTTAACACAATCTAACTGATTGGTAAAGTTATCATACGAATTGAATATTTCCAACCGAGCGAAAACTTGCCCAGGCCGGGAATCGAACCTGAATACTTGGCTTACAAGGCCAATGCTTTACCTGTTAAGCTAACCGGCTGGGATTTTTCGTTCAGATAACCTTATTGGTCATAACATCTGGTCTGTCATTTAGACAGCTCGGCAGAATAAGCCGCAGGTAATGGAACTCCATAGAACGATGGATACGTAGATATACTATTATTTTTCGCCCGGTTAGCTTAACAGGTAAAGCATTCGCCTTGTAAGCCAAGTATCCGGGTTCGATTCCCGGCCTGGGCAATTTTTCGCTCAGTTGGAAATATTCAATTATTAGGAATCATGATTCGCAGATTCTTCATCTATCTAGGAGGGTGACTATTTTCATACAAAAACTACAATAGGTTTTATAGATTATTCTATAGACATTTCTGCTGAACTTCTAAAATTATTTCTATACTTTTCGTTTGACTTATACAAAAATGGGCTACAATTTTATGTGATTCTTTAAGAAAATTTTTGTATGAGTAAGATCAGAAGTAAAAATCTTAACAAAAACATGATGTAAAAATCTTTTAAAAAAATTGATAAAAAGCATTGAACTTTGTAAAACTTCCCAACATTGTTAAAAAGTGTTTATGAATTCAGTCTGGCTGTTTGCTGCCAGTCCATGCTTATATATATGCCAATCTCCGGTTTTTTTTAAAATCAAGAAATTGTACTTTGAACCTGAAATTCAATCATAGGGACCGTTCAAGTATTACGTAAGCACTAAAGGGGGAGGGGGGTGTCCACAGTCTGCTTATTTTTTCTGACAAGGGGGAGGGGGGGTCACGACAATTCTTACGTAAGCATTAAACAACGAAGCAACTGCAGTTCAAATTCAACAAGCAAACAAATTATAATGGGGAAAGAGCGTTCTACAGTCCGTTCGAAATTCGCCGTTTATTTTCGATTTTATCCTTTGCTTATCCATCGGCAGCCGCGTGACCCGCATCACACACTCGCCCTTTGTCTTCATTGTTGTCTGTTAAGTTGTGTGCCAAGTCAAGTACATTGCAAGACTAGAAAAACACAGGAACCGGTGTGGCTGGTCCTATTGCCAAGGTAACTGGTCAGTTGACTTTATTTTAGGTAAGTCCGGTATTTTCTTTTCTCCTGTCCAATCGGTCATGGAATTCCGGGAATTTTTGCAGAATTTCTGGAAATTTTTGTCTTTCCGCTCCTATTGTCGAACTTCCTTCTCTGCAGGTTTTGGAACTTTAGAAAGCAGAAAACCTACTTGGGGTCTTCTTGTCTCAGATACATACCACAGATATTTATTGTTTTAATCCAGTTGCATAGTGAATTTACATAGTGAATTTTTAGTGAAAGAGCTTTTAGTTGCATAGTGAATTTAGTCGGATTTAATTATGGATACTAACATTGACAAAGCACAAGGACTGGAAACCTGCAATACCCCAGGCCTCTGTTCCAATGAAAACTTTATAATAGACAATGTTGAAACATGGGTTCAAGGATCCTGGACATCAGATTAAAATATGAACACCAAATTGATTCATGTCAAAAATTTTAGTTATGATGCCTAAGTAAGTTAAGACTTCTTGTATATCTTGTTTTATTGTTCAATGTGATAAATAACAATATATTTAAACCATTTTGTATTCTGTGGTTTGTTTAATGCAATAAGCAACAATATATTAAAACCATTTTATATATTTTGAAATCACAATCCCTATATGCCTATATAAATTTGTAGGATTAATAATGTAATTGATTGGTAACATTTTATAAGTCAAGAAGTATTGATGTATAAACTGTCATAAAATCTTACGTAAGCAAAGGGGGGGGGGCCTAGCATTTGCTTATATTTTCTTACATGGGGGTGGAGGGGGTACAAAATGACTAAAAATATGCTTACGTAATACTTGAACGGTCCCATATGCATTAAAACATATTGCTGATTCTGTAAGTAATTGTATAAACAGTTTTATATTTCTTTAGAGAGGCGAAACAGAAAATTAAAAACAAATATTATTGACATGTTTCGATCTAATAAGAACCATAATCATAAAAAAAATGAAAATACAAAAAGTCCACGTTTAATACTAATAGTATGCAACAATGAAATGTAAACAAAAACCACGCTCTATGGTAAAAAAATAAAGTAAAAATAGACTATGATCAAAAATTAATTTCGAACTTGGTTCATCCTATTCAAGCTTTCATGACGAATTTATTCATAAACTCTAACCTAAGATTTGTATTTTTATTTTTACTACAATTATGTTTTTTATTAAATTGGAATAGAAACATGTCAATAATATTTATTTTTAATTTTTTTACACCTCTCTCAAATAATATAAAATTGTTTATTCAAATATTTATATAAAAGGTGAAGTTCTTAAAATCTTGTGATCTAAAATCTAATAGATTCAAAAACTTTTTTATGATTCTCTAAGATTGGACTCAAAAATTTGCACATTTACTAATGTGTTAAATTTATTAGCTCTTCCAGTTACAGGAAGCTCAAAGCAGCTCTGGTTAGCTGAGTGGTTAAAGCTCTGAAATTTTGTAGAGGACTCCAACGCTCAGCAAAATTATTTCTGTAGTTTTACCTTAAAAGTAAAAGACTCTATGATTGAAATTTTGTCGAATCCCCATTACAGATACAAGACTCTGTAATTTATGAAGAATTTAAATACCCTAACACTCAAAAATTAGAACCTGCTTTCTCTGGACCACACAAAATTATAAATAAACTTTCTGATGTAAATTATGAAATAGATAAATTTAATTATGAGACAGGACAGAATTCCGTTATTGTGCATGCTTCTAAATTAAGACCCTATCTTTCACCTGAAGATTTTAAATTGTTTCATGAGCAACCCAAAAAACAAACAAAACCTCAGATACAATCACAATCACTAGATCAAACTAAAGTCAAGACAGTAGATTAAATTTTAATTCTTATTCTTTAAATATTTTATCACCATAATTTTCAACATTAACAGGTATGTTCTTGGTGCGCAACAAGAATATTACTTATTTTTAGGGTTAGATTGGGCTCCTTATGCAGGCATAAGGTGTACACTTTGACTGTAAAAACTTTCAAATTGATGTTGACTACAGATATTAAAAGTTTTTCAAAAAGCAAATTATATTTACTTCCGTTTCTCAGTTAAGAATGACACCTTTTATTCCTATTTGTTTTATTATTAAAGTTTATAAACCATGTGTAGATAAAACATTACATTTGGCCTTTGAAAACTTATAACCAAATTTGATAATTTTGTAAAAGAGTATCAGAGAGCAATTATTGTAAGGAAATACTGGTTGAGAGTCCTTTTTCTAAATAGTTAGATTTAATTTTATTTGGATTTTGGAATTATTATTATTTTTATGCATACTTTCGGCTAGCAAAACATACTTTCTTATGCTATTAGAAGATAAGAAAATTATATAGTTGCTATGTAATTATTTTTATCTTCAACCAATATTTTCCCTATCAGTAATAAACAAACTGTGATATTTTCTTTTGATTATACTCTTGTTTTATTATTATTATCATTATGATTTCTATAATGAAGTTTAGTATTAATTATACTATTATTGAGAAATATTAGGATATGGAGAATTATAATTATTATTGCTATAAATTTTGAGTCTTATTATACTACTTATTATTATTGTTGTTATTATTATTATTTAAATTTTTCTATATTATTTTTATTGATATTGAGAGTGATATTATTTATTGTTAAAAAAATTGATTGATTATTAAAAGATGTTGGATCTAACATAAGACTAAAATCAAAACTAGAGTACAAAAAATATACAATTTATTAGTGAACTACATTGAAGAATTGCATTTTTAAAAACAATTAGAGACTTTTGATTTGAAGGATTGTATGTAGTCAACTAAGTTTGAGAAGAACATTTATTTTAGCCTTTTAAAGACTTTATTTACTACAAGGACTATATCTGATAAAGTTAATTTTTGAATTAACTTTATCAGATTGAATTGAAATAACTACTGATTAAGTCATTGAAATTCTATAAACTTCCATGAAAGAGATTTCTTATACTTTTTATTATATTTTTAATATTTCTTGCTTATTAACATTTATAACTTATTTAGTACTGTTATTTTATGTATTATCTCCTTTGCACTTACAAATGGTAAGTGATATTGTAAAATTATTGTATTCCTTTCAGGGAAATGCTCCTACCTAATTTTAATTTTATTTAATTTGCTCGTAACTATTTTTTTAATCGCTACTATTTTTTATATTACGTCAATTTGCTTTTTCTTCCATGTCTTAGCTTCCTGGGTTTGACAGTTTTATTCCAAAATTTAACTTTTCTAAGTTATTAGATTTCTGTGGTCTGAACTTGTAGTTTATTTAACTATCAATTTGATATAAAGTTTTGGGGAGGGGGGGATAATATTACAAATTTTAATTTTTTTTCGCCAAAATTAACCTTTATACTTTATTAATTTCCTTATAACAATATTCCGTACTTACAATTATTCGCCAAAATTAACCTTTATACTTTATTAATTTCCTTATAACAATATTCCGTATTTCAACTTATTAAATTAAAATCTTGTTCTTAGATCTAATCTATTAAACTTTATGGAAACGATATAAAGTCTTACTTCGCCTTAAAAAACATTTATTCCAATACGTGTAAATTTCAAAGATGGCTCTAAATCAAAAATATTCTTAATTAAACTTTATTTCTTAATATTCCAAGTAAAACTCATTTTTTCTATGCTTTTATCAACCCTTTTAAAGAAAGTCTTATTAAATTTGTTCCAAAACCATACCTTTCAAAAAATATCATTATTTATATTTATCTATTTATTTTCCCTACTTCAACATTCGATATGTGTGCATAACAATAAATTTATTTCTTTTCTTTTTCTCTTAAAATTAATCGTCTGGAAAAAGATCGTTTGCACAGGATATTTGAAATTCTGAGTCGATTATAAATTAGTTAAATAATATTTTTTAAAATAAAATTATCGTCTGTAAAATAAAATCTCGACTCTGGGTATGAGTTATGTTTATATGGAAAACATATTTTTCGAGAGTAGAGAATTTTCTAGAACTTTCTTTTTAGATTTAAGAAAGGAAGCCTCGAGATGAGAAGGAATATTCTTGGTTTTTTCTTCGATGAGTACGGCTTACGGCTTGTTGAAGTAAATGATTTAATATTCTGTTTGATATTTCGGTTAAAGATAGCTTGCAAAAGGAGCCTTTCCCTCTCTCATGACTACAGTTTAATAAAGTAACTTGCAGCAGCCAATAAGTAATTTATTGGAACCTCTACATTTATTTACTTATTATTTTTTTTTCGCTTGCCATGACTTCTGTGTGGCAGAATGGGGACCCCGGCCATGATGTTTCTGGCTCCTAACTTTAAAATGTCACATATACATTAAAACAGATTGCTGAGTCCATAAGATCGGATTCAAAAATTCATGCATTTGCACATGTGTGAAGTTAAATTTATTAACTCTTCCAGTTCGAGGAAGGTCTGGTTAGCAGAGTGATTTAAAGCTCTGAACTTTCGTAGAGGACTGGGGTTCGACCCCAACACTCGGCAAAATTATTTTTCTATGAGGAAAAGTTATATGATTTTTATTCTTTTATTATTATAATTTGGATGCTTTATAATTAAATAAAATTTAACACTCAAGAATTGTTTTTATAACAATTTTATTTTTAAAATATTCAAGCTAAAATATTTTGCATGTTACTATCAATTAAGTAATTTGAGTTGATCTACAATTTTTGTTATAATTTATGATAATTATCAGATAACAATATATAATATGTTTATCAATATATCATATGTGTGTGTATGTATTAACACAAAAGGTTTGTCATTTTTTACCATAAAAAATTAAAATGGAAAGAAAGAAAAAGACTCATATTAGAACTATAGCAGAAATGATCATATATCAATGTTTTAATATTAAAAAAATGTAGAAAATGTAAAATAAATTTCAAGTAATGTAGATGTTTGAAAAATTAAATAATTGTGAAAATGTAGAAGGAAGTTCAGCAATAAAAAATGTCTATTATAAATTATTAGCTGCAAACAAGTAACTTCAGGGTTTTAGAATTAGATTGATAAGAATAAAATAATGAAAAACGTTAAACACTGTGTTGTTAAATAAATAAATAAATTAAAATAGAAAATATTACAAATCATTATTTTTTTAATGAGATTTTTTAAATTTATTTTTGTCCCAACCCCTCTACATAAAAAAGGTTCTTTTTTAAAATATTTAAACTAAAGAATAGGGAGAAAAAAAAGAAAAAAGTAACGAAATTACGCATGAAAATGTAAAAGAAAATTCAAGTAATTTAAACTTAGTAAATAATAACTATAAACTAGGTGCTAATTTAGAATTGAGCATTTTATAGACAAATTTGTAAAAATAAAATAATTGAAAATTCTCAAAAACAGGATTTAAAAATGAAAGAACAACACAAAAAAAGTAAAAATTGTCAGACTGTAGCATCCAACAATATTTAAAAACTAAGTAATATAATTTTCTAAAAATTGTAAATATTTAAACATTATTTTGTCGGTGGGTAGTATGAGGAATCTTCTTAATTTCTGTCATGCACCTGGAAGCTCAAAAAAATTTTATCGTTTGTAAATTGCAAGATATGTGAATTATATAAAAAAAATAATTGTTATACACCATGAAGACCATACATTAAAGGATTTTTAACTAAATCCCCAAGTACTGTTTCGAAGTAATACCTGAATCTTTAAAATTGTGAAGTCTAGTAAAATGTTTTAGAATTAAATTAACAATTTTAACTTAAAATGTTTAAGTTAAAGTGTTTCAAATGTACTTAGAATGAATGTTAGAATTATATGTTAATTTAGAATTAAATTAACAAATTTAACTTAAAATATTTCAGAAAGTATTTCAGATGTAATTACTTTTTAAATATATTAAACTGATGTATAAATTTTGTATGAGCATTATGAAGAACATATATGTATGTGTGCATATAAAGAAAAGTATTCACTATTTTCCAGAAAAAAATTAATGAAATGGAGGAACTATTATTGAATTATTTTAATATCCATGGTATAATAAGTAAATATATGAAGAATTCTACAAATTAAAATATATTATTTATTTGGTAGCATGAAATTTTAAGTTTAGGGATTTAGAATAAGACTGATAATAATTAAAATAAGTAAACTTTTGAAGGTAATTTTAAAAAGATAGAAAAATCTAATATTCTACATTAAATATTCTTATTTTTTCAAAACATTGAGAAAATTCTCCAAAATAAATTCTCCATTCAATTAAAAAATATTTTAGGCTTAATCATTTAAAAAATATTTGGTACGATATAGTTATTCTGTCAATCAATTTTGCCAAATTATACAAATCACCAAAATCATAGCCAAATTATATATATACTAGCATTCTGCCCACGGATTCGCCCACGTGGAATTCGGTTATATTGCGGTATAAAGCACAACTATAAGAAGACTTCTCATTACCACGGAAAAATGTAAGAAGCGCGATGTAACGCTGGATATGATTAGTTGTTAAACCAAAACTGAATGGTACACTATATTATATGTTTTCCCTTGTGGAGCAAAAACATGCAGATTTTGGGCACTGGAAACCCGGGAACACGCTACATAGAGCTGACCATGCTGACGTCGAGCCTGTTGCGATAAACAGACTTGAGTATGAATATCATTCTCAGAAGCCCTCAAAGAAGCTTGGTGAGCGGCTTGCTCCTCAAGTCTTTGCTGGTGCTGAGATGGTAGCTCAGCAGCTCTCAAAGCAGCCTGACGCTCTGCTTGTTCGCGCCTTCTTAATTCAGCATGGAGAGACGATTCTTGAGATCGGGCAATTTTCATTGCCCGAGCTTTAGATGAGGTGCTCGACAAATTAGATTTACGTTTGCGAGGCATTGTGAAAATATGAGTAAACTATAAACCTAAACTAAACTAAAATCCCAAACTAAACGATGAACAAAGCGACGTAATTACCTATCGAAAAAACAATAACTACTTTAGATATCTACCTAGAAAAAAAGCACTAAACTAACCTAACCTAACTATTATACAACTACTGCACATCGTTACCACGTTTTAAAAACACCCAGCGCCATCTATCGCATACCTCAAGAACTAAATAACGTAACTAGTACTTATACCAATTAGTAATTCGTTGACTTATAGTTATTTCAGAATAAGTAGATGTAAAAAAAATATTTTAGATGATAAAACAAATAGTACGTCATCCCTCGGGAATTTCTCATTTTCAAGGATTCATTATCATATCATTTAGCTTCTAAATTTACATGTGTTCATATTCGTTTGCAATATATAAGTAGATGTAAAAAAACAGTTTAGACGATAAAATAAATTGTGCATCACCCCTCGGGAATTCCTCATTTTCGGGGATTCATTATTGTATCATTTAGCTTCTAAATTTACATGTTTATATTCGTTTGCAATATTTTATCTTGTTTTAAACAACACACAGCGCCATCTCCAATCCATCCATCAAGCAAACTATATTTTTGTTTTCCCTCGGGAATATCAATTTTTTCCGGGATAAAAAGTACCCTATTATTTAATCCGGACTTCTAACTTTACGTCTGCAAAATTTCAAAGCAATCGGTTCAGTAGTTATGGCATGAAAGCAGAACAAACAAACTCCTTTTCCGATGTATAATATTAGTAAGGATTGACATAATTTTGATTTTAAATAATGAAAAAAAAAAAAAAATTTTAGAATATTATTAAAAATACAAATAAAAAGTAAAAAAAAAAAAAAACAAAAAAAAAACACTTAATGGCGCTTTAAACACGTGTATCGTATTTAATGCCATTGAATGTGACATTTACAAGCATTTATAATTGGTATTTAATCTTATAGTTTGGGAATGATTTTTTGGTCAGCTGTTTAACTAAGTAGCACCAAATATTTTCATATAACTTAACTCAATGCGGGTAAAATTCAGTTTGTGAGCAATACGATGATCTAAAATTATTTATTTAAACTAAACTCTTAATCAAAATTCAAACGAATTCCTCGTGTTTAACAAAAAGAAATCGTAGCTTGAACTATATTTAAATAGATAAATAAATTAAAATGCCTTGCAATAAAAACTTTTTCATAATATTTTAAATAGTAAAATATCAGTAAAAATAGAAGCTGCGAAACATAAAGTTTTGTTGCTATAACAAGGTCAACTCATAAGTTGGAGAATTTTCAGTAGAGAGTAAATGAAGAAACACATCTTACCATTAACTTACTTTAGCAAAGAGTATGAATAAGCACGTTTACGGTTGAAAAATTAACAGTGATCAGATTGACAAACACCAAAGAGACGCCATCGCAATGAATGAATCACAATGACTGATTTAAAATGATTCATAAGAATCAATCAAGATGAAATTTATGATTCATTCTTTTATTGGCGTCACTGTCTCTTTCGTTGTTTATAATATCGGATAACTTTTAAAACATAAATTTATTGTATTCGACTTCTTGTTAATGCTAAGGTAGGGTAGTTTCTAACGTTTCTCTTCAACTCAATACTATATACAATTTTTATTTGATAATGATTGCACGAAGTTTAATGTGATGCAACTTTCATTTTTGCTGATCTATCATTGAGTCATTTTTAAAAGTGTTTTATTTATAGCAGATAATTCCACGTATTATCGCTTATATTTTAATACTTTAGTTTAATATTATTCAATCTGCAGGGGTAAAAAGTTGTGGCTTACTCCCCATGGTCTGGGCGATTGCGCCTCAATAACAACAACAACAACAACAATATTATTCAAATTTCAATTTAGATACAGCAAACTGGTTTGAATCTATATATTTTTTTCTTTTACATTTACTTTTAAAACATTTTCTTGCTCATAAACTGAATTTGATTGTATTCTGTTCAATCGAAATTCAATATTTAAATAATTGATCGAATAAGGATGTACTTTTATGCTGTTTATAGAAATTTACTTATAAGAACACATACAGTTAAAGGGTTTCATCACTGACTTTAAAACATACTTCCCTCAATGCTAATTCTATAGCGAGGTTTTTTTTTTTTTTTTTTTTTTTTTTTTTTTTTTTTTTTTTTTAGTGAGGTACAACGAAAGTTTTTTTTAAAAAAATCCAATGCACTGTGTTTTTTAAAAATTACTTTTTATTTAAAATAATGATAGAAATTCCATATCAGTGTGGTATTATTTTGTTTGAAAGTGCAACAAGATGGTCAAATTATAGTTTTTTATTAAAATTTTGCAACAAATGTTGAATTTGACAACTGAGGACTGAATACATTTGTAGTATAAAAAGGTAATACGTATGGAACGTTTATTGTTGATTCATTCTCAACTGAATAAATCATGAAACCGAAATCAATTATTGTAACTTTAAAAACCAGATTTAAGCAGAAAAAAAGTCCTTAAAAATAAGGAATTTAATTATTTATACATATACAGCAGACTCCCTCAAATCCGCACAACTTGGGACCAGAGGTTGTCAGCGTTAGAATTCCTAAAAAAAAGTCACTGGTCCCAAGGACCAGTAAGCAGAGAATTTACTGGTCTGCAGACATCATCACAAGTCCGCTACATAAAATTTGATTAAATAATTTTAACACTTAGAGTGGCCTTTCCCCCCCCCCCTCCCTTGAATATAAACCAATCTTACTTTGGATTCATCCAAAATTTTCAGCATAATAAAATGTAAAATTATAATTTGCTAAAAATTAAATAAACAGTACATAAAGAAAAACGATCAAATTATTAATTAGATATTTTATTTGCCATTACTTATTTCAACTGACTGTAAGGTTTAATGCAAATTTTTTTCGATTTTTCTCCAGATTGTAGCCAGAGGGGTGGAATTGTAGTTAGTGTCAGTGATGCAGCTGGACTTTAAAAATTCTGGGTCCCCAGGACTTCTAAAATTCTTGATCCCTTTTTGACAAAAGCGGGTCCTCACTAATAATAAGTCATATTTTTTAGGATTCAAAAATTGAATCGGATTTGAAAAAAAATTGATTTTTTCAAAAATTGAACTTGTTCATTTCCACAAGCAAAATAAAATGCAATAATTGTTTTAATAATAATAAATAATTAAAACCAATAGTAATTTAAGAGAAATTTTCTTCACTTTTTAAAGAATAAATGTGCAATATACAAATTTAATTATAAGATAATGCTTATTTAAGTGTAGAAGATAACAAGTATCACTATTGTTTGCATTTCTTTTAAAATGGGGCAAGACAGGTTTATTGAAAATGACATTTTTGCTAAAAGGGATATTTTTGTTGATAAATGGGTACTTTGCTTAATGAAATGGTGCTTTCAGGAGTCACATTCACTCAGAAAGATTTGGAACAATAAAAAACCGATTGGGAAGCAGGAAAATCAAATTTTGGAGTAGAACAACAATTTTGAAGCAGGAAAATTGGTTTTTAGAACAAAAAAATTCTCACCCAGCATTCTTTTATTTATTTATTTTTGCGTGCTTTTTTGTCGAAATTTCCGGGGTTTTTTTTTGTGTTATTTTGACGAAATCTTGTTTTTTCGGGATTTATTGACGAAGTATACCGTTTTTCGCGATATTTTTTGACAAAATTTACCGTTTTATCGCAATATTTGGACGAAATTTGCCGTTTTTTCGCGATCTTTTGAAGAAATCTGCCTTTTTTTCGGGGGTTTCAGGATGAAATTAGCCATTTTTTCGCGAATTTTTGGACGATATTTGCCGGAAATTAGTCGTTATTTAGCGATTTTTACAAAATTTGTCGTTTTTTCGCGATTTTTTGAAGAAATCTGCCTTTTTTTGCAATTTTTTTAAGAAATCTTCCTTTTTTCGCAATTTTTTGGAGAAATCTGCCATTTTCCCACAATTTTCGCGATTTTTTTTGACAATTTGCCGTTTTATCGCTATTTTGTGCGAAATTTGCCGTTTTTTCGCGATTTTTTGAAGAAATCTGCCCTTTTTTCGGGTTTTGGAATTAGCCGTTTTTTCGAGAATTGTTTGACAAAATTTGCCGGAAATTAGTCGTTATTTCTCGATTTTTTAACGAAATTTGCCGTTTTTTCGTGATATTTTAACGAAATTACGCGTCTTGTGGGACACGTAAGAGCTATTTTTTTGCGTCCCATCGCCGATTTTTTGCGTAATTTACGCGCTATAGCGCGTCCGCGGCATCGCTGTAATAAAAAAAAATCTTATGTGCCATTGGTTGCGGTTTTCTCAGGGCCTGAAAAAAGGCACTGGTCCTGCTGACCACTAAATTTTTCAAATTAGTGGTCCGATTGAATTATCGGTGGTCTCGGACCAGCGGACCACCAAGGAATTCGAACGCTGGGTTGTTCAAATTTTGCAGATTTCTGGTCATTGCTTTGTTTTGCAATTTTGCAAACAATAATTTGAATATAATTAATAATGCAATCGAAATTATAATAGATGCTTATAATATAATGAAATATTAAAATAAGTAATAAACTAAAATAACAAAAATTTAGATGATTTTTAAAATGATTAAACTATAAAAAGCAAAATTGAAGTTAATAATCAATAAATTATTAAATGTTCATTATAAAGATGAAAGCTATTTTTCCTAAATTATTCAATAAAATTTGCCTCATATAGGTGCATTGCTAATTCACATCAAAATCATAAATTAAGGAAGTTTTATTTCAGTTTTAGCCAGATTTAATAACCAAAAAACTTCATTAATGATAAGCATTTGATTAGTAATATCAGCAATATCTTGAATTTTTTCAGAAATAAATTTACTTTTTTTATCATAAAAAAATGAATTCAATAATATTAACAAAAGTTACAAATTGAAATATACATAGAATCAATAAAAAAAATAAGAAAATCAAATTTTGACCCTATATCTGAGCTGTATGTTTCATTGTTTTCATCAATAAATTATGTGTGGATTTTAGAGAATTGCAGATTTTAGGGTTGCGGATTTGGGGAGTTTATTTTACTCATTTTGCAGTCGTACTTACTGTTTTGAATTTGCAATGCTGATTTATTCTCAACTGAATTAATTATGAAAACCGGAACCATTTATTTTAACATTAAAAACCAGATTTAAGAAGAAAAAAAGAGTATCATTTAATTAATTAACTTTAATAACCAGATTTAAAGAGTAAAATAAAGAAATTATTTATTTATTCATTTACTCATTTATTTTGTTAGTGATAGTTGTACTGCATTATTTGCAATTTCAAATGAGCTTTCATAGCTTAAACCATGTTAACCTTTATGGTACAAAAAAGTCCTGTTCGTAAAAGGATGAAATGATTGACTGACATCGAAATCTACCAATACAAAATTCTTAACAAATAAAAAGTTCTTCTTCTAAACTTTCATTGTAAAAGCAAAATTTTGTTAAAATATTCTGGGTGCCATTTTGCAAATTTGAAATTAAAATTAGACGGAATCACCACATTTGAAACAATTAAGATATTCAATTTGTATTTCTATTAAAATTGATGAATTAATGGCATATAGCATAAGGTGATAAAAATAACTTTTACTTTAATACAAACATTAAAAAAGAATTGGCAGATTTTTGATTGTGTGACAACATTTTCTTCATTTTACCATGGTTTTTAACACCATGTCCCAAACCCATTTTTTTGTAATTTGTTTTTATAGTATAATAATTTTTATTTTTCATTCTATCTTTTAATATTTTGTTATTTTATATGACATATATAAAATAAAAAACTTATATACTTATCAATCCAAGAAATTAAAATAATAATTGCATTAGAATACTATGTATATATTTTTGTTAGAAGAAATGTACAACAATCTTAAGCTATTTGGCATAGTATTAAAAAAAAAAATTAAAGAAATTGTATAACATATAGGATAAAAAAATGGTACTACTTGGTTATCCCATCGACCAATTTCTCCAAATTTTACAAATCGCCAAACTGTTAGCCAAATTATATAAACTGACATATTTTTTATTTTGAATTACAGAAGAGAAAATAAATTAGCTAAACATAATCTAAAATGCAAATTAAAAGATGAATGAAAAATCACTTGATGATGCAACAAACATGTGTATTGTAGTTAATGTCAAACGAATGTGAGATTTACAATCTCTATTATTGGCATCATATCTTATAATTGGTGATAGTTTTTGTGTTGACGGGAAAATCAAGTAATACCAAAAAGTTTTGCATAATTTCAGTAGAAAAATATTACTCTATTTAAAACAAAATAGTTTTTAAGAAGTAAGTTTTTTTTGAAGTGTTTAATCCAATTTGTTCACTGGTTATTTTTGTTTCTATATAGCAAAACTTGATTTATCTAAATATATATATATAGATGATGGATTAAAATATATTTTAATAGTTGAAAATTACATTGGCAGGAAAGAATATTACTTGTTCTTTAAAGTTAGATCTTGTAAAGATTAAACTTTGCAATCAATGTTAAACTTTAAACCATATAAAAGCTCCATTTTTTACTATATTTTTGTTAAGTAATTTATTTTACTCTTATTATTTCTTAGTCATGGTGTTATTTTCTTAAAATAATTAATTAATTCAGTACTATTTATAAGCTGAAATGTAGACATTCCCTGAAGAACAATTCATTAAAAAAGTTAACTGCATATAAAATAGAGCATTCCAGAATCTCCTTTACTTTAATAATAATTTAAAAATAAAAGATTTTTACTCATACATGAATACATATGTCTATATTTAAAAATTAATATGTAAATGTGTATGTAATAAAAATAAGCAAAGTGTCATTTCATTCAATTTAGTTTAAATAATATGTAAATAATTTTAAATAAAATGTATACAGGACATAAATAGTTTGAGTTTATGGTAGCATTAAAAAATTTCAATTGAAAAATGTTTTATGACTATTTATATTATAAAAATTTATTTATATTATAAAAATTTATATCTAAAAATACAGATACTTTAATCGTCTATAAAATTAATTTATATTTGCATTAAAATTAACAAATAAAAACTATGGTACATAAATTATTTTATATCTGATTTTTATAAAATAAATTAATGCACGCTACCCGCTCCAAAAATAGACTTGATTGCATTTGCATCATGTGATTCATGAGCTCTGCTTAGCATGAAATGTAGTTACTTCTAACAAAAGTTCTGTTCGAAGCTGGTTATGAGTTGTGAATTCATATTTTCTTCTGGTGGTGTGTGCTAAAGGAATATGTAAAAAAGATAAAAGTACTTTATTTTTGTAATAGTTTTCATTTGTGCGCTCTTCTACATGTAATGTGCCATCTATGAAAAAAAATAAAAATATTTAAAGAAAATTATCTCCTCGAAAAATTAATATTTAGATATGTGAAGCTTTTTTTTTGCAAATAATTTGAGCTAGCTTGATAATATTGCTTTTTTATGCGTTACATTTTAAGTCTAAGAGTTTTGAAATTTTATCAATTTAAAAGTTTTAATATTTTGCTGATTAAAGTGAAAAAGAAAATCATTATTTAATTGTATTATGAAATGCATAAGATACGAATTTTTAAATAATATATCTAAGGCTATTAAAATTTATTCAATGACCAGTCCATGCTTGACATCTATTGCCATACCATATAACAGCTAAAGGAATACATCTCTAAAATGATTGTAATGTATTTTATTAAATATATATATTGAATATTATTTAATAAATATTATAAGCTTTTATTATCATTTAATATTAGTGTTCATTCCTGTTAGTAGAATCTATATTAAAGGAGATTACGAAAAAATAATTTTCTTGCCTTTTACTCTTGTATTTTTAAAAAAAAAGTATGTTTAAGAAATACTCTTCTTTAAAATAAATTTATGTATAATTGTGAATAATAATAATAGTAACAATAACAAGAGAAAATCATTCTAGAAATACATTGTATGCTACACTTATTCTATAAATTAAAAAAAAATGACAGGTTTTTGACGGGAGATTATGACAAATAATTGTTCTTTCATTTCTACTCTTGTATTTTTAAATTTTTCCTATTTAAGAAATGCTTTTCTTTTGAATAAATTTGACAAATGTAATTGTGAATAATAATAAAGAGAACAACAACGAAAAATCATTCTAGAAATGCATTGTGTACCACACTTACATTATAAATTGAGGGAAAATAAAAAATAATAGATTTTTGACGGAATAAACTATTATGTCAAAAATCCAACCCTGATGAAAAAATTATTTAAAAATCTAATGCATTATTATTTGTTAAATGTAATTGTTGAAAATTAAACGTAAATAAAACATAAACATGATTGTTTAAATTTTTTAAATTTTTAGATAAAAATATTTTAATAAAAATTATACTTAGTGAGTAAAGTTTTTAAAATTAGATGAATTACCATTAATGAGTAAAGTTCATCAAATTAGACAATCGTTTTTATGAAATTAACTGCAATTTTTTAAATACCATAAAACCCTACAACAGATTAATGAATTATAAACAAATATATTAACAAAACTGTATTTTAAATTTGTGTAGTTCATACTACAGTAGACTCCCTCAAATCCGCACAGCTTGGGACCAGAGGTTTTGCGGATTTTAGAATTTTGCGGATTTCTGGTCATGGTTTTGTTTATATTTTTTAAAAAGTAATTTGAATGTAATTAATAATGAAATCAAAAGTATAATCAATGCTTACAATGTACTAAAATATTAAAATAAGTAATAACCTAAAATAATAAAAAAAATTAGATAATTTTTAAAATGATTAAAATACTAAAACCAAGGGTTAAGTTAATAAGCTATGTACAGTTAAATATTCATTATAAAGATTAAATGTGTTTTTCCTAAATTATTCAATAGAGCTTACCTCATAAAGGTACATTACTAATTCACATCAGGATAATAATATAACAAAGCTTTATTTCAGGTTTAACCAGACTTAATAACTAAAAAAAGCTTGATTAATATATAAATATATTTGGTAAGATTGAGATTACCAATTTTATCTGCAATATCTTGATTATTTTCAGAAATAAATTATTCTTTCTTCATGAAAAAACATGAATTCAATAACATTAACAAATTTACAAATTAAACAATGTATGGAATTGATATAAAACTGAAAAAGTCAAATTTTGTACCTACATATGAACTGAGTGTTTCATTGTTTACATCCATAAATTATGTGCGGATTTTAGAGAGTTGTGGATTTTAGGAGTGCGGATTTGAGAGAGTCTACTGTATTACATTAACAGCTGTATCAAAATGTATTAAATTATGATTTAAATTACAGTAGACTCTCTCAAATCCGCACTCCTAAAACCCGCAACTCTCTAAAATCCGCACATAATTCATGGATGTAAACAATGAAACACTCAGTTCATATGTAGGTGCAAAATTTGAGTTTTTCAGTTTTATATCAATTCCATACATTGTTTAATTTGTAATTTTGTTAATGTTATTGAATTCATGTTTTTTCATGAAGAAAGAATAATTTATTTCTGAAAAAAAATCAAGATATTGCAGATATAATTGGTAATCACAATCTTACCAAATATATTTATATATTAATCAGGCTTTTTTTAGTTAAGTCTGGTTAAACCTGAAATAAAGCTTTGTTATATTATTATCCTGATGTGATTTATTAATGTACCTTTATGAGGTAAGCTCTATTGAATAATTTAGGAAAAACACATTTAATCTTTATAATGAATATTTAATTGTACATAGCTTATTAACTTGACCCTTGGTTTTAGTATTTTAATCATTTTAAAAATTATCTAATTTTTTTTTATTATTTTAGTTTATTACTTATTTTATTAGTTTAGTACATTGTAAGCATTCATTATACTTTTGATTTCATTATTAATTACATTCAAATTACTTTTTAAAAAATATAAACAAAACCATGACCAGAAATCTGCAAAATTCTAAAATCCGCAAAACCTCTGGTCCCAAGCTGTGCGAGGGAGTCTACTGTATAACTGTATTAAGTCTATGGAGAATTTTTTTAACTGTATTCATTGCAAAATTATTATTATTATAATTAAATTTATATGCAATAGATTAATTAGTAGACATAAATTTTAAAAGACTGAAAGATTTTTTTTTATTATTAAATTTTGTGTTGGATTTTTTTTTTAATCTGTAGAATCATTAGTCTATATATTTTCTATTAGTTTTTATAGAATATAGAAAAAAATCTAACAGATTCTATAGAAACACTTTCTACAGAAAGCATATTTTATAGAACTCTTAAAACCTCTAAAGAAACAGTTTCTTAAGGCTCACCACACACCAGGGAGACATGCGTCAAAAATCGTGCAACAGGACGCATTAAAACTGTTTTTTTCTTTGTTATCAGGGTGAAATTGTTGCATGTCGCACGTTTTTTTGTTCAATGTTTCACTGGTGTGTGGCGGGCCTTAGAACTTGTAAAGAATGCTGCAGAATTCTATACAGCTCTATGAACCATTTTCATATGAGTTGACAACTATTCTTGACTTCATGTATCAAATTTTTTCGTGAGGCTGTACTTTGATTTACTTAGGCATAACAATAAAATCAAGATTACAAAATCAGATTTTTTTTTCAATTATCTTGTATTTTCATCCTTTTATTTATGTGTTTAGATACTGATTGGTTAGTGTTGCAATTCTACTTAGTGTTTGTTACAGGTTTCTAAAACAATTATGTATCCAAATAGATGATATTATTAAATAGTTTAATTTATAGCTTTTGTTTGGTTTAATTGTTAACCTTATAATTACCATGAGTCCGACATATATATAATGTTTCTCAAAATATCTTTTTTTTTTATTATGCAAAATTTACTTTTATGAAAAATCTAGTCATAATTTTTTGAATTCCAAATAAGTGATATATTTTGAGTCCTTTTTGTATATTTTTAAAAGAAGTTTTTTGCATAAAATAGCCAAGCATTAACTTGTTTCGCGACTTCAGCTATTTTATGACTAGACAGATTTTGTTTTAAAGATACAAAATTTATGGAAGACTTAATTTTGTATTTTTTTTTTTTTTTTTTTTTTTTTTTTTTTTTTTTTGTTAAGAGCCCTGATTGATATTAAGAGGATAAAATCTCACACAATTTTTAATCTACAAGGTTAGATTTTTCTGTTTTGTGCACAATTTATGCAATCTCTCATGGTATTTTAATGAAACCTCAAAGTCTCAAATAGAACTTGCCTTTTTCTCTAAAAAAAGAATAATTTGAAATGGAACCTTTGTAGTAAAAGCAGTACTAAGAGCTTCGGTAGGGACCGGCGAAAGCATATTTTAGATGGTCTCTACCTTAACAGATATAATTGCATGGATTTTTTTTCTTTTTGATTTAACCTTTCTTCAACAAAACCATTTTACAAGTGAAAATTTTCATCTCGTGATTTCCATATTCAAAGTTTTTAATGATGTTTCGTGTTCATTAAGGGCTGGTGCAGTCCAACTCCTGGCTATGCCAACAGAAATTTTCACTCTCTTGTTTTCAAGGAACAGAAAATTGGAAGTCTTTATTTTTTCTTAATTCTAATTTACCTTTTTCTTTTTTTACTTAGGAAATCAGTTTAAACTATGTGACTTGGTGACCACAAATTTTTCTGTAACTAACTAAAATTACCAACCTTTTAGCCAATCAAAATGATAAACATCAAAGAAAATCGACAGACAAATAAAAGTTGTTGTGTTGATATCTAGGGTAAATAGGGTCATAATTTGAAATTTATCAGTTGTAAATATTTATTGATAGCCTCACAGAAAATGTCCCCTATTTTTTGCTTCCCCTAACAAAGTTATAAATCCTTAAATATTTTCATAATTTTTTTTCTGTTTTATTTATAGTAATAATAAGTAATGTCTTATTTAAATATTTCTTTGAACCCCCTTTTCTGCACAGTCGAGAAATTTTTTACTTTCCTTATTCACCCGAGTACAAATTGCACAAAGTTAAAAGATGTTTAATCTTTTAACTTTTTTTAATATTATTATTATTACTTTTGCTTTAGTTTACTAAAAAACATTTTATACCTTACATATGCATTACAGAAATGATTATTGAATAATGGTATAAATAAATAAGAAATAATGCTTAGCACTCTGTCTTTAAAATATGCACTAGTTTCAAATAAGAAAAAGTTAATAAATAAAGAACATGGGAGTGAAGGGAAGGGGGAGATTTGTAGTTGAAGTAAATATACACACATATATATATATATATATATATATATATATATATATATATATATATATATATATATATATATATATATATATATAATATAGTATATATATATAGTATATATATATAGTATATATATATAATATAATACTGTAATAATATGCCTACACGGCATATTATTACAGTACTTTTTTCTGTATTTTTATTTAAGTTATCAAATTCCAGTCATATAATTAAATTTAGTTTCGAAGTTATAAAGCTTATTTAAATTGCAAATTATGGCATATTTTATAGAAAAATTGGCGTGCTGTTATAACTAAGCTTAAGATTTTAACTAACTTTTTTAACATATAAGTTCGTTTAATTCTTTAATACATTATTCTTTTTATACTTAATTCTTTCAAAATACTATGGTATTGATAAGGTAAAGAAAGTTTTCGATTTCTAAATTAAATCACATTTATTTAGAAATTCAAAGATAGTAATTCAATTTAACTTTAATCTTATAAAATTTTGTATTTTAAGTCCTTTTTAATATATTTTTTAAACAATAAGTACCTTTTTGATGCACTTTATGCCGTTTGTCAAAAGTTCCCTTTTTGAAAATCAGGATATTTATTTATTTTTTTTTACAAACTTTTATACATATATAAATGGTTTTGTAAAAAATTAAAGTGAAGCAGAAAAAAGTTAACTCCAATTTAAAAGAGTAATTTAAACCAAAATGGTATTTAAATGAAAACAAAAAAGTAATAATACTTATTACAATAAAAATGATTTGCTTCAAAAAAAAAAAAAAAAAAAATAAATAAATAAATAAAAGCAAGTCTAATACGAAATTAAATAAATAAAATTTTAGTTTTTAATATTACAATTTTTAATATTTAATAGTTTTTAAATTTAAATTACAACATTTATGCATTCGAAATGATAATTATTTATTTGATTATTAAAAATAAATTACAATAAATATTAAAGAAAGCTTATTTTACTTGGTTTTTTGATTAAGTGAGAAAATAAACAGTAATGTTAAAGATTTTGAAAATTACAGAAAAAGCAACCATAATGTCTGGCCTTGCATAAACTCATATTATTGAAGTGTAAAGGAGGACTCCTTGATCGGGATTCTAGATTTGCTGTGAAGGCTATGAATATTAAGGATGTTTGGTTATGGACTCATTTTTAAATGCAAATGTTTGAAAGTAACATAAACAATTATTGACATGTTTAAAAATAAAAGATTATTTAAGTGGAAAATGAATTCAATCTTGTGTTAAAACAGATTTTCTAATAGAATTCTTTGATAAGGTACCGTATTCGGAAAATCCAATTAAGATGCCAATGGTGACAGCATTTTCTAAAAGGTCGTCTTCAGAAAAAAAAAAGAAATCACTATTCAGTTTTACAGATGAACAAATAAGGTAAACTGCTTGTTTATATGCATTAACGACCAAAAAAAATTCTGTTATGTGCGAGAAAATAGCCAGTTTAGAGTTGAGGTCATTATTTTTGAAGCAACCTCTATAAATATGCTTATCATAGAGTATGTCAACATAACATATCCCTCCAGACGCTTATTCATGTTATGATAAATAGGTGTACATCGATGGGGATCAAGTACTCGAATGCATACCATCTATAGGATGAGCAGTCTGCAGTTGAGATGTCTGTAGTTTATATTGACACTTTTCTTCCATTAGCTGCCGTGGTGAAGATTCAAACTACGTTATAAATTTGGATTGAATACCTTCATGCACACAATTATATACTTTAGTGATTTTTACTGTTTTAGCTCAGTGTTACTTCTGGAAATTAATGTCACAATATTCTACATATAAAATCTGTGGTTTAAAATTCTTGCCACAGTCTATAAATCTCAAGAAGATTTGTCCTTTACCCCTTGGGAGAGAGCGACACGTATACGTGCCACAAAAAGGCTTTAGAATCCTTGTTTATAACCAGCAGTAAAATTTTTCTGTAAAATTTGCCTTATTTAATAGGAGAATTTTCTCGATTTAATAAGACACAAGTTTCTGTCTTTTTTTTTAAAATCGGTGACAAAGAATTAAACATCTTGTAAATGGCTCCTGTTACAAAGGGGTTAACTATCTGTCCTCTCTATTTGATTTTGACCTATTTTCGATGTCATAAATCACCAGCGGCAATTCGATTGTAGTATTTTAAATTCATTATAATGAAACAACTATACCGGATTTTTTTTTCTCAGCAAGTACTACTTTTCCATTATTTTTATGTTATTTCTACTTGTTCATTGACTTGTTTATTATGATTATTTCTTTCTTCATAAATTTAAGAAATGAATTTAGTTTTTATTACAATGCAAATTATTCTGAATTGTTTTCGACAGTGTTTTTAATAACTAGTGAAAATCTCGTATATTCCTTAATGTGTTTTTAATTTATTAATAAAATGATTGATTAACGTAATTTTATTTATTACAGATGCATAAAATATAAAAGTAGTGACAGGAAAAAGTTAACTTTTATTCCCATGATATCATTAAGAGTTACAAAATTATTTAAAGTGTTACATTGGATCAAAATATTTCTTTATAAAAGGATTTTGGAAAACAATCACCTAACTTGCACAAATAAAATTCTTTTATTTCTGAATTTTGCAAAAAGAATTTCTTTAAAAAAAAATTAAGTAAGCATCTGTTAATTCTTTCTGGCGAGAGACTTCTTGTGTATGAAATATGCAACAAGAAATTCCCTCGAAACAGCCATTTATGCAGACATCTCATACGAATGAGAAATCTTTTACATGTGACATATGCAACAAGAAAATTTCTAGTAGAGGAAACTTGAAAATTCATCAGTTACTTCATAGTGTTGAGAAACCTTTTGTTTGTGAGGCATGCAACAAGAAATTTGCTAGTAATACTCACTTAAATAAGCATAAGTTAATTCATACTAGAAAGAAACCTTTTGAATGTGACATATGCAACAAGAAATTCTCTGCAAGTAGTAATTTAAGTAGCCATCTATTAATTCATACGGGTGAAAAACCTTTTGTATGTGAGATATGCAATAAAAATTTTTCTCGTAAGTGTAATTTAAACGCACACCTGTTAATTCATTCTAGCGAGAAACCATTTGTGTGTGATGTATGCAACAAGAAATTCTCTACAAGTAGTAATTTGAGCAACCATCTATTAATTCATACTGGCGAAAAATCTTTAGTGTGTGGGATATGTAACAAAAAATTTTCACGAAAAGGTGATTTAAAAAGGCATCTATTGACTCATACTGGTGAAAAACCTTTTGCTTGCGAGCTATGCAACAAGAAATTCTCACAGAAAGGCGAGTTAAGCAACCATATATTAATTCATACTGGCGAAAAACCTTTTGTGTGTGAGTTATGTGACAAGAAATTCTCTCATAAATGTAATTTAAGCTCACATCTGTTAATTCATTCTGACGAGAAACCATTTGTATGTGAGATCTGCAACAAAAAATTCTCTTTAAAGCGTAGTTTAAATAGACATCTGTTAAATCATACTGTCGTGAAACCGTTTACGGATGAGATAAAAAAGAATCTTTCTGACAAGTTTACATTGTAAAATGACTCATTATTCCACACTGGTGAGAAACATTTTCTATATGAAGAATGCAACAAGGCATTTTCTGAAAGGGTTCACAAAATGCTTAACTGCGGTTTGATAATTTAAGGATTTTATCAACTAACTTCTGTACTTTTTTGTAGATGCTTCCTTGTAAGTTTGCCTTAAGGGAGTATGATTCCTTGTGAAATATAAACAATCACCAAAATAGAACTTCGGTTAAGTAAAAAATTGTACTTCAATTGTCAGCAGTAATTGTCAGAGTATTATGTAAATTTTTTTATTCTCATTTATGTAAGAGCATTGTGTAAAATTTTATTGCTCATTTATGTAACATTATGCATTATATATTGTGTAAAATAAATATTCTCTGAATTATGCAATATGTAATTACTAATAAAAGAATTTCTTTATTCTCATCAGTGTTATGAAAACGCATCTTAATTTTATTATGATGTCATTATTAAATACATGTGGTTCCGTGGCAGAAACGTGACGACCTGGTATCAATAAGAGAATGGCCAATTGCAGGAAAGTTTCATGCTTAGTCAATATAGATAGCTGAGAGCAGTACTTTTTTAGAAATTTCCCAATATATCGTTGCCCCTAACGACTATTTTTAGTGTTTTGTTCATCTGACAAAACCAGGGCTACACTAGATACCGGGCTTGCTCATTCCTTATCACGACGTCACAAAAGGTGGCTGGCCGCTATCTGCGATTGTTACAAACAGGTCTCAAAGTGACACACCCATCGTTTTGTACCAATCGCTGGATGTCATTCAGCCAGCTTTTGTGACGTCATGAAAGGAATGAGCAAGCCCGATATGCGAATTTCTAAATTGTGTTCGATTCGTTAAATTGGCGAAAACGTTTGGCGAAGATCCTTGGCAAGCGTGCTGAAGCAGTAGGGTTACACAAGATTTCCAGATCAAGCATTCACAGGCTGACACACGTGCGAGCGACTGATGTCAACTGATTATCACATGTGTTGTTTTCTAGAATCCGTTGGCTTTATTTTTATTTTGTCTCGTAATGGCCGAGTTCACAATATCATTATTGAAGAGTTTAAATTATAATTTTTTAGTTGACGAAAAATCTACAACTAAAGAATTTGCTGCTATTAGAACGACTTTTAGAAATTCTGATGAAGTGTGTTTTTTGTACAAGAAATACAAAAATCCACAAATACGAACTTTCGAATTAAACTTGCAAAGCCGAACATGAAAAGGTAAATTTTTAATATTTTTATTGCATTTATAAAGTATATCTTTTTTGCAAACTTTCTTTTTTACAAAGATTTATTTAAGATCATTACTGTTTTTTTTAACAAATTTATGGGGAACAAAACATCTTCCAATCCTGTAATATGTAGTCAGTCAATTAAAAAAGTTTGTTTAAACATCACTATGCTTCAGTGCATTCTACTTGTAAAGCAAAATTAATATATTTGCTCTTTCATTCTCACCTTTGTTTTTTTATTCATTATATATTTACAATTTTCAAATCTATATCTTACACTAATTTTCTTTCATTGATTGTTATTTTTTTCATTTTTGAAAAATAATGGTGGAATTGACTCTGGCCAAAAAAAATCTTTTTAGTTCAATTTTTAATAAATAATGTCGATTCCTTTCTAGATCATTTTAGAATAATCTCATCAGTTTTTTACAAAAAATTTAAAAATTATCAAGTTTTTTTCAAAATTTGATATTTTGCTGTGGAACATTTTTCTATGTATGTGTCTAAAGTTTTAAATTTAAACCTCAAATAGTTGTTTTCATTTTCTCAGATCGATGAAAATTGGAAAAATCTATAGTCCATAGTCATTTTTAGATAAAATAAAATTGCATTGAAAAATATTGCTACATGCATAGCCATCTTGGCACAGATGTCATATAAGCACCACATTTGCACGTGCTTTTATCCCCTGCCAATTTGGCATTACACATCTGTGCCAAGGAGAAGATCCGTTTAATAAGTTTATAACAATTAAGAATGCATTTGTTAAGAATACAAATTATAACGATTGGTACGAAAATAAAATTGGAAAAATTAAAGATTTCAGTAAAGTGTGATGATTAATGATTACTATTTACGATTTATTGTGAAAATTATATTTATTGTTTTGTTACTTAAGTTTATTATTTATAATTGTTTCTTTATTGTTTCCTTTTTTATTAAATTCATGTTTATTTACTGTTTTTTTATTTTAATTCTTTAAATTACTTTTATTATATACTGTATCAATAATTATTTAAATCAAACTATCATTTATTTACTTTTATTTATTTTTTTAATATACTAGAATCTCTTTCATTTTTTCATGTTATTTTATTTTAATATTGCATAAAAAATCGCACCATATTATTGCATGTAATTTGTAACTTTTCAAAAACAAAATTTTTGCCAAATTGGCGGGGATAAAAGCACGTACAAATATGGTGCGTATATGACATCTGTGCTCCCATGTTTAACACAAAATATAGGACTTCTCACAAAATAGGTTTCCAAAAAAGAAAATTTATCTTGAAAAAATGTATGAAATAGCACTTAGTGATGGTGGTGTGTATTAATAAAACTCAAGTAACAAATAATGAAAATACTCTGAGTCTTAACTGTACAAAAATAGGCCTTTGGCTGATCTCACTTAAATTTTCAGCCTTGTATGTACGGTAGATTTCATTGACCATTGTAAGAGTTACGCCCACACATACACAAAGAACTTTTTTTTATTATTATTATAGAAATGCACAATCTTGTTAGAAGGGCCAAATATTTCAAGAATTTTATTTCAATAAGATGATCTGTGGCCCGTAATCAGATAAAAAATATGGTTTCAAATTTCAAAAGTTGTAGGGGATACCTTTCTAGGTTAACATACCAGGGCTTGAAATTCAATTTTTCAGAGGAGGGGAGTCTTCCTCTCAACTTTTATAAATGGAGAGGAGTTTAGCTGTTTGGGAGGGAGAAAAAAATATTTAAAACCTTTATTATTTTATGCGATATTTAAAGAATTACACGAATACAGTCATCACAAAATACCACTGAATCAACAACTCAGAATAATTGCGCAAAATGTGCTTTTTATTTAAAAAAGAAAGTAAGTCAAACTTTTATATAGTCTATTTAGTCTTTACATGGGGGTAAGTTCCCTCCCTGTGCTAATTACTTTGTTAAAGATCTAGTAAACTATGTTTTTGGTTCAGGGTTATTATAGGTTGAGTGTAGTTTCTTGCAAGTTGAGTTCGAGTTAACTGAATTTTTCAAAAGTTACTTCAGTATATATTATTTCCGATTAAAGATTATACCTCTAACAATAAACAAATATGTTTCTAAATGTGCTGTTTTCTAAGAAGACAGCTGTATTTTTTTTCCATGGCCCTCTGACGAAATTGAAATCTTTTCTGATTTTGTGATGAAATTTGCATTTTTTGCAGCCCTTCGAGAAAATTTGCATGTATACAGCAACCGTTTAACGAAATTGACATCTTTTTTGCTATTCTCCATCTCCAATGAAAAATGCGTTTGTTATCAACCCTTTGACGAAATTCAAATTTTTTCACGCAATGCATTGTCGAAATTTACTTATTTTACGCACTTCTGTGGCACAATTCATGTTTATTAAGTGATCCTTTGATGAATTTTGCATCTATTAAGCAAAAAATGTTCTGTATTTTCTGAAATTTTAAAGTAATCGGTTCCGAAAAAAAAAATCGCCATCAATACGGAAATTCAGACAAAAACATACAACGGATTTCGACAAATGATTGCCCTCAAAAAAGAAATTTTGTAAATCGTTTGCAGAAAAATCGTGAATATCGTCAGAAGTTTGCAGGAGAAAACCCGAATTTCATCAGATAATAATGAAAAAAAATTGAAATTTTGTCAGAATACCGTAGGAAAAAAAATACTAATTTCGTCAAAGAATAATGAAGGAAAGACGCATAGTTCATCAAAGATTAACAAAAAACACAAATTTTGGCCAAAGATCACAGAAAAATCGCAAATTTTGTCAAAAAATAGTGGAAAATTGGCAAATTTTGACAAAAGATCGTGGAAAATTAGGAAATTATGGCAGAGGATCGCGAATTTTGCCAAAAAATCGTGGAAATCTGCAAATTTTGCCAAACAATCGTGAAAAATCTGCAAATTTCATTTTAAAAAACCTAAAAATTCCGATAATTTCATAAAAAAAAATCTCATAAAATTCGCAAAATTTGTCAACGGGCCATGGAAATAATAGTATTAAAAATAAATCCCTGCCCTTCACATAATCTGCTGTGACCTTTCAAAAAATTTGCTGTGAATTTCAAAAAAAATTTTTTTAACTCAGAATCACCCCTGAAAAAAAGTTTGACAGATTTGGCGTATTTTTAGAACACTAATCTTTTAAAATCAGCATTGAGATATTCAGGCTAGATGTTATCATAAATAATTACAAATTTATTTATTTACTGTGCTGCACAGTTTAAAATAAGGCAATTTTATATAAAAATAATATATTTTTATATGAAAAATAAACAATTTGTAGCTGTTTTTTTCTCTCTTTTTTACATAAATAACATAATTAATAATAGAAAAAAAACCTCTACCTCTAGAGTAGTAAAAATCCATCACCTGAAAAGGTCTGCTGAACCTGAAGTTTGTTATTGAAAAATAATTTATCTTTGCAAAAAAAAAATTAATAATTACATTTTTCAATTTAGATTTCATGTAATTATACCTTAATTCTTTTATATAGTTAATATACTTTAACTTTGAGCATCTGTTTTGGGTTCTAATGGTTTCTTCCTGTTTTTTCCTGTTTCTTCCACTGTCCTGGAAGAAATAGGTTTCTTCCGGAAGAAACCCAACCCTGGGTCTTCAAATGTCTGCAACTCTAATAATATTTTCAAAAATAGTCTGCACGATGCAACGTTTTATTTTATATGTGTTCGTATGACATGACATGACATCGCGGTGCTTACGGAGTGCCAACACAACGTGAAACCATTGCGCGTAACCTCCAACTAAATATGGTAGGTTGAACATAAAAAGAGGAATTTCAAAACAAAGCACGGTCAAAAAAGTATAATTTAGAGACTCTGGTGTAAATCCTGAGATTATTTCAGAGCTGGAAGCACAAGGTTAAATATAACCTCCATAAAAAGGGCGCATGCAGCATCCAAACGAGTTTAGTCACTTCATACTTCGATGTCATTTCACCGACTGGCGTCAGCAAAGAACGGGTAATGTAAAGGCAGTATCATACTATTCTTTGTGTTATTGCAGCGCTAATTAATTCTAGCAACATATGTTTATGTGTAAACTATTTCCATCATTTACCAAAAAAAGGGGTGGGGACAAAAATCTATTTCTGGCAATATATATATATTTTTTTCGTGTCTGTTTGATGAAATTGCTGTTTTTGTGGGGTTTTTTGACAAATATTGAGATTTTTTCGCAATCTTTTGACGAAATTTGCCATTTTTTCATGATTTTTTGACAAAATCTGTCTTTTTGGGGGGATTTGATGAAATTTATCGTTTTTGTGTTTTAAAAAAAACGAAATCTGTCCTTTTTTGGGTGGGGGGTCATGAAATTTTCTGTTTTTTCGCAATCTTTTGTTTCTTCCCACCTTTGAAGAAATTCGGGATTTTTGGACGATTTTTTAAAAAAAAAGAAATTAGTCTTTTATTTTCACGATTTCTAAAAGAAATTTGCTGTTTTTTCGCGATGCTTCGATATTTGCTTTTTTCCCGCGATATGTTGATGAAATTAGAGCCTATTCCATGATATTTTCATGAAATTACGCGCCTGAAAAAGAGCTATTTTTTGCATCACATCATCTTTTTTTCCCCCCGTAATTTGTGGATTACAGCACATTCATGGTATCACTGTGTCTGCAAGTGTTGCGCACATTCTACCATGGAGAGGGACTCTACTGTATAACAAAATAATTTCAGTGTTGGCTGCCACTCTTGAGCCCTGTCCTATTGAAATGTTAATGCCTATTCAAATTATTCAATGGAATTAAATATAACGGCAAAAGTTTATCTTACACACACATATATTTATATAAACAATAACTATATACTTGATTTATATTCTTTTATTTTTAGGATGCTGTTTCGTAAAAAATGGATTTGTCAGCATCCTAGTTATAGAAAAAGACCAGGATCAGAAAAAAATGCTCAATGTGAATAATTTATTGATGCTTCCATTAAAAATATAACGAAGAACACAGTGAGAAAAGATTCATTTTTGAAGATGGAGCCACCTTTAACCTGTTTATTACGGATAAATCTAAGTCACACACATGATACAAAATGTGCAGATGCTCCCAGGCGATTAGATGTATTGCCAGAGGTAATTAATATATTTTTCATAATCTTATAAGTTGAAAATATATTTTTTATTTTGCTCTAAATTTTTTCTTTACTTGTAAATAATTTCTAATATCAGTTTGTCGCTGGTATGGGGGGAAGAAAAGAAATAAAACTTTTACCTGTGCTAAATATAATAAACTTTATGCATGCTGTATAATGAAATATAAAAATGCCTTGTATTTTTAAATCAATACTAATTTATTTGTAAATCTTTTTTGAATTTTTATTTTGTTGTTTTCTTTGTGGATAAAAAAAGAATTTGAAGAATATTTCAGAAGTGGCATGAGTGTCTGTGAAGCACGAAGACTTCATGAGGATAAACTGGTTGCTCAGCTTGGTCATAAAAATCGTGCCAATTCTGCTTTAAATCCAACTGACAAGCAATTATATTATATTTATGACAAGTGGCGTCATGCTAACAATGGACCAGTTTGTAATCCTTTTAAGACCCTAAAAGATAAAATAGATCTATATGAAAAACAAGGTATTTTTTCTTCTTTTTTAAGGGAGGGAGGAGATATTCAAATGTATATATATATATATATGTGTATATATATAAGTATATGTATGTATGTGTATATATATATATGTATGTATATGTGTATATGTATATATGTATATATATATATATGTATATATATATATATATGTCTGTATATGTATGTATGTATATATATGTATGTATATATATGTATGTATGTATATATATGTATGTATGTATATATATATATATGTATGTACACTGACGGAAAAAAAAATCCCAACACCAAGAAAAACTTATTGTAGAGTAATGAAATTTGGACAGTGGATTTGTCAAGTTAACGTGTTTAATTGATTAGATTTTCGAGATCACAGGTTAATTTAAGGTCAATAAAATGCATTTCAAAAGTGAAATGCTGTTACAATAATAGTCGCTATAACCTCCAGAATTTTGAATGCAAGCCTGCACACGTGCATGCATTATGTCATACAGGTGCCGAATGTCACTTTGTGGTATGGACTTTCATGCTTGTTGTACTTGCTGTGTCAATAATGTGATTGTCAGTGCTGTCTGGGGATGAGGCTGGAGTTATCATCCAATGATATCCCATACGTGCTCAATTGGAGACAGATCTGGTGATCTCACTGGCCAAGGTAACATGTCAACACTCTGTAGAGCACGTTGCGTTACAACAGCGGCATGAGGGCGAGCGTTATCCTGTTGAAAACTCCCCTTGAATGCTTTTCTTGAATGGCTGCACTACAGGCCTAATTACCAGACTGATGCACACATTTGCAGTCAGTGTGCTTGGGAGAACCACGAGAGTGTTTCGGCTGTCATAGGAAATTGCTCCCCCGACTATGACCCAGATTGTAGGTCCAGTGTGTTTGGGCCGCAGACAGTTTGGTTGCAGGCGTTCCCCTGACTTCCTTCTGACCAGCACACGGCCATCACTGGCTCCAAGGCAGAACCTACTTTCATCAGAAAACACAACAAATCTCCAGTCCATCCTCCAATGGGCTCTGGCTTGACACCATTGACGTCGCAAACGGCAATGACTTGGAGTCAGTGGAATGCATGCCTTGCATCGAGCTGTCCTTGAAGTAACCGGTTTCTAACAATTTGTTGTGTCACTGAGATACCAACTGCAGCTTGAATTTCTGTCGCAAATGCAGTACGATGCGCCACAGCCGTACGCCGAATACAACGGTCTTCCCTCTCAGTACTGCCACGTGGTCACCCGGAACCTGGTCTTCTTGATGCAGTACCATCCTTTCACCACTGCTCCCAACAATCATACACAGTGGATACATTCCGTCCAAGACTTTCGGCAAAATCGCGGAAAGAAAATCCACTTCCTCGTAGCCCTACTTTACGACCTCTTTCCAATTCGGAGAGCTGATGATAATGGCTTTTTCACCTTCTTAAAGGCATGCATGATCAATCTTAACTCATTTCGTCAAATTTTGAAGATAAATAATGATCACGAACTTTACAACACGCATTTAAAGCAAACCTGACTTTAAAGTTGTGAGTGGCGCTACTAGCGCTACACTTATGCGCGAAGCCTGAAATTTTAATCAATGTCATTTTTTAGATGTATAAACATATCTACGAAATTTCGTTTAGCTGACACAAGTCTTTATTGGTGTTGGGATTTTTTTTCCGTCAGTGTATATGTATGTATATATATGTATGTATGTATATATATATGTGGGATATACTCCCGCATGTGGGCTACACTCTCTTTCTGTTGCACCTGCATCGGACTATTTCCCTCCGCTACTCTCCGAAACGCTGGCTCGAGATTAAAAATAAAAAAGGTGAATTAACGAAGCTGTGTGTGGAGGTGTAAAAAGAATTAAGAAGTAAACAGAATGTTTCTTCGACGACGAACGACGTTGATAAGGATATAAGGGATATTTCGAAGAAGGATATTTCGAAGTATAAAAACGACGATAGTTTTTACGACGGATTGTTATGTGATTTTTAAAGTAGTATTTTGTAAAGTGACGAAGAATTTACCTGTTTTATTTTTTTGTTTATTTTGTGTCCTGTTCGTCTGTCAATAAATGTATGTGTCCGTTAGAAACGGCTTTTTTATTTTGAGTCAAGACTCGACCATCCTATATATATATATATATGTATGTGTATATATATGTATGTATATGTATGTATGTATATATATATGTATGTATATGTATGTATGTACAGTCGTTCCCGCATAAACGAATATTGACGGTTCCAGAAAAAATATTCGATTAAGCGGGGTATTTGATTAAACAGGGAGGCATATAGATGTAATATTTAAGGTGTAATAAAATGTCAAAATTGTTAAATATAGAATTAAATATTAAATATAGTTAATTACCAGAGTCTGCAATGTGCGTCGCAGCGTTGTACCGATTCTGCTCCCGGGCATTGGAGACACGAAATTTATTGTTTTTCATCTGTCAGTCTGTTCTTCTGTATGCCTGTCTGTCCCGCTATAGCTGCCGCAAAATGCAATCAAAACTTTTTTTTTTTCAGAAACAAAATTGTAAAACTTTAGATTACTGTGTTTACACTTACAAAAGTTCCTGATATATCATATTTAGGTGTTTATGGTTGGCAGGTATGTAGAAGTATGAGGATAATGAAAAATATTTGTCCAAACTGTTACTTATCCTTATAAATCAAAATGTATAAAGAAATGCAAGATATACAATAACCATTAGCACAATTATTAGAAAGTGACAAATTTAAATTAAGTGAGGCTGCGGGGGGGGGGGGGGGGGTTCAGGGGGGCTCCGCCCCCCTGAAGATATCTACTACAGTAGAGGACCTATTATCCGGAATCGTCGGGACCGAGGGCTTTCCGGATTTTGGAATTTTCCGGATTTCGGGTCCGTCCGAAACTCGACACTCCCCTCCCCCCCCCCTCAAATAAAACACGGAATATAACATTGTTATCTAGAATATGAATGAAAAGTGTGTTGTATGAGAAGTCTGTGGAAAAAACACTAAGCTACAATTTTGACTCTTGTACTATAGTAGAAAGTCTCAAATCCGGACATCCAAAATTCAGAGCTCTTCAAAATCCGGACGTCTTGCTAACTGGCTTTATATATATATAACCGTAAAATACGGTTAATCCACCCCCCAAAGGTGATGAAAAATCGTAAAATAATAGGAGGGGGCGCTTACACGGGATTTTTCCGCGATCGTTTCACAAAATTTGCATTTTTTGCGAGATATCTGCAGAATTTTTTGCAATATTTGACGAGATTTGCAGGGTTTTATCGCGATATTTGACGAAATTTGCAGGGTTTTATCGCGATATTTGACGAATTTGCAGAGTTTTTTTGCTATACTTGAAAAAATTTGCGTTTTTTATGGGCATGAATCATGATGAAATGAATGAATCGCGAATATTTGAATGACTCATGAATTTTGATACTTGAAGCAATACTTAAAAAAATTGCGTTTTTTTAAACGATAATCCTGTCGAAAAAAGGCAGAAAAAGGTGAATTTTCTAAAAAAAAAAAAGCTTAAAAAGCATGAAATCTTAAAAAATCTCGAAAAAACGCCCATTTGATCAAAGATTCATGATTCATTCATTTCGTCATGATTCACCTCGTTCTCAATCGTCTTCATTTCCGGATTTTGGAATTTCGGATAATAGGTCCTCTACTGTATCTTATAATAAAAAAACAAAAATAATCATGAAAATTTCAGAATATCCTAACACAACTAAATTTTTAATTTACCGCTTTTGATGGCTGAAAACTTCTAATTCTTATTTTATTCTTATAAGTAATTACGTAATTTGAAAATTTTAAATTACAGTTTCCAGGAAGTTGAATATTACCCAAAGTGTGTTTTTAAAAAATACATGCAAAGTTGAAGCTCCTGATCTGCATATTTACTAGTTTATTTTTTACAGTCAAATTTTAGTACTCAAATATCTTCTAATGAGTGATGAACTGAGATATTGTATCATTCCTTTTCACCATTCGCAAGTATATCTTGTGACAGAATTAGGTGAGTATTCAACTAGTCTTAAGAACTGTAGGCTGTAGAAATCTTGCTTTAAGTTCCCCATCTGTTACATTTTTTGAAAATTGATACTGTCAAAAAGTACAGTTCTTCTTTTGTAACAGTGGAAAAGAAAAAGTCTGATATTGTAAGTTAAAAGGGTCACTGATCGTTAATTGAGAAAGTGGCTTTTAAAAAACTGTTTGTCAGTAGCTGCCTTATCAACACTTTTAACAAGGAAATTAAATTTTCTTTTATTCAATCCAGGTTTCTTTTTTATCTCTCTAGTATCATTTTTCAATAAATGTTTATACTGATATTTTTTTTTATCTATTCAGTTTTATCTTAATGCTACAGAATAGAAATTTTATTAAAATTTGTTTAATACTTTTAAAAATAAGAGTGATCACTATTGAAATTTCAGAATGACTTTACTTTCAAGTTCCAGAATTATAAATGAAATCGTATTTTGAAGCTATTTAAACTGTTAGTTGGTATTTTCAATTATAAATGTTTATTAAATTTTGTACTATATTGTTTAATGCTTTTGTGTTTTGATAAAAATAGGATTAAAATTTTTATCTCTTGGATAATCTAAATTATATGTTTCTTATCACGAAGTTTTTATTATAGGAGCCATTGTGAAATAGAAGGGAGGTGAACCCTGGTCCATATTGGTAATTACACCAGTCATGCAAAGAGCACAAGAATTGTTATCTAGTAAAGAAATTATATTTTTGGACTCTAGTACTGGATGTGAATCTACTGGTTAAACTTTCACTGTACTTGTGACAGCAACAAAAGCTGGTGGGATTCCTCTTACTGTTCTGTTACATTCAAATCAGACAGCCGAAAATTATAATGATGCCTTCACTCTTTTGAAAGACAATGCTCAGTTTTGCTTTGGAGGGGAAGAGGTAAGCCATTTTATTTTTCTTTGGATGGTAAATATAATCAAATTAAGGGATTACATGGATTTAAAAGGTTGAAATAAAAAAGCATATAATCTCTATTTTTTTTAAGAAATAATTTTATTCCAATTTTAAGTATATATAAACGACATTTAATCAATTTACAATAAAATTTTCATTCAAATATTTTGAAAAAAAAATTTCCAGACATGGTTTCTGGAAATCGCCTTATTAAAAAAATTGAGCAAAGAATTTCAATAAAAATTGAATTTTTTGCTAAATAGTTCAATTTTTGATACATTTTACACTACTTGTAAAATTAGTTGAAATCAAAATAGCGATTGGTGCATTAGTTTTTGAGGAATGTGTCTACAGACTTTAGACTTTTTAGAATATATATATAAAGTTCTAAGTAAGAATAAAACAAGTCTTTTTAGAGTATGAGTAAAAATATCAGCAAATTAAATTGGTTCCGAATACAAAAAATTTTTCAAATAAGTATGTACCCAAATGCAATAACATTGCATATATGCAACACAAAAATAACATTTAATATATATACAGGGTATCGAAAATTAAACAACCTTATTTTACAGATTGGAAATTTGTTTGAACGGAAAAAAAACTTTTTTTTTCCGTTGCTTAAACAAATTTCCATCCCTTCATTATGTCCTGTACAACTTTAACAATTTTGCATGCACACAACTTTAAAATGGTGTTATTAATTATGGACATCCTGTACTTCCTTTCTATTGTCTGCTGCTATATTTTTCAATATTTTCTTGGTAAGCACCTGCTGTGCTCATGACGGATGTCTCTGCCGCTGAAAAGAATGCTCTTTTGACAAAATGGCCATCTGCCAGACAATTGTTGTGCCATTTCCATGTTGCACAAGCAAAATGGATCAAGTAGTAGTGATGTTTGTCCATCAGAAAGGCAACATGTGATGAAACTTTTTCAAGCAGTAAGTTAATCTTATAACGATATTTATTTAATGTCAAAAATCTACATATAGAAAGAAAACTGAAAACTCTCTTCTATATTAAACTAAAACACAAAATAGATTTTTTAATAGCATATATTCTTTTTATAAATTTTTAATTTCTTAATGAATTTCCACATTTGTCTATGTTGGTTTATTTTATTTGTTACTGACAAAATTATAAACATTGTAAAAAATAAATTTAAAAACCCTTGTGAGACATATTAAATATCCTTATATGCACAGGCTTCATACAGTCCATAAAAGTGCTTACATTTTTTAAAAAGAATTTTTGGTGCTTAAAACTACTTATTTTCAAGCAAAATCTGTAAAAAGTGCTTAATTTTATTCTCTTATTTCTATAGGTGAAAACTGGGAAATTCGATTAGTAGCCAGTGGCCGGTAGACCCAGTTTCATTAGTGGCCACTTTTTAAAAGTTGGTAGCCACTTTTTAAATATAGGTCAAAATGATTTTTTGGTACTACTAGGTTATCCTGTCGACCGAAAATCTATCGCCAAACTAGAAGATTAAATGCCAATAATGGATGATCGTGAATGTCGCATTCAGTGAAATTAAATGAGATACGCATTTTTAAAATGCCATTAAGTGATTTTTATTTAGACTTTGTATTTTTATTAATATTCCACTAATTATTTGTTTCTTTTGTTATTTAAAATAAAAATTATGTCAATATGTATAGTTTGGCGATTTGTATAATTTGGCGAATTTGGTCGACTGGATAACCTAGAAGTACAGATTTTTTTTTCTTTAGTGGCTCGTGAGCAGCAAAATTACAAATATTTGGTAAAAAATAAAACTGGCATTCCACTGAATGGCAAAATATAAATTAGTAATTAATATTGCAGACCTCTACAAAATTTTTCTTCCTCATTGCTCCCTCTCTATCCTGCATGCACACACACACTCACGCGTAGTACTCAGTTTTAAAAATGTTTAGAAATATACCTGTTCAATTTGTCATTTTATCATTACAGTAATAATGGATCATTAGAATTTCTTTTCCTTTCTCTTCCCACCCGAAATTGACACCCCCCCCCCTCTTCACACTCAAATTTTCTTTCGATTAAAAAAATGTATTGGCTTTGCAGTTTCTTTTCATTTTTCATGTGCCAATGTGTAGAGATTAAATTATGTTATTTTAAATTTATTATTTTTTAAATATCCCAGTAAAAAAACTAACCTTTTTCAATGAAAATTATAAAAGCATGAATTAAGAATGCCTTAAAAAGCAAGCTCTAAAATTAATAAGTGTATATGATCTAGAATTTGAAAATCCATCAAAAATATCCCAGTAAAAAAACTAACCTTTTCAATGAAAATTATAAATGCATGAATTAAGAATGCCTTAAAAAGCAAGCTCTAAAATTAATGAGTGTATATGATCTAGAACTTGAAAATCCATCAAAGAAACAAAAGAATACATCATGAGAATGCTAATGTAGACTAACCAAAAGAGAAAATGCTAGCAAAAGGTTCATCTATTTTCTGGCAATATTTTGAGGAAATTATGAATGAACAAAAAGATTGTGGCACTAGTATTAATTTAAAATCTCCGCATGAAGAATTGGTACAAAAAGAGATACAGGCTTTCTTAACAGAAGACTTACGTAAAATTGACACTCCATTTGAAGGATGGGGGGGGGGCCTTTTTCGATAATGTGCAACCTTGCAAAAAACTCTTATGTGCACCTTTAAGAACTGTTTATTGTGAACGTATATTTTCAGAGGCCGTCCAAATTTATAGTAATAAAAGAAATGCCCTGTTTACTGATAATGTAGAACGTTTGGTGTTTTTGCACCATAATTTGAAACATAATAAATTTAATTATTAAATTTTTATTGTATTTTCAGCTTCTTTATCCAAAATAAGTCTTTTCTGTTTTCCTGTATATCAAAAAAGTATTTTTATTCGTATAAATGTGAAATTTTATGAGGGTTTTTGTTCTTAAGGTCTTTTTCTATATTTGCAGACATTGTTAAATACAAAGTAAATAGTTTTATAAATTACTACATATATTATACATTGATATTAGAACAACTTTTTACAGATCAGTTATAAATTCATATGCTTAAAAAATGAAATTCTTTAACTACACTGTATTGGCCGAGTAGGCCAAATACCGAGTATTTACCAAGTACTCAGTATGGCTCTAATTCTTTCTTGGTAAGGGGGGAAAAGTGTGCAAGAAATTTTTTTAACTTCTTTTTAGTAAAAAAATATTTTTTATTTCAATTTATTTGATGTATGCCGACACTCTTGAAAAATTAGAAGCCAGTCTTCAAGCCATTTATGAACTGGAAGATAAATATCCTAAATTTGTAAGCAGTTTCAGGAAATTCTATGAAAGGAGAGATGAATGGCTTAAATATGACAGACTTAACACTATCACACGAGACCATAATACGAATAACATATGTGAAGCAGCTATTCGGGTAATAAAGGAGATTGTATGGTCACGCACGAAAGCATATAATGTTGTTGCATTGTTAGAATATATTATATCTGTGTTTGACAAGTATTTATTTTCAAGATTACTGAAGGAAAAGCAAAATTTGTATAAAGAATTCGTCTCCAACATGGATAATTCGGCAGAGATTGAAGAATTTGGAGAAAATTTGTATTTGGTACCCAGCAGCGAGAGTAAAAATATAAGGTACATTGTGGATACAAACATAGGCTACTGCACTTGTATAAGTGGTAAAACTGGTGCATTTTGTAAGCATCAGTTTTTCTTGAAGAATAAACTAAAATTACAAATGCCCAATGCTCCTTGCACAAGTGCAGTGGACCGGTTTTTATTAGCAAAAGTTGCTCTGGGTCCAGAATGTCCTGACCTGGATTTTTTAAAATCATTTACTGTTGATAACTTTTCTTCAGCTGCATATGAGTCTGAACAGGTGATCACTTGTGTTGAAAACAATCATACAAGATCTGACCCTGAACAGATTACTACTGGCATTGAAGAGAATGATTCAAGCATTGAGTCAAAAAATCTATCTCCTATATTATTTACACCAAAGGAAGTTGAAAAGGCTACAGAAGAAGACAAAGCTATATTAAAAGAACAGTTTGATAAGCTTTTATCTTTTTATTTAAAGAAAAGTTTTGTAAATAAATTGTCAAGAAACATGAAAAATTATTTGAAATCAGTACAAAATGACCGTTCAGTCTATGAAAAAATTCTTCGAATGAATTCTATTTTCAGTAAAAAAAAAAGAGGAAGAAAAATTAGGGTGAACCAACAACAATAGCCAGGCGTCAAAAAGGCACCACTAAAAGAAATACTGCAATTCTAGCTGGTTGACCAAACAAATCTTGTACAGAAAAAAGAAAAAGGAAAAAAAGAAAGCATTCATTGAAGGAAAACAGAAAAAATGTTAATAATTCCACACAGTAATTTTTTTCTATTTATTTTACTTAATATTTTCACTTTCATAATGTTACTTTTTATCATCAGTTTTCTGTCATTTCTATACTTCTCCAATATCCTGTTAATCACATGCCATTTAAAAATAATAATGAATAAATTGCCAAATTGTAATATTCATTAAAGGAAAAGGACATAACTAACAATGTTGCCACTGGAATATTTTAAAAAAGAAAAAAAAAATTGCAAGAAATTGAGAAAAGCCAGAATCACAAAAGTATTAAATATAAATAAAAAATTTTCATTATGATTTAAAAAAAATAATACTAATTTATTTTTCTTGATTATCCTCTTTGTAGGGACATAAAAAATTGATATAAACAGTTTGTTAACATAACTTTGCATCTCCACATTTTTCTTCTCTTTTTATATCATGGTATCACCTTTTAAGGATGTAATTTTTATTTTAATTAACACAATTACTAGTAAATCAATAAAGTTTCATTAAAAGTACAGATAAAGTTGAATTAAAAATTACATAATGACATAACAGGCGCGTGTAATACATTTTTGACATTAAATAATACAACTAAAATAATAAATTTTATTAAAAAAAATCAAAAAAAAATCACCATAAGATAAAAATAATGCATGTGTTTTGAGCTTTAAAATATTAACAGCTCGTCATTAGCTGAAGCAAACACATATCCTTAAGGAGACAACATAAAAGAAGAACTTGGTTCATTTTTAAGCCTAAACATATCCTATGCATTCTTCTTATTTTATAGTGGTTCTTTACAAAATTTATTATTTTAATTAAAACTTATCAGTGTTTTCGGTGCTTTTTTGCTGTATTAAAATAGTATACTGATATATATATATTTATGGAAAGTGGTTGATGGAATAATGAAGTACCACCATATATATATATAGTATTCCTGTGTCCATTCTGACCTGCATATTTCGGATTAAGAAATCTTTTATGATTGTAATTTAGATGAAAATTTATTATTTTCTAACAGCAACACTAGAAATAGTTTTTTACCATTTTATAAAAGTTTTTACTTAATTGTTCTCTTTTAGAAATTTTGTGTACATTAATATTACGATGTATTTTATCGTTTATGAACATGTGCGCTATCAATCATAATATCTACACAAGTTTGGATAATTTAACTTATTAATAAAGAAAGAGGCAACCGAAGAAATAAATCGCCTTTTTCCCTAACTTTAATGGAAATTTTAACCCAATTAATTATATTGAAGAAAATTCTGTAATTTATAATATTTTGATAGCATTTGTTATCTTCAGCAAACATTCTGTATTATAGTACTTACATTAGCTTGCTTAATTTTGATTAAAAAATCTCTTGCAAATCTGTAGATATAAAAATATTTTTGATGTATTTTGTGTATCAAACATACAATATTGATAGTGATGTTCATATTAGCTTGAATATTTTTGATTAAAAAATCTCTTGCAATTTTGTACATATAAAAATATTTTGGATTTTTTTTTATTTATTTATTTTTTTTGAACGTACAATATCAATTGTGATGTTCATGTTAGCTTGCCTTTTTTAATTACTTGTGAACCTGTTTCAGGTATAAATCTGGCTTATTAATGCTTAATAGCAACAAGAAAATTGCACCAATTTTCTTAATTTTAATGGAAATTTAAACCCAATTAATTATATTTAAGAAAATTTTGAGATTTAAAATATGTCATTTATCTTCTGCAAACATGCTTATGGTGCTTACACTAGCTTGCTTATTTTTAATTAAAGAATCTATTGTGATTGTGTTTCTGGTAAAAATTATTTTATTAATGTTTTATATCAACAATTGAATATTTTTTATAGTTTTATGAAAATTTTATCCAACTGTTCCATTAAAAACATTTTGTATACATAGAAATATTTTTTATGTATTTTATTTTCTGTACAGTATCAATCATTATGTTCACATTAGCTTGTTTGCTTTAGATTAAAGATCTCTTTTGATCATGTTTTAGATGTAAATCTGGCTTATCAATGCATTTTTTTCCCTGATGTTAATGGAAATTTTATACTAATTAATTATATTTAAGAAAATTTTTATGCAATTTGTTATGCTCTGCAAACATGCTGTATTATAGTCTTACAGTAGCTTGCATATTTTTTATTAAAAAATCTTTTGTGATTGTGTTTCAAGTATGAATTTTACTTATTAATATTTTACATCAACACTAGAATTAAATTAATTTTACAGTTTTATCATCAGAATTTTACCCAATTATTTCTTATGAGAAATTTTGTAAACATAAAAATATTTTTATGTATTTTGTCTTCTGTGGACATGTATTATAAAAACTGTAACCCAATTATATTTAAAAAATGTTTTGCAATATTTATATTTTAATGTCATTTGTTGTCTTCTATAAACATATGAATTATTACACATTAGCTTTCCTATTGTGATGTTTGTGTTAGATTATTTAGTTTGAATTGAAGATTCTCTTGTGATTGTGTTTCAAGTTTATCATCTTAAATTTTCAAAAATATTCTGTTAAATAAATTTTGTATACATTAATATTTTGATGTATATTATAATGTTCATCTTAGTTTGTATATTTTAGATTAAGTAATCTTTTGTCATTGAGTTTCAAATTAAACTAAATTTATTGAAGTTTTATAGCAACTCTACAAATGAGTTTTTACCATCTTTTGAAAGTTTTATCTTAATATTCCTCACATTAATATTTTGTCTTCTGTAAATATGCATTATTACGGTGTTGAACTGTAGCTTGTCTATTTTTGATAAATATAATTTCATATGATTGTTTCAAGTATAAATTTGGATTTTTAATGTTTTTAACTGAAGAAATGAATCTTTTTCTGTAAAATTTAATCAAATTTGGTAATTAAAAAAAATCTGAAACCATTTGTTTTCTTTTGAGAACATATAGTATTTAATGCACACAAGCTTACCTTTGTTTCAGATGTAAACGTGGCTTACCTATATTTTAAAAGCAAAACATATCTGTGCATAACACATATGCCATTTTGTGAATGGCTATTCATTTGAATTTTAAATGAAATTTCAGTTTTCTAATTTTTGCAACTACAAATTTTTAAACTTTTTAAATATCGTACATTTCCATTTTTAACACCAACGTTGTTGAAAGTTTTTTTTCTTTTTGAGTATCATGAAATCAATGTGAAGAGATGTTACATAATTATGCTGTTTTAAATTGTTGAATTAAAAAAAGTTTTATTTACTAATAAAATTTATATATATTTAAATCATCAATTACAAATTATTTTTCAGTGCCTTACCAGAAATGTGGTTCAACATACAAACAAACATGAAATTTTTTTCCAAAACTTTCTTAAGAATTCAGGGAGGAGGAAGGTGGAGATTGACTTATACATGAGTATATATGAGGACCCCAGAAGCCAAGGAGTATAAGTGACAAAATTGAAAAAATTGAGTTAAGTGCACAGGGTATCTGGAAATATGCTTTTTTCATTTCAGGTAAAGAAATATAGGTCATTTTCTGATTATTTGGGGAGTTATAGAGATAAACCACTTTTTTCGAAAAAAAAACCAATATTGATTAATTATACGTTTAAAGAAAATTGTACTCAATTTTTTTTAACAGTTATTGAAATGAGAGTTCAAAGATTAGAATGCAACAAGCAGATGTTTCCTATTTCAATTCAGTCAATTGTTATTGATGTTCCAATTTAACATCAATTATCTTTAAACTCAATTTACTCCAAATCGACATTTTGTCACTTGTACCCCTTGACTTCTGAGCTCCTCATATATTCTATACTAGTGATATAGTTTTCTTTTTTACTGTTACGTCACAGCAATGCCCAAGTGCAAGGCAAGCATGTATTCAATTTAGTTTAAGAAATTCTAGCTACATTCTTGTAATATAATTCAAATAAAGATTTTATTACAAATAATGAATTCCCTTTGTGTATGTACATACAAAAATATTATAAAGGAATATTCTTCTTTTATATGATTAGCAAATCTGCATGACAACAAGCCAGTTATTACTATCTGTGCCATATTCAATATCTTTTTGTCATTCGATTTGTTTTTACTCTATCAGAAAAGGGAACTTTGCCTTATTTATTCATGCAATTCTCTGATAAAATAACGCACTGGCATCTTTAGATTTTTTTTTTCATTGTAAGTTACTAAACTTCTTCTTTTTTTTTCTTTTTTTTGTGGTATTAGGCAGTAGCAGTGCTGCATGTGGCAGAAATTAAAATGTGTTTATGAATTTGTAATACATAGTGTGCTTGAAGGAAAATTTGTTGGTACTAAAATTTGAAATTGTACATTGTGGCTTTATTGACATTTCTTAATTATACTTTTCTGTAATAACATTTCTTTTTGCTTGATTACATGCATTGATAATTAAATTGACACATACTTCAGCTTTTATGTATGGCTATCAAATATCTTGTACCTAAAGATGTAGAAACTGTATTACTTGTACTGTCAGTATTGTAATTCCATTGCATGGTAAAATTTGTAACATGCTGCAAAAATTTGGATTGTACTTGCATTAGTAATTTTCGACATTTTTGGTAATTTATTTAGAATTTTCACATTTGCTTTTCCTTCATGTAGAAGCATGCATTATAAAGTGTTATTTGCTCCAGTTCATTATGCTAAAATGGATCCAAAAATGCTTTTAAAAATACCTTCTGTTCAAGTATTTAAATATGTAGTTGTAATGTGCAAAATTCTTTTTGAATAAATAAATTTCGTTATATTCAGTTTCTACTTTAGTTCTTTGTTTCCATGTTTATTACAATATGTCAGAAACAATCAAATAATCTCTTCCAGATGTGTTTTAAACTTGAGGTGTAATGCCAGTAAGATAAAAGAAAGAATTGCATCTTATTGCTCAGTGTTGTATCAGTATTATTCGCATTTCTTTTTTAAAAAAGCAAGACATTATTGGAAAGACATTTTCTGAAAGAAAAAAAAATACTTTTGTTGAATAAAGGTTCTCTCTTTTTTTTTTTTGTTTAATGAACAGGTGTTTTCAGGAGTCACATTTAGAAATATTTGGACAGTCAAAAATGGATTGTGAACAGAAAGGGGAAAAGGGGCTGTCCCTGAGTGCAGAAATTTAGGGGGCACCAAATCTATACTACAAACGTCATTTTTTGGCTGTCAAGAAAAAGTTGGGAGAGGGGAGGGCATCAAATTCTAATTATGCCCAGGTGCAATTTTCACTTTGCACGCCTCTGATTGTGCACCAGGAAGATCTCCTTTTGGAGAAGCATCTGAAAGATATTTTTTTTTCTAAATACTAGGGAACTATTTTGCAATTTTCGCTTGTGAAACCTTTCTTTTATAAGGTGACATTTACAGTTATTACAGCACTGATTTGTCTAAAATATAAGTTAAAACATACTAATTTTCGGGTTTGGTTACTGCTAAAAATTTGCCTTATTCAAAAAGAATTTCTCCAACAGACTCAAACGCTCATGGAATTATTATTATTTAGCTCATCTTGCTTACAAAAAACACAGAGAATTGACATGCATGATTTTCCAAGAAAGATGTGAAAAATGTTCTTGCTCTAGGCATTTTTTAATTAGATTTTATAAAATTTAAACCAGTTCTTAAAAAAATCCTATTAGACGATGCAAAAATTTCTGACTCATTATTATATAAAATAACTGCTTTTGATCATAATCAGGATTGCAGAGTCAGACCCATTTTTTTGTGAAAAAATGTCGGAATCGCTAAAAAACAGACTTCAACTCCGGCTTATTTTGTCAGACAGTTTAAAGTGAAATTAAACGGAATATATGTAATTTTAAATCCATAAAAGAGATTATTATTGTAATTTTTGGATTATATCAGGCTACCCAAGTTAAAGATTACCAATACACTGCCTGGCATACAGAGTAGATAAAAAGTTTTTAATTAAAAATTGTAATTTTTTTTCTGAACTAGTAAAACTTTCATCTTTATTTTTTTTTCCATTCCATCAAAATTTTTATGCTCTGAAAGATACAAATTAACATCAAAATTGTAAAAAAATTTTCCTTTTAAATTCCACGAATTCGAAATAGTAAATTTTCTGTTTAGTTTTCTTCTTTAGATTTCGATAGTTGGATTTTTCGGGTTTGTGGGATGCAAAATTGAAAAACGGAAAATATTTTTTCCTTCTTTATTCTTCAAAGGATCTTAGAATTGGACCAATGCTGAAAAAGAAAATATTTTTTTTATTGTGTTCCTTTATAATTTTAACCAACAGCAACGCTAGTATATTAGCTTAGCCCGGAGTCGACTATTTCTCCCACCGTCTCCGCATCCCTGATTATAGTTTATCATAAGTAATTTGCAATCACTTTTTTTTTCCAAAAGTTGGATAACACCTTGAGTTATAAGCAATTGTTTGCTCAGAGCGGTAGATTTATTTCCTTGCCTACTATGGAAATAAACTAACCGGAAATGGTATGAGGAGTTTCCGGTTTTGCGATTTTTAAAACGCCAATTTTGATAAAGTTTTTATAAAAAAATCTTTTGTCTTTAATAAAAAACGATTTTTTTCAGACAAGACAATTTAGATTCAATTCAATGGTATACGCACTAACCATACATAGATCTATACATCCAGATATCATCTTAAAACCAATATAAGCAGATGATCCGGAAAATAAAAAAAAAATTAAAGAAAAACTAAGAAACACTGGACGCATAAGTTATATTCTTACTAACGTCGCAATTATGTTAAAAAAATAATTTGGCAGATTTAGATATGATGTAACATATATACAAATGTTAAAACGCTCATACACCAAAGAGAATACGAATTCTACAGATTACTAATAATTATCGAATGAAACAAACCAAAACCAAATTTTGCTAATCTTCCTATTTTCTGCCAAAAATGAAACTAAAATGTCCATAAAAAATAAATAATACATACGTAAATATAAATAATTATTAATTATATGTGCAATTATATGTGTTGCCTGTGCCTCTGATTAAAACTTTTTATTTTCATATAAAACAGAGTGTAATTATGTCGTCACACAAAAGGATTTTCATGTCACGGAGAGATTTTCTAATTACACGAATTTCATCTAATTAAAAAATATTTTAGGTATACATACTTCGATTTATCTTTCATAAAGATTTTTGTGAATGGTTATCTGTTATACTACTAGAAAATACTGTTATGCAACTCTGTTACACAACACTCAAAAGCTATTCGAAACATTTTTGCGGTTTAAAACTAAGAATATTCTATTATTATTAAGTCTTGTAGCTTTTAATGAGCACGTAAAAAGTGTCCTCAAAGTTTAGCCATATATGCATCTATTGCTTTATAATTCATACTTACGTCTTGGATCAGTCATGACAGATAATTATAAACAGTGAAATTCGCAGTGTAATAACTAAAGAATGCCTTATTTGAGCAAATACAGCTTAATCAATAAGTAATGTTGAAAATTTTCAAAGGAAGAAACGAGATTTTTGGAATACAAATAGTTTTGATTGAGTTCCGTTCCGGCTGAATTTTTGGAAGAATTTTCGCCGAAAACTAATTTTTTGCGAATTTCAGATTAAAAAAGTGAAATTGGGAGTATGCACTGACGTCACGGATTGTGATCACGTGAGCCGGCGACGTACAAACAAACAGCACATGTTGCTTTGCTTCCTTGTTATCCATTAGCGAAATTTTGATATTGTCTTATTTTTGTTACTTAATCTTTATTGTTACGTTTATTTTTATTACCAAAGGCATTTTTCAGGGCCATATACATCTTTTTTTATCTGCTATCGTTATTATTGTCACTTTTTTTTAATTGTTACGTTTTCTTTAATTTATACACATTCTTGTGTCATAATGTGTACAACTAGAAGTAATTACGCCAATTCTTTGGATGCATCAAATCTTCCGATTTATGAAAAACATAAAATTAATTATTAGAATCATAACATAAAATTAATTATTAGAATGTAATTGTAATGTGATTAATGATGACTATTATAATACAAAAACAAATAATCGATTTTTAAAATCTACGAGATATTTTTGAAAGATTTATGTGATCTAAAAACACAATTACGATTTAAATATGTATATTTATTTATATTATTTTACACAATCAGTTCAGGTAAGCCTAATATTGTAAGTAAAGAAATCAATGGATATATCAATTTATTAATTGTAATCGTTCGATTGTTAATAAACAATGCACAGAATTTAATACTACAAAAAATGTGATAAACTTTTTGCTTACCTTTAATGAAATGGAGACTGCACACTCTACTGTGCTTCAGCTTAGCTTCGGTGAGATCAGCTCTGTTTATTCGCGTTAGCCATGTGTTCAATCTTTTTTTTTTTTTTTTTTTTTTTTTTTTTTTTTGTAAACTCTTCAAGTTTTGACCCTTTGTTTGTTATTATCCTGGGAAATCGATAAAAAGATATGCCTACATCTCTTACAGTTCTTTTTCCACAGCCAAAAACAGCACACATTACCATGATTTCTAATTGAATTAATTAAACAAACGAACTTTGGTAAATTGTGCACTGGTGCAATAGGTTTGTTTGTACGTCGAACTCCGCAGCAGACTACGCGTGACGTCACGTGCATACACCCAATACTTTCCACCACATTTTCTGATAACATAAAGGCATGGTAATTGCAAGCATGATTAGAGAAGTTATGAAGCCTTTTTGCTCCAGAGCTGTAGACCTTTTTTTGTTTCAATGATTTTTTCCCCTCTTTTCTTGAATACTGCCGCTGGAAAGTTCGAACTTTGGATGTCCGAATTTTAGACTTAGTACTTTATTTTGAACTAACTCACCTCGCTTGCAAAAAATACACAAGCATGCGAGATTTTATAAGAAAGATGCGAGAAAATATGCGCTCAAGGCATTTTTTTATTACGTTTTTAAAAAACATTAATCAGTTCTCAAATAATAATAACAAAAGAATTTCCCTCTCAGCAACGCAAAAATTTCTGACTCATTTTTAAACACAAATTATTATTATTATAATTTTTATTTTTACAATTATAAAACAAATCCAATTTCAACCCTTAAAATAGTATTTACTTTTATTTATTTATTTGTAATTTTCGAGTTTTAAATATTTATGCATTTTTTTATTCTTAAATAATCGTAAAATGTGAATATTATCATCTAATATGGTTAACATAGCTAAACAAAAAATATGAAACAAGATGGATTCGTACCAGTAATGAAATCATTGTAATTGAAATTTAATTATAATCGACTAAGTTCGATAATCGTAATTCAATAAAAAATATTAATCGTAATCTAAACATACTTGTACTCTAGAAGTAAAAAAAAAAATCACATAGCATTTTCTCTCCCCGATAAATGAATAATATCTTGAGTTATAATCGATTATAGTTTAAATGTATGTACATGGAGCAACTTTTGTAAAAGTCTCAAAAACAGCTTGAAAACTCTGAAAATAATAGAAAAGCTCAGAATTCGTTATTCCCAAAATAAAACAAAAAGATTAGGGGCAGTACGTATAATATTGTGTATTTTATATTGACACCAATCAATGCAGTGGTGTAGTCCTGGGAGAAAAAGTGGGGTAGGGGGGACGCTCATAGTCTCGAAAATTAGACTCTGTATCATTCATAGGGAAAACTTTATTTTGAATCTAATTTTTCATTTTGTATTGCAGAGAAAAATAATCGAAAAATCAAATTAAATTTTCAATTTAATTTTAATTAAACAAATTATTTAAAATTTAAATTGTTTAGATAAATTAGATTTTTTTCTGTACAAAGATATTCAAAATGAAATAGAAATTCTTTAAACGTAATTTAAGTTACAACAATTTTAACATTTTTTTTTCACTCAAAATACAAATTTGACAAGAACTAAAAAACATGCTTCTGCATAGATTATGAAACATTTTTTAGTACTATCAAGAATATTCTATTTTGTAAATTTTTTTTCATGCAAAATACTAATATACATAAATATATATTTTAGAAAATAATCAGCAAGTTTAACAAATAACTCGTTTGCATTTCAAAATTTTTGAATCATTTTTTATTATTTATGAGGATGCGTCAAATTTCGAAACCGGTTCCAAAAGTAAAATTATTCAAATTGAAAGGGAAAAAAATCAAATCAAAAGAAAAATAAATAAATAAATGGCCGTTGTACAGATGAGCTTAAACTATCTAATACAAAAATCAATTAAGGGTGTCCTTAAATAAAAAAAAGCAACTCTATGACATAAGTTTTAATTTATTTTTGTTTGGAAATGCATGACACTAGCAGGTGTTGTTGTTCAGAAACTCTCTAATCGCAGACATTTTTGCGTTTTATTTGAAACAAGAAATAGGTCTTTTAGGAAATAGTGTCAAAGTGAGCGTTTTAAACCAATATCTTGGCGGAATCAGAAAAAACAACCAACGAAGGGAGAAAATGATTTGTCACGTGATCAAAAATCCTTACTCGATGGGTAATTTATTGATCAGAAATTCGAAAACACAGGTCGATTCCAAATCGCCTCCATTGTCAGACCTTCTAATTTTATATATTTCCATTAAAATATACATTTGTAAATGTGTCAAAACATTTTGCGCTTGTTGATCAGGGCAGTTGAGAACAGCCATAAAAACATTCAAATGTAGACGAAATATTTAAAAAAAATTTCTTCATAGGATTAACATTAGAAAGCGGGTGTTTTCACGTGATTGAAGTAGTCGCTAAGCATGCAAATTCTTCGGAATATAATCTTTTGCATTTTTGTATACCACAAAGTAAAACAAAGTGTAATTAAAGGAGCGAGAATTCATAAAACGCCTAAGAAAAGGGTTTTCTGACAATTGTCATTCATTGACAATATTTGTGGATTTAATCTTTTGTGCAGTCCTGTATATGAATTTATTTGTATTATATTCATACAGTAAAATTTAGTTGTGCTAAAAAACCAAATAATACCCCTGAAAACGCATTATCCTAAAATCTCGATCACACATATCAAGTAATTCGAATTGTTACTTTGTATATGATCGATGGAATTCATTCATGTCACATAATGTAATATAAATTAGTTAAAATTAAAAACGCACATCATGCATTCTTATGATACATGCCCTATGTTTTCCACCACCTAAAAAAAAAAAAAAAAAAAAAAAAAAAAATTAGAGGCTATATCGATGACTGATTTTTTTTCTGCATGTGTATGGTCCTTCGAATTTTAATACCAATATTTTTTTTAAGTTTTTTTTTTCGTTTTAATCTAAGATTAAACAAGGCACAGATATCTTTTATAAAATACTTTTGTCTAAGCTCAGAGGGTCGTATATAAGTTTTTAAAAAATTGCACTACGTTAAAATTACGCTGCAGTAACATATAACATCAATTTCATTATGTTTGAAATAGTGTAATATCACTAAAATACAATGTAAATATTTTTCCGTAGGGCATATTATAACCGAATAGTTTAATGTATTTCTGCAAGTAAATGAACAATATAATTCATTTTCATTAAAAAAAATCTCTATAGTAAATCATAATAATGTATATAATTAGTGTGGCAATCCAAGTTTCTTTACTTACAATCGGAATGATCGGGAAAATCTTCGCAGAAATGTATGACCTGGTCTATTTTGTTTACATACCTGAAGTTATAGGACGATTCCTCATGTATTTTTCCAGTTATTTAACCAAACGTCAACAATCGCAAGTAGCCGGTCACTTTTGGTCATATAGTGTATTATTATAGCTTTATATATACAATTTTTTGAGCTATCGGCAATTTATTATTTAGAATCCCGAATGCATTTTTTAAACTGCTTTTATATTATTAGATAAAAATTTGTCTATCTATAATGTTCCAGTTCATAGATTTTCTGATTTCTAGCCTTTGCCGGAAAATGAATACTTAAAAAAAAGAAAGAATAGAAAAAAAAGAGAGAATATTTTTCTTACACAGTTTTTAATAAACACATTTTCCAATTTGATACTTTTTGGGATAAAAAAAGAATTTAAAAATGTGTCAGAAATTAACCAGTTTGACATCAACCTTAAAGTATATAAAACGTATCTACATAAAAGTTAAGTCTGTAAATAAAATAAATGCATTATATAATATATATATATTGCAAATTAGCATATAATTTAAATTCTATTTATGTCATTTTTAATTAATTTATCTTTCCCGAATTTCCCTTAATACCTTTTTTTTAATTTTCTTTAAAATATCGAAAATCTACTGATGAAATACTGTTATACTGATACAGGGGAGCAAAAATATTGATGATTACTGATACACCTAATAATTTGAGTAATCAAATAAATTAGAAATGTAACTACAAATTTGAGGAAGCATGTCAATATTGCAGAAATGCATAATTAAATTGATTCGGGCACATCTCGGGCAATTTACATTTTCGTGGTTCATAGTTTGAACATCATCCGTGACAAAAATCTATGAAATAAGCTCGATTAAATAAGTCAGTTAGATTTCGCCAAAGAATTCTCGATCGAGTCTAGAAAATAAACACACATATATTTTTAAAAATATTAAAACTGCATGTCAGCCACAAAGTAAAAAATAAATATTAATGTAACTTAAAAAAAGTAAAAAAAAAATCCTAATTTTGAAGTTAATAACAAAAAATATCTCCACTGAAAATAGTTAATTCCAAAACCAACTCAATGTACTGAATTAGCCACAAAAGGAATATCCCAGCACGATAAGATTATATCGACTACTTCACTCCCTGTTTACACGGTTTGGATTTGATTTCAAACAGGAAATCACGTGAAAAGTCATCAAGAAAAGGGCATGCCAGAAATAATTCTTGATCGCTCTTTCCGGGCGATTTTCAGCGCCATCTATTGGAAAAGGGGACTTCGTGGTTTGCTGACGCTTCCCTTTAATAACCAAAAAAAGCTTGAATAATACATAAATATATTTCATAAGATTTTGATTACTAGTGATATCAGTAATATCTTGAATTTTTTCAGAAATAAATTTATTCTTCCGTCATGAAAAAACATAAATTGAGTATTGCTAACAAAAATTACAAATTAAAATATGCATAGAATTGATATAAAATTAAAAGTCAAATTGTGTCCCTATATCTGAATTTAATGTTTCATTGTTTACATCTGTAAATTATGTGCGGATTTTAGAATTGTGGATTTGAGGGAGTCTACTGTATTTAAAAAATGAATCGCAAATTACTATGTTTACGAATGGAAAAACACCACATTTGCCTTATGTTATGGCGCCAGATGAAATATGTAAAGTCGTGCACAAAGGGTCTACATGACAACCTCAGAGGCCAAGGGGTACAAGTGGCAAAAATTTGATTTGGGATAAATTGAGTTTAAAGATAAATGACGCTAAATTTGAACGTTAATAATAATTGATAGAATTGAAATAGAATATTTTCGTTTGTTTTATTGCAGTCTCTTACTTCTTATTTCAATGATTGTAAAATAAGTTGAATATAAATTTTAAATTTATAATTAATCAAAATTGATTATTATTCGACAAAATTGGTTTATTTTAATTAACACAAGGTATAAATAGAAAATCATTTATATTTCATTACCTGAAAAGTGAAAAGCACATTCCTAGGTCTTCTGTTCATGTAGTTCTTTTTTGTCACTTATACTCCTTGCCTTCTGGGATTCTCAATTATATTCAACTATGAGCATACATAACTCAGTTAAAAAGTAGCCTTAACCTCTTCGCACCGAGTGTCTTTTATTGAACTTTTTATCTTTTATCACCGATTTTTCAAAACAGAAATTTTTTGCCGAATTTAATCGTTACAATAAACTGGTTAAACAAGGGAAAATTATCAATAAAAATAACCGGTGTCAGTAATCAAGGATTCTGAGAACTTCATGTGGCACGCACAGTTAAGTTTTATCTACATTACTACGTGTTCACCGATTTTTCACTAACTTATCAAATTCATCGCTTTTTAGGCCACAATTGTCGCTCAGTCAACCAAAGTGGAAAAAATGCTAAAAAATCCGACAGGCAAACAAAGTCTGTCAAATTGTTTGCTTGGCAGGACCTGGCACTGCACAGGCCAACTAGGCCGTGACCTTGAGCCCACTGTGGATAAGGGACATAAAATGAGTAAAAAAAATTAGAAACGAATTATTAAAGGGATTTTTTTGGAAATGGTTCAAAAAACAAAGAAAAGAAAAGAAAAAAAGAGAAATTTATTTAACTCGGAAACTTCATTGTAATACTTAATAACTTCAAAATAATAATTCTAGTTATTGTTTTGATTTTGAGGGGCTCTTGAAAAGTTCATAGGCTTTGGGCCCCACACACACTTAATCGGGTTCTGTTACTAGGATGTGACGTCAATTGACACCGATCTATACACGACACTAGTCACTAAGGGGTTAAGCTGTTCACATCGATGCACAGTAATGCTTCCAAATTACTTCGTATAACCAATAGAATTTATAAACATCCTGTACTAATGTGCAAAAATTTAGTTTTACTTAAAAAAAACGTCAAGGCAATTCATGACCAAAATCAGACTTTCACAAAATATAACTCTGTATTTCCAATTAAATGAACTATTGGCGATTCGAATGCTGAAATATGCCATGTGGTGAGAAAGAATACAACTTCTTGCTCCAGAATATTCCATGTATTTTTAATTCAGATAATTAATTTTTTATGTCAGATTTCTTGTGAGAATTGCGTTCTGTATTGTATGCCAAAGTAAAAAATATCCGACTTTGAATATTTAAAACTTTCGAATTCATTTTCAATAAAGAATTATTTCAATAACATTTTAGCAATAGTTAAAGAGGAAATTTTCCAGTAACGATGGTGCAATAAGCACCTCTATTATAGGCCATTTAAGGGAACTCCTTACTTACTTGAAAACATCCGCTATGTAATGTTAATCCTATGAGAAGGTTGTTTTCGAATTTCTCGTTTAAATTTAAGTATTTTTAAATGTTTTTTTCTTTTTTGCATATTTAAAGTTGGTCTTAAATAAATATTTCATATTTTTTTATTTCGATTTTAGATTTTTTTAAATGTAGGTACTTTAAGTTTCCAAACCGGCTCTGAAAATGAAAGTATATTTATTGAAAAACTATATAATTATATGAAACATCAGAAGTTTAACCTAATTTGAAATTATTCATTCAAAATATCCAAACCAGACCCATATGTGATTGGTTAAAAGTCTTGCCTATTCAATGATCATCTGCTTAAAATTTACCTTTTAGGAACTCGTGAATAAGTCGATCCCCCAAAAAAATCAAAACTCAAAATCATGAAAATCCTAAATTTTGTTTGCATTCTTCGATTTATACACGAGTACGTACGGTAATTCCCTTGAACACAGTGACTGACCCCTTCAAGAAATAGCGCTCAAAATTGTTGCTTGGAAGAGAAACTGCAAACTGCAGCAGTGGATCTACTGCTCGGGAGAAGAAAAGAAGAGTTTTCTTAATTTTTTATTCATTCATTTATTACTTACCCATCATACGTAGTATAGGGTAAGTCTTGCAATCGTTTTGAAAATCGAAAATTTTTTTTGACGGATTTACACGTTTTCGACACTGGAGATTTCAAAAAACATATTTTTAGAAACAAAAAAATGCCGTCCGTCCGTCTGTCTGTCTGTAAATGCTTTATCTCCCGAACGAATTGAGATAGAGACTTGAAATTTTGTATGTACTTAGTATGTAAGAATGGGACGAAGCCTATTTAATATCAGTAACCTCGATTTCCGGAACTATTTTTTTCGGATTCTCGAAAAATTCGTTCTGATGAAAGGTATGTAAAAATTTTCGATTTTTTTTAAGGAGTGGTCGTAAAAGGATATAGAATAACACAAAGTTTGCATAAAGAACGAAGTTGATCGAATTATTAGTTGCCGAGATATCTGTAATCCTGTTTTCCACATTCTTTGATTTTTCATGACCCTGTATTTCATTCGAATTTCAATTCAAAGATATATTTTAATTGGAAATAAGACGCTTAATCCGACGCAATAAATTGTTAGTTAATAAGGTTATTAATTTTGGAGTTATAAGGATGTTTCTTTTTCGCAATTCAGTACTACTTGAGTAGTTAGGCCTGTTGTATAATTTATCGAAAGAGATTTATCAGCAACTCATTAATACAGCATTACTATGCACAATAAAAATATAAATACACGTTTAAATTTTGTTTTGGAATTGCAATCCATTTTATAAATAGTTTTCAAATGTATTACTTTCATATATTATATATGCATATATATGATGGGTAAGTATTACGGTGGCCCCCAACGACTAGTTTTTTTAAATAAAAATATGTGATTTGGGATTAGTTGCAGTTTTCTCAGAGTGGAGAAAATCTACTTTTAACTAGAATTTTACTACTAGAGACTACTTTTAACTAGGCATTTAAACTAGAGAGGGAAATAAAGTTACTGGTACTGAGGATAACTAAATATAACAAATTAGTGGTCCGTTTAAAAATATTTATGTGGTGTAATATTATTTCGGACCATCAAGGGCTGGAAGGTTGGTATGGCAAGTATTCATGAATAAAAATACTTTGGACACTGTATTTCGTTCCACAGAAAACATGATTTAAGGAACCTCAGAAAACCATGCTCATTTCTTTTCATGAAGACTTGAAATGGTGTTAAATAATCTATAAAGGGTTTTATTTACAGACCATAACATATAATGGACCTACTTTTACTGTCCCTGTGAACAAGCTGTAAATACTACGAAATTGATTTGAAGTAGGGAATGTGGAATAGTAATCGTAAGTTTATAGTAATCAATAAGTTTGGAAGGAAGAATGAATTGGAAAAAGGAAGCAAAAAAAAGAGACAAATGCTTTTTACCAACATTTATTGACATTTAAAAATCATACCAGATCTTCACACTTTTATGAAAAAACAATCAGGATTCAGAAGATCTTGAAACTAAGTAGTTTAATAACTACAGGTATTAGTAATGACACTGTAATCAAATTAGGATATTTTCGTTTAACAGATTCCTGATGAGAAAAGCATCATTTAAAAACACTTTTAAGGAAAATATATTTAAATTTTCAAACCTCATCAGACTTTTAAAAATAAAAATCAGTGTATCAAACACATTTAATTATATCTTATTTTCAACAATATGGGGATTTCAGGGCAGTACCCTCTAAAAACAGTATTTTCAACATAACGTCCTCAGTCCTGATGTCGACATTAAAGAACATCTTTCAAATTAATTAAAATGATTCTAGAATTGCTATAATTATTTCTCAATATTTTTAATAAATGTGTGCGTGACATAAGCAACGATGTATAGCCTGATATATTATTGGAGATGTTTTATAGAAACTCTAAACTGATTTTTGTAGTCTCATGTAATATTTGTCTCAGGATTAAAGAGGTTAAAAGTTTACGATAAAGACAGCTTTAAAATCAGAGAACTTCACTGCAAGAAATTACTTTTAACAAATTTTCTGACTTCCGTATTCTCAATCGCTAACAGGCTCAATTTTACATATATATAAATCTATGTTATTTCAAAAGAAAGATTGCAATATTTTTACAATTATATAAAAGATAAGCTTGATTATAAAAAATAGGTTTGCTTGAAATGATTTTGAAGTTCCCCATTTGCTGAATTGCTAATTGAAAGTGGCAAAGTTTTTGTTGGTAGACGTTTCTTTTTAATTTCTATAATACATGGAATAAAATACTATTTCAATAGTAGAATATGCCAAAGTTTCTTAATAAAACACGTATACAATATATTTAATCGCAGTTAGAAAATTGTGAGAGCGAAAACTAACAGATTGCTCTTTTGAAATTATTTTTAGTATAAATTTCACACAAGTTCTTTTAATGCTGCCTTAAAACACTTTTTGAAGAGAAATGATTGTTGCATATCTCACACGGAACTATTCCCCTTGGTATGCATTGAAAGATGTTTGCTCAATGTATCGTTCCGAGAGAATTTTTTGTTGCATATCTCACAAGCAAAAGGTTTCTCACCAGTATGAATTAGTAGATGCTTAATTAAATTACTCTTTTCAGAAAAAATCTTGTTGCATATTTCGCACAAAAAACGTTTCTTATTAGCATGAATTAACCGATGCCTACTTAAACCACTCTTTTGAGTGAATTTCTTGTTACAAATCTCACATACGAAGGATTTCTTTCCAGAATGAATTAACAGGTGTGAGGTTAAATTCCACTTATGAGAAAATTTCATACTGCATATCTCACAAACAAAAGCTTTCTCACTAGTATGAATTAACAGATGATTGCTTAAACCAGACTTCTGAGTAAATTTTTTGTTGCATGTCTTACAAACAAAAGGTTTCTCACCAGTATGGATCAACAGATGACTCCTTAAACTAGACTTATGAGAAAATTTCTTGTTGCATATTTCACACGCAAAATGTTTCTCCCCAGTATGAATTAATCGATGTATGCTTAAATGACCCTTTTGAGAAAATTTATTGTTGCATATATCACAAACAAAAGGTTTCTCACCAGTATGAATTAACAAATGATTCTTTAAAGCAATCCTTTGAGAAAATTTTTTGTTGCATATCTCACAAACAAAAGGTCTCTCACCAGTATGGGTTAAGAGATGTTGGCTTAAATTACACTTTTGAGAGAATTTTTTGTGACAAGTTCCACAAACAAAAGATTTCTCACCAGTATGAATTAACAGATGCTGGCTTAAAGAGCTATTACATGAGAATTTTCTGTTGCATATCTCACACACAAAAGCTTTCTCACCTGAATGAATTAACATATGCCGGCTTAAAGAGCTTTTATGTGAGAATTTCCCGTTGCATATCTTACATACAAAAGCTTTCTCACCAGAATGAATTAACAGGTGTGTGCCTAATTTATCCTTTCGAGAGAAACTGTCGTTGCATATCTCACACACAAAACGTTTTCCTTCCCTTTCCGAAGCTGTTTTTCCAAAAGTGTTTTGCTGCATATTTCAGAGTTTGAAGATAGTTTTGATTGACTTGATCTGTATCTATCTTTATAGCTTTATCCAACTGCAATTTAAAAATATGGTAATCACTTCTTACGATTCATTAAAAAATATAAGAAATAAGTAAATTTATCATGAAGAAATTAAAATCAATGTATTAAACTGAATTGAATTAATATTTCTATCATAGTATTAAAAATTACAAAGAAACGTAATTGTTTGATGCTTCAAGAACCAAAATACATAAGATTCCATTTCGTGATGGAGAATTTGTAAGTTTTCTAGCTTTATCACGATTTAAAAAATTGAATTAAAAAATGATTTTTTGTTTTAATCCGTATTATTTCTGTTCCCAAGGAAGAGAACATACTCATGGTATCTGTAGAATGTCAGATTGTCTTTTATTAAATCCCTGTATAAGAGACATAATTCAGATATATATAAAAAGACAAAAAATCAACAATCAGAATGATGAAGAAATGTGAAAATTCAAATGGAAATAAAGATAATACGATGGCCGCATGCTAACAAAATATAAACATTGGTTTTGGCTTGAAATGTGACGTCATAGTAAGTAATGCCCGATTTGGAATCACGTGATTTCAGGTTATTTTATTACTAATTATTCAATTAGTGATTTCTTTTCTTTTGCCTTTTTGAGAACATTTTTGAAAACTGTGGATGTTGAATTATCAGAAAAATATAAAAATAATCAGTTCCCCCGTGTGTGCAAATTTCTCATTATGTAAGGAATAAAATATAAATAAAATTACAAAAAGTAAAGTAAATAACTTCCATCATAAAACAAATAATTGATTATAAATAAAATATTCAACATTAAAATTAAAAGTTACAAATAAATATTATAAAAGCAAATATTTATAAATAAAGTATTTTAATATCCCCCATAAAAATAAAGCAAGTATAAGAATAAAATTCTTTATTTTCATACCATCAATTCAAACAATGTTACACTTTATAAGCAATGAGGCAAAACTAAATTATTTTTGTAGTAAGGGGAATGGCAATGCACAAATGTGTTTAATCGGAATACATCCAGAATTATTAATTTTTTCAAACTAATATATAAAGGATTATTGGGACAAGATTTCACATAACTGATTCAAGTTATATTGTTTGGTAATAATTTAAACAGCCTTTATACCATGTTTAAAGATCTACACAATTGATGCATAAGACTCAAGAAACATCCACACAGCTTGGGATCACAGGTTGTGCGGATTTTAGAATTTTGCAGATTTCTGGTCATTGCTTTGTTTACATTTTTCAAACAGTAATTTGAATGTAATTAATAATGGAAATAAAACTATAATGGATGCTTACAATATAATCAAATATTAAAATAAGTAATATAATAAAACAATAAAAATGTAGATAATTTTTAAATTGATTAAAATATTAAAAGCAAAGGTCAAATTAATAATCAATAATATTTATTATATTAATAATATTTATTTTATTAATAATATTTAGTAAAGAGATTGCGATTACCAGTGATATCAATAATATCTTTAATGTTTCAGAAAAAAAAATTATTCTTACTTCATTAAAAAATATGAATTCAGTAATATTAACAAAAATTACAAATCAAAATATGTATGAAATAGATATAAAACTAAAAAAGTCAAATTTTGTAATTATATGTGAACTGATATGATTAAATGTTCATTATAAGGATGAATTTTATTTTTCTAAGTTATAACTTGCATAACTAACATAAACTTGCCTCATAAAGACACATTACTAATTCATATCAAAATAATAAAATAAGGAAGTTTTATTTCAGGTTTAGTCAGACTTAATAATCAAAAAATTTTATTAATAATATTTAGTAAAGAGATTGCGATTACCAGTGATATCAATAATATCTTTAATGTTTCAGAAAAAAAAATTATTCTTACTTCATTAAAAAATATGAATTCAGTAATATTAACAAAAATTACAAATCAAAATATGTATGAAATAGATATAAAACTAAAAAAGTCAAATTTTGTAATTATATGTGAACTGAATGTTTCATTGTTTACATTCATAAATTATGTCAGAGTTTAGAGAGTTGCTGGTATTACGATTGTGGATTTGAGGGAGTCTACTGTAATAGACAAATCAAATATAGCTCACATTCTTAGATAGGCCCATGCAAATGGGACAATGAAATGTGTGAAGAGGAAGAATCAAAAGCGTTTTAAGTTTGTAGAGTGCAATTCAAATAATTGTGTTGCAGTTATAATGCATCATCTGCAAGCAGCATAAAAATCCCTGTTTAAGAACAAGATTATAAAGTTTAATCTGAAAGTAGAGAAAAGGATTCAGAATAGTAACTAATTTATTACATTCATTTTGATGTATTATAAAAGACAAGCCGGTTCCAAATATCTCCCATTAAAATCGTTTCATGTTTTGATGCCAGCAATAAAATAATGACAATTTCATAGATAATTTCAGATTCTATACTTAACTAAAGTGGATATGATAAGTAAAAATGGACTAAAACATTCTAAAGGGACAGTGAATGATAAAATAAAAAAAATTCATCATAGCAGTATGAAATTTTGTGTATATATACATTTCACCAAAAGCATATAGAACACCTTCAAAAAAATTTCTAATCTTATTAAAAATTTAATTAAAAAAAATTAAATTTTTAACCAAAATTTTAAAATGCTCCTTTTGTCTTAATTTTTTAGATATTTTCTGGCTTTTGCATTTTTATAACTTAAAATTCTATTATAAACGAATTAGTGTACGATTTTTTTTAATCTCTTGAATAGTTAATATTTTACAGGTTTTTTTTCCAAATTCCATATTGATTTTCGTCAAAATTTTGCCTTTTAATAAGTTAAAAATCAACCTTTTACCTTCAACCCTTAATCTTTTAATAAATTAGGTTAAAATCAGATTTGACTATCTTAATGAAAACGAATTTTAAAAAGCTTACACAATTTCTTTCTAAACAATATCAGAATAGTTCTTTAACAAGTTTCATAAATATTGATAAAAAATTACGTTGCAAGGACCATTTCAAAAATCTGAAATATTAGTTTGGAGAAAAACAGATTTAAAGTGTATAAATACACTTATTTTTATTATTTACTTCTTAAAACTTTCATAAATATTTTAATAAGGAAAAACTGGTGTGCTATGAAGCATGTATGCTATGAAGCAAAATAATTGTAATACTACATCTTAATTTTCCTAACATATGCACAAAATTTTGTATGTAAAACATATTTTGTTATTTAAAAAATGCATGTATTTCAATAATAATAGCTCTTAAATTAATATATACCTACTTACACACTATATTTTGCTTTAAAACATTCCAATTGAAAGCAAAACCTTGTAACACATTTTTTTTTCAATATCTGAAAAAATTTTTGGTATCAATCTATCTATATGACTGCTGCCTGTCTATGCTCATACACACCACTCTCTGCCTTTTTTTCAAATCCAAAAATTATGCTTTGAATCTGAAATTCAATAGAAGAATGAAATAATATTATGTCTAATACTAATAATTAAATGTCCACCACATTTAAGTGAAGACACATTTAATTAAATGATCAATATTATATAAATGAGGATAAGAGTTACAAAATTTGATTTATCCAAATATTTTAAAATCTAGTTTTCACAAACAAACTACTCCACTGATGACTCTGCATTGGAAAATTGCTATAATCTGGTAATACCATGTATTTCTGGCATTGTAAAATGTTGATATACAATGGAAACCAGTTGATACAGTCAGAGGATTTTCATTACTTTTGAAAATTTTACTTTCTGGATAAGGTAAGTATTGAAACTCACATCATCATACATATATACACGGTCAAAGATTGATAATTCACACACCCATAATCCGCAATTTTCTATTATTTGCATTACTTTAGGAATGTAAACAATGAAATAAACAGGAAAAAAAATTACAAATTTGTAATCCAAAAATGACTTTTTAAAACAAATATAATAAACAAAATTGAAAAATATTATAATAAAACATCTACTTTTTTTAATGTAACTCTTATTTTATTAAGAGTAAAAACCAAACTGTATTATGGAACAAATGTAATATGTATATGTAAGTATTTTTAATTAATTTCAAATATGTATCACTTTTTTAATAAAATAACTTTAAAAAGATGTTTTCTGAGATAGAAAATTAACGAAAAATCGTACAATAGTTAGAGATGGGCGCTTGCACGGGATTTTTCCACTATCATTGAACAAAATTTACAGGAATGAATCATGATGAAATGAATGAATTGTTGAATGAATCATGAATTTTGATACTTGAAAAAATTTGGGTTTTAAAAAAAACAACATAAATTCTTTCGAAAAAATGTAGAAAAAAGAAGAAATTAAAAAAAAAGCCAAAACAAGCATAAAATCAATTAAAAAATCTCGAAAAAACGCACATTTCATCAAAGATTCATGATTTATTCATTTCATAATAATTCATACTATTCTCAATTGCCTTTGAGAATGGGGCCGGAGGGCGCTTTCTCGGGATCTTTTGAAAATTTCAAATGCTTTATAAAGTGGGGAGGGGGCGTTTGACCGGGAAGGGTGAATTAACAGGATTTTACGGTATATTTCATATTTATATTTTCATATTATACTAATTATAGAATTAAAATGCTGTCTAGGAATAATAAAATGGCGTATAATTCATAATCACAATATTGTGTAATCTGCACAAGTTTTGGCCCCAACTTGTGTGGATTATAGATCTTTGACTGTATATATTATTTTTTTACACTACAAGTGTATTCAGTACTCAGTTGTCAATTTCAATATTTATAGCAAAATTTGCCAAATTTTATTAAAAACCTAGAGTTTCTCCATCTTATGGCATCTCTAAGCCTGACCCAACCAAGCTGATATGGAATTTCTATCGATATTTTGATAAAAGACAATTTTTGAAAAGTACAGCATATTGGAATAGAAATAAAAAAATTTTGTTCCAACCTAGTGAACACATTTTAAGCAACTAGACAATTTGTTGCATCACAGGCTAAGTAAATAGGTTAAAAACATTTTATCAAGTTCTGTAAAGGAAAGCTAATGCAGATATTAAAAAAAAAAAAAAAAATATTTCCACGATAGGAAATATTGTTGTCATCACTGTTGATTTCCCTTCCTTTGCAGAATTAATTGACTTAACTGAATCAAAAGAGTGCTGTTTTCTGATGTCTAGTGCACGATAAAAAGTCATCAAAGTAGTCACCGTGGGAAGATATTCAATCAAAAATTATAACATTTTATTTACAAAATGCATTTTTGTGGTGACTTTTTCATGAAAAGAATCTATTCAGTAATGACTTTTAAAAAAATAATAATCACAAGATAATTTTTTGTGAACTAATACAACTGTGCATTATGTGAAATTTGGTTTAACATAAAGTAATACTGTGTTCCCATCTGATAAGCCTGAAGATCCATGCATCACTTTTTCTAAGATTCAACCATAGTTTCTTAAGGGGGTTAGTCACCCAGCTTACAAATTCCCCTCACTTTTGGCATTTGTATATTTAAAATATCCCCTCGGTAAATTAATAACTTAACTTCTATTTTTTGTATCGACTCCTTAAAAGATGTCTCTGTTTTTATTAATTTTCTAAAACATATACTCAATTTAAATAAAGCGTTATTAAAATTTTGCTCACAGTTTGTCTACTTTTTACACATAAAATATTAAATTAAGCATAGATTTTAGAACTATTTTGAGAACTAAGAAACAAAAAAGAAACAACATATTTAAGAAGAGTAGTACACAGAAAATAAGAAGTTTAAAACATTAATAACCCCAAAAGATATTTTAAATGTACAAATGCATCAAATATCGATAGACCCAATATTACGATGGAAATTTCCAAAGATGAGTGACAACTTTCTTAAGGGAACTCTTCAATCACTTGAATATACCTGCTCTGTAATGTTAAATCGATATTTTCAAGTTTAAATTTCTTAAATTTGAATATTTTAAAAAAAACTGCATAATACTGTTGAATTCAATCTTAATGATGGCTATTTTTTTTTTCGATTTCAGTTGCAGATTTTTTTAGGAGTTACTTTCAATTTCGAAGCTAGTTTTGAAATTGAAAATAAATTTTTAAGAAAACCTGCAAGTGAAATCTAAAAAGTAAAAAATTGTCATATTAAAGTTGAAACTCAGTTACCACACGCAAAAAATAAAATAAAATAAGTAATTTGAAACTTTAAAATAATCAGATGAATTCGAAAACAACCTTACCTTTCGATTTACATTATGGAGTGGGTGCTTTGAAGTTACTGAACTGTGCCCTTAAGTGTATGTGTTCTTATATGAAAATTTCAATAAACAATATAAAGTCAATTCATTATGTGATGAAATATTAAAAATTACCTAGTTTCAAATGAACAGAATATAATCAAAAATAAGTTTATGTTCAGTCAATGTTTTAAGCATAAATGTGACAAAAAAAATCAAGCAAATCTGCTGTGTCTAAATAGAAATTTAAATAATATTTATTAAACTATTTAAAAATAAGTAGTAATAAGTGGAATTATCTGCTATAAATAAACGTTTTAATAAAGCTTTAAATGATTCAATGATAAATCCGCCAAAATGAAAGAAAAGATATGTGAAATTTTGTCCAGTCATAATCAAAGAGTAAATTGTAGAGTTTTTAGTTATTGAACAATGGGAGAATTACCATACCCAGGCCCTGATTACCGAATAGGCATGAGAAGCAGGTGCTTCCCTTAGAAAATTTTGAAGGGGCCCGAAATTGAGAAAACAGGGGCCCCAAATTTTATATTGAATTAATTCCATTTCAAAATGCTGATTTCTTTTCAAATTATCTATCTTACAATAAGAAGTGTTTCTCACAAATAACTTTCATAACAAATTAATTTTTCATGTAATAGATGAAATTCAACCAATAGCAATTCTTAAGTTTGTCCATTATTTTAGATATACAGTAGACTTCCTCAAATCCGCAGCCCTAAAAACCGCAACTCTCTAAAATCCGCAGATAATTTACAGATGTAAACAGTCAAAATTTCAGTTTAGGTATAGGGACAAAGTTTAACTTTTTTAGCTTTGTATCAAATCCATATATATTTTAATTTATAATTTTCATTAATATAACCAAATTCATACTTTCTCATGAAGGAAGAATACATTAATTTCTGAAAAATTCAAGCTATTGCTGATATCACTGATAATCACAATTTTCTTACCAAAGATATTTATGTATTATCAAGAATTTTTGGTTATTAATTCTGGCTAAACCTGAAATAAAACTTCCTTATTTCATGATTTTGATGTGAATTAATAATGAATTTTTATGAAGCAAGTTTCATTAAAAAATTTAGAAAAAAATGTATTTAATCTTTATAATGAATATATCATCATAATTATTAACTTAACCTTTGCTTTTAATATTTTAATTATCTTAAAAATGAACTAATTCTTATTATTTTAGTTTATTACATATTTAAATATTTTATTATATTGTAAGCATTCATTATAGTTTTGATTGCATTATTAATTACATTCAAATTATTGTTTAAAAAAATGTAAACAAAGCAATAACTAGAAATCTGCAAAATTCTAAAATCCGCAAAACCTCTGGTCCCAAGCTATGCGGATTTGAGGAAGTCTACTGTATATACTGAATTTAGCTTGTATGAGCAACATAAACTATTGATAATTTATTGCCAAAATTGAGAGAAGTATTTCAAAGTGTTGATATTTTATGTTGTGCATACATTATGAATTCAATCTTTTTATCCAACTTACATTTTTATACTCATACCATGAAAAATACTTTTGGCATATTTTTTTTCAATTGTATCCCATTTTTGTGTAAAAGAAACAAAAAAATAATAAAAAAAAGAATGAAATAAATTAATTTAATTGAGCCACTCTTTAGTATTATATTCTCGAGCATTGGTAAGTTATTGTGTATGTTGGATTTAGAAAAATTTTCTTGAATAAAGGGGGCTCTAAAATGACACTGTGCTTCCCGTAGCTTCAGAGGTTAATCGGGCCCTGACCATACCTTATCATTGACAAGAAATTAAGTACAAAAAAATTATGTTTTAACACTTACTTGATATTTCCAATGGAAGAGACAATAAAAGAATGACTCATGAATTGCATCATGATTTATTGAGGGTGATTCTTGCATCCATTATTCTGAATTTTATTTACCAATTAAACTGCTGCAACAGAAGTATGGCTAGTATTTTTTTTTAATCTATAGTTGTAATATTAGTTACGAGAGAGCCATTAGACAAATCTAAGCAAAAATTTCATTAGACAAATCTAAGCAAAACAATTTATGCAAACAAGAATCTGAAATTCCATTATCTTTATAATGTGTTGCCAATAAGTGTTATTAAAAAAAAAAGTTGTACCTTTTGTTTCTTTATTTTTAGAAAAAAGTACTATGTATTCTCATGCTAGGAAGCTGCACTATACCAATAACGTTACTACTTGCAGCATTTCATTTTCTTTGTAATGTTATACTTAATCTTAAATAGTTTTCACAATAAACACAGTTGAGGAAGTATTTGTTATGTAATACAAATTATTTTATATGGTACTACTAGGTTATCCTGCCGACCAAAAAAGTATCGCCAAACTATAAGATTACATGCCAATAATGGATGATCATGAATGTCACATTCAATGACATTAAATATGATTCACGTGTTTAAAATGTCATTAAGTGATTTTTATTTCGACTTTTTACAGTCGAAGTTCTATAATCCGCACACGCTGCAGCCAAAGTTTGTGCAGATTATGGAATTTTGGATTATAGAGTATTATGTATATTATATGTCATTTCATTATTCCTAGACGGCATTTTAATCCTTTAATCAGTATAATATGAAATCTAATAATTAATATAATATGCTATAAAAAATGCCTTTTTAAAGTTATTTTATAAAAAAAATTTACATTTAAGTGCATTTAAATAAATATAATTACTACATATGTTTCGTAATGCTGTAGTCTGTTTTTTACTGTTAATAAAATAAAAGTGTTATAATAAAAAAATAATTGTTTTATTATGATTTTTTTTCAATTTTTTTATTTGTTTTAAAAATTATTTTTTGATCACAAATTTGTAAATTTTCGTTATTGTTTATTTCATCGTTTACATTCGTAAAGTAATGCAGATTATAAAAAATTGCGGATTATCGATCTTTGACTGTATTAATATTTTTATTAATAGTCAACTAATTATTTGTTTTTTCATTATTTAAAATAAACATTATATCACTGTGTATAATTTGGCTTAGTTTGGCAATTTGTATAATTTGGCGAAATTGGTTGACGAGATAACAGACTAGTACCTTTTATACTATATAGCCTTCTATTTTTTCTTTTTTTTTCTTTTCCAGTTGGAACATATACAGAAAATTTATACATATTATAATGTGTTTTGTTTCAATATCATATGACATTGCATTCATTATGTAAAATTTACTGCTGAAAAAATGTTTGTGCCATTAGATCACATCTAGACACACAATCAACCAATCATCTAGATTCACAATCTAGAAAATTGTCACTTATGCCTTGTGGTTACTTATAATCTTGCACCATTTGTTCAAAACAAAAATATCTGCTACAAGTTATGTGTTATTTTAACCGTGTTTGTGCCATAACAATCATTTCTTTCTCCCTTTTTCAAAATTTATTTTTGTGCCATTTTCTTTCTTCACCAAGGCATTTTCTCTGTCATACTTAACTTTCCGGTGGGTGCGGCGCCGTTGCAAAAAGTACGACTATCGCTTCCTTTTTTCTTTTAAACAAAATTCTCACCTGCTTTAATATGTTATAAAAAAATAAATCTAAGTGTATTGCAGAATACTTTCATAATTTGTGAGCAGAAAAACTTATATGATATTTGTACGTTAAATTATTTCTAAAATTAAAACAAAACTGTAATAATTGAATGTTTTCCTCCTGTTGTACAATTTACAATGTACACCTGCTCATGTGATGAAAATTTGCATGCCCGGCGAAATGTTGAACTTATTACATTGCTTGTCTCATCTGATATCATGATGACTCAAAAACAAAGGATAAAAAATTCTAAATTTCTAAATTTACTCAAAATGTATTTTGATATCCGTGATCTATTCTCGATTAAATTCTAACTTAAAGACACATTAATTATAAATTGATGAAAAACAGCTTTTGTCTCCATCGATTTCACCTTTAATGTTTACTTATAGTTTTTATATCAATTATAAAGCATCAGATTCTTGTAGAGTTTTGAAAATGCATCCCATGCTTTATAAATAGTATTGTTATAAATATGTTTTTTATAGTATGTTTAATCATATTCTGTAACATATACTATCTTATATAATATACATCTGTGTGTAAATGTACTTTATTTATTTTTCACTAACAAAAAGCAAGTTAATCTCATGTCAGTCACAAAGCTTTCTCCTCTAAATTTACAGTTGATTTCACACCTCTATTGGGCAGATGTTTTCAATGAGTAAGATCAGTATTTATTTCAGTGTTAACTAGAAATTTGATGTCCTCAAAATGTTATTTAATGGTTGTATTTCTTGCAATGCTATTTAAGTAATATTTTTAAAATGGAGATCGATTCAGAGAAAAAATATTTTCTATTTGTTCCCTTCTCACAAATTTTATTCCACTTTGAAAATTGGAAAGAAAAAAGCTTGCCTTTATAAGCAAAATTATACTTTTTATATTATGTTTGTGTTTAAAATTTGAGTAGATATTTAAAAATTCAACCAACAATAGAGAAATTCAGGTAAATTGAACCTAGTTGAAATTATGAAAAACATTATTTTACAAATATAATTTGAAAAATGTATTTCTATTTTGTCTACTTTTTTTTATGTGTGTGTTTATCGTGACTATTATATCATAATGTTCTAAGTATTTAGTTAAGTTTGATGTGCAATAAGAAGATATATTCTCCTCTTTCTTACATATTTTTTTAATTTTATGATAAAAATCAATCATTGAGTAAGTTCTCTAATTTGGAGTTGAGATTGAATGATTTACTCAGCTGCTAAGATTTGACGCATCAGGAATTCAAACTTGCATTTCTTTGGCTATCATTAACTATTTAAATTATGTACCTTTTTATAAATAAACTTGCAACAACATTTAAGCAATGATTCCAAATGTGCTTAAGAATCTCTTCATATCTCCTTAAAAATAAAGCAGTTTTTATTGATATAGCAAGAACATCTATATCAGCTGAAAAAATATTTAAAATCAAAAGCTCGAATGTGCACATTTTTTGAAACTGCATGTCTGAGAAGGCCTAAAATTTAAAATTTAATCTGCTAATAGAAGTTTTGTCAAATGTTAAGTTATTCGAATTTTTAGTCAAGCATTACAAATAAATCTAAAATGTTCGCATTTTTTTTTTTTTTTTTGCATATGTGCTTGTTAAATTTTCAATGTAATTTATTGGTACAGCCTTAAACCACAAACCTCATATGATTCCTTCGAGATTTTAAGATAAAGGATGCAAATGGAGTCTAGAGCAATCCAAATTTGTGTTAATTTTTGCTTTTTCCATTGATTTGAAATCATATAAATGTTATTTGGTACTGATTGTCATTGCAAAGGTACACATACTTTTATTTATTTTCTGTGATTTCAAATTGATTTTAATTCAGTTGTTCTTAATCTTATTCCTCTCCATTGAAGGGTAAATTGCTTTGGCACCTTCTAGCATACACACAGGTCAACATGATTGATTTTTATTTATTTACATTCATACCTGTACAGCATGATTAAAACAAATCAAACATATATCTGAAATAATTAATGTTGAAAGTTTCTCATCTGCAGTATTCGGTATTATTAAAGTGCATAATATCTTATATTAGTAATTTATTTCGCTTTTTTAAAGTTATAGTAATTTACATTAATTAATTATTATTTTTTTAGGGTTCCATATTTAAAAAGTTAAAACAATACCATTATAAAATCACTGGTTATGTCTGTCTGTCCATCTGTCATAGCCATTTTATACATAAACTATGGAACGTTGAAGGTTAAAATTGACTGAAGTAATACATGCTATTGTCCCACATATTATTAATTATTAAAAATTTACAAATATGTTTAGGAAAAAATGTATGAGGGTTAATTTAATTATTTCAAAAAACAAACCCTTTTTTCATGCATTCTGTGGAATGAAAACTTTTGTAGGGCCAAACTAAAAAATACATTTCTTTTAATTTATTTACTATTTAATTTTAGGCCTTATATTTTCAGAGATATCATCGAAAATGTGATGTAAAAATATAATACCACTTAGTTCTATGTCCAAATCTACTGAAACTAAAATTATAAAATTTAAGAGTTGTAGGAAACTCAAAACTTGCTGGAAAATTATAACGATTACCTTAGATCACATAATTTTCAAGAAAACTGCATTTTTCTGTTACATACAAATTTCAATTTGTGTGCATTCAACAAAGGAGTTAAGAAGCCCTGGAGGTACCTGTCATCGCATGAATATAAAAGGATTGTTTACTATGACTTTCAGAAAAAAGTGTCAGTAATTAGCTGAGATGTCAACTTTTAAAGATGCGGATGCTTTGGGCACATAAAAATAAGGATGACATACTTTATCTGTTATTGCTTTTAAAGTCTAAATAACAGTTTTTAATGATATATTTGTATAATGCAAAACCCAGTAGTGGTATAAAAGCTATAGACATGAAACTGCTCAAATTAGACAATAATGAGAAATAATCAAATAATTATTATGGGTTTCGTGACTAGCTTGCTTTGAATGGATCTTTGCGTCTGTGATACATGTCTTTAAAATTAATTAAAATCCTATCAGTAAAAACACATCTCAGACCAAAGCAGCATTGTGAATTTGTGACTTTCATTCAAAGCATGCTTAGGACAATGCCAACATTGAATTTCAAACAGAGTTTAACTCTTAGGCATTTTGTAAACAGAAAAAATAATGCTGAATTTGGGTTTATGAAATGACAAATGAAGTTTAATTATGCACTACTTTTATTGTCAGCATTGAATTGGGATAAGATTAAAAAGTGAGGTATACAGAATAGTAATATTTTATGCAATTAGGCTTCATATGTTTTTGAAATTTCATATTATAATCATTTATACTTTTCAAATGTATACAACTATATTCAACCCTACGTCGGTCGTATAGGTTTCCACAAAGTCTTTATTTTTTTAGCAATGATTTTTTTTTTGTAATATATAGTTACTAATTAAATAATTTATTATACATAAACACTGTGTGTGTGAGTTTTAATTGTACTTGACTGCATATTTTACTATATTCATTTGCTATATTCCATACCAGTTTCAATGCAGGTTGTTCTCCAAAATCAGATGATTAAATTAAGTTTTTTTTCAGCTCATGGTTTTCTTGCTCCATGTTGATATTTCTGGTGTTCCATAGTCTATTTTTTTAGAGACATTTCCAAATAGATGAACTTTTAATAATGCGCCAAATCATCACATTATTTACAATTAATACACTCCAACATAGTGTCTTTTGCTCTTTAAAATAATGATGAATTATTTTCATGATAACTGCACACAAATACTGTTGATAATGATTAATTGATTGATCTAAAAGCTATTTTAGGGTTCTGTACTTGTAAAGTGAAAATGGAACGGCTATGAGATCACTACTGTGTCTGTTTGTCGCAGCCATTTTACTCATAAACTGTGAGACGTGGAAAGCTCAAATGGCGGGAAGTAATAAAGACTATTGACCCACATATTTAGGCATATATAAATCAAAATTATATTTAGGAGGGGATATGGGTGCATCATTACTTGCTCTTTTAAAATTAAAATGTATTATTCTCTCAAGATAACAGCATATAAACTATGTTGATAGATAAAAATTATTGACCATTCTGAAAGGGTTTTTTTTAAATTTTATTGCAATGCATAACATCGTTTTTTCTTCAATTTTAATGATATACAGTACTATTTATTGTGAATTCTAAAAATATTTGGTCAAATTCACAACCCTAAAATTCACATATCATCTCATAAGTAAACAATGAAACTTTCATTTCAAATGTAGGAACAAAATTATTTTTTTTATATCAATTTAGTATGCATTTTAACATGTTGCTCTAATTAATTTTACTGAATTCATGCTCACCATGAAGGAAATACATTTATTTCGGAAAAATTTCAAGATACTGATAATAGCACTGGTAATCGAATTTTTTTACCACATATATTTATGTATTAATCAAGCTTTTTTAATTATTAAATCTGGCTAAACCTGAAATAACACTTCCTTATTTTATGATTTTGATGTGAAATAGTAGGGAACTTTCATGAGGCAAGTTTAACTGCATAAATTAAGAAAAATGTATCTCATTTTTTTTATGCACATTTAATTATATATTATTAATTAACTGCTCGGCCCATACTTTTACTCTTTTAATCATTAAAAAATTATCTTAATTTTTATTATTTTAGTTTATTTAATCAGCGCTTTATTTATTCATGCAATTTAACATATGTAAGCTTCATTACAAATATAATTTCGATTGCATTATTACATTTAAATCACTTTTTAAAAAATATTAACAAAGCAATGAACAGAGAAATCCACAAACTTACAAATTTGCAGTATCTCTAGTAACAAGCTGTGCTAATTTTTGGGAGTCTGCTGTATTTTATTTATTCAAAAACTTCTTTTTCACACAGTATAATTATAATTATCAAATCTTTTAAACGAATCGATTTTAAAAATAGTCTAAATAGTTTTGCTTGTAGTTTTTTTCCAAACACATCCACGACCTAGCTGTATATTTACTTATGCTTCTTAAAATCCTTTTTTATACGGTTCATATATTTCATATATGTTCATTCTTGTGCAGCACTTGATTCTATATCAAAATCTTCTGTTCTGAGTGGCACATTATGAAAAAAAATGAGCAAAAATCTTTGGTAACATATTATGTGTTTGTTTCCTATAGCAGACCTTAAGGGAGAATTGTCCAACAGTAAAGCACTTTGTATATAAAATTGTCCGATCACAAAAATAATTTCTTTCTACCTTATTGCTCAAAAAATGGATAATTGTTTCCTTAAATATGAAACTATAAAAAATTAATTCTTAATTTCTGCCATGCTGGTTTTACTTGTTTACAACCACTCGTTTTAACCACCCTGGCAGAATTTTGCCAATCCTACGCCTCATGTTCTACCATGACTGTTATACTCATTATAATCTCTATTACAACTCAGTTTGACGTTTTCATATCTCCCATTTCATCATCCAATTTGCATAGACACATAGACTGACCTAAATATATATTTCCAAGTGAGCTGTATTTAAATTGCATGATAATTTTTTTAATTTACCTATTATGTATTACATAGGCTTTTAAACAGTTTAAAAAATGTTAATGAATTATTAATTTGTTACTAGGCAATACAACTTGAAAGAATAATGCAGAACCTTGTCCTAATAATGTACATTTAATTCTGCTTACCACAATGAAAGTTGATTTTTTCTTCTTTAATTTTATACATCATTATTTCCACTGATAATACGAAATTATAGAATTTCATCCTTAAATTTGTTTTTTTCTTATTCATAATATTTATTATAACAACTTTATTTTTAATGTTTTTAATTTTCTTTATAATAAATTTGTTTTATAATAATAGGTATTCAGTTTATATGTAATAATTTTATATATTTTAAATTATTATATAATTAAGAAATGCACCTGATACACCTTTATTTTCCAAGCATCAGAAAATTAGGTTTCTAGTGTACTTTTAAATACTATGATACAAATTTTATTTCATTTCAGTGTAATACATTAATTTTAATTTTTCATGAAAAAATTATTTTTTCTTATATAATATTTTTAATGAATCATAAAAAGTGATTAATTTATTTCTGTTTATTGCAGATGCTTTAAAGTTAGCTATACATCAACTCAATCAAAACTATCTTTAAAGTCTGAAATATGCAGAAAAATATTTCTTTACAAAACATTTTTGCAAAAACAGCTTCTAGCTCACACCAAGGAAAATGTTTTATGTGTGAGATATGCAACAAGCGTTTCTCTCAAAAGTGTGATTTAAGAACACACATGTTAGTTCATTCTGGTAAGAAATCTTTTCTGTGTGATGTATGCAACAAGAGTTTCTCTCTAAAGGGTAATTTAAGCCGACATCTGTTAATTCATACTAATGAAAAATCTTTTGTCTGTAAGATTTGCAACAAGAAATTCTCTCATAAGTGTAATCTAAGCTCACACCTGTTATTTCATTCTGGTGAGAAACCTTTTGTCTGTAAGATTTGCAACAAGAAATTCTCTCAAAAGTGTAATTTAAACCGACATCTGTTAACTCATACTGGGGAAAAACCTTTTGTGTGTGAGATATGCAACAAAAAATTCTCACAGAAGAGTGATTTAAGAAAGCATCTACTAATTCATACTGGCGAAAAACCTTTTGCGTGTGAGATATGCAAGAAGAATTTTTCTCAAAAGAGATATTTAAGCGATCATCTGTTAATTCACACTGGTGAGAAACCTTTTGTCTGTGGGATATGCAACAAGAAATTCTCTTCTAAAAGTGATTTACGCAGACATGGTTTAATTCATACTGATGAGAAACCTTTTATGTGTGAGATATGTAGCAAGAATTTCTCCCAAAACAATCATTTAAGACGTCATTTGTTAATTCACACTGGTGAGAAACCTTTTGTCTGTGAGATATGCAACAACAAATTCTCTCGGAATAGCGATTTAAGAAAGCATGTGTTAATTCATACTGGTGAAAAACTTTTATAATATTACAGGAAAAATTGTGTTTTTTCGGAAATGTTTGTAAACGCTCGCTACTGAGGCACAAAATATTTTTATTTTCCATCCTTTTTTTTTTGTCTGTTTTGCGATAACTGTTGCAAAAAGTATCTGATTAGATTAAAATTAAATAGGTACTTTGGTGAGGTACCTGGATTAAGTTGTATAATTTTAGTAATTATTCATTATTTCTGAAAATATAGAAAGAATATTATATTTTGAATCAAAATGCTTTTTCTATGGCAATTCACCATACAATTAATTTATGGCAATATATGATTTTAAAATTTCCATTTATTGAAAGGGAAAGATGCATCTGGTTAATTTATTTAAGTGATAAATTATGGATGTTAAAATTTCCAAATAAAGGTTTTAATTTATTCCTATTATTTTGAAATATTGTCAATATATTGGTGAGATTTTTTTTAAATGTAAAATTTTGGGTGGAGTTATATATATATTTTTTCCAATGATAGTAAACATTTTTCGATTAATTCACTTATTTGATATGATATGATATATATATATACAGTGCATGTCAAAAATTTAAGCACAACAGAAAATTTCAAAATGAAATTTTATTAACGAGTGAAAGTTACTTTCCTTTTCACATAACCTACAAATTGTGATTTTAAAAAGATAGTTAACAGATTTATGCTATAAAGTTTATCTAAAATAATAATATTTTATCAAACCAACAAAAAATGAGTGTGTCAAAATTTAAGCACAGTGATTTTTTTTAGTCTTTCGCAGAACAAGAATAAAAAAATTAATAGTTGATTATTGCCCCTTTCTGCTGAAATGCTTTAAATATAAGGTCTTCCATCGATAAAATGAGGTTCTGTATTATTTTTTGTTCAATTTTAAACCAAGCGTTTTAAAAGGCATCTTTCATATCTTTAACAGAAGAATACTGCTTTCCATTTGGATAAATCGCTTGAGTGAGAATAGCCCGCATATTTTCTTTTGGGTTTAAATCAGAACTAATTGCCGGCCATTTCAAAACAGACACTTTTTTGATTTAAGCCACGTTGAAGTTGAGTTTGAGGTATGGATCGAAGCATTATCATTTTGAAATAACCATTTTTCTTCCCCCAAAACCTCGACAACAGGAAGCAAATGGTTGGCAAGTGTCTCTTGGTAGTTTTCAGAGTTTTCACGACCACTGATGAATGCTAGAGATGTCTGACAATTGAAAGAAATAGCCCCCCATATCATTACAGAACCACCATTATGTTGTCGGCTATATGTACCCCTAGGTTCTTTGCGAGATCATGCCAATAGTACTTAAATGCATCAGGGCCATTGAGGTTCCACATTTTTTTCTTCACTGAATATGACAGTCAGCCTCTTTTCACCAAATGTTATATGCCCTTTAGCCCATTGTAATCTAGCTTCTTTATGGTGTCGTTTGAGACACGATAATCGAGCCATTTTAAGGTATTTGATGTATTTGAATTCAAAACTTATCTATGAAGAGTTTTTTTATATTTGACCTCCTATTGCATGTTATAATTTGCGAAAGGGAGTTATTACCAATTGGAGCCAAATTTCGTCGCGCAAACTAGTCACTCCCGGCCTTCCTAAACGAAACTTACGTTTAAAATCATTACCACGAGCCAAAATTTGATGAATACCTCGTTTTGATCTTTTTAATGCACTTCCGATTTAAGAAACAGACTTACGTTTTGCTCTCAATCTCCAGATTTTTATCACCTCCTCCTTTGAAAATTCTTTAGACTCAGGAATGTTGTACTTACTCAAAAGCAACAGCTGACTGCTTCTTATATACCCAGAAATTGTTTACGTGCGCAATCGCTTACGTCAGATTTTAAAATTTGCATAAAAAGGATTTTGTGCTTTAACTTTTGACACGGTTATTTTTGTCCTATTCTTAAACTCCCTAGTTTAAAGTACAATTTAAAAGTTAATTTCAATGAATATGGTGTTAAAATAGATATTATTAACATGTATAAGACAGATATTGAAACAGTGATATTGAAATAATGAGATAGTGAATATTTAAAGTTTTATTTTAAAATTGCTATTGTGCTTAAAATTTTGACACGCGCTGTACATTGTCTTTCTCTACTCAATTGTTTAGCAACTGCATTTCATAACCTAAAATATAAATCATTTAATATTTATGATTGCAAAATATTTAACACTAAGTGGGACATGAGAAAGTAAAAGGTTAGTTAATCTTTAATAATCTGGTCGGCAAAACAATTCTGCATCAAGTTTTAACAAATTCAGTTGCATTGCTTCTGTTTAATTTAATGTACAGTCAAAGTTCTATAATCCGCATATAACTTTGACTGTAACTAATATAAAAATGCAATATGAAAAAATATATTGTAATGAAAGCTTAATGCAATTTACGCAGTTAGCAGTGGCCTCTAGGATGAATGATAATTGCATTAAGTATATTATTGTTGCACTTAAAGTTCTTGTATTATGTCTATTTTGGGATGATTTTATTACGTTAATGTTATCAAGTCGATTAGTATGCATTTAAATTAAAATTTAATCTTGCTAAAATTGAAAAAAGTTAATTTAAAGATATTTCGATGTTTTTAATGAACTAATCTAAGAATACAAAAAGAGATGTTTTTCAAAAAACAAATAAATAAATAAACGGGTAAAATAATTTATGTTCACAGATAACGCTTTTTATTAGAACACCTGCATTCATTAAACTTGTGATCTTATAATTTTTGTTTTACTAAGTTCATTTTTTATATTGTTACAAAATTATTTTTTAAAATCTTTATTGATCTGCATAAAGTTACTGTTTATCCATGATGAATGTCCAGTTAGTTTATTAACTCCTTAATCATTGCTCTTGTGGGAGCGACGATTTAGGGACTATTAAGTATTTATATGCCCCATAAATGTATTTTTTTAACATATAGCTTGTTATAATTTTAGTTTAAGAATAATAAAAGATTTTCTTACTCAATTTTATGGCATTTATTTAGTTAAGATCTTACATCTATGACCATCAAAATTGTTTTTCGGAGACAAAAATTATAAAACCATTAAATTTCTAAGTTATATATGAGTTTTATAGAATAGATTCAATTTAAGTTAATATTTCTATTTGGATATATTCTTCTATTATTTATTTATCTTGAAACCTTTTAAGAATTTTATGTAATAAATATTTATGTAATTCAAACAAATGTATTAAACGTGGATTGTAGGATGTTTAATAATATGTAAAATATGATTCAGTATGAAATGTGTTCATCTGAATCCTTCCCATATTTTTGGGCTTAGTTTCAGCAGAGAAAAGAAACCAAAGCATTGTTCTTCTCGTATCAGAAACCTTTCCGTTAGTATCATGCAGAAGAGACCTCGATACTCTTCGGAAAGTTTCGAAACATTTGATTCAGTGTAGCTTGTTATAATTTTAGTTCAAGGATAACAGGAGATTTTCTTGCCAAATTTTATAGCATCTATTTTAGATGAGATCTTACATTTATGGCCTTCAAAATTGTTTTTTGGTAACAAAATTTTTAAAACCATTAGATTTCTAAATCACATATGAGTTAGATAGAATACATTCAATTTATTAAATATTTTCGTTTGGATACTTCCGTTCATTCTATATTTCTGTTGAAACCTGAGAATTTTATATGCTTATAAATCTTTAAATAATTAAAAAATAAATAGACTGCAAATTGTAGGATGTTGAACATTTTGTAAAATATGATTCAAATGCAATGTCTTACAAAGCGGGCTTTGAGGCTCCTGATCTGCAGACTTACTAGTTAAACAACTGATGACCACTGATCAAAATTACAGAAGAAAATCATTTTATCTCTTGGAATGAAAGTCCACTGAGTTCCCCCAAAATACAAATGTTTTACAATGTTTTGGAGCGCATTTTTAATTTATTGAGGGGGTATGAGGAGTTTTTAAAAATATGAAGAATAGTGTTGTTTCTCATATATTTTTTAATTATAAATGGAATGATACCATCTGCAACTCTATACAATAATTCATTACAAATTTATGGCAGGTTTTATGAATACAAATTTGAAAATTATAATTTATTAATTAGCCTAGCTTTGCCTCATTTATTTTACATACAAAACGTGTTCTTTATATCATATAAAATAATCTCAAACTAGTAACAGATTTAAGTTGGCGAGCGACCTCTCCTCCCCTTGTGCCAATAAGGAATTTGCAAAACGACATTTTGAATCCTCGTGAAAAATGATTTGGATGCGAATCTCTACCCTAGGGCAGGCCTTTTCTTTGTTTTAGGCCTAAGGCGGGTCCTAAAAACACATTTAGTTGAAAACTGACTTCTTTTTCTTCCTGGTTGAGCGTAATATGTGCTTCATTCTTCCTAAAGATCTGTACTGGCGAAAATTTCTAAGTCGAGGCTTGGACCAAAATAAAAGCTAAACATTTTATCCAGGTTTAATTCAGCCCGTGTGAAAAGCATTATTGACCCGAATTCTACCCGAGTACACACCCAAATTCTTTCCCCCGAGTTCACTTTGGTCTCGCATCTTACTTATTTGTTGCCCGTAAAAGTTGTATTGTTGTGCATTTAATTTAACAAAATCATTAGAAATTTAATTTGGTTTAATAAATTACAGAAATGTATTTTTAAAAATCTGTGTTACATTCTTTGTTGAGTTTAAATTTATGATTTTTTCTAATTATCCGTATCTTTAATCTTAAATTGATTTTCTTACTGTATTTTTATTTGAATGTAATTGTTTAAATCTTGTTTTAACATAATGTTTATGTATTTAATTGCTTAAATAGTCACTAATATTACTATTTTACTGTATTTATGAGTTTTGAATGTAAACTATAAATAAAATATGAACAAAAGTAAGTGTGATTTATGAATAATTTTATTTCCAGATGACAAGCTAGGCTCAAATCTATCTTTTAGCTTTTTATATTGTGTCGGGCCAAATTTTTTTTAATGTATTGGAACTGGGCTTGAACTTGGAAATTTCAGCATAGAAAAGCTTCTAATCGGCATATTAAATAAAGTCAGCTGTAATTTTTTAAGGACCTCATTTTGCCACCATCTATTATTTATATCGGGTGTCCTAAAATGGACTGACTGATTTTTAAATTTCACTAAATCACAAATGGTCATAGCTATTAAAAGATAGTTTCAGAAAGTTATGCAAAATGCTATGAGTATTTTTACTCAGATTCTAATTGTTTAGAATAGTAACGATAGTTGGCGTTGCAAGCAATAGGTGCTAAATTCGGGCGCGATTTTTGTCCATTGTCTTCGCTCAGTTTTGATGTGGAAGAAGGAGGTTAAGTATATGGAATGGGCGCCACAGAACAAAATTGCACAATCACTCCGTTTATTTAACCTTCTTTCACATTAGTACTGAGAAAAGTGGAATGGTAAAAATCGAGCCTCAATTTAATGACATTTGCCTAGTGTTGGTTTCAGATGATGGCCTTGGACATTCCCCCAGAGCAATGGAATGTCTCCACCCTCCCTCGGAAATATGAGATTTTCTGTTTCCAGTAATCAAAGTGCCAATGCCCCCTGGAACACTACAATGCCTCCCCTGTCTGGAGGTACAAAAGTCCCTCCCGGAGAAAAGTATCTGATTTCAACACTATATATGTTTATAGCACCATCTATTGCTGCGATTGTAAAGTAAAATTTAGAATCGCATTAAAAATCTCCTGAAATCTTACATAACAATCGTGCAAGAATTTAAAAAAAATTCACCGTTTGCATACTCACTGAATTATAAAAACAATTTCAATCAAATTCAGTCCATTTTAGAACACCCGGATGTTTCTTTAATAAGTTTCAAAGCCTTCTTTATTGAATTATTACTGATCTTAGGTATAGACACAAGCAGTCTTATACCAAATTAGTATTTTTTGCTTGTTTCTAATATCAGGCATTGAATCAAAGCTTCAAATCGTCTGAGAGTATATTGAAGAAGAAGTAGTTGACTTTAAAAATGTTGAGTTTTTTTCAATTTTGGGAACACAATTTCTCGAGTGCCTGAGACACACATTTCATCTAGGAAAAGTTTCGTGTGAATGCTTTGTATATTTGGCATCCCACGGGCTGTGTAAGATGATCTAAAGCATATAGTTTGGCAGTTTTGTGCTTGGCTGCAACACCGTATGCACCAGTTATTGAAGTGTTCCATATTGCATGCCCATTCCATAAACGAACTTACTCTATATTTTTTCCCTCTCAACAACACAAGATTTTCTAACACATTTAAAACTCCTTTTTTTAAAAGAAAAAAATTGAAGTGTTTTGGAATCGAGCGAATTTTTTCAATTAAAAAAATGAATCACAAGTTCAGCTATTAACTCTTGATTGACTTTTAAATTCTTTCTTGGGTTGTTAGATACGTAAGTTCAGTGCAAAACACCAAATTTGTCAGCATTTTCGGAAAAAGCCTCTGCTTTATCAAAAACACATATAAATTGTTCGATTACATAGAGTCTGAATTATAGCCTGCCCATTTCAGGTTTTTGAAATCAAAAAATAAACCTAGAAATGTGTCAGAAAGCGACAAGTTTAGTTTTAATATCAGCATGTAGTCTTTTTGTATGAAAATATATCACAATTTTTTTACAAACAAAATTTACACTTATAGTTCAAAACTAACATTTGCAGAGGATATTCATAGCCTTTTCAGTTTTCTCATTCCCCATCCGCTGGCTGAAATCGCAGAGGGAGCATTTTTAGGGGATCCTCAGTTTTGACTGGCGGTAAATTAAGCGGGGGGCAAAGGATCCCTCACTACTTTCCGAGCAGGGAATCTCCTGTGTGGCATCCCTGATTAGGTTTCGATGATGTGATGGTGATTGCGCCTTTGGTCGAACCTCTTCCGATCTCTTTCTCAAGTATAGAATTCATCAGGTGTGACGTTACAACTCCAGAAATTGGGTCAAAACAAACCACGGACTTCAGAAAAGATAGAGATGAAATGTTTTGTTTTATCGTGAAGCTAAAAATTCAACCCTGAAACTGATTTAAATAAGATTCGACCCAAACATTTGCGGTTCGCTTTTAAAACTTCACCCAGTTCAATGAATTCAGCCTTTGAACGATATCTGATTTCATATTGAGAGACTTTTTGATGGTATAGAGTGCATCTCTAACACACTCTAAACTCTCTCGGTTTGTTTTGACCCAGTTTGCGTGGAAATGTGGAGTTGAGTTGTCCGTGACGTCACACTGATGAGCTCTATTGAGTGGGGCTTCTCTCGCGGGGATCGGACGTCTGCTGTAGCTTTCTTTCAAACCGATGATCAGGCCCCTACCTGCCGAGTTATCTCAGCTTAACGGGTTAGATACTTGTTATCGGGGCGGATGACCGCCTAATTGCCACGTAGCGGCAATAAACCTGATTTCTTTGCTTCACATGCCATTATTTCTGCAGTACTTGCTTCTCGTTGAGCATATTTTGTTTCGTCTGTTATTTAATGTTACATCCTGTTGTTTGAACTGCAAATGGCTACTCAAGATGGTCTCGTAATTTAGAACCTTGATCAGACTAGACCTTCACCTTGTGAGGTAAAATTCACATTCTGCTGTAGCTTATGGCAAATATATAATTTATTTTCAAGAAAATACCAACATAAAGAATAGTTTCAGTGAAAACCGCAAATCAATCGACTAATTTTTCCGTTTTTTATGTGTATTTGAAATTTTTGACCCCAAAGTTTTAAGGCGCCTATCTCCTTTAGAAAACGTTTGGGACCCTTGGTTTCCTATTTACTAGTCTTGATGTGTTTTTCACCCCCTAAAGATATACCATTAGTTTAGGCACACCCTGTATGTTGCATTGTGGAGGACAGCGAAAGACGTAAATTGAAGATTTTTTAAATTTTATAAGAGTTTTAAAATTTTACAGAAATGTGGATTTAATTAAAATAAATTTTGTATCTTTTGTCATTTTAAAAAAATATGGTATTTAAAAAAATTGTTTTTTACTATTTTTCATTTGGTTTTTAAGTACTTTGGTAAGATTTAAAAGGAGTTCGAATATAATGAGGTAAACAAACGATTCAAATGCATTTTACCAACTTTTATTAGCATATCAAAATTACATCAGATCTTTATTCTTTTAGGAAAAGCAATAAGAATTTAGAGGATCTTGAAACTAAGTAATTTAATAACAAGTAATAATTTCGTAATCAAATGAAAAGTAATTTCTTTATACAGAATCCTGATGAGAAAACAAAGTTCAAAGCACATTTAGCAAGTTTATTTACATTTTTAAACCTCATCAGAACTGTTATTACGTTTGAAAATAATAACCACTGTACCAAACCTGAATTAATTTTGTTTTCAATATTATTTTCAATAATACTCTTCAAAAAGCAGTTATTTTCAGCTTAAAAGTTTATAAGAAAGACAATTTTAACACGTTCGCAGCCAATTACGAGAATACTCGTCGTTGGTAAACTGGTTTTCCTTCCCAACTACGAGTCGTTATTCATATCCTTATCTATATCACCGATTACTAGTTTTGACTTACAAAAAAAGGCGTTGTTTAGTTGTTTGACACACAAAAAGAAAGGTACTACTAGGTTATCCCGTCGACCAAAAAATTATCTCCAAACTATAAGATTAAATGCCAATAATCGATGATCGTGAATGTCACATTCAATGACATTAAATAAGATTAATCTGTTTAAAATGTCATTAAGTGATTTTTATTTCGACTTTTTATTAATATTCTACTAATTATTTGTTTTTTCGTTATTTAAAATAAAAATTATGTCAATATGTATAATTTGGCTATTAGTTTGGCAATTTGTATAATTTGGCGAAATTGGTCGACGGGATAACAAAGTAGTACCGAAAGAAAGTACACAATATACTTGGCGTACTGAAATGGATCATTTATTTCTTAAACTTAAATACAATAACTAAATATAACAGAAATGTTCACTTTGGCACCTGTGAACACATGCACTACCTCAGTTTTGGCAGCGAAGGCGTGAAAATAAAAGAACTTCATTGGGAGAAATTATTTTTAACAAGTCTTTTGACTCAAATATTCTCAATCATAAGGCTAATTTTACAAGCTTATAAATCTATATTGTGTCAAAAAAGTGAAAATTGCAATATTTTTTCGATAATATAAAGATAAAGCCAAATAGATATAAAATATGTCTTGCCAAAAATGATTTTGAAGATTATACTTGCTGATTTATTAGTTTAAATTGAAAAAAATTTGGTTGCTCGTCGTTTCATTTTAGTCTCTCTAATATTTTAAATAAAATACTATTTTAATGTTAGAATTTGCTAATTAGAATTTGCTGATTAGAAATTTTTAAATACAAGAAATATAAAAATTAGTTAATCGCAATTAACAAATTAAGGGAGCAAAATCAAAAGATTTCTCATTCGTGATTTTTTTTATATCTTACATAAATTAGCTCAATAGTATAGATTAAACGAAGCTTCCTTAAAACATTCTTTTAACCCTTTCCGGCACGGGCAAACTCTGACAGTAAAATGAGATATTATCTGATTTTTAATGATTGATTATCTAATGATATCGGAAATCACAAACGAATTTTTCAGATATTTTGAATCCCCTAATTTAAGCTTTTATGGTAAAAGCAAAATTTTACTAAAATATTATTTGTGCCATTTGCAAGTTTGGAATTAAAATCAGGTATATCAGACCGGCACAGTGTGCCGGAAAGGGTTAAGAGAAATTCCTGTTATATATTTCACACTAAATTACTATTTCTCTCTCATATGTATTAAAAGATGTCTGCTTAAACTACACTTGTGAGAGAATTTCTTGTTGCATATCTCACACACAAAATTTTTTTCCCGTGTATGAACTGACAGATGTGCGATTAAATTGCATTTTCGAGAGAATTTCTTGTTACATATCTCACACAAAAATGTTTTCTCACCAGTATGTATCAATAGATGATTGCTTAAATGGCCCTTTTGAGAGAATTTCTTGTTACATGTCTCACAAACATAAGGTTTCTCACCAGTATGAATTAACAGATGTCGGCTTAGTTCACACTTTAGAGAGAATTTCTTGTTGCATATTTCACAAACAAAAGGTTTCTGACCAGTATGTATTAAGAGATGGCGGCTTAAATGATACTTTTGAGTAAATTTCTTATTGCATGTCTCACAAATAAAAGATTTTTCATCAGTATGAATTAACATATGTTTGTTTAAATCACTCTTTCGTGAGCATTTCTTGTTGCATATCTCACATTCAAAAGGTCTCTCACCAGTATGAATTAATAGATGTGTGCTTAAACTACTCTTTCGAGAAAATTCCTTGCTGCATATTTCACATACAAATTGTTTCTCACCAGTATGAATTAATAGATGTGTCCTTAAATGGACCTTTTGTGAGAATTCCTTGTTGCATATTTCACAAAGAAAAGGTTTCTCACCAGTATGAGTTAATAGATGACTGCGTAAATGAGAAATCCGTGAGAATTTCTTGTTGCATAAATCACATACAAAAGTTTTCTCACCCGTATGAATTAAGAGATGTCTGCTTAAACTACTCTTTTGAGAAAATTTCGTGTTGCATATCTCACACACAAAAGGTTTATCACCAGTATGAATCAAGAGATGTGTGTTTAAATGATGTTTTCTCAAAAATCCTTTGCTGCATACCCCACAAACAAACAGTTTTCCTTGCTGTTTGTCAGAACCAAATTTTCCTAAGCACTCTTGTAAAGAAATATTTTTCTGCATATTTCGCACTTTAAAGACAGTTTAGTGTGATGTGATGTGCATCTGCATTCATAGCTTTTTGCATCTGCAATAAATAAATTTAGAACAATTTATCACCTTCAGGGTTCATACAGAGTTGGAAAGAAAAAATCCAAGGAGTACATAAAAAATCTAAGGAGTCCACAAAATTTTAAGGACTTACCACTTTTGTTGTTATTTGTGTGGCAGCCACGATTCCGCAAGGGGGATTATCTGCGATCTTCAGACGAAATCGGCACTTTCCCGCGATCTTCAGATGAAATCAGTGATTTATCTGCGATATTTTAGCAAAATCTGCGATTGATTGCGATCTTTTGACAAAATCGGCGTTTTCCCTTTTTTTATGAAATTGACGTTTTTTAGACACAGCGTTTTTTACACGATTTTTTCTCGAAAACGACGTTTTATCCCCGTGATCTTTTGATGAAATCGCCGTTTTTTCCGTGGTCTTTTGATGAAATCGGCTGGGTTTTTTTTCAATCATCTTTTGACTGACAAAATATTTCTAAATGATCTTTTATCGAAAACAGCGTTTTTTCCAGCGATCTTTTAACGGAATCGACGTTATATCTGAAATCTTTAGACGAAATCGACGCTTTCCCGCGGTCTTCAGATGAAATTAGCATTTTATCTGCAATGTTTGGTGAAATTGCCGTTTTAACCGCGATCCGCACTGGAAATTCGTGTTTTTCAGCGATCTTTTGACGAAGTTCTTTGACAAAATCGTCGGTTTTCCACAAAATATTGACGAAATGTCTGCTTTTTCGGTGATCCTTTCTAAAATTTGCATCTCTCTGCGATTGTTTTTTTCACGTGCAAAACCGTACAAGTTGGCAAATTTTCGAAAGAGGATGCCTTAAATTTTCGGACGAGAATCACCCCTGAATCCAGTTATCAGCAAAATTGCGGATGATGATTAGTATTATGAAGAAGAAATCAAAGTTGTATATCTAGCTGTGAAGGAATTAAACAGTTTAATCACTTTTTGAAATTAGAAGCTTAGAGGTGTGTCTGGATTATTCTTTTTCACTTTTCTTTCCCTTATGGCCATGAAAAGTAAATCCCTTTGGTGGCTATTAGTATGATCCCAACCAATCACTGCTGTGTTTCTGATGAATGACGTGCATAAAGAGCTTACCGCGCGTTTTACAATCGCGATTTTTTTTTGGGGGGGGGGGGCTGTTGTGCTGTGGGGGCTGCTGAACAATGTTGCTTGCGTGCAAAACCGCAATACAATTTAAGGAGTTTCTAAGGAGTGTTTTGTTTATTTAAGTAGTTCTAAGTACTATTTGGAAACGTTTTCATTTCTAAGTAGTTTCTATAAAGTCTAAGGAGTCTGTACAAACCCTGCACCTTTTAAGATTCATAAAAAAAAATATTTACAAAAAATAAACTTATTTTGAAATGTTAAATTAATGTAGAAAACTGAACTGAAATAGACTCACGAATAATTGATGCTCAATGAACCAATGATGTGTTAGATTAATTTTACTAACTGCATATAGATTTAAACTATAATCAACTTTAGAACAAATAAATTAAATAATAGCCACGATAAAATATAAAAATTAACTAAAATAAACTATAATCTATAAAAATTAGAAATAATAGCTATAAATGAAGTGTAAATCAAATATTTAGTAATAAAGCATTTGTAAATAGAAGTATTTTTAAAACATTTATAGATAAAATATAAAGCAAACTTAGGGAGAAATTTTTATAATCTCATATTGCCCATGAATACAATGATACATTGCTTAAACAATGAAGATAAAAGAATTAATTTTTACGACAAGGGAAATTATAATATTTTGATGCATCTAGTGGAAATTTTCCCAGATTTAAGATTTTTTTTAATTAACATTAGTACTAATGTGGAAAATATTTTGCATTATTAATGTAATTTATGTTGTATTGCTAAAATTTAAACATTTATTAATATTTTAACAGTGCTTAAAGTCGTATATTACAATACAAAAAAAAAACAAAATACATTTTTTTAAGTTTTAAAACAGTTTTGGAATGCACTTACAGACCTGTCTATGCAAATTGGATTATAAACTATGTAAAGAGTGTAATTAAACAGATTTAAACTAGAGCATTTTATAACACAGTCTGTAGAGAGTACAAGAATAAATAAAAAACTTATAATGGGAAGAAAAGAAAGGAAATATTTTATCTAGAAACAAATCAATCAAGAAAATGTTCAGTATTTTTGATAAAAATTATCATAAGAATAAAATTTGACATTAATGTTGTTGCAGTTATGTCTGTTCAGAAGCAGCATAAAAATACATTTTTAAAAACCTAATTGTAGAATTTTATATGAAAGTGCAGAAACAGACTTTGAATACATAAGAGTGACTTTATATGATGCATATAGTACTTTATATACTGAGTTATATGCTTCAAATTGCATTACATACCCAGTAGTTTAAGACACTGTAATATTAAAATACTAGTTGGACTGCAATATCTTATGTTAAAATTTCCTTAGACCTTAAAATTCACCTAAAAATAAGCTGATGGTAACACCAGCTCATTAGTAAAATTATGATACTTTCACAGCTAATTCCTTTAGCAACAAACGCTGTCCTTATACACATTATTTAATTAAATATCATATTACTTAGTTAATATGGATATTTAAAAAAAATGTAAATTTGTTAGCATATAAGTTCTTACTGGATTACTGCTGTTTCTTTCACAATTATTAAATGATTGTATACCGTATAGTAAAGTAAAAAATTATTTTTGGCCAGTGCTGAGAGGTATATATAGCTTTTATATTTCTTGGTTTCAAAATGTTGCAAGTTTTACTTGAAACTAAATTTAATCAAATTTTAAGAAACTAGAATGCGATGATCCCAAAAAGATATTATCTTAAAAAAATCTGTGTTACATTAGTTAATGTAAGCCATAAAATGACTAAAATTTTAGGTAAAATTACCAAAATACTATTTTCAAAAGCTTCAGTTGTTTGAACTATTGAAAAATTAAACTTTATTTGGATAAAAATTTTGAAACATATAATCATAAATAGTATTTACGACGAAGTTATCAATTGTGTCTCGTATGCTTGATATTAGGAAATAAAAGATAAGCAAAATAATTACTTTACTTTGACACAATCATAATTTCTTCCCCATGAAATCAGAATTTAACGCCCTTCCAAAATTTACATACATTATTTATTCACATAATCGTATTTACCATTTAAAAACTATTTCAATGTGCAATTGTTTATTAATATACAGTCAAACCTCATTAACATGAATTGTTTTCACAGTCCCTTATAAAGAATACAAAGATTTGATATTGATAACATGAACAAATTTTGATTTTTCCTTGAAATTCATGTTAACAAGGTTTGACAATATTCTCAAATTTGAAGTTGCATTTGTCAGCAACAACTTGGAATGCAAACATTCAAAATATTGGCTTGTACTTGTAATCTCAGTAACAGTAAGTAAAAATCTCAGATATTCTTGTTTTGTAGATGCACACGTGATGAAAATATTCAGTTTTATGAAAAAAAAAATATTGTTTTCTTTTAATATGACATCATAAGCTTTTTGCCTTGTGTCTCAAGTTTAGTATTGGCAGAGTGAAAAAGTATTGAATAGTAACATATTCATGAAGGAAAGTGCCTGATTTTTTAACCACATGGGGACATGTATGCGTGCCACAAAACGGCTTAAGAATAATCATTTATCCCCACCAGAAAAATTTTACTGTAAAATTTGCCTTATTGAATTGCGGAGTATTTTCTTGATTTAATGAATCACAAATATCTGTTTTTAAAAACCTTTGACAAAACATAAAAATTTCATAAAAGGCTCCCATCACAAAGAGGTTAAAGCATGGTATGAAGATATCCTTTCACCAGATTTTTTTTATTTTTTTATCTAACAGTAAATGAGGGGACATACAAAGAGGAAAAGCAACCAGTGTAAAGTTAGAATTTGAACCCCCTCCCAAAATTTTCTTGAGACAAGCCAAAAATGACTATGAATTTGGCACCCTATAAATTTCCAGGCCTGGGGCGACCGCCCCGATCACACAACATTGCATGAAATGATCTTTTTCTTTTAATCAAACAAGCACTAACTTAAGATTTGTGAATTCAATTACAAAAATCCTATTCTTTTTTTCTTTTAAACTTTATATAAGTGCTTAAAGAAAATTGTTTCTGTTTTCATTTCAATATTTATTTCAATGAAAAAAAAAGTTACTTTAAAATGTTGTTTGATCAAAAATTTTCATGTAAGTGCAATATGCTTTAGCTAATAATTTATATTATGCTTGAAATTTTTATTATCAGCAATAAGTTGACTCTTTTGAAACTATCATATAATTTAACGAAAATATTATATTTATACCCCCTGGTATGGAGCACAGTTTTGGAGAAAATAAACAATATGGGTCAGCTATTGATGAATAATACAGTAGAAATAGCGTTAGAGGTGGAACTAATTGGAACATAAAATAATTCCAGTTGCAAATGGCAGGTAACACACTCCTAATGAACATACTAAAAATATGCATTCGTACTGTTGCGTAAAATGCGTTTTTTGGCGGCCATCTTGAAAAAATGCGAAATTTTTTTGAAAATCGAAAACAGCCATGTAAGGTATCAAATTAAAGGAAATTTTGAGCAGATAAAGGATATGATATGGCAGGTAACACGCTTCTAATGAACATACTAAAAATATACATTCGTACTGTTGCGCAAAATGAGTTTTTTTGGCGGTCATCTTGAAAAAATGTGAAAAATTTTTAAAAATAGAAAACAGCCATGTGAGATATCATATTAAAAGAAATTTTGAGTTGATAAAGACTATGATATTTGTTTTTAAAAGTAGGAGTAAATAAAAAAATTATGGCAAAAAATGAAGGGTTTCGGACTTTTGAAAAATGATTTGAAGTGTTAAATAATCATATGGGGTATCAAATTACAGGAAGTTTGATGCTTAAAAAAGTTTGATATTGTTTTTTGAAAAAAAAAATGTTTGTAAAGATTAACTAGCGGGGAGTTTTAGAAAAATGATACCTGCATTACTCCATAGTTAAATCTGAAATATAACTTTGCTACATTGCATTACACCTACACCTGATACTGTTATATGACAGCTCCCACTGTAACACTAATTGTTATTACAAAATTGACGCATAAATATTGATCAACTTTTATATTTTCTGAACTATTTATTCAGTACGAAATATAAGATATCAAAATACTCTTATCTCCAAATTTCCAAAGGTTTGGAACCGTTTATACCATATTAATGTTAATCCATAGAGCTCTATAATTCTAATGGCATACTATAAAATTGACTCTACTAAAATAAGAATCATAAGTTAGACGATACACTTTAATCTTTACACTAAATGTTAATTACTACTAAAAGAAAAAAAAACTCATGTGCCAATAAATTTTTAGAACAGCAAATTGCTCTAAAATTTTCTGTGTTTCTATACGTCTAAAACTATTTCAACCAGCTCAATAACGCTACGAGGAAGTGTTGGATCCTTCAATTTCAAAGATAATTGTTTATTCTGTGGTCAGATAATTACGGATCATCAGAACCGTAAAAAAAAGCAGTCTTTCCTGTGCGTACTTTCCAGTTTCATGATGCAGTTTTGAAAGTTATGTTTTGCTAAAAAAGATTTATGGGCAGCAAATGTGCACGCTGGGTTGCTTTCAGTCATAGATTTACCGGCTGCAGAAGCTCAATATCACCAAATGTGTAGTACCAGTTTTAGGAAAGGAAAACCCATTCCTGTGAAATACACATCTGAAGGTAGCTGTGAAGGATTGCCCACAGCTTTAGGACGTCCGACTGACACTGAGAACTCTGATGCTTTTGTAAATGCAAGTGAGTGGCAAGAGCCAATATCTGTCAATGACTTAGTCGAAAAAATGCGCAGTTTTTCATGAGAGGGAAGCGAGTCTTACACTTCTAGACATTTGAAGAAAAAATTGCTGGACAGGTTTGGAGACAACATTATAATATCAAGTAGATATAGGAAAAGTGGCATGATAACATTTGGAAAAACTGTATCAAACATAATACTGGACCATCATAACCAAAAACGACTTCATTATTCCAATGAAGAAAATTTTTCATTAATGGAATCTAAAGCAAAATTGATTTAGAACAGCAATAAATTTGCTGTACAAAAATAAGGAATTCTATCCTAGTTCATTAGATATTGCATCCATTGAAGAAAATAAGACATATTTACCCCCTGTTTTATAAACTTTTTAAAATATCCTAATTGGTTGTAAACGCAACGATCTGAAACAGATTTCAATAGGCCAAGCTGTAATGAAAGCATGCAGGCCTCGTTCTCTAATATCCGATTCCTCTTGCTGTAGGCATTCAGATTCACAGAGATTTTGGATTTCGTTTCCTAAATGATGAACTTTATAGGCTAAGATTCAGTGTGTCATATGATGAAACACAGAAATGCATACACTCTTCTGTAATGGATGAAAGTAACTAAAACATTGTACATTCAGGTCACTTTTCGCAATCGGTAGCTGACAATGTCGATCATAATATAGCAACGATAGATGGCCAGAACATCTTTCACGGGAGGGGAGTTATAATATGTTCACCAGGAGCATCTTTTAATAACTCTTTATTGCTCACAGACACAATAAAATGACTCAAGTCTCCCCCTCTAGCACATGACATTATTAAAAAAACAAAAATTCATCTTTCCTACTTTCAATCTCCTAGCTCAATAGCGATGAATAAATTGACGTTTGAAAAATTATCCTATGTACCAATGCAAATTAATCATTTTGATGTTCTTTGGAGTACCAGTAAGTAATTTAAAACGCCTCAACCAGGATGGTTAGGATATATGGAAACTGCTTTAGAATGTGAACACAGTGTTACAACAGTTACTTAGTTTCTGTCATTGATTGATCTAAATAAAAATTTTTACAGCGGTGTATACACTATATTTATGTTCATCAGCAAAAAAGCAAAAAGACTAAATGTAGAAACTCCGATTGTAACCTTCAGTCAATGTTTGTTTATATAGGCGCTGATAATGGAAATTAAATGTGCTGATCACAAGAGAGAGTTTGATAATGTGATAATCCGGCTTGGTAGGTTTCATACACTGATGTTCCTTCTTGGAACTATTGGAGGATTGATGGCGGGATCAGGCATAGAAGAAGCACACAGACAGTTTATGCTGAAAATTCAATACCGCATATGTTAAAAGGTAAGGCATATTCGCATGCTTCAGAGGTTATTTAAATTTGGTTACATAAATATGATTTTATAGATAAAATCCCTTTTCTTCTGTACTTATTTTGAATTTTTTAAATAAAACCACGTTTTTCAAAAATCCGAAATCCTTCATTTTTTGCCAGAACATTTTTATTTACTTCTACTTTTTAAAACAAATATTACATTCTTTATCAGCTCAAAATTTCCTTTAATATGATACTCAACATGGCTGTTTTCAATTTTTTAAATTTTTTCGCATTTTTTCAAGATGGCCGCCAAGAAACGCATTTTGCGCAACAGTACGACTGTATATTTTTAGTATGTTGATTAGGAGCATGTTACTTGCTATTTACAACAAGAATAATTTCTGTTCCAATTAGTTCCACCTAAAGGTGTTTCTTGCCTTATTTCTACTGTACTAGAACTGTAATAGAGAAATTAAAGGTTGTTGTGGATGTTTAATAATTTCATAGATCACACAAACACAGTGACAGACTGAGTCTAGTGACTATCTTTTTGTATTTTAAATATTTAACCTGTTTACAGTTACAAAACAAATATCTTTTACATTTATTTCCCTAAAGAAAAAAGGTCTTTGAAAAACCTAAAATTTGCCAAGCTCACACATATTGGAGACTCTATCACCATCCCCCTCCCCCTGATAATGACTCAGGTAGTGATTTTTCTTTCTTCTGATGATTTATATCAACATTCCTTAATTTGTTGACTGAATTTTAAAACACTCGGTACAGCATAATGAAAAACCTATGAAAATTACACATAAAACACAGCAAACTAGGTATTGCAATTAATTTTTAAATTAAAAGTTAGACAACTTTCTTTTACTTTGCAACTATGTACTAAAATAACAAAAATATATAAATTTTGAATTAATTACAAAATCATGTTTACTTAAAAAAAAGAAAGAAAAAAAAGAAATGTGTGTCTAAATTACATATAAAGCACAAGCTATTATAATTATTTCTATAATCATAAAAATTTAGTAAAATTAAATGTATTACTAAATCAAGATTTTATTTTTAGTATAACTTTAACATATTCAACCTTGTATTTTTCAAGAATAATACATTATAAAAAAACTGTCAATTACATCAAATTTTACTTATAATTATTATACATTAACTATTTAAAACCTAAGCTCCAAAAAATGAGAAACTTCTGAATCCCAGAAATATAGCCAACTGCTTGTGCTTATTCCTTCCCCCTTTTTGCTTCCTCAATGGCAAAAAGGACAATCTACTGCTTTGTCCCTTTAGTCAATTTTCAACTACCTGTTAGCCCCTCGTCTGTTAATCCCAGATCTGTGTTCAGATAAAGAAGTTGAAAAACATGAATCTTTTAAAATTGCAAAGATGAACTAAGGGTTTATAGTGCATTGTTTTATAAATACCTATTAAAATAACAAACAAATCTATCACATTTATAGATATAGAATTAATCCATGTATGCAGAGAATTGATATTGTACTATTTTATTTTCAAATTACATTTATTTATAGAAGAAAGCTTTTAGTTTAAATTTTTAAAGTGTGTACAGAAATTATCGTAATTTATGATTTGGCAAATTAACAATATATGTAATTTTGAAGTAAAAAATAAATAAAAAGTTAGTCTTTTACCTATTTTTTCCACTTTTTGAAATAGGATAAAATGACTTCTATTTAATTTTTCATTAAGTTCTAATTAGTGTAAATTGAGTGCTGTACAATGACATTTTCCATAATGCAATTTTTTCTTTTTAAGATTTAAATATTTTTTTCATTTTATAATCTCGCAGTTATCAAGGAGATTATTGATACGATTTGGCAAAGAAAATGAAAAGATAACATTTACATTTCATTTATTTTAGAAATCAAATTTAGATATATGTATGCCTGAATTCCCTTATACTTCATTTTAATTATTTCTATTTAAAAAAAAAAAAAAAAAAAAGGTAGAAATTTTTTTTATTAGTAACCAAACTAGGAAAAATGAATAATAAAGTTATTTCAATAGTTTTCAGTGGACTTTCATACTGTGTCTTTTTTCTTCTTTTTTTTTCACATGGCAAATTTATTTGTGCATTCTTCATATGTTTTTAAAAATTGTGTTTAACTTTTCACTAGGTTTAATTTGTGTTTTGACAACATAATTTTCATTATAATATATTCAAACATCGAAAACTAGAAATTTAATAACAACTTTGATTTATTTAACAACTTTAAAATTATTAAAATGGTATGATCATGTCCAAATTTTTATAATAATGTATGTGAATATGTATTGATATGCGATAATATAGTGAAGTTAGAAAATAAATGGAAGTAAATAATTTTTTCCATAAAATTATTAAAAACCATGAACAAGAAATAAGTTAAACTTTGTGAACATGAATATATAGAAAAATAAAGATTTTTTTAAAATATATATATATGAAAATAGAAAAACTAATAATTTCATATTATGTTATTATTTTCCCTTTTCTAAATAAATAAATAATATTTTAAAATGAATATTTCTTGCTTATATTTCATTCTCATGAACTTTCTATATAATGACCTAATTTACCCTTTATTTTCCACTAACAAAAATCAAATAAAGAAGTTCCAATTTTTTGAAATACACAAAGGTAGCAAATAGAATTTACAGTCAAAGTTCCATAATCCACACAAGCTGGGGCCAAAGGATGTGCGGATTATAGAATATTGTGGATTAGAGTACTGTGGATTATGAGTCATTTATTATTCCTAGACAGCATTTTAATTCTATAATCAGTATAATAAAAAAATATAAATAAGAAATCTAATAATTCATTTTATATGCTATCTTAAAAAATGCCATTTTTAAGTTATTTTATTTTAAAAATGGATTGCAATTACATAAAAATAACTATACATACATAAACCATAATACAGTTTGTTTTTAGCTGTTAATATAATTAAAGAGTTATATTAAAAAAAGTAGATATTTTATTATGATTTTTTCAATAATTTTATTATTTGTTTAAAAAAATAATTTTTGGATCACAAACTTTTACATTTTCTTAACTGTTTATTTCATTGTTTACATTTGTAAAGTAACACAAATTATAGAAAATTGTGGATTATGGGTGTGCGGATTATCAATTTTCGACTGTAATTGTAAAACTGAAAAAATTCCAAAAATGTTAATCCCATCCATCAAAGAACCATACTCGCTGTCTCCAAACCCCAACTTATGGAGGAATGGAAATCTTTCCAGCTAGACCCAGCTATTATGGGATTCAGGGCACTGGGAGGTTTCGGCTATTATGGGGTTCAGAGAGTTAATAATTTATACTGACAATTTGCACTGACAGATTTAGAAAAAAAAAAATGGTACTTTTCCGTTAAAGAGGCTTTCACTTTTTTATAGCTATTCGCTACGCTACACAATTTGGGCTTAATAAAATGAGATTTAATGACAAATGATACAAACAGCTATGAAAACAAACCTATGAATGTTCATATATATCTATATATTTACATAACTATAGTAATTCTATGTAATTTTACACTTACACATGTATCCATATATACATATATGTGTATAAATTATGGTTGTTGTTTATATAAGTTACTTCTTTTAATATAATAAAATAAAAATAAATGGCTTTTACAACAAATAACTTTATAACTGTTGAAAAAAAATTGTGTAAACGAATCAGTGGACAGGTAACCTGAAAATATGTTTCAAACTTACAGTTCACAGAATATTTTACTCTAAGAAGGAAAAAAAGTGTAAATAAAACTACTTGTTTTAAATAGTAAGTAAATTTTAATTTTTAAACATCTATAAATCCTAAAATAATAAAGTATTCGGTCCGATAATTACGCTTTGGTTAGCAAAATATTCGTTTGGTGTGCTGAATATTTAAAATGTCTATAAATGATAGCAAAAGTGAAAGCTATGACACATAAATTATGTGTCATCATACAATCAAATCACAAATTCTAGAATTTTCCGTAGAAGAATAACTAAAGATTCAGATCTTACCATTAATTTATTTTAGTAAAGCAAGGTGGGTCATTAAACTGATTTTTTTTTAAATTATCCACTGTTATAATCTGATTTTCGCCATTTTGGTATGGACGCCAACACAAAGAATGAATCATGTATAAAGAATTCATTCATTGATAATGATTCTGTAAAAAAATCACTTTAAATAAGCCTTTCGTTTAAAAATTGGATAAATTATATTTTTGAAATTCAGGAAAATTTTAATTAGATTCCATGTTAAAGCTGGTTTAATAGCTGTCTGGTAATTAGTATTACAACCAGGATTTTTTTTTAAAAGTTTTAGCCATAATTCCATTGCAGCTTTGCGACAGTTTAATAAAAAATCAATGAATGAATGGAACAATGTAATAAACAATTAATAAAAATTTGCGAATCTAGCACTTAAATATGCCTTCGGGTATAAAGTTTAATCAATTTAACTTTGAATAACTCAGGAATATTTGAAATAGATTTTGTAGTAAACTTGTTTCTGTTATAGCTATCTGATAACCACTATTAAACAAGGGATTAAAAAAGGGTGGTGAGGGGGGGGGGTACAATTATTATTGCTATTGCATCAGTTTAATTAATCACAGCAATTCAATGAATGAATTCATTTAAATAAATCGTGATGTAAAAAGTCACGATTCATTCTTGCATTGGCGTCTTGTGTCTTGCCCTGTGTATAATATCAGGTAATTTTTTAAATATATGAATTTACTGATCTCATCCTCTTTATTAAAATAAGTTATTGCTGAGATAGTTTCTTTTTGTTAATCTTCATTTAAAATTCTACAACTTCCCATTTGATAGTATGACTACATGAAATTTCATGTGTCCCAGCTTTTATTCTGCCCATAGTCACTTAAAGCATTATTAAAATGTTTTATTTGCACCAGATACTTTTATTCATTTATTTGTAATTAGTTGCAGGATGCGTAGTCTGGAAGGACCTTTTACCAGAATTCTTATAATGTAATCTTTGTTTTATTTAAGGAAAAATAAATCCTTTTTCAGACGTAAGAACCAGTACTTTAAAGAATTTTTGATACTAAAAGAATTAAAATCCTCTGAATTTCTTGACGACTACGCACCCTGTAGTTGGGCGAATAATATTCAAGTTTAAATTTCAAAACAGCAAACTCGTTTGAATTTTTATTAACGGTTTAAATTTAAAACATCCTATTGCTCATAGACTGAATTTGGTTGTATTCTATTCTATTGAAAGTGTGTATTTTTTAAATAATTGAAAACATACTGAAGCCCTTATATAAATTTTATCAAAATTACAAAAAATATCAAAATAGTTTATGAAACTAAGGACCTGAAATTCCAATGTCTTCATAATATTAGATCTGCTGTCAGTAAGTGGTATGGTTGCACTGATTTTTTTTTTTTTTTTTTTTATTTTACTTATTATTATTATTTTTTTTTTTTTTTTGCATTTAGATAAACGGTACTTGTCTATTCTCATGTAAGGGAGCTACAATGTTACTACTTACTTTATTTTACTTCCTGTGTAATGTCATATTTTATCTTATTATAGTTACCACATTAAATACAGATGAGGAAGGTTTTGTTACATTATACAGTAAAACCTCCATAATGGACACCTCTATTTAACGGAGAGTTTTCGAATCCCCACTCCCAAAACCTAAATATTGGTATGTTTAACCTCTGAATAACAGACATTCCAAATAGCGGACACTATTTTCGACGATAAAGGATCAAAAAGTATTTTTTAACAAGACAAAAATGAAAAAAAAATTAAAAAGCCTAAATTTATCAGGGTAATGTGTCCCAAATTTTGTAATCACAGATAAATGTGGAGGGTGGGCTGAGGAAATTTCTCCTTCAAGTTGTTGAATTCAGGGGTTGAATTCATTGTTGAATTCAAGTTGTTGAATTCATTGTTGAATTCAGGGGGTTGTCTGAGAGGAACATCTCCCAGAACATTCAAATGTCTATATCTCCCCAGATTTTGTGGTTTTATGTTTTTATTGATCAAAAAGTGTAATCTCCATCCCTGCTCGGAACTCTATAATGACCAATAACATGACATTTAAAAATAAATTACATGTAATTGCAAGCAAAAGTAAACGTTTGTAAGTTTTTTTTTTTTTCAAATAAGAATGTAATAAACAGCAGTTAAAGGTATGCACAATTTTATTTAAGTTTTATTGTTTAAAAAATAATTTAAATTTATCATTAATCTTATAATAGAGTTTTTAGGTCATACAAATGTCAATTAATGAAATTTTAAGCATTTCTTAGCGATTTTTTGTATCTCTAAGGTTTTCCCAATAGCGGACAATGTCTGCGCTTCTGAGGTGTCTGTTATTTAGAGGTTTTACTGTACTACTTATTTAATATTATGTAACCTTCTGGGGTTATATAAAAGAGAATTTATATGTTTTGTGTTTCTATATCATATTTATTTCATTGCATTCATTCAGTAAAAATTCCTATTGAAAAAAATGTTTGTGCTATTTCAATAAATCTAGAAAATTGTCACTTGTAACTTGTGGCTAGTTATAATCTTGCTCCAACTGTGCCAAACGAAAATATCTGCTACAAATAATGGGTTATTTTGACCATGTTTGTGCCAAAATGATCATATCGTTTCTCCCTTTTTCATCCAAATTTAATTTCTATGGGCCATTCCAGGGTAATGGAATGACAGTTTAAGTAACAAGTAGATGTTGTTTCAATCTTAGAATGAAAAATTATTGGAATTAGAAAATTTGTTTTATCTGAACTTTAAACACCACCATTAACTACTATAAAATATATTTAGTAATTAGGATTTAAGTGATTAGGAATAAAAATTACTGTAACTTTATTCATGGTAACGGAAAGACATGTTTTCTACCCAAGTGTTTCACCATGAGCTTATAATGCAAAATTCAGCCAAATAGTAAATAATAAAGCTTGTATAAAAATGTCAGAACCAACAAGGTACTAATTATGAAATATTCATAAATTTTTGAATTTTTAAATCAATAAATAGGTATAGAGTAACGCAAAAAGAAAATCTTACTCTGGTAATGGAATGACAAAAAGTTCCATATATTTTGCAAGTTTCATTTTAGATTAAAAATTAATGAAATTTATGCATATATCATTGTTAATTGATTTAGCATTATTCTGCAAATATATATGCAGTTATGCATTAATCTGCATATAGATAAAAAATAAAAAACTGTTTTGAATAGTGCATGACTCATCGGTTATAATTGATGACATTTATTATATTTTGCATTTTGGTTCTCATCTACCCAGCATTTAAACTCTTTTCTGGAAATGAGTAAATTAGATCTGTAATCTCCTGCTTCTTTATACGTGATAATTCATAGATATAATCTACTACAGAAACAATCTTAATCTTAATCTTAAGACATCTTAATTCATCTGCTATTTTTCATGTTGTCAAAAGCATGTGTTTTATTATTGGAAAGTAAGAATTATGAATATATTTTGAATGTTTTAAAATAGTTACTTTGTTTTTTACTTTGCAGATTATTCCAACTTAGTGTTTTTGTTCTTAAAATTTGTGTCATTTGCATAATTTGAAAAAAAAAAAGGGGCTCCAATTTTAGCAGAAAGAATGAAAAAACTCTTGAGAAAAAGAAAATGAATGAAGAAATGTGGAAAGCTGAAAAAACAAAAGAAAGAGATAGAATTAAAAACTATAGGCAGAAAAAAATTAACAATGACTGTTAAAGAGATTGATCAACAAAGCAAAGGTGAAACTGAAAGAAAAAGGACACAGAGAGCTAAGAAGTAAAAGTTAAACAACATAGAAATTCACAAACTGCCCTCAACTGTAAGCATGAAACCCCAAGTTTTGGGAAAAGCTGTGAAACATGTAAAATCAATTTTGCTAACAACACCAACCAACAAATTCCCATTATAACAAATGTTATTCAAAGTTCGTCGCCAAAGATCACCAAATAAGGTTCAGATTCTTTCTAAGCTGTAAACAAAACAGTGGAAAGGAAAAAAAGAGCAGACGCACTTTCTGAAGAACAAAAGAAAGAAGTATCTGATTTTTATAAACAAGATTCAATTAGCAGAATACTACCTGGAAAAAAAGAGAATGTTTCTGTGAAAGATGTTACTGGAAAACGAATAAAGCTCCAGAAACGAATTTTAAATAATGAAAATAAAGGAAACATACCAATTGTTTAAAGAACAATCAACAATATCAATTGGATTTAGCATGTTTGCTGCTCTTAGACCTGCAGAAGTATTCCCAATTTCAGAAAAAGGTCATGAAGTCTGCATGTGTTTATATCATGAAAACATTGAATTGTTAATTGATGGATTAAACAGAATTAGCAATTCATTTAAATTTCCAACAATTGCAGAAACAGCTGTAAAAGACACAATTTGCTGTTTTGATCTTAACAGTAGTAAACCAGTCAATTGTTGTAAAAGGATATGCAATGAATGTTTAGTAGAGGCCTGGGTAAACAATATTCTTGATTTCAATAAAATAGATGTTGGAGAAGAAATGAAAGTTAGTTTCTACTAATGGAAACACATAAAAAGTAAATGAAGAAAGGATTAGTTGTGTGTGATTTGCTTCAAGCAAAAGAAGAGCGACATCTGTCTATGCATCCACAATATCCATTTTACAAAGCCATTAAATAATGAAAATCTAGGCCTTTGACAACACTCATGCTTTAGTAAAACTGAAGTACCTGATGAAGAAATTACACTTTAGCTTCCAACCAAAGAAGAATCTCCAACTTGCCCAATTCAAATATCAGATTGGGTATGTGTTTTGCATGACGATAAATGGTGGACTTGTATCGTAGAAACAATTAATGATGACATTTTTTGCATTTCATTTATGAAACAAATTGGAATAAATTAATTCATGTGGCCAGCTATTCCAATAAAGGACAAAATACAAAAGAAAAATATTTTGATGAGACTAGATAATAGCCCTTATCCCATTAACAATAGAGGGCATTTTTTCATATCATCAGAAGATATAGAAAAAATTGAAAACATCATTGACATCTTACAACTTCGTTAAATGTCTAAAGAATTTCATTAAATGTATAGAATCATATTTTTTCATAGATAGTTCGTAATAATTTCAATTTCTGAAATTTAATTTAAATTTTTACAATTTGTGTGAAATTCCTTTATTTACTTGTTTTTTTGTTTCTTTTAACCAAGCAAAATACTTAATTTTTCAGCTAAATTATTTTTTATTGGTACATTGTATACATTCTTGAACATTTTGCTATTTTAAATTGGATGTCCCGTACGTTACAAAATGCCATGTCTCATACGTGATGCATGAAATTATTTATTTATTAATTAATGGGAGAAAATAAAAAGTTATTTTAAGTAATTAAGGAAAATTGAACTTATCATTTAACCAATTGTACAATTTATTTTTTAAAAAGTAAAAAAAAAAATCAGAGAAAATAAAAGTTTATTTTGGTGCTTAAATTTTTTTTTGTGTGGCATCCCGTATGTTACAAAACTTTATCTATATATTTTTTAATTCTAAAATTGACCTAATTAGAATTTAATTTCAAATTAATGTTAGCCAATGATGCAAAATGTTTTTTAAATGGTTCAATTTTTTTTTATTATATTTTTTGTCATAGAAAAACAATAAAAGGTATCATGAAAACAGTGTGAATTGTCCCGTATGTGACACCCAAATACTGTGGAATCACCCTTCAGCAGCAGTTATAACTTTTTCTGCCAATATTTGACGCTACACTAAGCATTTTACTGAGCCTCCAATACAGTCTACAACCCATTTACTGTCATTTGTAGGGAAAAAAAATACCAAGTGACAAAAATTTTGTTTTTGAAACATGAAAATCAAATTTGTAAATTAATAGTACTGCTTAAATTGGCTCGATACACAATCACTAAAAAATTCTACCTCTTCAGTTTGTGAATGGACAGCAAGGAAATCTGAAATTATTTTCTAAATATATATATATATATATATATATACACAACAACTTTTTCATGATTGGTATCATAACTTATATAAGGACAGACAAAGAATTGTTCTTTTCTGTTTCCATGCCTTATGTATGCAATGGAAAATGCCAATTCTGTATTTCACCAATCTGCACAATGAACTTCATTCTGCATTTTATGGTGAAGTTTTCAGCAAACTCTACTTATGTTACTGTTTTCTTCTTAGAAATATTAGCATAACTAAATATACTTTACTTGAAAACATTTTTGACAAATTCCTTTTCCTTTTGTTTCCTTGTAAATATATGAAAATACAAGCTTCTGCAACAAGTTCAAAATGCAAATAAATTTTTCAAAAATATTACAATTTTATTATATTTGCAACTTAAATCTAAATCATGAACTCATATTACAAATAATGATTACACTTAAATTAGTTAGGGTTATTGAACAGGTGTTAGTTTATGGTTGCATTTATAATAGAAAGGTAAATGTATTAATATTTAAATAAGAAAATCAAATATTAACATTAAAACTTGTAAACAAAGTTTTTTTTTCTTTTGTAAAATATATGAAAACATAAGAATTGACACTTCATTTATTTAAAATAGAGATAACTTTACTTGGCATTAATACTTTTTGCTTTTAACAATCATTATGAGTTTTAAAATTTAACTATCAATGCATATTGTTGACTTGTCATTCCGTTACCATATTTAATCATCCCGTTACCATTATTTTTGTCATTCCGTTACCATGTTTTAAGCATGAAATTATTTGTCCTGGATGTTGTAGTATTTTTTCTTCAATTTATGCTCAAAACTGGCTTTGAAGGTAAAATATCTGGTATCTAGTGCAAACAGCTAATTAGTAAAAATACTTTTTAATAGTTTTTGATAACAAAATAACATACCAAACATAATTAAATAAAATCATTAAGTTTTGGGGGGGTTTATTGGACCTAAATTAAAAATGGCCTGTAGAATGTTAGAAAACAGTCCAAAGTTTATGATTATAATAGCTATAAAAAATTTTAGATAATAAAATATTCATCAGATTGTTTATATAAGTATGTGTGTATTAGGTGCTTTCGAACATGAATAACAACAACATACTTTATTGGCATATATTTTTTATTTTAAAGATCATACCACTCAATACTGATTGTAGCTGACTAGTTGAATATTTTCTGATTAAAATGACTTATAACATTAAGGAATTTAATGAATTTGAAATTTCATGACCCGCGTCTCCTTTCTCATTGAATGGCGCTTTACTTAATTACTTTAATATTTTATTATATTGTTAGTATTCATTATAGTAATCTCAATTGCTACATTTTTTACATTCAAATTACTGTTTAAAAAATGTAAACAAAGCAATGACTAGAAATGCACAAAATTGTAAAATCCACACAACCTCTAGTCTAAAGGTGTGCGGATTTGAAGAAGTCTACTGTGTTAAAAAATGTATTTGAATCGTCGCAGTATTTTTTTTAATTCGATTTGGCCATAATTAGAATAATGTCTAGAGAAACATATAATAAAAGTGGCAAAGAAAAGCTGAAGCATTGTATAACTTTTCTCTTTCAATATTGCAGATCCGTAACTTTTAAAATGACAATATTATTACTTTATACACAGTGCTGTAGTTGGAAAAAAATATTTGTGGGAACTCAAATTTTCCTAGATTATTATGCTACCAAATTTTCGATAACTCGAATGCCAATTTGAAACTTTTACGCAAAAGTCGACTTTAAAAAAATTAACAGTTATAATTATTAAATTGAAGTTTTTATAGCAATGTAATTTGTTTTCATTCAGTAAAAATAGGGAATCTGATGTCAGTTCAGAACCTCTGCCCCCTGAATACAAGGCCTCAGCGCTGGGAAAAAATAAAAGCGCAAAGGCGGATTTTTTTCAGAGTGTGCACGATACCTTTAGTTTTGGTACCAATATTTTTTTAAGTTTTGTCACATTTTTTCTGAGTGTAAAGAAGTCTAAGAAATCTTTTACAAAATACTAGAGTCAAAACTTAAGCAACCGTGCACCTTTTTAAAAAATCCATCTTTGGCAGCCGCCTGAATTTTATTTTTTTTCTTAATAAGTGGAAACAGATCTTCTTAAAACTAGCAAAAATTAACGTTTTGCTTGAAGAAAAAATAAACTGCTCTTGTACGCGATTTTTTTTTTTTTTTTTTTTTTTTTTACAGTAATAAAACAACTATTTCTGGGAACGGCGCTCCCACGCGTTCCCACCCAATTACAGCACTGTTTATACATGTTTTTCATAAAAATAAATTACACTGTTTTTTAAAATTCTCACATATCCGAACAATTCATCTGCAACTGGAATCCCCTTTCTGTATCAAAGGCACACTCCTGCTGGCAGTTCTGAGTGTCTGTGTGAGAGAATGGTGATAGAAAGTGTTTATTTTAGTGTGAATAATATTCTTTTGAATAGCGCCAAGAAGTATGGAAATGATTAAATGAATAAATAAATGACTAATCTCATTTTCATACAATCTGTGGAGATAAATTCATATATCCATCACAACAGCAAACAGAAAAGAAAATAACGTGTAAATAAATAAATATCGAATTTTTTTTCTCTTTTCGTTGTTAAACTAAAAAAGTAGGTCATTAAAGTTGCAGATAATTGACACTTTAATGAGTGGTATGTCTCTTTAAATTTCATTTCTGTATTTTTTGAAAGATTTTAAGGGCTAATTTAATTCGCTACACGCTTTTAAATTTAATTAGTTTTTTTTTATATTACTTTTTACATATAAATTCTGCACCTCATATACAATACTGCACAAAAGTATTCGCATACCATTCTCCTTATTAAAAGAAATTGGGACTGAGGAATTGTCAACTGAAATACATGTATCTCATAAACTTGACTAAATTTTGGAATGCATTTTGTGAATAGATACAAATTTCTATATCATACACAGGGCTGCTATAAAATTCGGATAATTTTTGGATTATAGATTGGAACAGCTAAAATTCAGTTTTAAAATACGTTATACATTTCTACATGGGGAAATTAGACATAACATTTGAATTTTTTAAACAGTACAGTTTTGTTACATTATTCTGAATGTGTTGTATTTGAATCGTCGCAGTATTTTTTTTTATCATTCGATTTGACTATTCAGTGCTGTAATTGGGTGGGAACGCGTGGGAGGGCCGTTCCCAGAAATATTTGTTTTATTACTGTAAAAAAAAAAAAAAAAAAAATCGCGTACAAGAGCAGTTTATTTTTTCTTCAAGCAAAACGTTAATTTTTGCTAGTTTTAAGAAGATCTGTTTCCACTTATTAAGAAAAAAAAAATAAAATTCAGGCGGCTGCCAAAGATGGGTTTTTTAAAAAGGTGCACGTTTGCTTAAGTTTTGACTCTAGTATTTTGTAAAAGATTTCTTAGACTTCTTTACACTCAGAAAAAAAGTGACAAAACTTTAAAAAATATTGGTACCAAAACTGAAGGTATCGTACACACTCTGAAAAAAATCCGCCTTTGCGCTTTTATTTTTTCCCAGCGCTGAGGCCTTGTATTCAGGGGGCAGAGGTTCTGAACTGACATCAGATTCCCTATTTTTACTGAATGAAAACAAATTACATTGCTATAAAAACTTCAAATTAATAATTATAACTGTTAATTTTTTTAAAGTCGACTTTTGCGTAAAAGTTTCAAATTGGCATTCGAGTTATCGAAAATTTGGTAGCATAATAATCTAGGAAAATTTGAGTTCCCACAAATATTTTTTTCCAACTACAGCACTGGCTATAATTAGAATAATGTCTAGAGAAACATATAATAAACAGTGGCAAAGAAAAGCTGAAGCATTGTGATAAAGCATGTGTGCCGCTTCATAATCTATGCTTGACGCAGGATTTTTTATTGTTGTTTAATTTTTAAGTATGGTTAAACGTAAAATAAAACTTCGTTATTTTATGATTTTGATGTGACTTAGTAGGGTACTTTCATGAGGCAAGTTTCATTCGATAATTTAACAAAAATGTGTTACATCTTTATTATGCATATTTAATTATATATTATTCATTATCTGCTTGATCTATACTTTTAACATTTTAATCATTTAAAAAATTAAAGTATTTTTTTATTATTTTTGTTTATTGCTTTATTTAATCATTTAATTTTTTTGCCATTTGTATACTTCATCATAATTTCGATTTATTTTTTACATTTAAATCATTGTTTAAAAAAGTGTTAACAAAGCAATAAACAGAGAAATCAGTAAAATAATAAATCTACACAACATATGGTCTTAGCTGTGACGATTTCAGGGAATCTATTGTACAATAGACTCCCTAAAATCCACAACTCTCTAAAGTACACACATAATTAACTGATGTAAACAATGAAACATTCAGTTCAGATGTGGGGACAAAATTTGACATTTTCATTTTTATATCAATTCCATACAGTCTTTTATTTGTAATGTTGATTAATATTACAGAATAGATGTGTTTTCATGAAGGAAAAATAAATTATTTTGGATAAAATTAAGGTACTGCTGATATCACTAGTAATCACAATCTTTTTTATCAAATATAATTGTGTATTAACTAAATATTTTTGGATATTAAGTTTGACCTAGCCAGAAATAAAACTTCCTCATTTTATGATTTTGATGTGAATTAGTAATCTTTATAAAACAAATTTCATACGAAAAATGCATCTTATTTTTATAATAAATATTTTAGCAAAGGTTACTGATTATTAACTTGACCTTTGTTTTTAATCATGTTAGAAATTATATAAATTTTTATTATTTTAGCCTATTACTTATTTTAATATTTTACTATATTGTAAGCCTTTATAATGGTTTCGATTTTATTGTTAATTACATTCAAAACTACTATTTAAAAAATGCAAACAATGCCTGTCCAAAAATCTGCAAAACCTCCGGTGCCAAGCTGTGCGGATTTGAAGGAGTCTACTGTATTTTGTTTATTTAAAAACTTATATCCCGAACAGTAGAATTATATTTATCAGAGCTTTTAAAACAATTCTAATAAAATTTGCTTAAAGTTTTCATTCAAACACATCCACTTTGATTATGACCTGTATATTTATATATGTCACTTTAAAAACTTTTTACAGTAGACTTCCTCAAATCCACACTCCTCAAATCCACATCTCTCTAAAATCCGCACATAATTTACTGATGCAAACAATGAAACATTCAATGAAGGTATAGGGGCAAATTTTGACTTTTTTAAATTTTATATCAATTCTATATAGATTTTAATTCATAGTTTTTGTTAATTTATTGAATTCATGTTTTTTCATGAAGGGAGAATAAATTTATTTCTGAAAAAATCCAAGCTATTGCTGATACGATGGGTAATTACAATCTTTTTACAAAATATATTTCTGTATTAATCAAACTTTTTTAATTATTAAGTATGGCTGAATCTGAAATAAAGCTTCATTATTTTATGATCCTGATATGAATTAGTAATGCACCTTTATGAGGCAAGTTTCATTGAATAATTTAGAAAAACACATTTCATCTTTATAATGAATATTTAAGTACATTATTGATTATTAACTTGACTTTTTCTTTTAGTATTTTAATCATATAAATTTTTATTATTTTTGTTTATTTATTTTAATATTTTAGTATATTGTAAGCATTCATAATACTTTTGATTTCATTATTAATTACATTCAAATTACTTTTTAAAAAACATAAACAAAACAATGACCAGAAATCTGCAAAATTCTAAAATCCGCCCAATCTCTGGTCCCAGCCTGTACAGATTTGAGGGAGTCTATTGTATATATGGCTTAATGTCATAAGTGTTCATTAAAATTCTTCTATTGATTCTACATAAAAATCTTTGGTTCGCAATAGCGCATTATGGGAAATGTGCAAATTTTCTCTGATAAAATTTTATTTGTTTCTTATTGCAGACCGTAAGGATGAATTGTCCATTCCTTCAAAACAATCATCCTTTATTTTAAGCAATAAGGAAAAGAAATTATTTTTGTGGTATGTGAATTTTAATACTCAAATTTCTTTCAACTACAGATTTGAGTATTAGAATTCACCTATCACAAAAATAATTTCTTTTCTTATTGCTTAAAATAAAGGATGATGGTTTTCTAGATATAAAATTATAGAAATTTCTTTGCAATTTATTTTGATTAATTAAAAATGCTATTTAAAATAATTTTACTTACAAATGATTTGTTTATAAATATTTGCTGTATTCCTATTTCAAATATTTATTTCTACTTTAAATTTTATTTGGAGTATATTCTTTTTAAAAAGTCATTTAATTAATGATAGTAATTATTCATTTTATTTATTGTTGTTTTAGTTATACAGTAGACCCCCCCCCCCTCAAATCCACACAGCTTGGTACAAGAGGTTTTGCGGATTTTAGAATTTTGCAGATTTCTAGTCATTGCTTTGTTTATATTTTTAAAAAGTAATTTGAATGTAGTAAATAATGAAATGAAAAGTATAATGAATGCTTACAATATACTAGAATATTAAAATAAGTAATAAGCTAAGATAGTAAAAATTTGGGTAATTTTTAAAATGATTAAAAATTAAAAGCAAAGGTCAAGTTAATAATCAATAATGTACAATTAAATATTCATTATAAAGATGAACTGTGTTTTTCCTAAATAATTCAATGAAACTTGCCTCATAAAGGTACATTACTAATTCACATCAGGATCATAAAATAAAAAAGTGTTATTTCAGGTTTAGCCAGACTTAATGACTAAAAAAGCTTGATTAATACATAAATATGGTACTACTCTGTTATCCCGTTGATCAGTTTCGTCAAATTATACAAACCGCCAAACTAATAGCCAAATTATACATACTGATATAATTTTTATTTTAAATAACGAAAAAACAAATAATTAGCAGAATAGAATTAAAAATACAAATAAAAAGTCGAAATTAAAATGCCTTAATGATATTTTAAACACATATTAATGTCAATAAATATAAAAACTTTGTTAAATCACCATAAAAAGAAAAATTAAACAGGACGCGTTAAATTTTTAATTTTATGGTGATTTAACAAAGTTTTTATATTTATTGATATATATTTATCACCATTATTTTCGGTGTTTCTCAACAACATATTAATGTCAATCGTATTTATATAATCGTATTTAAAGTCATTGAATGTGACATTCACAATCATCCATTATTGGCATTTAATCTTATAGTTTGGCAATAATTTTTTAGTCGAAGAGATAACTTAGTAGTACCATAAATATATTTGGTAATATTGTGATTACCAATGATATCATAAATATCTTGATTTTTTCAGATATTTAATTACTTTTTCTTCATAAAAAAACATGAATTTAATACCCTTAGTAAAAAATACAAATTTAAAAATATATGGAATCGATATTAAACTAAAAAAGTCAATTTTTGCACCTATATCTGAACTAAATGTTTCATTGTTTACACCTGTAAATTATGTGTGGATTTCAGGGAGTCGACTGTAGTTTACCCTTAAGAACCCTTACCAATTATAAAATGAATCTGACACACATTTTAATTAGGAGACTGCTGTAGTTTTAAATAAAATGGTGAAAATTTTATTTTAATTAGTCTTCATCATTGATGTTACATTTTAATTCTAAGCTTATTTTTTCATTTTTTCATAAATTGCTTTTTAAAGATTCATAAAAACTGATGATTAAATTTTATTTCTTGCAGATTCATAAAGCCATAAAAACAGATTAAAAAAAATCGCATTAATCAAAGCAGTCTTTAAAGTAGGAAATATGCAGAAAAATGTTTCAGAAAAAAGAATTTCTGACCATCAACAAGGAAAGTCGCTTGTTGGTGAGGTTTGGGAAAATATTTCTGAGAGGAGTAGTTTAAGCAGTCTTCTGTCAACTCATACTAGTAAGAAGCATTTTATGTGTGAGATATGCCATAAGGAATTCTCTCAGAAGAGTTATTTAAGGAAACACCTCTTAATTCATACTGGTAAAAAACCTTTTGTGTGTGAGATATGCAACAAAAAATTCTCACGAAAGAGTATTTTAAGCACACATTTGCTAATTCATACTGGTGAAAAATCTTTTAATTGCGAAATATGCAACAAAAATTTCTCTCACAAGTCTCATTTAAGAACACACCGGTTAATTCATACTGGTGAGAAACCTTTTGTATGTGAGATATGCAACAAGGCATTTTCTCAAATGAGTAATTTAAAAAGACATCTGTTAATTCATACTGGTGAAAAACCTTTAGTGTGTGAGATATGCAACAAGAAATTCTCAATAAAAGGCAATTTAACCAAGCATATTTTAACTCATACTGGTGAAAAATCTTTTGCTTGTGAGATATGTGACAAAAAATTCTCACAAAAAAGTGATTTAAGAAAGCATTTTAGATTTCATACTGGTGAAAAACTGTTTTCATGTGAGATATGCAACAAGAAATTCACACAAAATTTTGATTTAAGAAAACATTTATTAATTCATACTGGTGAAAAACCTTTTGTGTGTGAGACATGCAATAAGGGATTCTCTCGTAAGAGTACTTTAAACAAACATATGTTTGTCCATAGCAGGGAGAAATATTGTGTTTTTTAGACATGTAATAAATTCATTATAAGAGTGAGCAAGTTAAGCAAGCATTTCTTAATTCACTTTGCAAGGAAACTTTTCGTGTATGTTATATGAACAAAAAATTCTCTGTAAACATTCATTTAATCTAGGATCTTTACTTCATTGTAATTCATTCGCCTGTTTCAGGGAAAGTTCTTACTTTTTATATAATCTGTATGAAAAAGAAACATTTTTCTTTCTACCAAACATTCTGAAAAAAATCCCATTTCTTTATTCTTCGCATACTCTTTATTTCTTAACTCCATTTTTGAGGGAAAATGTCTACGACTGAACTTAACACAGTGGTTCAAAGCTCTGAGTTACTGAACATAATTACCAAGGTTTTGTCCTCGCTGGTGATTTTACGTTTACTTTCAGATGTTTATTTTCATTTTTATATCAGTTAATAAAGAGTTGCTGACCATTATTATCAGTTCCTCTGTAATTTTTTGTGTACACAACTATTTCTTAAACCATAAAAAATATATTTGCATAAATATTATTGTATTTTGTATTATTAATATTGTATTTTTTCAAATATTGTATTATTATTGTATTTATTTTCAAATATTGCATTTTGTATAGATATTATGTTATTTTGTATAAATATATTAAGTTTCCAAATAAAAAAAGACCTTCATAAAGAAAGTTAAGTCACTGAAGAAACTAAAATACCTGTTATACATATCAAATTACCACGTTATATTACCTGTTATACATAGCATTCATTATACATACCAAAAACCCTACACAGAAATTTGTCGAATAATCGCTACAAAGTAGGGCTATAATTAGAAGATTTTTAAGTTATATAGCTAAAGTTGATTTTAATTTTTAAATATATTCCAAAATACGATTTTGTTGCATTTGAATGAATCGGCTTGTATGTTTTAAAAAAAAGACTGTTTTTTTGCTAGTTTTCAAAAAATTAAATGTAGTGATTGATGAAAGAGTAATTACTCATACAATACATGACTGAATTTATAGCGATAATTTACAAAATTAGAATGCTTAAGCATGTTAGATATGGACAATGTTTCTAATGCTAAAATGTTTTTTAGCAATTTTTACAATACATATATGTTATCATGAAATGCCAAAATTGGAAAATGTCGACATTCATTTCATGAATGATAACACATCCCCACACACTTAGCTGAAAGGTCAAATACTTGATTTTAATCTTGTACAATCGGACTATCACCAGTGTATGTCGACAGTGTGTGTTTGCACAGATATGCTCTAGTGGAGTTAAATAAAGGAGATAAGGGAAATAGAGATGTGAGGTCAGTTGCAAAATACTTTTTTCTGCTGCGAGTTAGTCAACTTTGTCAGTCTTTTATGCAAGGTTTTATATGTTCGCAACGTTTTCTTAAATTTTATAATTTTAAACAGCACAAATATTATGAATTTATTTAATGAATTGTTAAATTTTTGCACAAATATACATATAAAGACAGACGTAAACACAATTAATGCAATAACACACAAGAGTGTAAAATTAGCTGCGGCCAGAATTCGAACCTGGGTCCATAGCTTACAGTGTCATTGCTTTACCATAAAGCTACCCTGGTCGATATCCTAAACCTGGCAATTTATCACAAATAAATCATGTTGAGAAACGTCATCAAAGAAATCCATCATATTTACCGTCATTATGCGCCGTGTGGTTCAGATCAGATCGAATTCGAATGTAATTTACCTGAGATTTTGATCTACAACAAGCCCCATCTCTCTTATTAAATTGCTAAAAGACAGCCTTTTATTTTAAACCTGAATATTTTAATTATAATGCTATATAATATAACATTATATTAACATTAATTAACATAAACACTTATAATTGAACATTATAAAATATAATGTTAAAAATACGAATATAAAACAAAGCAAATTAAATAACACTGAAATAATTAATTGTATTTAGTTAGAAAATTGTATTTAGTATTGAGAAATCGGACAGTAGAAGAAAATAGAGGGTTCGATTTTAGCAGGTTGAGTGTGGAGCAGGGGATCTTGGCCGAAGAATTGACAGTTGAGATAAGATTGTAGACAGTATAAGGAAAGGCCATGTTTACATACAAACACTTCTGTCAACCAATCTACCGCTACATTTTTGTCATAGCGATCATTGTAGGAATCATCTTGACGACGTAGCCCAATCATATCGTACTTATTTTATACATTGGCAAACCTAGACCAGTCAGTTTCCCGGAGCTCATCGGTACAGTATCAGTAGTTAAAGAACGGACAGGCCTTTTTCGCTGATCCACAGTAAGTCTACCACAGTGACATCAACTGCCCTTTACTTATAGCGCTTTTCGCCTGCCATCGTGCTCTAACAGAGGGGGTTCTACTACGTTAATAAAGGTAGTTATTGAAGAATTTATTATAAAGTAGGATAGAACAAATGAAAGCGTTTATAATTAATGAAGAGACTACTGTAAGAGGTTAGTAGATCAAGGAAAACTTTTTGCTATGAGAGGTGATTGGAAAAAGTCTTAGAAGAGAAGGGTTTTAATAACGAAATGATCGCATGCAATCAATTAAGAAAACAAGTAAGAAGAAAATGCGTTAAGCATAGATTATGAAACACTTCTTGAAATATTTAACAAAACTTCGTTATTTAAGGAAATAAGGCTAAAGCCAAATATGTATTTAAATACTTTTGAACAGCCCTGCATTTGATCTGTTGGTTGATATATATATAGTTTATAATAGAAATTTTAGTTTAGTAAGAAAACGCCTAACAGGTTGAATTTCTCTTTCAGCGATATATACTAATAGATGGAAACATACTTGAATACTTTTGTTCAGTCCTGTAATTTACCTGGTACTTTTATTAGACGCCAAAATTTAGATAAAATTTTCTTTAAACGAAAACACCCTTAAAACTTCTGAAACTGCATTCTCAGAAATATAATTTTTAGGCGTCCATGTATCCAAATATTTGCGTGGTCCTGTATATATATATATTTTATATTCTACAAACAATTATATATGGTATAAATTGAATGCAGTTCTGCATGAAAAATACATAACTTATTTAAAAACCACATTTAAGTAATTTATGCTCGTATTCAGTAGCATTTGAGTAACGTTGTATATCAACTGGAGCATTTATACGCACGATATAAAATGTATAGATTTAGTGAAATTTAAAAGCTCATATAATAATCAAAATGAATTTCATCCATCCATCAGCAGTCATCAGATACAAATACAGTACTTCGGAAAGATCATACTGTTTTAAATCTTTTGTGTGTCCCTGTAAATGCTATGCACGACTATATCATATAACATATATTAAGCCTCAGCAATGTATTTCAATTTTATTATTCATAAAATAGTTTAATGTAATTAAAACATGTTGCACACGATTTCCCTCTTAACCATTATGAAATGGAATTCTTTTGTGGTTCCCTGTATACGAAAAAAAGCTGTTTTTTTCATTGCATATTAATAAAAAGCACATTTTAGTGCAATTCGTAAATACATATAAATTTTAATAAGGTTGACAGGGTGTAATAGCTTTAAAATGTTTTCCATAGGTAATGGGAAACTCTTGACAGGTCCTACAATGAAATTTATCATGATAGAAACTTTATTTAAAATAGATTTCGTGCCAGGATATATGTCAATAACGTCAAAAAATTTCAGGGTACTCCCAATGCATTTAATCTGTTAACACCCATCTCAAAAGTCAACAGGAACTTTTTTCTTGTGCTTCTTGAAAAGTATGTTTTGAGGTTAATCACGCACTGAGTAAGTATAAATTGTAAATAAAAGCAAGCGCCTGGATAATTTCTATAGTGTGTAGCGCCTGACATTTTGTCTGGCGTTCACTCAGGCAGTGTTGAATTCAGATACAGTCGAAGTTCTATAATCCGCACACGTTGTATCCAAAGGTTGTGTGGATTATGGAATATTGTGGATTATGGATTAGACCGCATTTTAAAACTTTATTCAGTATAATGCGAAAAGATAAATATGAAATCTAATAATTAATTTAATATGCTATCTCAAAGTATGTCTTTTTAAAGTTATTTTATTAAAAAATTTACCTACATGTGCCATTTAAATAAATGCATATATTCCGTAATGCTGCAATCCATTTTTTACTGTTAACAAAATAAAAGAGTTATATTTAAAAAAATGAATGTTTTATTATGATTTCCTTTCAATTTTTTTATTATTTCTTTTAAAGAATCCTTTTTGGATCACGAATTTGTAAATTTTCTAAATTGTTTATTTCACTCTTTATATTCGCAAATTAACGCGAATTATAGAAAATTGCGGATTATGGGTGCGCGGATTATCGATCTTTGACTGTACTTTTCTTCGGGAGGGACTTCTGTCGCTCCAGATGGGATATGATAGAATTCCGGGGGGGAAATTGCATTTTTTTCACCATTAAAAACCCCAAAATTTCCGGGGGAACATTTCATTGCTCCGGGGAGAATGTCCACTTAGATTACCCCCTGAATTCAACACAGTAATTAGTGAATTCCTCCTGGTTTTCCTATCTTGACAAATTAAAAAAATATAAGAAAGTACAAGAAAGAAAACAGGTATGTAAAAAGTTTTTTATCCATTTTAAGATAGCATTAAGTAAAATATTCAATCATTTTTAAAAAGTTATAAAAAAGCCTTTAAAATTTAAAAATCACTTTTTACATTATCGTATATTTCAAAAGGCATAATTTTTGTTATAGCGTTGACTTTTCTACTTCTACATCTCGGTGTTTTGGTAGTGTGTGATTTTAACTCAACGTCAGTATCTACTCCCTGACGTATAAGGTCATCAATGCATTTCTGCAGCAGCTTCCATTGTCAGTAGTAGTTTTCTGCATAGTATATTTAGGATATAAGAAATACACAGACAACATATTTATGAGAACTTTAATTATTAAGTATAAGACATCATCAGAAATACAGCATACATGACTGTGCTGATAACATTCAGCTTCAAGCCACGGAGTAAGACACAGGAGGGGAAACTTAATGCGTATGACTCTTCGAAAATACAAAGTGAAATTTCGGTAAATAATGAGGGGGCGGTGATAGGTAGTTTGCTGGTTTTTTAGCTACTGCAATGCTTTTCAATGGAGAAAATGGTCATTTTTAAATTTTTTTTTACGAAAAATCTGAATTATTAGAAGGTTGTAAAAATGAAAATCTGGTTAATTGTAGTATTCTTCACAACATACATATTTTTTTTATAGGTATTTGGCGCTTCATTTTCGTTTTTAAGAAGCCCTTTAAAATACCAGATCATTCTGACAAAAATCAAAGGGCAGGCCATTTAAAAACATTGAATGTCGCGGATTAAAATGACTGTTGTAAATTAGTTGAATATCGCAAAGAAACAGACTTATGATTTTTAGAAATTAAGTATTAATCAAATATTTTGGAGTAAATTTTAATTTCGCATATAGTTTTTATAACCTTAGACCATTTTAATAATCCTTAACTTTGGATATTTATGCAATTAATGCATGTAGAATTAAAGCTAATTTTAATTTTAATTATTTGGAGCAACTGCTTATTTATATTATGGAAGTCTTGTGTGTCTCCCCCACTCTACCCCCCCAGGGGGGCACATTTTTAATTTCTTTATAACACTAGTCGTGTGACACATCATTTCAAAGGTCTGCCACTGTTTATTCATATTATGGATGTCTTGTGTGTCACCCCCTCCACTCTGCCCCCCCAGGGGGCACATTTTTAATTTCTTTACAACACCAGTCGTGTGACACATCATTTGAAAGGTCTGCAACTGCTTATTCATATTATGGATGTCTTGTGTGTCCCCCCCACTTTGCCGCCCCCAGGGGGGGCATATTTTTAATTTCTTTACAACACCAGTCGTGTGACACATCATTTGAAAGGTCTGCAACTGCTTATTCATATTATGGATGTCTTGTGTGTCACCCCCCACTCTGCCCCCCCAGGGGGGGTACATTTTTAATTTCTTTACAACACCAGTCGTGTGACACATCATTTCAAAAGTCTGCAACTGCTTATTCATATTATGGATGTCTTGTGTGTCACCCCCCACTCTGCCCCCAGGAGGGGTACATTTTTAATTTCTTTACAACGCCAGTCGTGTGACACATCACTTGAAAGGTCTGCAACTGTTTATTCATATTATGCATGTCTTGTGTTAGATCCCCCCAAAGGGGGCACATTTAAGCTGTTGTACAGCTTTTATCGCAGGCTTTGAGCGTCGCGACCGAATCTAGAAATTCCGTAATGAGAGAAAAAAAAACCTAACACTCCGGCTAACTTCATTTCATTTCGGCAAATTTCGGCACTTCGATAGACTTCTCATTTATTCATTAATAGAAAAAAATTGTTTTCTTATCGGTCATCACGCTCAAAAAGTGTAGTATTAAATAAGGATAATAATAGTAAAATAAATAGTATAAAGTATAAATAATAGTAAATTAATATCAAAGAAAAAGAAAAAACTTGAATTAATATAAAAAAACTGCATAAATAAAAAATAAATAAATAATTATAGTCGCATAAGTTGATAAAAAATGCTATGCAATAGCTTTACCGCGGCAGTTCCCGGAGTGCCACATGTATTTATATTTTTTTTTAACTTTGCTTCTATCTTTTTTTTTGTGACTGTGCAGTAAAAATAAATCTATTAATCAAAATTGTTCTTAGCTCATTCAGGAATTTTTGCTTTTAAATCCCCATCTTTTCCATCCGGACATTCAGGCCCATGTGAAAGGCAAAGGGGGAGGGGATCGCCCCGTCCGAGGAGATTGAGGGAGCAGCATCAAATTTTTTCTACCAGCACCAATTTTTTTCCTTCTATCTCTACAAGAAGAAAGGATTATTGATTATTATTAATTATTGGATTCGTATAAATTTTCGAATTCTGGTTTTCGACAGATTTTTAGACAGACACGTTTTAGGGGTCAGAGATTCCACAAAACATGCTTTTATAAAATATCTGTCTGTGACAGACATTTTGTGGGTTCCCTACCTCAAGAAAAAATTCACGGAATTTAATAAAAATTGATATTTAGGTAAGAACTTGATATAAATTATTGCTGATTAGTTTTTGACATAAATCGCTCAACAGGTGTCACTGCTATGCTTCATTTTTTATGATTTACGCAACAGCTGAATCTCAAGAACTAGCGCACGGATTCCAATAAAATTTTAGTTTTAGGTAGTCCCTGATATAAATTGATGCTGATCAGTTTTTGGTGTAAATCACTCAACAGGTGGCGCTGTTATACTGCATTTTTTACGATTTACGCAACAGCTGTATCTCAAGAACTACGCACGGATTTTAATGAAAATTTATATTTAGGTAGTCCCTGATATAAATTGATGATGATTAGTTTTTGGAGTAAATTGCTTAATATGTGTCGCTGCTATATTGCATTTTTTAAGATTTATGCAACAGCTGTATCCCAAGAACTAATGCACAGATTTTAATAAAAAAATACGTGTGACTGCCGCGGTAAAGCTATTGCATAGCATTTTTATCAACTTATGCAATTATAATTATATTTTTATTTTTTATTTATGCAGTTTTTTTTTTTGTCTTTGATATTAATTCAAGTTTTTTCTTTTTCTTTGATATTAATTCAAGTTGCACTTTTTGAGCGTGATGACCGATAAGAAAACAATTTTTTTTCTTTTATTGAATAAATGAGAAGTCTGCCGAAATGAAACGACGTTAGTCAGAGTGTTAGGTTTTTTTTCTTTATTACGGAATTTCTAGATACGGTCGCCGCGCTCAAAGCCCGCGTTAAAAGCTATATAGTAGCTTAAATGTGCCCCCTGGGGGGGTGACACACAAGACATGCATAATATGAATAAGCAGTTGCAGACCTTTGAAATGATGTGCCACACGACTGGTGTTGTAAAGATTTAAAAATGTCCCTCCCAGGGGGGCATAGTGGGGGGTGACACACAATACATCCATAATATGAATAAGCAGTTGCAGACCTTTGAAATGATGTGTCACACGACTGGTGTTGTAAAAAAATTAAAAATGTGCCCCCCCTGGGGGGGCAGAGTAAAGGGTGACACACAAGACATCCATAATATGAATAAGCAGTTGCAGACCTTTGAAATGATGTGTCACACGACTGGTGTTGTAAAGAAATTAAAAATGTGCCCCCCTGGGGGGCAGAGTGGGGGAGGGACACACAAGAATCCATAATATGAATAAGCAGTTGCAGACCTTGGAAATGATGTGTCACACGACTGGTGTTGTAAATAAATTTAAAAATATGCCCCCTGGGGGGCAGAGTGGGGGGGTGACACACAAGACATCCATAATATGAATAAGCAGTTTCAGACCTTTGAAATGATGTGTCACACGACTGGTGTTGTAAATAAATTTAAAAATATGCCCCCTGGGGGGCAGAGTGCGGGGGTGACACACAAGACATCCATAATATGAATAAGCAGTTTCAGACCTTTGAAATGATGTGTCACACGACTGGTTTTGTAAAGAAATTAAAAATGTACCCCCCTGGGGGTGCAGAGTGTGGGTGACACACAAGACATCCATAATATGAATAAGCAGTTGCTCCAAATAATTAAAATAAAAATTAGCTTTAATACTACATGCATTAATTGCATAAATATCGAAAGTTTTGGATTATTAAAATGGTCTAAGGTTATAAAAACTATAAGCGAAATTAAAATTTACTCCAAAATATTTGATTAATACTTAATTTCTAAAAATCATAAGTCTGTTTCTTTGCGATATTCAACTAACTTCCAACAGTCATTTTTATCTGCGATATTCAATGTTTTTAAATGGCCTGCCCTTTGATTTTTGTCAGAATGATCTCGTATTTTAAATGGCTTAAAAACGAAAATAAAGCGCCAAATACCTATAAAAAATATGTATGTTGTGAAGAAAACTTCAATTAACCAGATTTTCATTTCTACAACTTTCTAAAAATTCAGATTTTTCGTAATTTTTTTTTTTTTAATTGACCATTTTTCTCATTGAGAAGCATTGCAGAAGCATTGATCGACAGCCTGCTAACAGCGGTTTCGCCGCCTATCGTCAAAAAATCCGGATGGCAAAATTTTAACACTACTTTCCCCTCCTGCTTCTTACTCCGTGCTTCAAGCACAACAGTTCAGAATAAAGCAGTTATGGTTGCAGTTATTAGAGTACAGGCAATATAAATATGTACAGTTATTTACATATTTGCACATAATAATAGTTACAATAATATCATGATCATGTAAAAAATTCTGAGGTGTCCTATGTAGAAATATGAATAATTAAAACTAAAGAAAAAAATATTATACAATTCAAGAGATTTATTACGTAACTTTAATATAAACTGTAAAAGTTAATAAAGATTAAAGAAATATTTAACTAACAAATTGTTTTTCACTATTATTTTAAATTTTAGTTTAAAAATACATAACGCATTTAAAATTTATTTTTAAAAATATAACAATTTAACAATGGTAACTCTTTTGGTTGACTTCAATGATGCAAGACACTTTTAACAACAGCATTATGGTTGCTTCAGAGAATTGTTACAGCAATCAATAACTATTTTTGATAGACAGATTACATAATATCAGAATGAGTTAGATAAATTGAAGTATTTGTTTTGATTTTGTATTGGCTAATTGCACTTTTTATGCATGAATTTTAAAATTTACAAATTTTCATAAATTGTCTTTAAAAGGTACATAATTAAATATTAAATTTAGCAGATTAATTGGAATTTTTTTAAAAAGCTAATTAAAAATATGATTTTTTGCTCAAGATGCATGTAGACAAGATTGTATACAGACAAATGTCGAATCTCGTTAACATGAATCTCAAGGAGAATCAAAATTTTGTTCATGTTAACAGTAATTCATGTTATCAGTATCAATTCTTTGTATTCGTTTTTATAGGGGACTGTGAAAACAATTCATGTTTAAAGTAATTTATGTTAAGCGTGTTTATGTTAAGGAAGTTTAACTGAAGATATACACACATACTGCCATTTTATTTTTTAATTTCTATCTTAAGTGCATCTGTAGTCTAAAAAATAAATTATTATCGATATCAGATACAGAACTTCTTACCCCTACAATATAGAGACTGTGACGATTTCAAGCTATAATATCAGTAAAAATTCCAAAAGGCAATTTATTAGAATTTTTTTAAAAATGCTATATCTCTCTTTATAACACAGTAAATATGAGACCTAAAGTTCCTGTAAAATTCTATAGAATGGATTTTTAAATTTCATTTTGTTATGATTTTTTATGCATTTCTATGATTATATTTTCTCAATCCCTATATGAACATTTACGTTGTTGAGATGAATGTAATGCAGAGATACAATTAATAGCAGCAAGCTTCCTTGCTTTAAATTATTCTTCTAATGTGATGAAATTTTTCAGATCATCATTCATTTTTGCTATGTGTAGTTGTACACAGGTATCTGATAATATCATATATGCAGTGCCAGAATGAAGTTTTTGGTTACTTTGTCTAAACACAATATTCTGATAGAAAAACCAGCACTTCAACGCGATTCCCAGAATAAAGTATTAAACTTTTATAAAACGTAACAAATAATTTGAATTACATGTATAAAATAAATGATTTGGCTCTAAAAAATGCCTTTTATAATCCATATTTTTTTTACTCAAATACCATGCCTTATATTTCATAAAATAATGCAAGAGAACGAAATGAGTTAAATTGCAATAGATTTTGAAATGAATTATCGTAACAAGAAATGACAGAAGAAAGCTGATTTATTCTTTCCTGGAGCATTATGTCATAAATTCTTCTTCAATCAACTACTGGTGATTGGCAATTTACTGCTTGATAGGTTCTGCAAGTGTTTCAACAGTATACCTGTACAACTGGCAGAGCTGTCACAGGCAACTATTTCTATATTAATACTACTATTTTTTAAGGGTAAATTTTGTAAGATTTATCTTGAACATGGAAAAAAAATTTCTTCTGAAACAATAATGCTAGACATAATTAAAAAACAATCGTTAGTGGCAACGATATATCAGGAAATTTCTAAAAAATATATTTCTCTCAGCTATCTTTATCGCTTAAGCATGGAAATTTTCTGTAACTGCCCATTCACTTATTGATACCATGTACAATGTCGTCACGTTTTTGTCATAGAGATCCCATGTATGTAATAATGACATCAATAAAATTAAGGCACGTTTTTATAAAACCCTGATGAGAATAAAGAAATATCTTTTAAAATCTACATATTACATCATTCAGAAAAAGTTTAGTTATTTTATACAAAATATAATGCATAATGTTACATAAATGAGCATTATAATTTTACATAATAGTCTTACATACAAGAGAATTAAAATTTTACATAATAGTCTTACATAAATGAGAATCATAATTTTTTAATTAACCGAAGTTTTATTTTCATGACTGTTTATGTTTAAAATAAATCACACACTTTTAAGACAAACTTACTAGGAAGTACCTATAAGAAAAGTACGGAAGTTAATTGATAAAAGCCTTAAATTAGCAAACCGCAGTTAGGCATTTTGTGAACCCTTTGAAAAAATGCTTGTTGCATTTTTTATACACAAAATGTTTATCACCAGTGTGAAATAATAGGTCATCTTACAAACTAATCTTGTCAGAAAGATTCTTTTTTTCATACCTCTCCAATAAACGGTTTGTTATCAGAATGACTTAACAGATGCTTTCTTAAACTGCCCTTTAAAGAGAATTTTTTGTTGCATACCTCACATACAAAAGGTTTCTCGCCAGTATGAGTTAACAAATGGCTCCTTAAATTACAGTTTTTTGTGAATTTCTTTTTGCATATCTCACACACGAAAGGATTCTCGTCAGAATGAATTAACATGTTTGAGCTTAAACTACCCTTTTGAAAGAATTTCTTGTTGCATATCTCACAAACAAAAGGTTTTTCGCCAGTGTGAATTGATAGATGTCTGCTTAAATTACTACTTGTAAGGAATTTTTTGTTGCATACATCACATACAAATGGTTTCTCATCAGTATGAAGTAACAGATGCCTGCTTAAATCACGATTTCGATAGAATTTTTCGTTGCATAACTCGCACTAAAAGGTTTCTTGCCAGAATGAATTAACAGGTGTGTGTTTAAATTACACTTACGAGAGAATTTTTTGTTGCATGTCTCACACACAAAAGGTTTTTCACCTGTATGATTTGTTTAGATGGCTGTTTAAATGACTTGTATTAGAGAAAGTCTTGCTGCATATTTTACACATAAAAGGTTTTTCACCAGTATGAAGTAACAGATGGCTGTTCAAACCACTACTATTCAAGAATTTCTTGTTGAATATGTCACATAAAAAACGTTTCTTTCCAGCATGAATTATTTTATGCTTATTTAAATGACCCACACTAGCAAATTTCTTGTTGCTTGTCTCACAAACAAAAGGTTTCTCAACACTATGAAGTAAGTGATGATGTTTCAAGTTTCCTCTATTAGAAAATTTCTTGTTACATGTGTCACACGCAAAAGATTTCTCATTTGTATGAGATGTCTGCTTAAATGGCTCTTTCGAGGGAATTTCTTGTTGCATGTCTCACACAAAAAAATGTCTCACCAGTATGAATTAATAGTGCTTGCTTAATTTATTCTATGAGAGGAATTTTTTTTATACATCACAAATAAAAATTTTCCTTTCCGCAAGTTAGGCGATTCTTTTCCAAAAGGATTTTGTAAAGAAATATTTTGTTCCATAATTAACACTTTAAATAACTTTGTAACTCTTAATGATATCATGTGATTTAAATTTTCACTTTCCCTGTAACTACTTGTATGGCTTTATGCATCTGTAATAAATAAATTATGTTAATCTATCATTTTATTAATGAATGAAAATACATTAAAGAATAATTATCTTTTCACAAGAAATTAAAAACACTGTAAAATACAATTAAAATAATTTGCATAGTAATAAAAATTACAGTCAATTTCTTAATTTTATGAAGAAAGAAATAATCACAAATAAACCATTCAATCAACAAGTAGAAGTAACATAAAAATAATGAAAGAGTAGTACTTGTTGAGAAAAATAAACATGGATTATTTGTTTCATTATAGTGGATTTAAAACACTACATTTGAATTGCCATAGATGACTTTGCACCATCGAAAAGAGGTAGAAATCAGATAGAGAGGACAGATTTTAATGGTGTTTATAGATTGTGACAAGAATTTTAAATCACATATTTTTATGTATAACATTGAGTCAATATTTTCCAGAAGTAACTCCGAACGAAAAATTCATATAAATAAGCAGTTTATCGGATTCGTTCATATGTGAAACTGAATAGTGTTTTCTATTTTTGAGAAGAGGACGTTTCAGAAAATGCTGTCTCAGATGGCATCTGGAATTTCTGAATACGACACCTTACCAAAGAATTCTACCAGATAATCTTTTTTAACGCAAGATTGAATTCATTGATCAATTAAAGAAAAGCTTTGATTTTAAATCATGGCAATATTGTGTATGTTATTGTCAAGCCTTTACATTTAAAAATTAGTCTATAAATAACACCCCTTATATTCAAAACCTTCATAACGAGATTAAAGATTGCCGATCGCAGAATCGTACTTCCCACTTCAATAATATGAGTTTATGCAAACCCATGCATTAGAGTTGCTTTTCCTGTAATATAAAAAAAATAACATCACTTTTTTTTCTCATTTAAATAAAAAATCAAATAAAATCAGATTTCTTTAGTATTTATTGTAATTTTTTTATAATAATCAAATAAATAATTATCATTTAGAATGCATTATTAAAAATATGCGACATTACACATTTTAATAATAAAAACTAAAATTTTACTTTATTTTTTTATTTAATTTTTTACATTAGACTTGTTTTTAATCCCTTTAAACCAAGTAATTTTTATTGTAATAAGCCCTCTTAATTTTTCTGTTATCATTTAAATAACATTTTTGTTTAAATTATCTTTTAAAATGGAGTTAATTTTTTTTTCTTTATTTATTTTTTTTGCACAATCATTTACAATATAAGATTTGTCAATAGAGTAAAAAAATTCTGATTTTAATAAAAAGGACTTCAAACAAACAAAAAAAGATATTAAGAAGGTACTTATTGTTTAAAAAATATACTAGAAAGGATTTAAAATACAAAATTTATAAAATTGAAGCTAAATTGGATTCATATCATAGGATTTCTAAATAGATGTGATCTAACTTAGAAATCAAAAACTTCCTTTACCTTATACTTTGGTCAATAGTACTTTGAAAGAGTAAAGAATAAAAAGAATCCATATTAAAGCATTAAAGTAATTTACATGTTAAAAAAAATCTTAAAATTAATTATAACAGGATGTCAATTTTTAAATAAAATATGCCAGAATTTGATATTTAAATTTACTTTATAACCTTGAAACTAAATTTAATTAAATGATTGTAATTTAATGTGTTATTTCTTATTAACTTTTAATATAATTATTAAGTAATCATTCCTGTTCTACATATGTAAGATATAAAGTGTTTTTTAGTAAACCAAAGAAAAAAAAGATTTTAATCGTTCTCTAGCTTTAATTATTTTATTATTCAGAATTTCTTAAGAATCTGCTTATGCATTTGTTTGTATTAGAAAGTATTTATTAATCTGAATCAATATATCACAACAATTTTAAGTTTATTTAAAGTTTTATGTTAATTTATTATAGTCATTATCCCTCCCCTACCCCACCTCGCACACCAATTGAAATTAGCTAAATAGTTAAGGGTTGGAAAGGGAGTGATTTTCTACTGTTACAAAAAGTTATAAATAAAAAGAAAATATAAAGTATATATGAGGACCCCAGAAGCCAAGGGAAAATTGAAAAAATTGACGAAATTGAGTTAAGTGCACAGGGTATCTGGAAATATGCTTTTTTCATTTCAGGTAAAGAAATATAGGTCATTTTCTGATTATTTGGGGAGTTATTGAGATAAACCACTTTTTTCGAAAAACAAACAATATTGATTAATTATACATTTAAAGAAAATTGTACTCTATTTTTTAAACAGTTATTGAAATGACAGTTCAAAGATTAGAATGCAACAAGCAGATGTTTCCTATTTCAATTTAGTCCATTGTTATTGATGTTCCAATTTAACATCAATTATCTTTAAACTCAAATTACTCCAAATCAACATTTTGTCACTTGTACCCCTTGGCTTCTGGGCTCCTCATATGTAATATGAACTTAAAAATGAAAGAAAACTCAAAGAAAGAACATAAAGCAGATATAAAATTTTGTCGTCAATACAAAGATTACTCTTGCTTAAGTTTTAATTACAATGCCATACTAGATTTTCATCACCACTATCAAAGTCCATAGAAATCCTGTGTATAAACAATCAAGCTTGTAACAAAGCCCTTGTCTTACAATATCCCTAGTTTATGGTTCATTGTATTGAAAATAAATTCTGCCACTGTACATTGATTTTCGAATTACTCATTTAAAAGGAAAAATGACGAATGAGAACAAAGAGAAATAAGAAAGTATATGCAACTGCAATTAATAATAATATATTTTTACTTTTATTAAGTATAATCCAAGAAACTGCTATTTCTACTTTCAACTTTAATAATTATGTACTCGCTCATTTTTAAAACGAAATCATGTATTTGCATAAAACAATAAAATATGACACCCTTCTGAAAAAAAAAATTCCTTCTGTAACAGCAAAAGTCTTTTACTCAATTAAAGAAAGAAAAATCTATGCATGGTTTCTTTCTGCATAACAAAACATTTGTAAATCTATCTAAACGAGATTTAGGGACGAGGTCAAGGGAATCGTTCATTGACCTTGGTCTAATCTATTCAAATGATAAAATTGAGTTCGATAAACAAATCCAAACTACAAATTGCTCTTTCATTTTTCTGGATTTTTTTTTTTTTTTGGGGGGGGGGGGTTGCTCTACTTTTCTCATAGCTTAGTTTAATAAAAAATTTTAACACAGCCTAATTTAACTTGCTGAAAATCTGAATGACATTTGTCAATTATCAATAGATATACATTTTTTTTTCAATAACAAAAAACAAGATTTTCTTTTCATTTTTTACAGCTTGTTTACAGCTATTTGTTTTTCCTACACTCAAACGATTCAAGATTGCACACAGATACGTTTATGAAATAATATTTGAGTAGTTCTTTTGTTTTTGGTTATTTAAAAAACCCTTTAGAACATTTTTTGCTTAAAAAAATTATGAAATGCATCTTATAATGTATAAATTAATTTCTGTGAATAGACATTAATGTTAAGAGTTAATATTCAGGAAATTTTCCAGAAATTTCCATTTATAATCACCCCCTCCCCAATTTTGCCAATATTTCAAGAAGTCAAATGTGAGGGGGGGGGGGGGAGCATGGAACTTTTTTGAATCATTGTAAGATTATTTACAGATTACAGATCATTTGAATTTCATGGTAAGTTTATTTAAAGCATAAAATATCACTGAAAGGTTACTCTGTTATCCCGTCGACCAATTTCGCAAAATTATAGAAATCGCCAAACTAATTGCCAAATTATACATGTTGATATAATTTTTATTTTAAATAACGAAAAAACAAATAATTAGTACAGTTGAACCTCGAAAATCCGGAACCGTCGGGACCGCGGCGATTCCGGATTTTTGAATTTTCCGGATTTTGGAGGTTTATTAAAAAATCTTTTTTTTATGGCTATATAATACCGTAAAATCCCGTTAATCCGCTCTTCCCGATCAAACGCCCCCTCCCCACTTTATAAAGAATTTGAAATTCTCGAAAAATCCCGAGAAAGCGCCGATTCTCAAAGGCGGTTGAGAGAGACGAATCATTATGGAATGAATGAATCATGAATCTTTGATGAAATGTGCGTTTTTTCAAGATTTTTTAATTGATTTCATGCTTGTTTTGGCTTTCTTTTTTTTTTTACAAATTTCTCCGTTTTTTCTACATTTTTTCGACAGAATTTACGTTTTTTTTTTTTTTTTTTTTTTTTTTTTTTTTTTTTTTTTTTTAACCCAAATTTTCTCAAGTATCAAAATTCCTGATTAATTCAACGATTCATTCATTTCATCATGATTCATTACTGTAAATTTTGTTGAATGCTTTTTTACTTTTTAATTTTTGTAATAATAAAGTCTTTAATTAACGACAAGTCATTACAATATTAATCAGAATATATCTATATATATATTTTTAGTATAGTTATCAGAATTTAACTGATGTTGATGAAAACTACAGCTATGTCTTATTTTAAAAATTAATAAAACTGAAATCAGAAAAATGTCCGGATTTTAGAGATTTCCGGAATTTGGAGGTCCGGATTTTCGAGGTTCAACTGTAGAATATTAATATAAATATTAATAAAAAGTCGAAATAAGAATCACTTAATGACATTATAAACGCATGAATCATATTTAATGTCATTGAATGCGATATTTACGATCATCCATTATTGACATTTGATCTTATAGTTTGGCGATAATTTTTGGGTCGATGGAATAACCTAAAAATATCCATTGAAAAGTGTTAAGGATTAAAATATGAAATAAAATGAAAGGAATGGAAAAAAATGCAGCACCATTTTATTTAGCTCTATTTTTGTCCATAAAATTTGATGCATACCATCATGGTTTCCTGAGAACTTTAAACTCACAATTCAGTATTTGCACGAATTGACACCAATTGTTTTTAAGGGTGCTAGTCACTGAGTTGCCCAATTCTCCTCTGTAATGTTAAGTCAATGAGCATTTGATGCATTCTTATACTCAAAACATCTGCTTAAGAAATGAATACTTTTACATTCTTTTTTCAATGTTCTTTTAATAAAGGTTGTCTTTTTTTTTTTTTTTTTTACAAAATGTTTCTAAAATCTATGCATAATTTTGTATGAAGTGTTAAAATTTTACTTTCTCTTGTCTAGTTTTTAAAACATAAAATATTAAACTGAGCATCAATTTTGGAAATATTTTGACATCCAAGATTTCTATCTTGGATGTCAAAACATGTGCATGTTCTTCTTAAAGTGACATACTTTAAGAAGAAAACACTTAAAAAAAAAAACCCTTAAAAATATTAATGCTTGAAGGAGGTATGTTGAATATAAGAATGCATCTAATGCCTAAAGACTTAACATTACTGAGGGGGTATTCATACACTAACTCATTAGCACCCTTAACTGTCTGCCGCAGAACAACATTTATTTAGTTTGATTCAATAGACATAAAAAACATGATTATCCAACTATCCAATGATTAAGCATATAAGAGAACATAAGCATGGCTTATTCCAGAGATGATTCTGAGTTTTAAAAATATTGTGAAAGGCTACACATGAGGACCAGGAGGGGTGTGGGTACAGAATCTTTTGATCCCATGTCAATATAGGATGACATGACGTCACCTGAGAATTATAAGGTTCTATCTGTGTTTTTGAAAAAATTGACTTACCGATATAGAAATGTTTTATTGGCGTTCTATCTATGAAGGCATTTTCGGATAAAATAATGTCATATTATGATTGTAAGGTCATATGTAAAGTATATATAACATCATTTTGATGCAAAAATGCCTTTATCAATACAAATAAAACTTATCTATATTGGTGAGTCATTTTTTGAAAAATATGGATAGAACTTTATTACCGTAAAATACCGTTAATCCGCCCTCCCAAACGAAAAGAAAAATCGTAGAATAGTTAGGGGAGGGCGCTTACACGGGATTTTTTCGCGATCGTTCAACAAAATTTACAGGAATGAATCATCATAAAATGAATGAATCGTTGAATGAATCATAAATATTTATACTTGAAAAAATTTGGGTTTTTTCTTTTTTAAACGTAAATTCTGTCGAAAAAAGGAGAAATTAGTAAAAAAAAGCCAAAACAAGCATGAAATCAATTAAAAAATCTTGAAAAAACGCGCATTTCATCTAAGATTCATGATTCGTTCGTTTCAAAATGATTGATCTCGCTCTCAATCGCCTTTGAGAATCGGGAGGGAGGGCGCTTTCTCGGGATTTTTTGAAAATTTCAAATTCTTTATAAAGTGGGGAGGGGGCGTTTGATCGGGAAGGGCGGATTAACGGTATTTTACGGTAGTCCCAGGTGACGATGAGTCAAGTACTGTTATAAGTTTCAGGTGTGAAAAAGAAAATTCGGTACTTCTAGGTTATCCCGTTGACCAATTTCACCAAATTATACATGTTGACATAATTCTTATTTTAAATAATGAAAAAAAAAATAATTAGTAGAATATTAATAAAAATATTAATAAAAAGTCAAAATAAAAATTACTTAATGACATTTTAAACACGTGAATCGCATTTAATGTCATTGAATGTGAAATTTACGATCATCCATTATTTGCATTTAATCTTATAGTTAGGCGATAATTTTTTGGTCGACGAGATAACCTAGAAATGTCGAAAATTCTTTAAGGAAGAAAGAAAATGTTGCAAAGAAATTAAATTTGGATGAAAAAGGGAGAAACAAAATCACTATTTTGGCACAAATACGGTTAAAATAACCCATTTGTAGTAGATAATATCATATGGCCCAACTAGTGCAAGATTATAAGTAACCACTTAAGTGACAATTTTCTAGATTTATTCAAATGGTACAAACATTTTTTCAATAGGAATTTTTATTTAATGAATGAAATGTAATAAATAAGTTTCACATAGAAAGAAGACATATTATAATGTATATAAATTTTTTGTATTGTTCCAATCGAAAAATTAGAAAAGAACATAATACTTAAGTGGTATTACATAACAAGTACTTTCGCAAAATTTAATGTGGGAACTATATAAGGTTATATAAGACATTACAAAAAAAAAAAAAAAAAAAATCCTGTAAGTAGTAATATTGATGTTACAGTGTAACTTTTCAGCATGAGAATAGACAAGTACCTTATTTCTAAACGAAAGAAATCAATGAGACATTTTCTTTTTAATCCATTCAACTACAATACCTATCAGCTACGTATCTAATATCATAAAGACATTGGAAGTTCAGATTCTTGGTTTCGTAAATTGTTTTGATATTTTAATAAATTTTATATAACATCTTCAGCATGTGATTAATTATTTAAAAATTATTTACTTTCAATAAAACAGAATACAACCAAATTGAGCAACCCAATGTTTTAAATGAATCGTTAATAAAAATTGAAACGAATTCACTGTTTGGAAATATATATTTGAATAATATTCAACTAACTAATAACAAATGAATAAATAAAATTATCTGCTATAAATAAACATTTTTAAAATACTTTAAATATCTATCGGCAGAATATAAGTTCCAATGCATGAAATTCCGTGTAGTCATATTATCAAACTGCAAATTGTAGAATTTTAGTTAAAGGGTAACAAAAAGAAAATATCTAAGCACTTACTTATTTTAGTAAAGAGAATGAGATCAATAAATTCATATTTTAAAAGTTACCTGACAAACCAGACAAGATAAAACACAAGACGCCAATGCAAGAATGAATCGTGAATTTGACAATAGGGAAATTAAAAATGAATCATTCATTCAATTAAACTGCGACAAAAAATACAGGGCCATCGCTAAGACTTTTTTTTGAGGGGGGAGAGGACCTAAAATTGCCAAGTCAAATTTCAATATTTGCCTTCTCATTTTACAATTTTGCCAACTTACCACAATTAGGAAATGTAATATAGTCCCTATTTGTTAAAAGGTTAATAATATTCCCAATTAGTTTTGTAATTTTTGTCAATTCTATCAAAAATTGAAAATATATTATAGTTTTTATTAAAATTTTAAAGAAAATTTGCCATCTAAGTTTGTTAATTTGCCAAGTGTAACAACATTCACAAATGTTTGGGGGGGGGAGGCTCCCCCCATCCCCCCCTTAGCGAGGCCCCTGAAAATATATATATATATCTGAAGGCGTATTTAATCGCTAAATTCGCGAATTCTTTCTAATTCTTTCTGTTTTTCTTATAAATAAATGTTTTACATTGTCAGTTAAAAATGTATTTATTGAATCATTAATCGTGAATAAATTCTTCTTCTGTGATTCATTCATTGTGCTAGCGTCTCTCTATTCAAATATTTTATGTGGTAGTTGTCACAATGTGTGGTGCTCTTTATATTAATAATAAAATACACATAACAGTATGCTAACTACTTTTAATAATATAAATTTAAGCTCATAAAAGATACACCACACAGGCGCTACATATTGCGCTATGAAAACTTTTTAAACCAAACTTTAGAACAATAACAGTTACAATTACAGTGGAAGTAGAAGTAGCAGTTATGACATATTATTACATGCCCTTTCTTTTCAAACAGCAGAAATAACTGATTTCAAATTTGGATTATAATAAGCTAGAATAGGTGAATTAGCTACCAACTTCTTCAAATTTAGAGTGGTAATCAATTACTTGTAAAAAATCATCTCCTTGGAGATACATAAAGTCTACACCTACTTCTTCCCAAGGTAGACTAGGAACTTCATAAGGCATCAAAGGCTGTTTACAATTAGCACGCTGATGCTGTTGGCAAATTTGACACGTTTCTATATAATTCTTGATATCTTCCATCATATTGGGCCAATATAAAGCTGTTTTGGCTTTTTCTTGACAAGAAGTTATGCCTTGATGTGCTTGGTGTATTTTTGATAACACATAAGTTTGCATTGTTTTAGGTACGACTAATCTATTCCCAATAAAAATTAAATCATCATAACAATGCAACTCTTCTTTCTTATTCCAATAAGCTTTTAAATTTTCTGGCAATTGATTACACTGTTGTGGCCAACTATTCTTAATTAGCAACTTTAATTTTGAAAGATCTTCATCTTTTAATGTTGCATACTGCAATTCTTTTGTGCGTTCTTCAGTGGTCGATAGAATTGTATGTACAACAGCAGCTCCATTTTCTAAGAAACTCGTATCTACGCTCATGGTAGTTGGACTTCTGGACAGGGCATCCGCTACATAAAGCTTTTTCCCTGGGACATGCACAAGTTTAAATCTATATTTAAATAATTCAATTACCATTCTTTGTAATCTCGGAGACATATTTTCCATTGGTTTCTGTAGTAAACCTACAAGAGGTTTATGATCGGTTTCTACTACAAAATCAGTACCATATACATAGTAATGGAATTTTCTACATCCGTTGACAACAGCTAATAATTCTTTCTCTATTTGGCTATATCTTTGCTGTGTATCATTTAAAGCACATGAAGCATAGGCAATTGGATGTTCTTCTTGAAGTAATACTGCACCCAATCCATACTGACTAGCATCAACAGAAATAACCAATCCCACCGCTGCCACCATGTCACAATGTGTGGTGCTCTTTATATTAATAATAAAATACACATAACAGTACGGCAATTGGATGTTCTTCTTGAAGTAATACTGCACCCAATCCATACTGACTAGCATCAACAGAAACAACCAATCCCACCGCTGCCACCATGTCACAATGTGTGGTGCTCTTTATATTAATAATAAAATACACATAACAGTATGCTAACTACTTTTAATAATATAAATTTAAGCTCATAAAAGATATACCACACAGGCGCTACATATTGTGCTATGAAAACTTTTTAAACCAAACTTTAGAACAATAACAGTTACAATTACAGTGGAAGTAGAAGTAGCAGTTATGACATATTATTACAGTAGTGTGCTTCTATCTTGTGATCTCGTTGTGATTTTGCTTCTTATGATTAGTTCAGAGAATATAACAACTGGAATAAAGTAAGTTTTATAATATGTATTATTCATAATTATAGTATGTAAATTGCAGTCCGCAATGTTCTTTTCCGAAATTTATGCATGCATCCAAATGATCGTTGTACATGTTAAAAGAAATGGCAAACGCGACAGAAAATATGTATAAATTGCCACTTTTTCTTCTATAAATAACTATATTTTATGTTTCGCTGATTATTTTTGAAGCGTGCAAAGTTTGTACATCTTTTTTTAAATAATTTTTTTAAGAAAGTATTTTGCATGATTATTATAATTTGATAATATTGCAATGTCACATTTTAAATAATCATAAACTGTATTTTTAATACACCTAATTTATAAAATCCTTTCTTTTAAAATTGTTTTTCTTTTCACAACATTGTTTTCTGTTCATTTAATTAAATGTATTGTACTTCTACTAGAATAAGAGAATTCAGATGTTGTTTCCTATTTAAAAGATGATTTGTGGACCACATTTTCATTTTGTTCCAAAGTTTTAGGAACAATCTGTGTGTTTATAACCAAAATGAACACCCACTCTTGACTTATTTTTCCTTTTAGTACATTTAAAACTTTCTTGCTAAATCAAAAGGAACAGGAACATTTAAAATTTTTCCTGAGATGTAACCATTAAAATTTCTTTTTTCAATTTCTTCAAAATATCTCTTTGATTTTAAACGATATCTTTTAATGTAAAACAAGATATTATTTACTTGTTTAAATTAACAGAAAAAACAGTGCAATTTAAAATTTTATAATGTAAAATAATAATAATAATAAAGATTTAAAACTATCCTCTTCTTAAAATGAATCAAAGTAAAGAATTTAGATCATAAATTACAAAAAATAAACCGCTAAACAAACCCCTCATAAGCTATAAGTAAATAAATTATACTAAGCATTATTATTATTACATTATTATTATTGTTAGCTTTGTTAAGTTAACAAGCAGTAAAAAGTTAAGAATTAACTAAAACAATACAATTTGTATAATTCTTTGTATCTGACATGGCATAGAAAAAGCAAAATTAATATGAGTTACTTTCAATTATATAAACTGTATTATTTATATTTTTTTCCTCCCCTTTTTTTTTTTTTTTTTTTTTTTTTTTTAACCAGTAGTTGTCATTTTTTTTTTTTTCAAATTCCTCAAAAATTGTCTTAAATTTTAAAATAAATGCTTTAGAATAAAAAAAGGTACAAATGTCATATATGCACCACATTTGCACATGTTTTTTCCCTGCCAATTTGGCGAAAATTTTGCTTTTTATATGATGGAATTTGCATGAAATAACAGCATGTGATTTTTTATTGCAATATAAAAATAAAATAAGGGGGGGAATGAAACAGATTCTAGTATTTTAAAAAGGGTATCAAAATAAATAAATTACAGTTTCATATAAATAAATATTGGTATACTTTATATTAAAACTAATTTAAAGAATTAAAATAAAAAATAACAGTAAATAAACATGAACTTAATAAATGGAAATTATAAATAAACAGAACAAATAATAAACTTAATAAGTAACTCGTTGGATGTGCCAATAACAAAACTTTCTTCTATCTCATACATACATTTTAATATTTAAAAAAATAGTTACGTTAATTCTTTAATAAACTTAATTCAATGTTATACCAACTTTTATTTTCATCTTAAATTTCTGCTTCAGTCATTTAATCAGAGTAAAAACACAAGTTTCCGTCTCTGCATGAGCCGATGGACAATAGAATGATTGGCAGTTTTTTTTTTTTTTTTTTTTTCAAATTCAGGGAGGACTTACTTGCCATACCAAAAAATAATCATACACAAAAGTTTTAGTTCAGTTTTAGGCATAACTTCATACACTTTTAGGTGGTGCAATATTGAAAATGGCACATAAATCGCTATTGCAGTACCCCCTTCCAGCGTATTTTTTTTTTTTAATTCGAGGAGGACCAACTAGCCATAGCCATACACTTACACAAAAAATTTGATTCAATTTGATGTTCAATTTGGTTCAATTTTTTCATACACTTTTGGTTGGTACAATATTGATCGCTATTGCAGCTCCCCCTTCCGGCTGAATATTTCAAAATTGAAGGAGGACCTGCTTGCCACAGCCAAAAACATTCACAAAAAATTTGGTTCAAATCTATGCATGCATTCTATGAAACAGGATAATTATAGAAAAGATGATAGATTGGTATCTCTTTGCAAACTTTTTCTTTGCTTAGCAATGTGTGTTATAAGATGGCTAAATGAAAATGTTGCAAATTGGTCATGTTTAATGGTTTTAACTTGATGAGCTACCAGAAAAATATTAATTAAGAATATCTTTTTGAAATGGTAGAACATTAAGTTGTTATAATAAAACTTTAATTATTAATTTTCTAATGCAGTTTTTTTTTAATTGCATAGCTGAAAGGGGCACAGGAAGCAAAGAGAGGTACACTCTTACCTTCTGAAATGTTTGAAAATTTGTGAACTTTGATCCCTTTGGGCTAATTTTAATCGTTTGGCTTAATTACTTTCATGGGGTACCCTTGGGAAATTTGCCCTGTATAAGTCGGGTCTGTGTATGATGACACAAAATTTTATGCGTCACAATTTTCTTTTTTCGCTGACATTCATAGCTACTTCAAGTAATTCACGCACATGTCAACTGAAGAACTTTGCTAGCCGAATACTTTATTATTTCACAATTTAAGGATGTTAACATTTATATAATATTTAAAACAAATAATTTCATTCCGATAAACAAGATTTTTTTCGAAGTAAAATACTGTAATTGTTACATTATATGCACTATAAAAACTATGCTTTAAATTATTGCATAAGAAAACCTTTTTTAATTAACAGAATTTTAAATGTCAATACAATTTTTGGTACTACTTCATTATCCTATTGACCAATTTCGCCAAATTTTACAAATCACCAAACTAATAGCCAACTTTTGCATATTGACATAATTTTTATATTAAATAACGAAAGAACAAATAAATTAGTAAAACATTCATAAAAAATACGAATAAAAAACAATTGATGACTTTAAAATACCTATTTCATATCTAATATCATTGAATGTGACATACACGATTAACCATTATTTGCATTTAATCTTGTAATTTGCCGATAGTTTTTTGGTTGATAGTATAACCACAAGTAGTACTCAATTTTTTAAGGCACAGATGTCATATACACATCACATTTGCACATGTTTTTCCCTGCCAATTTCTTATAGCACATCTGTGCCAAGGAGAAGATCCGTTAGTTATAAATTTATAAAATTGTTAGTGAAATGAAACGGGAAAAATTAAAGATTTCAGTGAAATATGCAGATTGAATGATGCAACTGCATGCATTCAATATGGTTATAAGTATTAATATTTACAATTCATTGTGAAAATTGCATTTACTGTTTTGTTACATTCTACTATCTTCAATAGAAGAAAGTATTGTAATCAAAATTTCTTTCGACTGCAGTTTTCGACAGATTTATACATTTTATGTGTCAGAGATTCCAAAAACATGTTTTTACAAAATGTCTGTGTGTGTCTGTATGTCGCCATTCTACCATCAAACAGTGTATGAAGACATGCATAGAATTGAACCAAAATTTTTGTGAATATTTTTGGCTGTGGCAAGCAGGTCCTCCTTCAATTTTGAAATATTCTGCCAGAAGGGGGCACTGCAATCGCGATTTTTGTATTCAAGATGTGACTATCTTTTTCTAACACCCTGTATACAGATGTGAACTCCACCGAGTGCAAAATTGTTACATACATTCAATACGTATGAAATTTAGTACTCTTGCCACTTCACGCAAATTTATTCACACAAAAAAAATTCTACACATAGACTGAAGGGGGCCCCGATAGTCGGGCTCTGCCTATAAGTAACTAAGATACTCTATAACTAAAATACACTGAAAAAAACCATAATTTGGCAACATATTTTCTGGCCCTCACTTATCACTACTCATTTATTCACTGTTTCATTTACACAAGCCGTTTTTTATCTAGCATTTGTATCTTTTAATATTTATTGTAATACCATTTATTTATTTTATTATATGAAAAGAAGTAAATGGTGTATAAAAATCAATCATAATGCATACACATACAGTAGACTCCCTCGAATCTGCACATAATTGACAAAGAAAGTAGTAAACAATGAAGCATTTAGTTCAGACGTAGGTGCAAAATTTGACTTTTTTAGTTTTATGTCAATTCTATACATTTTTTCATTTGAAATTTTTGTTAAGGTTATTGATTTCATGTTTTTAATTAAGAAAGAATTTATTTCTAAAAAAAAATCAAGATTTTGTTGATATCATTGGTAATCACAATCTTACCAAGTATATTTATGTATTAATCAACCTCATATTAAGTCTGGCTAAACCTGAAATAAAGCTTTGTTATTTTATGATCCTGATGTGAATTAGTAATGTACTGTTATGAGGCAAGTTTAATTGAATAATTTAGGAAAAACACATTTCATCTTTATAATGAATATTTATTTGTACATTATTGATTATTAACTTACCTTTGCTTTTAGTATTTTAATTATTTAAAAAAACTCTAAATTTTTATTATTTTAGTTTATCGCTTATTTTAATATTTTAGTATATTGTAAGTATTCATTATACTTTTGATTTCATTATTAATTATATTGAAATTGTTTAAAAAAATATAAACAAAGCAGAATTCCTCAAAATTCTAAAATGCGCACAACCTCTGGTCCCATGTTGTGCGAATTTAAGGGAGTCTACTGTATATGGATATATGTACACATGTAAATATAGGATTTTTCATATTTATATAGATGTATATAAACACTCATAAGCATTTATCAGGATTGTTTTCATAGCTGTTTGCATCATGTGTCAATAAATCTCATTTCCTAAAGCCCAAATTTGCGTGGAGTGACAAAATAGCACAATGAAAAAATGTGAAGGCCTCTATAATGGAAAAATACCCCTTTTTTTAAAAATTAATCATTTCAATTGTCAATATAAATTATGAACATGTAATAATTATAAGTAAAATTTGATTAAGTATCTATTTTACTGTATATATTATCAATTTTGAAATTAGCTGTAATTATTTACAGATGCAATTTATACTTTTTTTATTATGCATTATCTTGTGAAATGCAAAGTTAAGTATGTTAAAATAGTAGTAATAATAAAATCTTGATTCAGTAATATATTTAATTGTACTAAATTTTTATCATTATAAAAATAATTATAATAGTTTGCCCTTTATATGTAATTTATACACACATTTTTTTCTTGAAGTAATATAAGATTGTAATTAATACAAAATTCAAATACTTTTGTTATTTTCCTTGCTCCAAAGAAATTTGTCCGACTTTAACTTTTAAATTTAATTTTAATAGCGTGCTGTGTTTTGTGTGTAATTTTTATCTGTCGTTAATTATGCTACACTGAGTGTTCTAAAATTCAATCAGCAAATTAAGGAGTGTTGATAGAAATCATCAGAGGAAGAAAGATGACCACATGAGTCATTACCGGGAGGGAGGGGAGGGGTATGGTGTTGTATTTTCCAATATTTGTGAGCATGGAAAATTCTAGATTATTGAAAGATCTTCTTTCTTTTGGAAAAAAGTAAAAGGTAAGTCGTTTCTTTTTCTTTTTTTTAACTGTGAACAAGTTAAATAATCAAAATAAAAAAAAGCAACTATGCAGTCTGTCATTGTGTTTGTCTGATCTATTAAAATATCATACATCCACCAGACCTTATTTTCTCTATTTCTGTCCATCAATAGATCATTCACATTGTGTATTTCTTCCAAAACGGTGTTCCTTACCAGGGTTCATAAATATCATGATATTTTCGATATATTATACAATATTTTCAAAAGAGACAACTTACTGCTGATAATTGCCGAAACGGCAGTGAAGGCTTACTTTGGAGACACGAAATTTTTTTTTTGTGTCTGTCTGTTAGTTTGTCAGTCTGTCTGTTCCGCGATAACTACCGCAAAAAACATCCGATTGGCTTGAAATTAAGTGGGTATGTTAGTGAGGCACTGGGATTAAGCTGTATAGTTTTTTGTAAGATTTGATTCATTCGTTCAGAAAATATAGAATATTTTATTTTGCGCAATAATGCTTTTCTATGGCAAATCCAATGATTTTTAATTTTTTTTTTCTTGAGAGAAAATGTCACATTTCATTAATGGAATTCAATGATAAATGGATATTAAAATTTACCAGTTAAATTATTTGTATTGTTTTGAAATTTTGTCTACACATTTGTCAGATTTTTTAAATTATTACTGTAAATTTTGAAGGTTTTTTATAAATGTGTTCCAATAATATAAACTAATTTGTTTTAGAGATTTACTTATTTCAAACGTATTTATTTCATTTTCTTTATTTTCTCTTAATGGTTTCTAAGCAACCATTCATCATAATCCTTATTTTTATAATGTTATAAATTTGAATGCGTGTACGAAAATTTAAATGAAGTCAATGTCAAAACTGATGAATTAATGTGTTTGTATCTTTGTGTATAACTATAACATAGACCAGAAAAGAACATAGGCTATGTTTTATTAATTTTATTCACATATTTTCCTTAATAATTCAAAATTTCCTTCTTTTTCGTGCAGAATCAATAGCGATTTTTTAGATAAAATTTAACCAATTTCTTTTATCGTTGCCAAAAAAAAAATCAAAATATGGAATAATTTTTCAATGGCAATAAGTTTCAATTGAGCAATTTCCATTCGAAAAATTAAACTAAGAAAAAATAAATATGACGTCAGAATTAAAATAAAAATATAGTACTTTGTTAAATATTAAACACGGAAATTTCTTTCGTTAATAAGAATTTTTCTGACAAAAATGGGGGCATAATTAGAAGTAAAAGAAATAAAAAATAATTATATTTTTAACAATTATTTCACCTGATAAAATTTGACGTCATAATTGAAATAAAACAGGTATTTTATAGTAGTCGTGAAAAATATTAGAAACATGGATAGCAATAATTCATGAATAATGACGTCATTGCCGAAACTTCAGTGAAGGCTTATTTTGGCGACAGAAAATTTATTGTTTTCCGCCTGTCAGTCTGTCTGTCCGCAATAACTGCCACAAAATGCAATCAAAACATCTTTTTTTCGGAAACAAAATTGTAAAACCCTAGATTACTGAGTTTACACTTTCAAAAGTTCCTGATTCATCAGATTAAGTGTTTGTGGTGGGCAGGTATGTAGAAGTATGAGTATAATGAAAAATGCTTATTAAAACTGTCACTTATCCTTATAAATCAAAATATATAAAGAAATACAAGATATACGATAACCATTAGCAAATTGATAGAAAGTTATAAATTTAAGTTTAATGAGATTACGGGGGGTTCAGGGGGACGGAGCCCCCCTGAAGAAATCTACTATGTTATAATAAAAAAACAAAAATAATAGATCATGAAAATTTCAGAATATCCTAACATAACTAAATCTTTAATTTAACGCTTTTGATGGCTGAAAATTCTTATTCTTATTTTATTCTTATAAATAATTACATAATTTGAAAATTTTAAATTACAGTTTCCAGGGAGTTGAATATTACCCAAAGTGTTTTTTTAAAAAAAAAATGATGTGCAAAGCTGACGTTGAGGCTCCTGTTCTGCAGATTTACTAGTAAATATTTCAAAGATAATATAAATTAGAAACTAAAATATATTGTTCTAATTATAATTTTTTTTTTATCAAACAACAGATTAAAGTACTTTTTTTACTTAATATAATATTAAAAATCAGCTGATTAAAAACAGTGACAATTTTCTTTATGCACTTACACGAGGCTTAAAAAAAAGAATTAGTATCAGCTCTCAAGAAATGAAAAATTTATAAATTAATTATTATTTTTTTTTTTTACAAAATATTTTTGTAATTGAATTCGCAAATTTTAAGGTAATGCTTGTTGATTAAAAGAAAAGCATTTTTCTCACGTTGGATTCTTAAAAATAAAATTTCTGGTAAAAAAATATCTCCATGTCACAAACAAAAATCGTACAAAAAATTATTATGAAATTTCTTCAAAATGGTAGCAATTGGATCAATTCCATTGTTTCAGAGGAGTTATAGGTTTTATCTATTTTTTATAATACCATTTTCTCATTATAATTAAAATAACTTTTTAAAATAATTTGAACAGAAAATGATGTCATGCTTTGAAAAACAGGCATTTTTCTTAATGAAGATGTTACTATTCAATACTTTTTCACTCTCCCAATACTGAGTTTGAGACACAAGGCATAAAGCTTCAATGAGTAAAAAAGATGTCATATTAAAAGTAAACAATAGTTTTTTTTCATAAAACAATATTTTCATCACATGTGCGTCTACAAGACAAGAATTTCTGAGATTTTTACTTACTAGTACAGAGATTACAGGTAGAAGTCAATAGTTTGAATGTGTGCAATTTAGAATGCACACTGTGCATTCTAAATTGTAGCTGACAAATGCAACTTTCAAATTTGAGAAATTAGCCAAAACTTGTTAACATGAATTTCAAGGAAAAATGAAAATTTTGTTCATGTTATCAGTATCAAATCTCTGTATGCGACTGTGAAACATGATTTTGACTTGTAGGGACTGTGAAAACAATTCATGTTAATGAGGTTTGACTATATATTAAAAAACAACTGCACATTGAAACAGTTTTTAAATGGTAAATACGATTATGTGAAAAAATAATGTATGTAAATTTTGAGATAATGAAAGGATATTAGATTCTGATTTCATGGGAAAGAAGTTATGACTGTGTCAAAGTAAAATTATTATTCTGTTTAGTTTTCATTTTGTAATATCAAGCTTACGAGACTCAATTGATAACTTTGTCAAAAATACTGCTTCTGATTATATAGTTCTACATTTATATGAAAATAAAGTTTAATTTATCAATAATTCAAAAAGTTAAAGCTTTTGAAAATAGTATTTTGGTAACTTTCGATAAAAATTCAATTATTTTAAGAATTACATTTGCAAACATAATATACATTTTTTTTGTAGTTATTTAAATAAGTTTATTATAAATTAATATAATAATTCCTTAAAAAAATCTTTTCTCAAAATTTTGATCGGTTTCAAATTGTGAGTATTAATAGAAGGTATAAAAATAATTTAGAAAATGTATATATTTTTTAAAAATTAAAAAACAAACATTGTTTCGATATTTTTTATAAATTACTTTTTCGGTTTCTGTTAAATTTAAAATTAAATCTTCAGTCATGTCATTCAATTCCATGCGCATGATTTAATATAAGTGTATTGATGTAGCACAGTTGTGTTTTATATATAAAAGGTAAGTAATACATGGCAACAGTGCTGAGGTAATATTGCTGATTACGCTAAGTTGAGTAAATTGATTTGTAAAGTATAATTTCCTTGATAAATGAATTTAATTTAGGTGATGTTTAACATTTTAGGTAGCTTTCGTTACAAAAAATAAAAAGCTACCTAATGCAGCTGTCCGATGTATAACTTAAAAAAAAAGGTATATTTTTTTACCGATCATTTTTTACCCCTCAGACCCCAAAATAATTCTCCATCTGAATATTGACTTATGTATATAACCATTATATAATATATACACTATATTGCCATTGATTATGGGACACTTGCGATTTTAGACATTTTACTAAATATCTAGAAAAATGCATGAGGAATCATCTCGAAACTCTTAGCGTATAAATATAATAGTATACGTCATACATCTCCGTGAAAATTTTTTACCAAAATTCCATAAGGGACCGTCAACAAATTAAAAAAGAAAGAACATCTTTTGAATAACCCTGTCAAAACTAATGTAGCAAAAGCGCTCAAACTCTAGATTATGATTGAATGCCTTATTGTAATACACTGTGTTCATTTTTATGCAAATAGCATGCATACTCGCAGAGTAATTAAGGTTTTTATAAAAATGGCCCCAAATTTTTCTAAGTTTTTCCCTTATAATTTTCAGAGTTCTTAATATAAAATGATATTTTTTTCAGAAAATATGACAAACAACATTGCACACAGTACCCTGTAATCAGAATTAAAAAATAATAAAAACTGTATGAAAAATGAGTAGGTTTACTAAATAATTTTTTACTGCGCATGCGTCAAATATATCAAAATTTCATTTGCATATTATGTTAGCTAAATGTATAGAGCAACTTTTGTAAAAGTCTCAAAATTATAGCTTGAAAATTCTGAAAGTAACCGTCTATAGAAAAAGGGCAAAACCGTTGTTTCCAAAATGAAGCAAAAAAATGAGGGATTTTATCCAAAAGTAGTCGTAACATCCCGTATTGTGTATTCTATATTGACACTAATTAATGAATATATGGATACAACCCCTCTTGTTTTTGCTTCATTTTGAGAATAACGGATTTTCAACTTATTCAATTGACGATTATTTTCAGAATTTTCAAATTATGATTTTGTGACTTTCACAAAAGTTGCTCTATACATTTAGCTAACATAATATGCAAATGAAATTTTGATATCGTTGACGCATGCGCAGTAAAAAATTATTTAGTAAACCAACTCATTTTGTATATAATTTTCATTATTTTTTAATTCTGATTACAGGGTACTGTGTGCAATGTTGTTTGTCATATTTTCTGAAAAAAAATATTATTTTATATTAAGAACTCTGAAAATTATAAGGAAAAAACTTAGAAAAATTTGGGGCCATTTTTATAAAAACCTTAATTACTCTGCGAGTATGCATGCTATTTGCATAAAAATGGACACAGTGTATTACAATAAGACATTCAATCATAATCTAGAGTTTGAGCGCATTTGCTTCATTAGTTTTGACAGGGTTATTCAAAAGATATTCATTCTTTTTTAATTTGTTGACGGTCCCCTATGAAGTTTCGGTAAAAAATCTTCACGGAGATGTATGACGTATACTATTATATTTATACACTAAGAGTTTCGAGATGATTCCTCATGTATTTTTCTAGATATTTAGTAAAATGTCTAAAATCGCAAGTGTCCCATAATCAATGGCAATATAGTGTATATATATATATAATATATGTCATGTGGCAGCTCTATTTATTTATTAACCGATTTGAATGAGATTTGTAGATCCATACTACATACTATATGTCAACGGAGATGATTGCCTGCTTCATCTGCCGTCTTGTTTCAAAATAGCGACTATTTAATTTTTTTTACTTAAAAAAATCTTGCAAATAAATTAAAAACAGAAAAAAAATTTCTTGAGAATTTTACCTTTCCACAAAGATTCCTCAGCATATTTTTTTTGTCATTATCTTAAAAAATGGCTCAGATATAGCAGTTTGAATTTGTAGGGTTTCTGACATTTTGAAAAAATCTGAATTTTATCACGCATGCGCTCTTAAGACAGTTTATAAGCCAATTTGCATAGACAGATCTATAAGTGCATTCCAAAGCTATTTTAGAACCTAAAAAATGTATGTTGTTTTATTTATTATATATTTTATAAGGTTTTAAACAAGATTAAAATACTAATAAATGGTTAAATTATTGCACTACAATGTAAATTAAGTTATTAATGCAAAATACTTTCGTTAATAATCATTTATGTTAGTTAAAAATATTCTTAAATCTAGAGTAATCTTGACTGAATGCTCTAAATATATTTTAATTCCCCTTGTAAAAATAAATTATTTTATCTTCATTGCTTAAACAATGTATCATTGTTTTCATAGGTGTATGAAATTATAAATTTTCTTCATAAATTTGGTATCATTTTTATCTATAAATGTTTTAAAAATACTTCTATTTATAAATGCTTTATTCCTAAATATTTGATTTACTCTTCATTTATAACAATTATTTCTAATTTTTATCAATTATATTTTCTTTGTGATTTTTTTCCTTTTATGGTGACAATTTTTTATTTTATTTATTCTAAAGTTGACTATAGTTTAAATTCACACTTTTGGTTTCTGGGAGCGTCAGGTTATTTGGCAGTCTATTTAAGTTAGTTTTGTCCATAAATTTTATGTTTTATAATAAATTTATTTTTTGTAAGTTTCTTTTTCATGAATCTTAAAACGTGGTTGATTGTGTTACTTTTATTTATTGCAGATACAAAAAGACATGAATGTAGATGCACATCACGTCACTCAAGCCTATCTTTAAAGTGCGAAATATGCAGCAAACTATTTCGTTGCAGGAAGCTTTAGGAAAAGTTCGTTCTGACTCACAGCAAAGAAAATTGTTTGTTTGTGAGGTATGTAGCAAAGAATTTTCGAGAAAATCGGATTTAAGCAGACATCTCTTAATTCATACTGGTGAGAAACCTTTTGTCTGTGAGATATGCAACAAGAAATTCTCCCGAAAGGGTAATTTAAGCACACACCTCTTGATTCATACCGGTGTAAACCTTTTATGTGTGAGGTATGCAACAAGAAATTCTCACAAAAGGCTGATTTAGGAAAGCATCTGTTAATTCACACTGGTGAGAAACCTTTTGTGTGTGAGACTTGCAACAAGAAATTCTCTCAGAAGAGAAATTTAAATAATCATCTGTTAATTCATACTGGTGAAAAACCCTTTGTTTGTGAAATATGCAACAAGAAATTTTCTGAAAAGGGTAGTTTAAGCACACATCTGATAATTCATACTGGTGAGAAACCTTTTGTGTGTGAGATATGCAACAAGAAATTCTCTCAAAAGTGTAATTTAAATAATCATCTGTTAATTCATACTGGTGAGAAACCCTTTGTCTGTGAAATATGCAACAAGAAATTTTCTGAAAAGGGTAGTTTAAGCGCACATCTGATAATTCATACTGGTGAAAAACCTTTTGTGTGTGAAATATGCAACAAGAAATTTTCTCATAAGAGTGGTTTAAGAAAACATCTGTTATTTCATACTGGTGAGAAACCTTTTGTGTGTGAAATATGCAACAAGAAATTCTCTGAAAAGGTTAGTTTAAGCAAGCATCTGTTAATTCACACTGGTGAGAAACCTTTTGTGTGTGAGACATGCAACAAGAAATTCTCTCAAAAGAGTTATTTAAATTATCATCTGTTAATTCATTCTGGTGAAAAACCTTTTGTGTGTGAAATATGCAATAAGAAATTTTCTCAAAAGAGTGGTTTAAGCAAACATCTGTTAGTTCACACTGGTGAGAAACCTTTTGTCTGTGAAATATGCAACAAGAAATTCTCTGTAAAGTCTAGTTTAAACAAGCATCTCTTAATTCACACTGGTGAGAAACCTTTTGTCTGTGAAATATGCAACAAGAAATTCTCTCTAAAGTCTACTTTAAACAATCATCTCTTAATTCACACTGGTGAGAAACCTTTTGTGTGTGAAACATGCAACAAGAAATTCTCTCGGAAGAGTAGTTTAAGCAGACATCTGTTAATTCATGCTGGTGTGTAAGCTTTTGTGTGTGAGATATTGAACAAAAAATTCTGATGGAATTATATGTCAAGCAAACATCTTTTAATGTATGCTAGGGAGAAAAGCTTTGTGTGAAATATGCAACAGGGAGTTCTCTTAAAAGAGTTCTTTTAAGAAAGCATCTGTTCAGGCTCTGAGAAAGCGTGTATGGAATTTATATTAAGAAAATTATCTCAAAAGAGCAATCTGCTAATCTTCGCTTAGTTAATTTGCTAACTGCAATTAACTATTTTGTATACGTCTTTTATAAAAGAACTTTTGCATATTCTTTTATTAAAAGAGCATTTCATTTCAAATATTTTACAAACTAAAATGAAATGTCAACCAAGAAAAATTTTGCCATTTAAACTAGCAAATCAGCAAATGGGGAATTTCAAAATAATTTCTGGCAACCCTCCCTCTTTTTTATTTTTCAGGCTTTATCTTTTATATGATCGCAAAAATATTTCAATCTTTTTTTTTTGACATAACATAGATTTATAAGTCTGTAATATTGAGCCGGTTACCTATTGAGAATGTTTAAGACAGAAGATTTGTTAAAAGTTATTTTTCACGATGAATTTCTTTGATTTTAAAAATCTCTTTCTTATAACATATTAACATCCTTACACCTAAGGCAAACATTACATGGGACTACAAAAATAGTTTAAAATTTCTATAAAACATCTCTAAAATATATCAAACTATATATCGATACTTATGATATGTACACATTAAAGGGAGCCGAGTGATAAAAAAGTGAATAGATTTTTATTTAAGGAGCTTTTTATTTTATGATATTTAATTTCACGTCTCATTAAATTATTGCTTTATCGCACACATCTCTTATCTGTTGCTTTCTGGTTAAATTAATTTGTCATAACAAGAAATTTTATACCGAAGTTCTTTAGTACACCATGAGAAATGTAGTAACAACATAGAAACTGCTCAAATGTTTTGCTATTATTATTAAATGTCATTATTTAATACTTCACATTCTTTACTATATGATGAAATGTCCAAATGCATGCTTATAATTGATTATGATGAAGCATTATTATGCTTGAAATAACATCGTGTTTTAACAGCTTACTTTTATCTTTGTAATTCCTAACACCAAAAAAAATTGTATTCTTCAGTTTCTTAAAGTTATGTTTCTTACACTATTCTGTATGATTAATGTATAAATGTGAATAATACTTGGTATGAAATTTATGTAAATGTACAATAAGTATGAAGTTAAATTTTAGATATTGTCCGCATAATTTACGAAAAATGTCAAAAGATAGAAGGGAACCTCCCAAATAATCTTTTCCCCCAGGCTCCCCACTGTCTAAGTAGGGCCCTGCACACATTCATTAAAAATTTCTAAAAAATAAACAATTCTAGACAACAACTCTAAACAATTCTAGAAGCATTTAAATTAATTTAAAGAATGTTTTTTAGTGTCGCCCACCGGCGACATTAGGACTGTGGAGGTTTTGCTGAAAATACTATTTTTAAAGGGGTACTGTCCTGAATTCTCCATATTGTTGAAAATAAGATATAATTAAATTGTTTGATACACTGATTGTTATTTTAAAAAGTCTAATGAGATTTAAAAATTTAAATAAAGGTTGCTAGCAAGTGCTTTAAAACTATACCTTTCTCATCAGGAATGTATAAAGAGAAAATGTCCTAATTTACTTATAATGTCATTACTTATACCTGTAGTTATTACTTAGTATCAAGATCTTGTGAATTGTGATTGATTTTTCACAAAATGTATAAAAATCTGACGTGAATTTAAATGTCAATAAATGTTGGTAAAAAGCATTTGTTTTTTCTTTTGCTTTCTTTTTCCAATTCTATCTTTCTATAACCCTTTTCGGCGCAGTGCAGATTCAATGATTGAGTATTGAAAATGATGACTGATACCGGAATTTTGTAAAAACTTTATTTGTGGTTATGAAAAAACTAATTTGCAGGAATTCAATAAATCGAATTTTTTACCAAAATTCCGGTACGAATGTGGTGTTTGAGAATTACAATTAAGTGGTTTCATACACATACCACCGCGCCTCAGGGGTTTAAAACTGATTGATAGCGATAAACTTTTTATTACTATCTAACATTCCATATTAAAAATGAATTTCGTAGCAGTATTTCTACTTCGTTCAAAGGAATATTAAAAATAATTACTTTTTATGTTATGGTGTGTAATTAAAATCTTTTATGGATTATTTATCAACATATCATATATTTATCAAAAGAATGAGCATAAATTTCTGAGGTTCCTTAAATATGTCTTCTGTGGAATGGGATAAAGCGAACAAAGTATTTTTTATTCATGGACACTAGCCATAGAAACGTTCAAGTCCATGATGGTCGGCTGCTCTGTGATCACATAACTTTTTTAAATGGACCACTAATTTGCAAAAAACTGGCCTCCAAAACTTAAGTTACAACATGTATTTCGAATCTTACCAGAAAAAAACTGTCATTCAGATTAAACATCATAATTTATATGAATGACAATAATAAGCTTTGAAACATTGAAGCTACTACTTTTAATTTGTAGAAAAGTATAGGTATTTGTGAATGAGAGAAAAATATGCAATTACAAAGCTTCGGTAATTTCGCTTGTAAGTTTAGTTTTATTTGAAATATTGTTGTCAGTTTTGTTCACAACAACCAGTAGAGTCTAGAAATGCCTAAAGAAGTTGTTTGCCCGATTCATTAAAGTGGGGTGTGGTAGAATGGATGGAAATGTGGTTGTTACAGCCTGATAAAGCTGGACGGCTCACATTGCAGTCCAAGGACAATGGGATCAGTATGAATCCGAAGATTCTCTGACAGAAAGACATGTTCCAGGTAGCCCACGTGTTGCAGCACCTGCAGGAGACCGACTAGCAGGCCAGTCTTCCAGCCTGTTTTCTAGCTCTTTCGGCCCGAATGAGAATACGCAGTACTGTGCCGCAATTCGCTACAGACCACTTTGCAGCATCAGAGAGAAGAATCTCCGCTATTACGGTGCAAAGACGTCTTCACAATGCAAATCTCTATGCAAGGCGACCAGTTGTGTGTGTCCCCCTCAACAGACGACAGAGAAAGGCCTGCTAAAGTTCGGAGAGAAACAAGTTTTTTGGACCAGACAACAGTGGACTTATGTATTCTTCACAGTTGAGTCCAGATTCACACTAGATAGCGATTCAGGACGTCTTCTGATCTGGAGAGAACAATGCACTTGATACCATCAATCAAACATTGTCGAAACACACAGGTATAGAAACGGTGGAATCATAGTTTAGGCAGGGATCTCACTCGGAGGCCACAATGACTTGCAAGTGTTCCATAGAGGAACTCTGACTTGTGCGAGATTTCAGGATGAGATCCTTGATACATATGGGCTCCCATATGCTGGTGCTATTAGCAGTTGTTTCAATCTAATGGATGATAATGCGAGACCACACAGAGCTGTGGCTGTTGAGGATTATCTTGAGGATCCCGGTTTGGAGAGAATGGAATGTCTGACTCTCTCTCCAGACTTGAATCCGATAGAAAATATTTGGGACTATCTTGGAAGACAGGTTGCGGCTTTAAGTCCTCCTCTAATGTCATTAAATGAGCTGGAGTTAAGCTTACTCCATGTATGGTCAGCGCTACTTATTTCGATATCCGACAATTTAATTGAGAGCATGGAAAGTCGATGCCGCCAATGCATTCAGGTTCGGGATGGACATATTCCGCATTAGAACCAGTTTTTTTAATGTTTCTGTCACATTTTACTGCATAATACTGCGATGTACTGATTTCTCCAAGAATGGAATTTTCCACCAAGAGTGCTTTTTTGTTGTAACTTCATTTATACGTTCAACTTAAGTAAATTTCTATGTCGCATTTAATAAGTAACAGTTTATTTCACTTTTCCTTACAATTTGTTGTTTCTATATTCGTTCATTTGCAAATTAGTTGCAAAAAACCGGTTGTACATGAACTTTTGGAGACCAGTGTATTCAGTGATTCTTCGTAACAGTAACTTTTTCCCGCCTCTTTAGTGTAAATGTCGTAAACGTACATTTTCCCCACACTAAGATAACTGCAACTGATTCCAAATCATACACCTTTATTTTAAAAAATGAATGAGTAAAAAAAAAATTAAGAAAACTCTTCTTCTCCCAAGACGTTGATCCTCTGCTGCAGTTTACACTTGCTCTTACAAGCAACAATTTTGAGCTCCATTTCTTGGCTAAGGGGGGGGGGGGGGATCACACGCAGTGTTAAAGGAAATTACCGTATATAAATCAAAGAATTATGACAAAATTCGGAATTTTTTACATTTATATTTCGAGCATTGATTTTGTTGGGGATCGCCTCATACATACTCATCATTTAGTATAAAATTAATTTTAAAAATATAATTGGCGAATAAGCAAGTGTTGCAACTAATCACATATGGTAGTACTTTGTAACAGGTTACTTTGTAGTTACTTTGTTTAACAGGTTACATACTTGCACAAGGTCCAGTTTACAACAACCTGTTACTTTTGTAACGTATAACTAATGACATGCTTTCAACGGATGTTTTAATTAGAAGACTTTTAAACAAAATGTTTGAAATAATTTTGGGACTTACATATAGACACTTTTTTGTTTAAATAAATCCACATCATTAAAATCAGTTTTTGGTTAAAAAATTCATTTTTGCAGGACAAAATCTATCAAGTTATGATCTTGTGAGTATCGTTATTTTCAGCTTTTCTGACACTAAAAACACGCTGTCCGTTTATGGTTCCAAAGACACCAAAAACTCATTAAATTCTTTAAGCATCATAATTCAGTAAGTTTTTGCTATTAAAGAATCATTTTTTTTTTCTGGCCAGATGTTAGAATATGGAGAAACTTTTTCTGAATGAGGCTTTAGGATCCAACCATAATATTTTTAAATTTCCTTTAAACAAAATGTTTGAAATAATTTTAGGACTTAAATATAGACGCTGTTTTTTAGTTCAAGTCAATCAATATCATTAAAATCAGTTTGGGATTAAAAATTAACTTTTGCAGGACAAAACCTACCTAGAAATTATCTTGTGAGTTTCCTGTATTTTCAGATTTTTTGACACTAAGAACAGTTTTACGTTCCGAAACAGTTCTGACACAAAAACACGTTTTCTGTTTATGTTGCCAAAAACATCGAAAACTCATTAAATTCTTCAAGTATCATAACTCAGTAAGTTTTTGCTACTGAAGAATATTTTTTTTTCTGGCTAGATGTTAGAACATGGAGAAATTTTTTCTGAATTAAGGTTTAGTACCCAGACATTGTAATTCTTTTAAAATTTCTTAACTATTTAAAAAGCAACTTATAAAGCATAAATTGGATTTTACATGATGCATAAATTCTGAAACACGTTTCAAATGGAACTATACCACTTAATCTAATGGTTTAGAAATTAGTTTTTAATAAACGATAAGAAGGGATGCCCTGTATAAAAATAAACACCGTTTTAATATGTTTTCTAAAAAAAAAAGTTTGTTCCAACTTCATTGCTGCCTAACGCATACACATAGCGAACATCATAAGACTATGAAATTATTATTTATGCATACAATCATATACAATTTAGAAATTCGGCACTAAAAACATGTTTTTCCATATTTGATGGTTAAAAGTCAGAAAATTTATTAAATTGCAAGTATCGTAATTCATTAAGTTTTGGTCTTAGAAGAATATTTTTATACATTTTTACTTGTTAAAACACATTAATAGTAATAAGATTCAGACATTGAAATTTTTATTTTTATTTTTGAAATATTTAAAATGTTGCTAATATTTAAAATGTTGTTGTAAAGTAAATTATTTTTATATGATATCGAACAAAATTTTATACATTTTTGCAACTGGAACTGCACGTCTAAAACTTACGATTTAGAAATTAATTTTTGCTAAACGATAAGAAAATACATTTTATATAGAAATAAGCAGTGCTTTAAGAGCATGATTGTTAAAAGAAAGAAAGAAATTAGGCTCATTTATTAAAGGTAACTCAATTTTATCCAAGTGTTTATATAGACTTTGGGACATGGGTTTGATAAAATTGAACAAGAACATTACATAAGTTCGAAACGTTTCTGAGCTCTCCGAAAAATGGTACTTTTCAACTAAAACCCCCCATTCCCTCTTAAAGTACCAGAACGATTTCAATAATTTTTGGTCGTAGAGTGTAAAAATAAAATCCTCTGTAGCAGACAGTTTAAAAAAAATAATTAGTTTTAGAAAAAAAATTCTAAAAAATGGAAAATTTCTGAAAATTGTCATTCTTTTAAAATAAAAAGTTTCAGTCGCAAAAAACAAAAAAATATTGAATTTTAAATATTATAAAAATCAGTTGGGTAGATTCCCAAGGCCTGATTAATGCACCGGCCTCCAGGGCCTCGGCCTTGGGCGCATAAAAATCAGGGGCCCACAAATTATGTTGCACATTTTTTTCCTTAATCAAATACTTTTCAAATAATATTGTTTTATAAAATATGAAACGTAAAATTTAAATATTCTGAATGACTCGATAAAATTTTTAAAAGTTTTTAACCTAGGCACTTTTTATCCAAAACACTTTGTCAACTCAGCAAACAAACCTTCTTTTTTAAAAGTGTCACCGAAAATGGGTAGGTTATGGGTGTCCAACTTTTTAACAGGCCCTGAGCCCAACTTCAACTTCCTCTGTAGACTCCATGGAAACGGGTATTAAAGCTCACATATTTCCAGCAGGAATGCACCCAGTCTTCTCTTTCTTTAATTTCGAAATAAAATTTTAGCTAATTATGTCATTTCAGCTTGATGAGGTGATTGTCTGTGATGCCGCCGACTCTCGTTCCGTTCCTCTATTTTCATTAGTAGTGAAAATCATAAAATGGTCGGTAACATGTTGTGTATTGTACTGTGGACTGTTTCTTCTCTTTAAGAAAGAGCAAAAACGTTTTTTACACACTAAAAGTAGAAAGAGTGAAAAGCTCCCTCTTTTGAAGAATGAGAGGTATATTCACTCCTTTTTGAAATAATTTTTAAAAAAATACTATCCCTAAAGAGTGGAATTTCCCACTTCCTTGAAAGAAATGAGACATTTCACTCCATTGTTGTGAGAAAAATATGTCATCCCTTTCTCGAAAGTGAAATATCTTACTCCGCTGACGAGTGTGAAAAACGTGCATTTTACACTTTGTAAAAAAGAAGTCCGTTAAACTTTGAACCAATATAAGGGCAAAAGAATGAAAATCACCAGGGTATGTCATTTCTTAATTTTCAAAAACTCTATTTCATAATGTAACCTTGGAAATCACGTGTATTTTGTACTTAAAACGCTCTCTCTTTCAAGAGTGAGTAGTCGCTCCTCAAAGATTAATTTTATGTATGTATTACTCATCAGCCAAAGTTTTGCCGCTTTTCTGTGATAGGAGAAATATATCCGCCATTTTAGGATTAACCTCTCAGTTTATCGGGTTCACATGTGTGGACCTGCATTCTTTTTTTAATAATACTGGAGCGTAATTGAAATTTCGATCTTAGAATGGTATGCTTCGATATCTATGATCCGAAATAATCCAAAAAGATTGAATCTCTTGTCCTGGAGTCACTGTGGAAAAAATATAATTCAGTAATATGCAATAATATTACCTAACAAAGATACTCAGTAAAGTTGAGGTTACAGCCGAAAAGAATGAAATGGAAATGGAAGATTAAAAATTTTTTAACAATAAATTTACCCCAGAATGCTCCGAAACTATCAATAAACAATATGCAGATTTATTTTGCCCACAAACTTGTGAAACATTTAAACAAAGATACAATGTTGTATAACAATCAGTGGCGTAGCTAAGGGGGGGCGTCCGCCCCGGGCGCCGAGGCCTAGGGGCGCCAAATTGAGAGAAATTGTTATATATCTATATTAAGGTGGGGGCGCAAAATTTCTTGCTGGCCCCGGGCGCCAAAAAACATAGCTACGCTACTGATAACAATACATTATTGTTTTTAAACAATGAATGACCATCTATCTCTGAAGAAACTTCCTCAGCCTAGTTACAGATTCTTATCACAAAATGGCATCTATCATGTTGTGAGGCATATATCATGTTGTGCAATTTATACTAGAACTTAATCAGCATTTGTTAATATCATTATCTAATATAATTAAAAATTTGTGAAATTTTATTTAGTAGTTTCTAAGATAATAGCGATATTAAAAATCTTAAAAAATGCAACACAGCAATGCCAACTTTTGGACAATTTAAGTCTAACTTTAATCAGCACCTATTTATACCAAAGTATAACTAAAACTGCAGTTTGAAAAAAAAAATTATTAATTAGTTCTTTATGCAGATCATCTTCAAAATTTGTGCCATATACAGACCGACAGACATTTTTAAAAAGTAGTCAAATCGTAATTTAGGACTTTTTAAAGACATATAAATCCATGAAAAAATAGGAGACGACCTTTTTCACGTTCCAATACTATCTCCTTTCTGAAAGAAAAATAATAACAGAACATTTTTTCTTTTGACATAAAAACATATAAAACAACAGCGAAGATGTTCAATATCTTTTATGCACATCTCCATGTCTTTAGATTTTTGCTGCAAAAGGTATCTGATTGAATTGCTATCAACCGAAAAATTTTGTAGGGAAGACCGAATTAGTTGGAAAGGTTTTGATTTAAATTCGAAGATTCATTTGTTTATAGGGGGCACTCAAAAGAATTCTGATAATATTATGGACTTTGAAAGTTAATTCTTTTTAGTACATTTTGGCTATGTTACAGTACTTTAAAAGTAAACAAATTGATATCTCTTCTTGATATGTACTAAAGCATGTTTTATACAGAAAATGATATGTATGGCATTTATTGTTCACTCATAGGGGCATACGCATGGTCCCATATCATTACGTTGGGTGTGAGCAAATGTTGGAAGTGAGGATTAACTACGCTGTGTTATTATCTGTAACATAAATAAATTATTTTACTTTTATTCAATGCAAGATAGCATGTTTTATATAACATGTATGCAACCTTAATTTTTATTTTACAGGGCTATACAAAATAATTCAGATTATTATCTACAAATGATTGTTACAGAAGTTATGATTTTAACATTGTATAACATGTTTCCAAGATTAATAAAATTTTAGTATAAAATGTGATGTGAATTCTATCGATAATGATGTCTAAGATTTATATATTCTATAAGGATCTGCCCCAAAAAGTTCGAATACATTAAAGTCTATGGCTAATAATTCATCAAAATACATTGTAATTGCATTAGGCATTTTTTAACTGAATGAATTTCTACTGAAGAAAATGATGTGAGTATAAATTCATATACAAAAGAGCAGAGAAGAATGTGGATAAATAACTTTTTATTTCCAGTTATTATTTGGGGGAAGCATTTGCAGATCTTTAAGATGGGACCTACGAAAAGAATGCTATACATTTACATTTTCTATCGAAAAGTTTGGACCCCTCTCGAAAGGAATTCCTGCGTACCTTACTGCCAGAGTTGTGACCGAGTGGGTGGGATCTTTGAATCTAGCTTCTGCTAGAGCGTTGCAATAAGAGAAGAAAAACTAAAGGATCACTTATGTTAAAAAGGGGAAAAATAAAATGCGGACACCGCAAGGCCTATTCTTCACTGAAAACAACAACCATTTTCCAAATAGTTAAAAAAAACCTTACATATGAAGTTTTTTAAATGATTAAAATTTGAAGATGAGATGTGCCGACAAGAACTGAACTGGAGAACCCATAGTCATAGAGAGATATCTATAGTGCCAAGCAAAAGCCTAGATCAATTACTTCTTAATAGAAACTCATATTCTGACTGTGTAGATGGCATCACCATAATACTGGACGTCCAGTTAGAAGAACATCGTTTGACAAGGGACAAGACATAGACTTATCATAAAGAGACTCCACACTGGCAACCTTTTCTTGACTCCAGGATATTTTCCTTCCGTCACGTGACGGAGGGCAGATTTAGTGCGCCAAACCGGTTTTTCTCCCGACAAAATCTCATCGGAATCTTTCTCCGATTCTATGTTTATTTATTTTACTGCGAGAATAAAATATAAATGTTACCAATAAATGGATCATCGCCAAACAACGGCACTTTTTTGGCGATGAAGGTGACAGATGTTGGATTCAAAGTCTAGCCGAAATAACAATAGAATGTGGCGTCTACTGATAATGAGAAGTCTGTGGGACAAGCGATGTGTATTCTTATTGCGGTGGTGTTTGCCAGAGTGGAGCTGTCACAGACTTTGATTGCATACTGTGAGATTCACAGGCTTTGCCTTCTGGTTTATGTGAGAGATTCACTAGCTTTGATTGCTTGCTGCGTGTAGAAGAGCTTCACAGGCTTTGCTTGTTGGGGTGTTTTAAGTGCTGCCATCTCTTGGTTTTGAACAAAGATAATGAAGTGTGCGTTGTTGCAACCAAGATAAAAAAATAAGAATTTGATGTGTACAAACAAGGATCGAACAGAAGAATCCTTAGTCAGAAGGAGAGATCGATAGTTTGAGAAAAAGCCTAGCTCAATAGCTTCTTGCAAGAAACTCGTTTCAGGGTCAGATGGAGGAAAAATGGTCATAAAATCAGGCTTTTCTAAATTTGAGAGGATATAATTATAAGAATTTTCGTAACGTTTCGAAAAATTTGGTTTCATTTTACATTGCAATAATCTACAGTACAACCGTATCCATTTCAGAAATATTTTTGGGGTACCTTAATAATACCTTTTTATGACATATTTTTTCAGGCATGTTTTTACGTGCACTTTATTTAATATATGGGGAAAGTGAATAGTGCATGGGGTAAAGAGAGCACATTGAAAATGTGTAACAAAATAATAAACTAATAAATAAAAAGCGACATTTTATTATTTACAAACATTTTAAATGACTTTTTATGGTAAAGTATCTATTAAAGTATGACTTTTACGATAAATTATCTAGTATTTTCTTATTAAAATGTAAATTTTTAATGTTAAATTTGACTCTTCAATGATTTAAATCTCACCTGATTTTGGAAAAGTAGAATGAATGGTAAATATAATTTTTTAAGATAGTTAAGGAAAATAAATCTCTAATTTAATCTATAAATTGCTGTATTTTCTCCATTTCAATTCTTACCAACACTCAAGATTCGATAAACATGGCTTGGGATATCTTGTCCTTGCTCATTACAAAATGGATTCAAAAGGGAATGTTGACAAAGGATTTTTTTTTACACTTTACCTCTTTGAAATTTATGCAACTTTTTAAAATATCCAGTTCTTTTTGCAGATGTAATGCAGTTTTTTCTGTCAACACGTTCCCAATTTTGGCCTGAAAACTTTTCCTTTAAAACTATGGCTTAACTATATGCTATTCACGTTTGAAATGGTTGCAGATAATGTCGTCAATATAGCTTCTTTTACAGCCCATAAATTGTGAATCAAGGAATATAATAACCACTTAATGATATACGAAAAAGAAGAAATCGCTTACGTTTTACCTCTTTGAAATTTATGCAATTTTTTAAAATATCCTGTTCTTTTTGCAGATGTAATGCAGTTTTTTCTGTTAACACTCTCCCAATTTTGGCCTGAAAAGTTTTCCTTTAAAACTATGTCTTAACTATGCTATTCGCATTTGAAATAGTTGCAGATAATGTCGCCAATATAACTTTTTTTCTAGCTCATAAACTGTGAATCGAAGAATATAATAACCACTAAATGATATACGAAAAAGAAGAAATCGCAAGTTTAAGAGCCCCACCTACCCACTAGCCGTTTTCAGTGTCTTTAATTTGTCTACTTTTTCTTTTAAATTTGTCCGGTTGTAATTTCTCTTTTTTCCCTTTTCTATTTAGAATCAAAAAAGAACACTATCATCATCTTTCCTTGAGTTGCTGAATGTTACATAAAGTATTGCATAAAGATTTTCAAAATGATCTATTTTGGCTATCCATATCCATTCCAGCAACATTAAAAATGCTTGGACTTTCTTGTGGACCATTTTCTTATGTGATACAAGTATAGGCATAAGAAAAGGTAGTTACTTTGTTGATTACTAAATTAGTTTCTGCAACCTATGCATGTAATTCGGATTTATGTTTAGTTAATTCATTTACCCATCATTTTTCAAAGTTTTTGAGGGAATGAGATCCTGGTGGTTTTCTACCAAAAGGACGTTCCCTGTTATTTAGATTGATAAAGTATGAGTAAATTAAGATTGATATGACAGAACTATCGAAAAGCCATCCATATTATACTAGAAATTAGGTGCTTTCAAAAATACATGATTCTTCTCCATCCTGTAGGATTCTCTTCTCTGGTTTTTATGCTGCAGCAGCATATACTGACTGCCCCTTTTCACAGCCAGCAATGTAAAAAGAAACTACCATGTAGAATTATCGTGTTTCTTCCTCAGTATGTTTTAAGCATGTTAAAACTACAAAAAACAGTTGCGTTTTAAAAGCTCCCCAAAATATCAATCAGTAACTAATACTATTCTGAGCCTATTAAAAATTAAATCTAACCTTTTTAACTTCATTGTATAATCTATTGTTAAATAATGATTATTTGCAGTTAGTGTTTAGTTATTAGTATTTAATAAATCAGCATTGTATATAAAGTGTAATTTAACTCAGATAAATCATCAATAAGTTAAACCTAATCCTATGTCATCTTTACTCCATGTACAACTAAAACTACTAGGAAATAAAATCTGTTATAAATATTACGTATCTATAAATGAAGATAAGTTCTTGAGATATGTGTAAAGTTTTCTACACTGCCTACTTTTTTGAACAAACAAAATGCAGTAGAAAAGTTAATTAAAGAGTTAAAGGAAGAAATTGTAATAAAAATTTACAAATGAGTACTTAGTGCCTCAATCATGTTGCTACAAATATTTTATGAGAAAAAAACTTTGATCAATGCTTACTAAATCTAAAATAAAAAATATATATTAAAAAATCTATATTATTCAGTATTTTAGCCTTTTTTATGAATTATGACTACTTTATCCAACATGACCCTACTGGCCATGCAAGTTGGTGTAATGACACATTCCCTAAACAATCATTATCTCATTTAATAAAATATTTTTCAAAAATATTTCTTAATAAATACAATTAAGTTCGAAGAATTGGTTTAGCGTGAATGAAAGAATGCCTGAAAAAAGTTTACTGTTATTTATTGGTTCATTGATGCTTGCTTGATTAATCCAAAACATTTGTTTGTTACGTCGTAACAACATTAGGTTCAAGAAAACTGCAAATTAATTGACTGATTTACATTTAATATTATTTTTCTCAATTTTATTAGCTAAAATTAAAATTTTCTTCTGTTATTGACCATAACTAGGTAAGGTATGATGTTTACTGACAAAATGACTTATCATAAGGTATGTTAATCTTATAATCCATACACATAAAAAAATCATTAGTATGAAATAACAAATGCCTGCTTAATTTTTTTGAGAGGGTTTCTTGTTTCATATCACAAAATTTTTCTCACAATTGTAAATTAACAATTGTTTGATTAAATACTCTTATAAAAAATTATCTTGCTTCATATTTCGCACAGAAAAAATCTCTCTCCTGTATAATTTAAAAGTCATGTGCTTAAATGAATCTTAAAGAATTTCTTGTTGCATAGCTCACATGTGAATGGTTTTTTACCAATAAGTATTGATATGTGCCTGCTTTAATGAGTCTTTAAAAATAAATTCTTGTTACACACCTTACATGCAAAAGGACTTCTCACAAGCATGAAATAACAGATGCCGGTTTCAATCCCCATTTTCTGAAAACTTGTCATTGCACATTTCACACACAAGAACTTTCTCACCAGGCTGAATTAACAAGTGTATGCTTAATTATTCAAGAGTGTTTTTTCTTATATATTACATACAATAGATTACTCATCAGTATTAACAGAAGCCTATTCAGGTTACTCTTGTCAGAAAAATTTTTGTTATATATCTCACACACATAAAGCTTCTCATCTGTGCGACTTGACATATATCAGTTTAAAGTGATTTTATGAGATATTTCTTGTTGCATATTTCACACGCAAAAGATTTCTCACTATTACGAATTGACACACGCCTGCTTAATTCAAACTTCCAAGAAAATTTTTTGTTACATATCACACACAAGATTTTTTGCCAGATTTTTTTCGACAGAAGTCTGCTTAAATGGCTCTTATCATAGAATTTCTCGTGACATGTCACACACAAAAGATATTTTTGCCACTGTGGTTCGACAGATGTCTGCTTAAATGGCTCTTGTCAGAGAATTTCTTGTTGCATGTTTCACAAACATATGGCTTCTCACCAGTATGTATTAACAAATGCCTACCTAAATTGCTTTTACGAGAGAATTTCTTGTTGCATATCTCACACAGAAATGGTTACTCACCAGTATGACTTAACAAATGCTTCTTTAAATAGTCCATTTGGGAGAATGTTTTGTTGCATATTTCACAAAGAAAAGGTTTTTCATTAGTATGAATTAACAGATGTCTATTTAAAAGTGTCTGTCGACAGAATTTTTTGTTGCATATCTCACACACAAATGTTTTCTCACCAGTATGAATTAATATATGCTTGCTTAAATAACTTTTATGCGAAAATCTTTTGTTACATAACTCACAAACAAACGGCTTCTCACCAGCATGATTCTTCTCACCAGCATGAATCAACAGATGCCTGTTGAAACAGCTCTTGTCAGAGAATTTCTTGTTGCATATCTCACATATATAAGGCTTCTCACCAGTATGAAGTAACAAATGCCTGCTTAAATTGTTTTTACCGGAGAATCTCTTGTTGCATATTTCACAGAGAAAAGGCTTTTCACCAGTATGACTTAATAGATGCTTGCTTAAATTGCCCTTTGTAGAAAATTTCTTATTGCATATATCACAAAGAAAAGATTTTACACCAGTATGAATTAACAGATGAGCGCTTAAAAGGCTCCTATTGGAGAATGTTTTGTTGCATATCCCACACACAAATGTTTTCTCACCAGTATGAATTAACAGATGCCTTCTTAGGCTACTGTTATAAGAAAAATTCGTTTTGCATATCTCACACACAAAAGGCTTTCCCCGAGTATGAATTAACACATGCTTGCTTAAATAACTTCTGCGCGAGAATCTTTTGTTACATAACTCACAAACAAAGGGTTTCTCACCAGTATGAATCAAGAGATGAGTACTTAAATTCCTCTTCCAAGAAAAAGTTTTCTGGCATAACTCACAAACATATGATTTTCTTAGCTGTGTGTTTGTGGAAGTTGCTTTTGCAATATCTAAAGAAATACCTTGTTGCATATTTGAAAGTTTAAAGACAATTTTGAGTGATGTGATGCATATTTAACTTTATGACTTTGTGCCTGTGCAATAAATGGAAATAAGTTAATGTATCACTAATTATGATTCATTATAAAGAAATATAAGAAAGAAAATTATCATGAAAAAGTAAAATGAATGAAGAAAACTGAATTGATGTAACATTTCGACCACAGTATTAAAAAATAAAAAAGAAATTTAATTATCTGATGCAAGAAGAACTGAAGGTGCATCAGATGCATTTCCTAATGCAGTAGACTCCCTCAAATCCGCAATCCTAAAATCTACAACTCTCTAAAATCCGTACATAATTTACAGATATAAAGAATGAAATATTTAGTTTGATGTAGCGACAAAATTTGACTTTTTAATTTTTATATCAATTCCATACATTTTTTAATTTGTAATTTTCGTGAATATTACTGAATTCATGTGTGTTCATGAAAGAAGAATAAATTTATTTTGGAAAATAAATATTTACTGATATCACTGGTAATCACAATCTTTTTACCAAATATGTTTGTGTATTAACCAAACTTTTTTGGTTATGAAATCTAACTAAACCTTAAATAAAAATTCCCTATTTTATGATTTTTATGTGAATTAGTAATGTATCTTTATAATTAAAATTTCATATGAAAAGTGCATCTTATCTTTATAATAAATATTTAACCATACATTATTGATTATTAACTTGACCTTTCTTTTTATTATTTTAATCATGTTAAAAATTATCTAATTTTTTATTATTTTAGTTTATCACTTATTTTAATACCTTATTACATTGTAAGCCTTTATAATAGCTTCAATGTCATTATTAATTATATTCAAATTACTGTTTAAAAATGTAAACAAAGCAGTGACCAGAAATCCACAAAATTCTAAAATCTGCAAAACCTCTGGTCCCAAGGTGTGTGGATTTCAAGGAGTCTACTGTATTGCAATGATCAAACTAGAAATAAAATGTCAAATAAAATAAATATCTATCAAAATAAAACAAATAATTTATGATAAAGAAAGTATAATAAATAAAATGTAATACAAATATTTATATAAGTAAACCATTTCTAATAAAATTTATAAATAAAACATAAAGGAAATTTAAGGATAAATTTATGTGATTTCATCTATCAATGGAAACAGTGTCGTAGCTAAGGGGGGGGGGGGGGGGGGCAAGGGGGCGTCCGCCCCGGGCGCCGAGGCCTAGGGGCGCCAAATTGAGAGAAATTGTTATATATCTATATTGGGGTGGGGGCGTAAAATTTCTTGCTGGCCCCGGGCGCCAAAAAACATAGCTACGCTACTGAATGGAAACAATGATACATTTCACAAGCAATGAGACAAAAATAAATAATTTTTGTGGCAAGGCAAATAGCAGTTTAGGTATATATTTCGTAGGCATTCATCCAAAATTTTTATTTTTTATAATCTGAAATAAAGGATTATCAGGTTAACTTTTTGCATTATTAATTCATATTATATAACATGGCAATAATTAAATTATTTATTAATCTTCTTGCCAAGTTTAAGGACCTATAAAATCTAAAACAAAATAAATTTTCCTTTGCAATTTTAAAACACAACTTACTTAGGAATACATTCTTAGATTTGTCCTTAAAAATTGAGTGAGGAAATGTGTGAAAATTGTCAATAAATTAAGTTATAATAGCATGTAATAATAGAATCTATAGAGATTCACAGTGACAATAGAACATTAAATGGCAGAAGGAAAAATATTCAAAAACAAGTCAATCAACAATAAATCTTTGGAATACAGCTTTAAATACATATTCATAGTTTATCCATACAAATTTATAGTTTGAACAGAGTTGTAAAAGAAATTATTCTTCCAATAATAGAGAGTATATAGTGATAATTGTTAACAAGAACATCAGGTGGGAGGAAAAAAACACAAATAGCACATTTTATTAAAAAATAAATCAACCAATAAATCCTTCAATATGTTAAATAAAAATTATGAAATTAGCGATATTTAAGATAATGGTGTAGCATAAGTAATATGCATCCACAATTAGTATAAAAGTCTCTTTAACAGGAAAATTGTAGAATTCACTATGAAAGTTAAGTAGATTCACAATAATTTAATATGCTTATTTTCAAGCGCTTCTAGAGACAGGTTGGTCTCAAATATCTTACATCAAAATTCACTCACATTTCGAGGTCAGGAATAAAATACCTATGACATTTTCACAGATAATTCCTTTTGAAATACTATTCTAATGGTCCATATTTAATTAAAGTGGATATGAAAAAGAAAATTAAACTAAAGACATTTAAATAGGAATCAATATAAACATCCAAATCAGTTCCTTTTTCTATTAAATCATTCTTTAAAATATCAATTTGCTCAATTTAGTCAGTTATTTGTGCAACCAGTGATGACATATTAGCATGATGCACATGTTTATAAAAAACAATTGCGCTCTAACTTTACATTTAAAAAATAAACATTTCTTGGAATTGAATGATGAGTATGTACTTACTTAATGTAAGAAATTAAACATGTTCAATTATTTTAATTAAATTTTAACATAATCAAAATAGTAATTGATAAAAAAAAAGATGAAAATTGAAAGTTTGCTTTTAGATTATAAAATTTATGTATTTTTTATCATTGTTTTCAAGTTGTCTATTAATACTCATTAGCATATTGCTTGATATTTTCACTCTTATAGTTAATTTCTTTAGTTAGGAGTTGTACATTCTTTACAATGGTAGTTAAAATAATGAAATAAGTCTCGGAAATTTACTGTTTCCCGGATTAGAATTTAATTACATGAATTTTTGTTGTCATTATTAACAAGGTGTAACACCCAGCAGAGTGAAAAAGTAATCAACAGAGAAGTTTTCATTCTCTTGGTTTTATGCAATATTAGCAATGTGAATAAAAATTTCACATAATTAAATTCAGATGCAAATCCTTTTTTATTTTCTTCATTTTTGTTTATTTTTAGAGGATTGTTGAGTGTTAAAATTTGATTTTAAAACTATGAATGAGTTTCCTAGAAATATCAAAACTGTTCCTACACCCGCCACGGACGATCTGATTTTGTAACATTCGAGTCATCCAGAAATAATGCAATATATTCAAGTTAGCGATGTACACTTTACATCAAAGTTCCATCACATTTTTCCATTAGTGATAAAAAATTTCTGATAATGATTACTTTGATAGAAATAATTATATTAAATTCCATTTAATAATAGACAAAGGATTGCATTTCAGAAGATTTATCGTAAACACTTCATATTTTATTAAGCAACAGCAACCAAAAGGTGTTTACTTGTTTAATTCTCTTAGTGTACGTCAAAAGGCGTGAAAGAATCAAATTGAAGATTTTTTGAAAAAATATACTGTGTCAATTAAAGTTCAAATTTTGCAAAAAGCTTACATTTTCATATGAAGGACTATTTGAAACTGAAATCGGATAAAAATTTGTGTTTAGTACTTAGATAGAGCTATTGTGGAAATTGTGAAAAATGCAGCATAGCAGTGCCATCTGTTGGACGATTTACATAAAAAACTAATCCACACCAACTTATATAACGGACTGACTAAATATGATTTTTTTTCAATCCGTGCACTCTAATTCTTGCAAAATTTGTGTTGCATATAAACAGACTCACATTTTGTAAAAATATATTTTTAGGGATCTCTGAACCTTAAAATGTGTAATTCCGTAGAAAACCAGCGGTCGAAAATTTCCCGAAATGCAATGTTTTTTTCTTTTAAAATAAAAATGAAATTTAAAGATTGTTGATTTATGAAAAAAGAGGGAGGAATTGTGGAAGGGAGAATCACGATGATTTTTTAATCAGGTTTGCACCTCAAAGTTCAGTGAAGAAGCAAAGTATTTATTTATTTTTGTAGGGGAGGGGGTTATTAAATGAATATTTAATATTACTATAAAGTTACATCTAGGACAGAAAAAATATTATAGACATTCAATGTTTTTTTCACTTTGTATACTTTTTACAGAAATAAAAAAAAGCCAATTTCGGCTATGAAGAGAATGAAAGCTTCAGTAACATCTTAATTTATTTTAATTAACATATGACACTATCTAAAAAAAAGGAGGGAATGAACAGGGTAGTGCAAATGGTGCTTAGTTATCCAGAGATTCAATCTCCCAATCAATATTCAATAATTCCAAGCATAATTTCACAGCTGGAAATTTATATAAAATCATTTTAGTTTAATTATTGAAAATCCAAACCTTAAAATTAATACATCTGGATACCATAATAAATATAAATGGAATAGACAAAAGAAATTATTATAAGCTGTCTTGAATTTTTTCCATTTTTCTCTCCAGTTTAATATTTTGTTAGTCATAAGCTGCTTAGTTAATTACCAATTACATCCATTAATGGAAATGAACATAAATTGCTGTTGAAATAAAAATTGTAGTTGTGGTCCTAATAAAGTTTTAATTTCGATCGAAAGCAAGTACCACTGTTTAGTAAATATGTAAACCTTTATTTGAAACAGAAACTTCCAGTATTTATTTTAGCAATTACTCCGTTTCATATCACTAACCTAACTCATTTATTGAAAAAAAAGAGAAGGATCGGTAAATTGTTTGAAAAATATAAAAAATTAACCAGTTAAATTATAAAAATAAATTAAAGAAAAAAAAATCAAGTTTATCCATATTTACTAATAAAAGGTATTTATTTTGTGTTAGAAGAAAAAAATAATAATAAACACGTGACATTGATTTTTTTTTGCCATTTTTCTCTAAAAATAAAAGCAACAATGATTTGTCATCAAATTAATCAGGACAAGTGCTTTTTTTCCAGCCAATAAGCTTGCTTTATTCATCTAAAATCGAAGACCTCTGAGTTACATAACTTTTCCTCTAAAATAAATGATTATTAGGAATGTTCAACTCACAGTTGAAAATATGAACGTGGGGTTACTGGAGTTGCAGCTTAACTCTTAATTGAAGTTATTCGTGAATATGAGCGTAAACAAGGGCTTGACACACAAAGCTAATTTCAGATTCACAAATTAATGATTCAATTTCTCACAAATGTATAATGCTGCTCATAATTATCACAAAAACAGGAAAGAAAAAATTGAGAAGACTCTGGACTAAACCTAGCATTATCTCACCTTAGGAAGTTACACTGGAATATACAGGGAGAGTGGGCATTGTCTCTCATCATGACACAGACGTCCAATCGATCCCATCCTCGGAAAAAGAGCCAGAACACAGTCAACTATGTTCTGATAGGTTATGAGTAACTGCTAATATCCACACGTGTCTTGCTATAAAGTGTTTTGAAACATTGTAAGCAATTTAAGAAATGTAAACAAATAATAAAACTACTAGCTTTTTTTAGAATTTTAATACAGAAATATAGGAATGGATTATTCCATAAAAATGTATTTTTATAAATAATAAAACATTACATAAAGAAATGTATTTTTATAAATATTTATGTTTAAAAATATATTCTTCAAACACAGTAAAAACATAAGAAGAGTTATGGTCCAGCATTATAAGAATACACAGTGCTTCACTATCAAAAGGCATGGACTGATACTGTTTCGCGAACACCTACCAAGTTAATTTTTACAAAACATTGTAAAAGTTACATAAAAAAAATTGGTACTTACATATTAACACCACTGAGCAGAAATTGAGCTAATGTGCCAATAAATAGTAGCAATTTTGTTATTTTTAGATTGGAAATATTTGAAAATTTTTAGTGTAACATTTGGCACTTACATATTAACGCCAATGCAGCAGAAATCGAGCTAATGCGCTAATAAATAGCAATATTGTTGTTCGCACAAGCACACATGAAGTTGTCTTTTGGATTCCTTGTTGCCTTGTTCTTTGCTGATTTTTGACATAATATTTTAGTTTTTTTCCCCTCATTTTTAGAGCTCCTACAAACAAACAAGATTATTGGCGCATTAGTGCAACTTCTGATGCAGTGGCATTAATATGAAAGTACCAAAAAATTTAATAGAAACTAATAAACCATAAAACTGGACATGATTTTATTTGCCAAATTTTAAATTTCCCAATATAAAAAATTATATTTTTCCCAAGCAAAGACATTTTATCAATCCTTGCAGACTATTATTTACAATTTGGACTCAGATAATAGCAATTCACAAGTCAATGATAAATGAAGATTTCTGTGGGGGGAGGGGAGGAGTTCTTTTTACATTTAAACATTTATCGATACAATTAAGAAGTTTAACTTTCAACGCAATCTTGTAAATTAAAAAAATGTCAAGATGCAATTGGAGTAGAAAAAGCCATGTTATATTTTTACAAGCATTATTTATCCACATTTAATAGGGGAATTTGGATTTTGTCAGCAGATTTTTATCAAGGTTTTTTTGAGGCAACAACAATAATAATAAAAAAACCCAGCAAAATAAGATAAGGGGCTGTCCATAAATGATATAATGCTTTTCTCCCATATTTTTTACTCCCCTCCCCCTATTTTGTCACACTCCACTTTACCCCCTAGCCCCCTTTTGTATGTCATGCTATATTATGTAAACATATACTTGAAGTTCAGAAACAAAGCACTATGTTTTAGATCACATTTAAATATTTATTTTTAAACTTTAACTATGTGTTTTAATTATTTTTGTGAACTGAACAATAAAAATAGTTAGATTGATTACAAGAAATACGGTTTAAATTAATAATAATAATTAACATAGCATTGCAATAAAATATTGATTTGAATGAATAATTTAAAACTGTATTATTTTGGAATTTGAAATGTAATTGATCATATTTGGTTTTAAATCTTATCTTTTTGATTACAAAATATTTTAGTTGGAAAATAACTTCATAATTTAATTTTCTGAATTTTAATGTTTTTATTTTAACCAAAAACTGCGATGTGAGAGAGCATATTTTAAGAAATTTTCACTGGACGACAATAGGTTTGTCTTTTGTCCCAAACAAATGTTGATAAATTCCCTCCTCTCCTGTTATAACAGATAATTAAATTATAAGAATATTGAATGACTCCAAACTTCTGTACCTTATTAGTTATGTCTATTGTACTTCTGTTGCTGGTTAATAAACTACACAACTTTCATTGAATCATGTAAATATGTAAACCGCGCAATTTATAGATAGGTAACATTTAAAAAAAAGGTTGCATTCTCAGTCCAAATAAGTTGTTAATCATTATGTCAGTAATGGACCAAATATAAGGTCCAATCTACCGAATACGCATGCTTAATTAAAACATTATGTGACAAATTATCATCTAAATTTATGTTAAAATGTTAGTCTTTATTAGTTATACATTTGACTATTGTTTATAACCATCATAATTCAGACTAATTAGGTAAATTGAGATTCGAATAAATTCTGAAAAGTTAATTAAAAATGAATCATTAAATAATTTTTAGTGAAATAGTACTATAACTATAGTTTTAGACCTAAAGTGGAACTAATATTGAAAACTGACATTTCTCTTGATGTTTCAAAACCATTAAATAAAAAAAAATACGACGTTATTTTTAACTTTTCCTAAATATCAATTCAATGATTCTTATAGTGGTTAAATATCTTTTGACTTTTGCAAGATACGGCACTTTGCAAAGAATAGAAATAAAGCGGAAAACAGATTTTGCTCTTAATCTGTTTATCTTTCTATTCTAAAAAAAAATAAATTCCGCCGTCACCTCCGCTGACGATGAATTATTCGCGAGCGGGGGTCTTCCTTCGTTAATATTACGAGAGTTATTGCACGCAAAAATGTGAAAAATACTGGTGTTATATAAAAATGTTTGATTAATACGCTGGTGCAGACAATTTTTAAATCGAATAATTATTTTAAAAGATATTTAAAATTAAATTTCATCATAATTGTCCCGCTAAAAAAGTTTTATAGGTGAAAAAACCATTCACGGGAATTTCAATTATTTTTAGGTCATTTTATACATTAGAATGACCTGGTGCTCAGACTGCATTTATTTGTATTAATTCGACTCATCTTTTGAAGATTTATTTCCATTTTAATTAAAAAATTTTCAGCATTTCAAGAGATATTTTTTACATATTTTAGAAAATAAAATGTTTTTAACCTGTTGCCAACTATTAAAAGAGCTCAAAGAATAAAAGTTCCTTCAATTTAAAAATTATTGACACGTTAATATTATAAATAGAAAAAACTTTCTAATTAAACTTAAGTGAATATTAATAAAAACAAACAAAATATTGAAAATTACGGCATAAAAATTATATTTATCTGCGAATTTTATAAGAGAAATAATTGTACAATAATAAATTCATCAATATGCGTTAAAAGTCGTAAATGGTGAAAAATTACGTTAGATTTAAAAAATAAAATAAGGTAGTGCAAATAATATTTCCTTTCTAATTATAAAAATATTTTTGCGTGAATTTTTAAATATATATAAAAAAACTAACGATTTGACAATAATGACGATAATGGGCCAATGAAAATCGCGCAAATACTGTAAGGGGAAAAGCTCGCGCCAAATGTTGCCAAGTTTTACCGCCAACTTGATTGTATATGGGAAAAAAGTGATGCCAACTTGGCGATATCTCTAATATTTGGCCAAGTTCCACTGGCCCGTAGCCAGGATTTCCTTTCGGGAGGGGCTGAATCTTGGAATATTTTTTCATCTGACAGCATTAATGGGTATAATTTAAAGTGTAAATAAAAAAGAAACAAAGCTTAACTTACGATATAAACCTGCATTATATAGTTGTTGTCCATTCCAAAAATTATTATTTTTTCGATTTCTATTACAATTTTTGGCTTTTAAGAGCTCGTTTAGTACTTATTCGAAACTCGAAAGTGTTTTTAAGGAAAAACTGCAAAGAAAATAAAAAAGCACAAATTAAAAATTTTTCAGATGAACCTCGCGTCTTTTTATGATAAATAAAAGAAGAATTATATTGAAATGCAAGCAAGTAATTTTAATGCATTTAAAACGCAGGATTAATATTAGCATACGCGAGTCTTGTATTGCAGGTGTGGGTCTTATTTTCTTTAAATAAAAAATAACCGTTACCTTTAATAAGTAATCTTAAAAAGTATATTTATGTTTCACATTTTTTTATTAGAAAAGTTATAAATGCAGCAAATGGCACAAAAAATGTACGAGTGTCATAGAAACAATCTTCGTCATTTCTTCTCTGCCATGAGGCTGATTACTTTATCAGGATCTATTATAATGTATCAATGAACGGATATCATTACAAGGCTGCTCAATCTGTCAACAGTAGATGGTAGGTGTTAGCGTCGAACCCAATCTCGCTGGTCAGTCTAATCGTTCGGAGTTTGCCATACTTTTTTTGAAAATGGGGTTTAATTGCATACTTACGGGCTAGGTTCTATTCCAACTATTCCCATTAAGGGCAACCCACATCCCTTCGGGCCTATATTCCTCGTGTAGATAACTGGTCATCACAAACAACACCTGCAGTAGTCTCTCAAGAGCCATAGTGCTTCCAGGCAAAAATTTAATTTTCTCGTTGTTGAAAAAGATCTTTCAGCCCTGTATATTTTTACCGGGATGATAGCTAAGTCTGTCAGCAAGTATTTCTTGGTATTGTAATGCATTGCATTACAGTACTCTAAAACTTTTGGAACCTCTGTATTTCTATCAACATTACGAATTCTCTCGCACTATACTTGATATTCAACTTTCACTTGCGACATTAACACCTTATGTTCAAAATATTGAGAGAGATTTTCTTATTTTCTTACTTATTTCGAAAAAATATATCCTGAAAAAAGTACTTGAAAATCTAGTAGCATGTCTTCATTTAAAATAAATTTGTCATTCAAATTTTGGAAAAAACTTTCTATACAGGAAATACAGACAGCCCTATAATACTTTTCCGTGGAAGTAATTAGGGGTTTGTATTTGTAGTCTGTTTAAATTTCGGTTTTGGGATTTTTATTTTTATTTGAAAGACTTTTTTTAAGTTTCGTGCAGAATTAAATTTCTCTGAAAAGATTTCCATCCCATTTCATTTTCTTTATGCTTTGTATGATAGCTAGGAATCTTTAGTATGAGTTACTTCCAAAATTGTGACAATGGTTTGTCAAACACCAATTCAAACACCAAGACAAATTCCACTGACAATGGTTTGTCAAACTGAAAAGCTCGTATCAAACAAATACGCTTGTGAAAAAAGCACTCTTTTCCATTCCATGACTGCCAAGAAAGGTCTACAGTTGTTGATGAAATATTTCATGTGTTTTTCAAAATTTTTCTAAGCTAATGCAAATTCATTCAAACTACTTGGCAAAATTTATCATATTTTCATCACTTTCTATAAATTGTGTGTTTCAAAGGCGGAGAAGTCATTTTCCTTTGTTTTCTGGGGCACATGATGAAGGTGCTTGTTGAAGGACCAAATTTACCTTAAAGCGATTTCTAAAAAAAATTTCAGTTCATTAATTGTTCCAAGAGAGATTCGGACGCAGGAATCAGCACGTGTTTTCGGACAATGTATGGTTTAAACATTGATTTGTAAATTCGATGTATCTGATTTTGGGACACTTCTGATGAAAAGTAGATTGGATCCCACTAACATGACTAACTATATTAGTCTCTCTGTCATACGCCTGAGTGACGCATTTAGACATATCATTACGTGGTTCATTACAACGCAGTATTATTACTTTGTTATATTTTTGGCGGACAAATCATTTACTTGAATGAACCTAAAGTAATTTCCCGAATTATTGGTGTTTGTGCATTTTATAAATACTAGTTCACATATCTAACTCAAAGTGAAAACTATCTTGTGCTTCGAATGCCTATAGTTTCATCAGTGTTCAACCTAAAACAGATCGCGTTACTTATTTTGGTAATTAGTTCTTCAGTAACTATATCCCAGCATATTTAGAATGATTTCATTCTGAATGTCTGGGCTTAAGTAAGAAGTAGTATTTCTATGGGCTTTTATAACGTTTCAACCCGTCATCTCCAGACTTTTCTATAAAACTTAGAAGAGTTCTTAGCCAAGCATATATTTTTATTTGTTCTCTAACGTTAGAGGACTGGTATTATGATTGTCTCTTAATAGCATTTTTTGCTCTGCACAAAATAAGATAGCTAGAATGATAGATGTTGCCTCCTTGAAAAGTCTATAGAAGGCACAGTGAAAAACAGCCAAAAAATCCCTATTCATGAGTATTCATCCCCGCAGTTGATAATTCTACAGATGACGAAGAAAATTTCCTACATAAACAGAGTATTCATTCCACATTCGCTTTCTATTATAGATTCATATGCAAATAAAATAATTCAAATTTATTCAGTGAAGAGACGGGAAACACTGGCCGATATATGAAAGCTTGTTGATACCATATTGTCTTTCTTCGCACCATTTCTTTTAAAAATTTACTACTAGTTTATTTTTTTAAATAAAAAGACTTTTATAAATAAAAGTTTTTAAAAATCCCTATTTTTTTCATAATTTCACATTACATGGGTCTATTACAGTTTTTGGCTGCTTTTTCTACAAATCTTTTTGATACTGATTTTTCTAAGTATTTATTGTATCGTGATATAATGAGTATAGAGGAAATTGAGAAAGATCATGAAACGAAAATAAATGTATTAAATTTTACTCCAAAAGTTAAATTATACACCATATGCATATTAAACTAATTTTTTCTTACTCAAATTAACATGATACATGCATTACATTTATCGAATTTTACTATGAATAAAATAAAAATTCTGTTTCAAGAAAAACTGATATTTTTAGTGGCAGTTACGAATAAAGAGAGGTATAAAAAGTAATTACTGTAACTTTAGCTGAATAAATAAGTAATATGTTTACAACTAAAAATATATGTAGTTCTAATGCAATGGAAAGGGGGAAAAAGAATAATATTTTAGCAGATTTTACTATCGCTAGATCTAAATTTTTTTTTAATTTCGAAAGGGCTTCAGCCCCCCCTAGCCCCCTCCCTGGCTACGTGCCTGGACTTCCAATGAAAACTAATAGGTTTGCTTGTTTGCAGAAAATCAACAAATGAGATATATTTCAATGCAACTAAAACTAATATTAGCTCGGCAAAATTATTTAGAATAGATGTTACAAATATTTTCGTTTAAAATAATTGGTGTATCATATATATTATAAAGCAGAAGTTCTGAAACTTCCAAACGAGTGTATTCAAAAACTACCCGATGGATTTTTTAGCCGATTATATCATTCGATAGGAAATATTTTTGCGGAGGTTTATGATACAAATATACAGGGATAACTCTGATTTTTCGTAGTAAATTTCGTATTTTTCGGTTATTTTTGACGAAAGGGTTGCCAGTACTTATTTTTTGGCGAAAATTATCATTACTAAAGAAATTAAAAAGGTTATATCTGTTAGAAATATTACAAACATCTTGCAAATAAAGGCAGAAAATATTTACTGATAATAAAATAACTATTGATAACAATAATAATAATAATAATAAAGAAAAACCATTTAATGAGACATGATATCATAAAAAAATATTTATCTTAAAAATAAAAGAAATATTTGTAACGCTTAAAAAATAACGTGAACTATTACATTTGATGCAACATTTGGCGACTTATCCTTGCGTTAGAATAAAAAAAAATAACTTGAACATTTGACTAAATGAATTTTGAACGATATTTATTTTCCTTTCTATTATTTCCTTTCTCTTTTTTATCAAATTTCGATAGTATATAACTTACTCCAGAGAAAGGCAGATCCAATTATAAAAGTAATTGTGAGTTATATGTTTGTTTCGTTGAGATTTTTTTTTTTTTTTTTTGCTTTTGTCGGCAAAGAATTAAGCCAAAAATGCATATGTCTAACATTAGGTCGCAATAAAGTTGTTTTTTCCAAAAGGAGATTTTTTTTGGAGTATATTTTAGTATTCGATTGTAAGTTCAATAAACATAAGTTAATATTTTAAAAATTGTAATCAAATATTTAAATTTTAGCTTCAGTGTGAAATTCTGCCACACACATATATATTGTAAAATAATGTCATTCTTTTTCAAAAGTTTTTCACCGTAATTTTGAAAATTGTAATCAACAAACAACCTTTTTTTGCGCCATTTTGTCAAATTCTCTTCTAGGGAAAATTAGTTTTAAAATTTACAAACTGAACAAGGAAATCTATGCAATTTAAATGAAATTTATGCAATTTCGCGTTATTACTATCTATAAATTTCAACATTTTGAAATAAACATTGCCTGCTGAAAAAAATGGCACAGATGTCATATATGCACCACATTGGCGCGATTGCAACAAAACGTCGATTTTATGTTCATATGGTAGCTCGGCTATTGTATATTTATTAATAAACTATTTACTCTTATTTATTTTTTTTAAATGATGTAAATAGTTTTATTTTATAATTTTTAGCAAAATATTATTTATTTATTTTTATTTCCTTTTTAAAATAATAGAAAACAATTAAAAAATATATGTGTAATTGACATTTAAAAACGAAGTTTTCGCCAAATTTGTGTAAAAAAAGAAAAAAAATGCACAAATGTGGTGCATATATGGCATATGTGCCAAAATATTTTACAAATCTGTTTTAATTAGCCATTTCTTCTTCAATTTTCTTAATATTTTTCCTGCGTTAGATGATATTTAAAATGATATTGGACTAATCTTCGAGAATTGAACACCACCAAGTAGCATATGTACTGATATACCATTGATGTAAGATCCACACTTGGCAGAATGCCCAGCAGATTCCATTCAGACTTTAGGGGGAATAGCCTATGAGGCCGAAATTACTTCTACGTAGTTTTCATTTTTATTCTGAGTAAAATTTTATTTTAAATCAAATAGATTGTTCTCCTTCTATCAGTTCTCGGAATAAGCCTTTCCAAAATATATATTTTCCCCTACATTTTTGTGAATTTTAATAAAAGCATGTCTGTTTTTTTTTTTTTTTTTTTTTTTTACTTATATTTATGGTATTGGTATGGTTTATTAATAATGTTTATGGCTAAAACGCACATTTAACGATTGCTTGGCATCTGATTTGGCGGCTATTTGAGAAATTCACCAACTCTAACAACTTAAATATTCAGGGCACATGTATGTCATATACTCACTGGGATTTAGTTGGCGCCAAAATGGCATTATTTTGCCTAATATGGTAACCCTGATATTGTTGTTTATATTTTGATAAACTGTTTATTTATATTAAATTATCTTTTTTCAAATTACATAAAATGTTTTTTGTTCTATAGTTATTAGTTTTTTAAAATTTAATATATTTTAAAAATGTTGTATTTATTGTTATTTTTTTAAATAACAGAAAAGTAATTTAAAAATGTATTTGTAACTAGTATTCGAAAATGAGGTTTTCGCCAAATTGACGTTGGAAAAAAATTGTACTAAACCCTGTTTATATATGATATCTGCGCCATATTCATATCCAATACATGCAAATAATATAAATAAATAATATACGCAATAATATAAAGAAATAATTTTAAAAAATCGCCAATCTAGCAAGTTTTGAAATCACGCCATGCAGCCGCTATTTCTAAAAAAAATAAGTTACGCTATGTTGCGAGGGAAAGGTTATTAAGCTAAGTTTAATAATCACACCTTTAAATCATCTTTTTTAATTATTATATTTGACTTTTTATAACTTATTTTAATGTAACATAATTACAATATAATATTTAAACACAGATAATTCAATGATAGCAACAAAAAAGGTATTCGCCAAAAAAATTCGACATATCTAGGGTGTTTAATAAACAAACTCATCTCGAGATGTTATGAATCTACCCATTTTCGACATGGACTCGCTCTTTTCGCCCATGCGCAGTTCTGTCCAGGTTCCTATCAAACGTGGTCCTACAGTACTATATTATTGGAAGTTTTACTGGCACAGATATTATATATCACCGAGGTAAGTAATAGACTTTAAAATGGCATTATTTTGTCTGACATATTAACCCGACTATTAATATTTACGAGGCGGAACCCGTCGAAAATCGACGAAAGAAAATATGTATGAAAGAACTGTTTCATTGATTCATAACAAATTTACAAAATTAGTTACAATAAAAAAATACATCTTAATATTGGTCAGTCTAATTCTCAAACAAATATTATTTTAAACTAAAATAAACAAAATACTATAAAATTCAATTATCCAAATTATTAAACATAATAAAACCGAAATTTACCGGATTCTATAACAGACGATAATTTTAAAATAGTATACGGATTTTATTTTCTGTTTTTTTTTTTTTTTTTTTTTTTTTTTTTGAGAAAAAATGGAGCGACTCTGATGCCACAATCACAAAATTGCTACTAAAAACTATAAAAAAATTAATATCTTATTAATAAATTAAGATACAGCTTTGAAACAAATTGCATTTAAAAGTACATTTTTTTCTCTATACGACGGTGTAAAAATTAAAAATATACGATGTTTAGAATTGTAAAAATTGCTGTACGGTAAAATGCAAAACCGAAAATGCCGAGGAAAGTGTTGCCATTCGCAAAATGACATATGCGTTACGCACAGATACGTTTGGCCTTTATAATATAGATTTATAAATAAAATGTTTATTTACTTTATAAATTGTATAAATTGTTTTGTTATATACTTATTAATTAAACTTTTTTCATTAATTTTTATTACTATTTAAATATTATAAAATAATTTAAATATGCACATGTAACTGGTATTCGAAAACAATGTTTCCGCCAAATTAGCATAAAAAATTATCGCGCCAAACTCGGCGCATATGACACCTTTGCCGTTTTGTTTATGTATTAAGGAGACTTCTAGATCATCAACGATGTTATAGAAAATTTGTCAGATTATTTTATTTGAGATTATTAAATTAATGGTTTTTCATTATGAAACAAACGAAGAAAAGAAATTTTACTATTGATGCAACTACAAAATTAACGACTGCTTGGTGCTTTTTTTTATTTTTATTTATTTATTTATTTATTTTTAAATCGAAAAGGCAATTTTTTAATTATTTGTTTACTTTTTTTTTTGTTTACATTATTATAATCATTTTTTCCATTTTTATATACGCATCACCTTAGCGCGTTTTTTTTTTTTTTTTTTTTTTTTTTTTTTTTTTTTTTTTTAATCTGACACCAGTTGTTACATATTATATTATTTTCAATTATTTTCTATTATTTTAAAAAGGAAACAATAATAAATAAGTGAAGTTTAATTAATAACTATAGAACAAAACAATAAAGAAAAGTAAAGAAACAGTTTATTAGTAAAGAAACAACAATAACCCGATTACCACGCAATCCATAAAATCACAATTTTGTTGCAATCGCGCCAACGGGATACATACATGACACTTGGCCAAAATATTATTGGCTATATTATTATTTATATATTTTTATATTATCTGGTACTACTTAATTATCCCATCGACCAAAAAACTGCTGCATTTAAAATATAAGATTAAATGTCAATAATGGATTATCGTAAATGTCACATTAATTTGACATTAAACATGTTACATGCGTTTGTTACGTTATCAACTATTTTTTGATTCAACGTTTTATTTGTATTTCCATAAATATTTTAGTAATTTATTGATTCTTTTGTTATTTAAAATAAAAGTTATATCCGTTTGTATAATATGGTGAATCGTTTTGCAATATGTATAATTTGGCGAAATTGATCTATGGAATAATAAAGTAGTACCTATTATTTGTTAAAATTCTATCTGGATATTTAAGTTGACAGAAGTCGCGTACTTTTCAAGTCTCCGTAGAGGCATTCGCCAAGCTGTCGTTAATTCTGGGTTTTAGCCTTATTATGTATTTTTCATCTGCAGTTATTTTACTATCACTAAAAAGCAATATTTGCAATGCGCAGGAAAAATTTTCGGAATAACAATGATATCGAATTTAAAAAAAATATTTGCAATTAATTTATCAATCATTCAGGTTTAAAAAAAAATACTTTAAAATTGGCTAAGAAAAAAATATACATGAAATACCGACAGTAGAAAATTTTGTTTTTAATGTTTATGTTGCAGTTTTAATTAACATTTAAGCCCTATCGACAGAATTTTATCAAAAATTAACTATTAAATACTACTTCAATACCCCGTCGAACCCCCGCCCCAAAAAAACTATCGCCAAGGTATAAGATTAAATGCCAATAATAGATGATTGTAAACTTCACGTTCATTTGACAATAGACACGAAATAAGTCTATCGTTATAAATATTTGACGCCAAAAATCATAATGGAAATGATTACAAGCTGACGTTTTATTTTTCTACAAAATTTAGCATAAAGATTATCCCCTATTTAAAAGCTACATGTTTGCAACTGGTTTAAAAAAATGAAGAGGCAATGAAACTGATGTAATTTTAATTTTACTCAAATAATTCAGCTTTAAAACACACCTTTTATGCTTAATTGTTCTAATAAATATATAAGTTAAACACTCTTTTTTTACATATTTTGCTATGTACTTTGCTGGAACAGACCAAGGTAGAGAGAAAATTGTAGTAGACCTGCCTGGAGAGTACGGTTATTAAAAAATGTAACGCAACATGTAATGGAGATTGTATTTAGGCTACCATATCTACACATAGTGCAAGTTCAGATTCGGGAGTTTAAGAACTAACATATGATAATGGGCGATATGAAAATTAATAGAGTTTGATAATCATTGCAATTCTTTCTAACAAAATAATATGATGAGTAGAGAACATTTTGATTCCCGCTGTCATAACGGTCTCATTTTCATATCAAACTCTACTATAAATGATAAAACAAGAGAGATAGTACTTAATTACCCAAATTTTGTCCAAGGCATACAATAGTGCAATATCGCAATGTCATTGGCACTGACATCGTTTTCAGCATTGCGGAAGGACATTCCAGGTGATGGTATACACTGCTTTAAAAACGAAATTTCAAATCACCATTTTGTTTGAGTCAAGATTCGTTTAGAAAAATGGACCAGCGCAGCGGGCATAGCCTGCTAGTATTAAATAATTTCAATTTATTGTTCATAAAAAAGTATCAGTTAAGTGATTAATATGATTATTTAATCTATTTTAGAGTGCAAGTACAAACTATTTGCAAAATGCAATATATTTATGTAACAATATATATATGTGAAATATATTTATGTGAACTTCTCAGACAAATGAATCAATAAGCTCAAAATTATAGAATGTTGCATGAATTAGCTACAATTGTTCCACAAGAATATGTCTTGAATTTATCTATACCTATATCATAAAGAGGTAAAGTTTGTTTATTTGTAGGGGGTAGTCTCCGGAACACCGAACCGATTTCAAAAGTAATGGTAGTAAAATGACAGTATTCGCATAAAACCAATCATAGGATATATCCTATGTCGATGCCACTAACACAAAGTGGGTGCAAGAGCAAAAGTCTTTTAAAAATGCGATTTTTTTTTTGTTAGTGAAGGGCCTAGAAACATGAAATTTGGCATGCTATTTGCTTATAAGATATAAATAGTCTCTAAAAGTATTCCCTGAAAAAAAATTAAAGGGAAAAGAGCACAAAAAGCGTTCTAAATTGCGGTTTTTAAGCAATCTCGGAAACTAACGAACCGTTTGAAAAAATATTGATATCAAAATGATGGTGACATTTCTTCCTCCAACTTAGGCTATATCTTATAGACGGTGTCTCAATTCCAAAGGGGGTACAGGTGCAAAAAGCGTCCTAAAAAGGCGAGTTCTGTGTTACTGAAGGGCGAACAAACCGATTTAAAAAATGATGTCAAAATGATGGTGACAGCCCTTGCTCTTATATAGGCTTTATTTTATGTGGATGTTTATACCACCTCGAAATTACGGTAACCCTCTAGACATTGAAATAAAAAACAATGTAAAAAAACATTGGTCAAATATGTAAATTGGAACTATTTTATGTCAACAAACGACGAATTCTAACAATTCTAATTTATTTCTCGAAGAATACATTTCCAATTGAAAGTGAATTGAAAACATTATCATTTACATAAACATAGAATTGTGTGTTTGATAGGAATACTTCTAAAATTGCAGTTATCAATTGCTATATTTTTTAAAGCTATTTCAAAACTATATAACTTGAACTGTCGTTTAAAGTAAAAAATAATAATCATTTGAATAAATTGTGGTATATATCAAATATTTTATTAAATAATGAAATTAACATCATAAATTTCCAAAATTCACAATACATTTTATGTCGCTTCATTATTCCATTTCATTCCATAAAAAAACGAATATAAATATATTTATGCGAAATATAAACTTATACGAGTTTTCACAATCCAGAACAATATTATAGATAGGGTAAATACCGAGAGATAAAGCCTCTGTTTACTGTTTACTTAATTCATTTTATATTAGCTTATTTTAAATATTTTAACTAATTATTTAAACAAAAAAAAATTGGTTGCCTGTAAAGTCGGTATACGGGCGAAAGTTTTACGTGACAACGACTTTGAGTTGTAAAATAATTTTAATGTGAATATTCATTCGTATAGTAGGAAGAAGGATGAAATAATAGTAACAATTTAAAACATTTATTTATACAAAGAATTATATTTAAAACATTAATTTATACAAAGAATCTCGCACTGAATTTCATATTAACAAAATTTTATTTTTACCTTTACACATACATACGTATTTATATACAAATATACATACAATAACTTGCAATACACTGTGTTTGTTAAACACATTTTACTTCATGTTTATTGATGTCAAATGTTGTATTTTGTAAACAGCATATTAAAGAATTTTTCAATGAGCAGAATATAACTAAAGTAAAATGGCTTTCACTAATCACATATCATTAGTTTTCCATAATATACCACCGAATTACGAAATAAACTACACTTATTTTCTTTGTACTTTATACTAATAACTAATACATAACGTATTTCGTCTTAGTTTGATACTATCTAAAATTCCTATTAAGCACCGCCCCTTCCTTGCAGCGAATTCACATTCACGTTCAGAAAATGGTCCCACAAGTGACCGGAAAAAGTTAAGAGAAAAGTGAGCACGTATCATGAGCGGAGCGTAACGTAACGTAACGTAACGCAGTTTCTTGAAGTGTCTCCCGGCAAACCAATTTACAAGACGTTGTCACGTCAAAAAGAAAGACGAAAATTGACTTTGTATCTCCTGACAGCGACTTATTTAGCTTTAAAAGCCTTCAATCAAAGATATATGAATGGAAATCCAATTACAGCGAGATCACCCTTGTTTTTTTTTAAATTATAATTCAAATTTTTTAAACCCAATGAAATTAATGTGCTTTCAGAATCTTGGATGTCTGACAAGAGGTTGGCAAGCATAGCTCGCAGGGGTCAGAGCCCCATAGTTTTGTAAATTATCACTATCATACATTTTATAAGTAACTGCTCAAAAATATTTCATTAATCACTAGTTTATGATTTTTGACAATTAGCAAAAAAAACATTTTTTTGAGTATATAAACCGATTCATAAAAACGCAGCAAAATCACAAGTTAAAAAATATTTACAAAAAAAAAAAAATACTTTATCGTTGTAAATTAAAAAATTTCTAATAATAGCCCCACTTTTCAGTGGTTATTTGGCAGTTTTTTAATATGTATAATGAACATGGATATTACTAGCTGTTACCCGTGACGTCGTTCACGTAGCATTAAAAAAAAGATAAACGCTTTAGTTAAACAAAACGTTTCATTAATAATAATTTAAAATATATATAACACATATCTTATAGAAGGCTATGCAGTAGTTTTTTTATGGGGGACTTAAAGAACTCGGTCAAATAAAATGGAAATGTGTTAGATAATATGAGCAATCGCGAAAATGAAATAGCAACCACTTATACTGTAGAACAACTGTAACGCACCCCAATTGTACACAAATCATGTTCTGGTGTATTTCAGAATTCCATATCAAAGAAAGAAAAATCATATGTTAAATCAAGGTAATAAAAAAAATCCAACATTTCCATAATACATAACTTTGCCGGCCCATTCTTTTCTTCAGCTGTGTATATGATCTATGTGTTTGTAAATATTCTAAATACAATGTTAAAATTTTGCTTAGTTAGGAAAAGTGTAACGAAGATTAAAATTCACCTTTAGCAATTTCTAATAATAGACAGAAACTTACTTGGATTCTTTTTTACAGTCCTGTATACTACGTGCAAATATTTATACGACCGCATATTTAGCTTAAATTATTCAAGCAAAAAACCCGATTAAAATTATTGAATTCATATTTCCGGGAATCGCTATTGCACAGATGACCATATATCCAGTTTATTGTATAGTCCGATACATGATTTATTCAAATTCTACAAACATCTCTTATTATACTAAATGTAGCTGAACTTCAGGATGCATTAAATTTCCTTATAATACATACGATAATTGTAAAAGCTCTTCAGCATTCTTTTCTAATAGACCATACTTTGGATACAATATCTGAGATCTGGACACAGGTCCAAAATCTTTTATGCGTCTGTGTAAATGAACAACAAATGTGATGCAAATTATACTTAACTGCAAGCTTCTTGTAGTAAATTTCAGTATTTATCATTGTATTGATTAATCTCAGTATATTAATTTCATCATGTTTGAAATAGTGCAACGCAATTAAAATACGCTGAGAATATTTTTCCCCGTGGAATATTACCGAACATTTTTCTGTGATCTTGTAAATGAATGTTAAATCTTTTCACCCCATTTTCTATAGAAATCCTGTTTTAGTGCATTTCAGAAACTGATATCAATTTAAATATTATTAAAATAACCTTAATAAAATAACATTATTAAAATGCGCTGCAAATGGTCTTTCTTCACAGACCATTATATATTGAAATACTTTTGAGCTCCCAGTACGCAAACTATAAGTACTACACTTAACATATTCAATGGTAACCATGTTCTTGTGAACCTTAAAAATGCATGTAAATTTCATTACATTTAAAATTATGTAACATTATCAAAATACACCAGAAATGATTTTTCCTCCTTAAACCATAATGTAAATTCTCCTTCTGAGTGCTCCTGTGATTCAGCTATAATTGCTACCTGGCGCATTTTCAATGCCGCACATGCTATGGCAAAACTCAATAACGTAAGTTATTTTCGTATGAATCCTACTATATTTACTCAAGTTGAAACACGGACAAACAGACGGCAGACCCCAGGCACTCGGCATCCGGTATACAGACAGGCTGAAGTCGTAAACACTTTTAGACCATGTTAGAAAGTGTCAAAATGGAGGTAGTTTCCGTAAAACGAAAAAAAAACAGTGTTAGGAAAAATCTATTCAAAACTGTGTTTTAGGTGGCATTTTTGTATAATTTGTACATATATGATTTGCATACCATAAAAATTTATAGAAATTTATTGTAAAAAAATATTCTTAAAAGTGACAACATATTTTTACTTTTTAAGAGCTAAAAAAAAGTGGAATTAATATCCATTTACAAACCTGTTTCCAGCACACTTCGAGCGCATTATGCGAAATTGAGATATTGACTGAGGGAATGTATTTTCTCACAATTACATTAAATCTTTAGATTTTAAGCCCGATAGTACATTTTTAAAGTGATTTTTATTTATATTTGAAGAATTGAACAATTTTAAGAATTAACACACAAAAATATTTTTTTTAATTATTAGTTGAGTTTTTCTTACTTTCTAAGAATGGTAAAAAGTATTTTTCATTGATCATTACGTTATTTACGATATGTATAAATTATTAACATTTTCTAATCATTTAATACTTAATCTTTAAAAAACTTATCTCATTTTAAAATTAAATATTTATACTAACCACGCTCAGATGATAAACTTAATTTTCTTTAAATAATAACTTTTGATATCATAATTCAATCTCATTTCATTACAACATCAGAGCATATTTATTTTATTTTTAATATGCGACGTCACAGTCGTCTCTTTTTAGCACTTACTCTAAATTACATTGTGTTATTAAAATGAAAACTTGAAAACTTATACTTTGTTTCAGATATGACGTTACATTGATCAGTTTAAAATTCTTAATGGAAAGTAGTCCTGTGACGTCACAATTGGTAAAAAATTGAATTGTATAGCCTCGAACCGAAAGAAAGAAAAAGGTTCATTTTGATTACGGATTAATATCTGGAAAAACTACTAAAATATTTATTTTCTTGTAAAGTGTGAAGTTATATTCTTGTGAAGTCTTCTAAGTGTAAAAGAAATTTTACATAATCGTCTGCCTGATATAAGAAGAAAAATAGCATTCCTCTGACGTCACAATTGGTAAAATTGCGGTTTTTAACCTCGAACCGAAAAACAGAATAGGGTCCATTTATTTAATTCATTTTGTTTTATCACGTGAAAATCTTTCAGTTGAAAATTAATTACAGAAGATAAATAATCATTCCGGTTTTTTTATTTTTTGGCAACGAAAAAAGAAAGATGATTAAATATTATGGAAAATTTTTAAATTTATTCTGTATGAAAAATAGTGAAATTTTGAATTATTAAGAAAAATATTTGAATAAAATAAATAAAAATTAGCCTATGTTCATTTCAAGCCAATAATCTATATATATACAAAAATTCAAAGACATTAATCGATCCGTTTTGAGGCCAAGTTCATTCCAATTTTCGGACACACTTTCACATTTATAATATACTAGCTGTTACCCGTGACGTCGTTCACGTAGCATTAAAAAAAAGATAAACGCTTTAATTAAACAAAACGGTTCATTAACAATAATTTAAAATATATATAACATTTATCTTATAGAAGGCTATGCAGTAGTTTTTTTATAGGGGACTTAAGAACCCAGTCAAATAAAAGGAAAATGTGTTAGATAATATGAACAATCGCGAAAATGAAATTGTAACCACTTATACTGTAGAACAACTGTAACGCACCCCAATTGTACAGAAATCATGTTGTAGTGCATTTCAGAATTCCATATCAAAGAAAGAAAAATCATGTGTTAAACTTAGGTAATAAAAAAAAAATCCAACATTTCCATAATGCATAACTTCACCGGGACATTCTTTTCTGCAGCTGTGTATATGATCTATGTTTTTGTAAATATTCTAAATACAACGTTAAAATTTTGCTTAGTGAAAAAAAGTATAACGAATATTAAAATTCACCTTTAGCAATTTCTAATTATAGACAGAAACTTACTGGAATTCTTTTTTACAGTCCTGTATATTACGTGCAAATATGTATACGATCGCATATTTAGCTTAGCTTATTCAAGCAAAAAACCCGATTCAAATTATTGAATTCATATTTCCGGGAATCGCTATTGCACTGGTGACCAATCCAGTTTATTGTATAGTCCGATACATGATTTATTCAAATTCTACAAACATCTCTTATTATATCAAATGTAGCTGAACTTCAGGATGCATTAGTTTTCCAAATACATACGATAATTGAAAAAGCTCTTCAGCAATGTTTTCTAATAGACCATACTTTGGATACAATATCTGAGATCTGGACACAGGTCCAAAATCTTTTATGCGTCTCTGTAAATGAACAACAAATGTGATACAAATTATACTTAACTGCAAGCTTCTTGTAGTAAATTTCAGTATTTATCATTGTATTGATTATCTCAGTATATTAATTTCCTCATGTTTGAAATAGCGCAACGCAATTAAAATACGCTGGGAATATTTTTTTCTCCGTAGATTATTATATTACCGAACATTTTTCTGTAATCTTGTAAGTGAATGTTAAATCTTTTCACCCCATTTTCTACAGAAATTCTATTTTAGTGCACTTCAGAACCTGATATCAATTTCAATATTATTAAAATAACCTAATAAAATAACATTATTAAAATACGTTGCAAATGGTTTTTCTTCACAGACCATAATATATTGAAATACTGTTGAGCTCCCTGTACGCACACTATAAGTACTACATTTAACATATTCGATAGTAACCATGTTCTTCTGAACCTTAAAAATGCATGTAAATTTCATTACATTTAAAATTATGTAACATTATCAAAATACACCACAAATGATTTTTTCGCCTTAGACCATAATGTAAAGTTTCCTTTTGAGTGCTTCTGTGATTCAGCTATAATTGCTACCAGGTCCATTTTCAATGCCGCATATGCTATGGTAAATGTCAATAACGTATGTTATTTTCGTATGAATTCCACTATATTTACCCAAGTTGAAAAACGGACAGACAGACGGCAGACCCCATGCACTCGGCATCCAGTATACAGACAGGTTGAAGTCGTAAACACTTTTAGACCATGTTAGAAAGTGTCAAAAAGCGGGTAGTTTCCGTAAAACGAAAAAAAAAAACAGTGTTAGGAAAAATATACTACAAAACTGTGTTTTAGGTGGCATTTTTGTATAATTTGTACATATACGCTCTGCATATACCATAAAAATTTATAGAAATTTATTATAAAAAACATTCTTAAATGTCACAACATATTTTTACTTTTTAAGAGCTAAAAAAAATGTGCAATTAATATCCATTTACAAACCTGTTTTCAGTACACTTTGAGCACATTATGCCAAATTGAGATATTGATTGAGGGAATGTATTGTCTCACAATTACATTAAATCTTTAGATTTTACGCCCGAAAGTGAATTTTTAAAGTAATATTTATTTATATTTTCAGAATTGAACAATTTTCAGAATTGAACAATTTTCAGAATTAACACACAAAAATATTTTTTTTGATTAGTTGAGCTTTTCTTACTTTCTAAAAATGATAAAAATCATTCATTGATCATTACGTCATTTACGATATGTATAAATTATTAATATTTTCTAGTCGTTTAATATTTGACCTTTAAAAAAACTTATTTCATTTTAAAATTAAATATTATCCACGCTCAGACGATAAACTTAATTTTCTTTAAATAATAACTTTTGATATCATAATTCAATCTCATTTCATTGCAACATCAGATATATTTATTTTATTTTCAATATGTGACGTCACAGTCGTCTCTTTTTAGCACTTACTCAAAATTACATTGTGTTATTAAAAATGAAAACTTGAAAACTTATACTTTGTTTCATATATGACGTTACATTGATATATTTAAAATTCTTATTGGAAAGTATTCCTCTGACGTCACAATTGGTAAAAAGTTGAATTTTATAGACTCGAACCGAAAAAAAGAAAAAGGTTCATTTTGATTACGGATTAACATCTGGAAAAACTACTAAAATATTTATATTCTTGTAAAGTGTGAAGTTATATTCTTGTAAAGTCTTCTAAGAGTAAAAGAAATTTTATATAATCGTTTGCGTGATATAAGAAGAAAAACAGTATTCCTCTGACGTCACAATTGGTGAAATTGCGGTTTTTAATCTCGAACCGAAAAACAGAATAGGGTCCATTTATTTATTTCATTTTATTTTATCACGTGAAAATCTTTCAGTTGAAAATTAATTACAGAAGAAAAATAATTATTCCGGTTTTTTTTTTATTTTTTGGCAACGAAAAAAGAAAGTTAATTAAATATTATGGAAAATTTTTCAATTTATTCTGTATGAAAAATAGTGAAATATTGAATTATTAAGAGAGATATTTGAATAAAATAAATAAAAATTAGCCTATGTTCATTTCAGGCCAATAATTTACCCATATACAAAAATTCAAAGACATTAATCCATCCGTTTTGAAGCCAAGTTCATTCCAATTTTCGGACACACTTTCACATTTATAATATATATAAGGATATATTTCAGTTTCTTCAATCTTTACAGAGATCTTTTTTATTTGAAAAATTATAACACAAATATAATTTGTTTTATGTTTTAAGAAATACCTGTCCAGTGTACAAAAAAAAAATTACAAAAGAAATGATAATAAAGATCAAGTATTCTTTATTAACTGACCAAAACAAATCAAAAGAAACATTTGAAAGTAAACATAAAATCACCAGCGAGGATAAAATCTGGGTAGTTATGTTCAATAACTCAAAGCTATAAACCACTGCACCAAGTTAAATTGAAGACATTTTCGCACAAAAGGGGAGCCTGCGAATGAATTCAGAAATGGGAATTACATCGCAAAGCGACGCTCTTTGTTGAAAAAAATATTATTCAATTTTACACACATATTATATAGAAAACAAAAGTTTTACTAGAAACAGGCACGTCCTATTTTCTTCATCTAATACAGGTCAATATCATATATTAATTTTTAAAAAACTATCATTTCCGAGAAAAATATGACAAATTTACACTATGTAATTCAATGATTCACGTAGCGTAATGTTTGAATCTGAGTTCTCCTGAGATTGTGATAATATCGAACAAGAGTGTTTTCAGGGTGCAGAAAGAGTGACACACATCGAATTCTGCTCCTCCTTCACTCGAACCACATGCCATAACAGCACAATGTTGGTTCATGCCAGTCCCATTGATACATTGAATAAAGTTCCCACACAGCTTAGGCTGTTTCATACAAGAAATACTTGTTTAATATTTAACAAATATGAACTAATGATCTGTGCTTAAACAACACTTTCCAGAGAATATTTCGTTCATATCACACGCACAAAATATTTTCCAGCAAATTGAATAAAGAAATACTTGCTTATACGATCTTACAAGCGAAATTCTCGTTGCATGTCTAACAAACAAAAGATTTCTCACCAGTATGAATTAACATATGTTTGTTTAAAATACTCTTTTGGGAGAATTTCTTGTTGCATATTTCACACACAAAAGTTTTCTCACCAGTATGGATTAACAGATGTCTGCTTAAATTACCCTTTAAAGAGAATTTCTTGTTGCATATTTCACACACAAAAGCTTTCTCACCAGAATGAATTAACAGATGCTTGCTTAAACTACTATTTTGGGAGAATTTTTTGTTGCATATTTCACAGACAAAAGGTTTGTCACCAGTATGAATTGACAAATGGCTTCTTAAATTATCCTTTCGAGCAAATTTCTTGTTGCATATTTCACACACAAAAGTTTTCTCACCAGTATGAATTAACAGATGCGTGCTTAAATTACCCTTTAAAGAGAATTTCTTGTTGCATATCTCACACACAAAAGGTTTCTCACCTGTGTGAATTAATAGATGCCTGCTCAAATCATATTTTTGAGAAAAACCTTTGCTGCATACATTACAAATAAACGCTTTTCTTTCCTGGGAATCATAAGCTTTTTTTCCAGAAAGCTCTTGTAAAGGAATATTTTGCTGCATATTTAACACTTTAAATACAGTTTTGAGTTATTTGATGTGGTGCATCTACATTTAGTGCTTTTTGCATCTGAAAAAGATACAAATAACATAATCTACCACTTTTTAAAATTCCTGCAAAAGAAAATAAAAATAAATTAATTTATTATAAAATATTAATGCAGAAAACGAAATTGAAATAGACGGCCAGTTATTTGGTACTAGCCAAACCAATGGAGTGTCAGGTAAGCTTTCGAACTGTATAAATATTAATTTAGAACAAATAAAATAAACAAATCACACCATAAAATAAAAACTTATCCTAAAGAAAATATAAATAAAAATTAGAAATTAATGTTTTCTATAAAGAATAAATCAAATATTTATAAACAAAGCACTTATAAATAAAAAAGTTATTTTTTCAAGAATTTATAAATAAAAAATAAAAAACTATTTATGATGAAGTTATAAATTCAGTCTTGTATGTTTGATATTGCGAAAGAAAAAATAAGCAAAAATTATTTACTTTGACAGAATCATATAATTTCTTACCATGAAATCAAAATCTAACGTCCTTTCATTATCTCAAAATTTACATACAATTATTTGTTCTCACAAACGTATTCATAAATTAAAAATGATTTCAATGTGTAACTGTTTATATTTAACTGGATATATTTTTAAATTGGAAGTTACCTTTGTCAGCCCATTACAACTTGGAGCACAAACATTTGAATTATTTTTTTACTTGAACCTGTAATCTCAGTATGAGCGAGTAAAAATTTCAAAATTCCTTTCTTATAGACACACTTGTGATGAAAATATCCAGTTTTATGGGAGAAAATGATTGTTTTCTTTTAATATGACATCATTTTAACTCAACGAAGCATTTTGCCTTGTGTCTCAAACTCAGTATTGGCAGAGTGAAAAATTATTGAACAGTAACATCTCCATGAAGGAAAGTGCCTGTTTTTTAAAGCATGGAGTCATATTCTGTTCACTTTTTAAAAAAGTTATTTTTTATTTGAAATTTAATAAGAAAATGCCATCATAAAAAATATAATCAATAAATAAGACCTATTACATCTCTGACAATGGAAGTAGTTCAATTGCTATAACTCCCACTCTCAGTTTGTATATATATATTAATAAACCACTTATGTATTATCCAGACAACAACGTCCCCCTCCATACTGTAACATCTACCCACCCAGCCCTCTTATTATATGTATATACAGGGATGCCACTCAGAAAATAGCAAAAATGAGGAAATCATGCGTAAAGTAAAATTTACGACATTTTTCTCAACTTTATGTGTGAATTTTGAAAATTATATTGTTTATAATAAACTAAATAAAGAATTACAGCATTTCTTTTGTTGTAAACTTTTAATTTATAAGAGTAAGTTAAAATGATTTTTCTTTAGTTCACAGTATTTTACATAAATTAAGGTAACCCAGCAACAAGTTCAGTGAAGAATTTTATGTATCGCATCATTTTAAACCAATTCAAGTAACCCAGCAATAGATTCAATAAATATTCCACGAGTGAATAGCAAAATTTTGCAGGTTGTTTTTTTTATTTGACGAAAATAACTGTTTTTTTTTTCATGATCGTTTGGCGAAAATCACCGTTTCACATCATGATCGTTTGATGAAAATCATCGTTCCGCATCGTGATCTTTTGACAAAAATCGTCGTTTTACATTGCGATCATTTCAGAAAAATCACCGCTTCGTTTCGCGATCGTTTGACGAAAATCGCCGTTTCATTTCGCGATCGTTTGACGAAAATCGTCGTTTTACATTGTGATTGTTCATCGTTTTATTTAGCGATCGTTTGACGAAAAAAGCCGTTTCACATCATGATCGCTTGACGAAAATCATCGTTCCACATCGCGATCGTTTGACGAAAATCGCCGTTTCACATCATGATCGTTTGACAAAAATCATCGTTTCATATCGCGATCCTATGACAAAAATCGCCGTTTCACAAAAATCACCGTTTCGTTTCGCGATCGTTTGACGAAAATTGCCGTTTTATATCGCGATCGTTTGACGAAAACCGCCGTTTTATTTAGCGATCGTTTGACAAAAATCGCATTTTTGCGATCGTTTCAAGAAAATCCCTGTTTCGTTTCGCGATCGTTTGATGAAAATTGCTGCTTAGCTTTATATCGCGACCGTTTGATGAAAATAACCGTTTTTTCCGATCTTTTAACGAAAATCGATGTTATATTTCGCGATCGCTTGACGAAAAAGGCTGTTGTATTTCGCGATCGTTTGATGGAAAAGGTTGTTTTATTTCGCGATCGTTCGACGAAAATCGTTATTTTATTTCGTGATCGCTTAACAAAAATCGCGAATTCTTAAAAATTAAAAAAAAGCTGAAATCCGCCAAAAGGCGGTAAAGTGGCATCCCTGTATATATATATGTATAAAAATTTTAATAACCACTTTCTCTGTAATTCTTTTTCTTATTTAATACAAATACGGAAAAATTAAACTAACATTTATTTTATTAAAGAGAAAAGAATTAAATATGATAGAATAACTAAAATATAATATTGTAACCTTTTTATCTCAAAATTAATTTCCGTTAGTCACCGAAATCCCCTCGTACTTATAAAATTATCTCATTTGTGAAATATCGCCTGAAATTGGGGACAAATGAATAATTCATCATACTAATTGGGAATAAAAATAGTTACTTAACTTAGTTCAAAACCTGTTCCAAAAATAAAAGTATTCATACAGTAATACAAAAGAAAACACAAATGAAATCTAAAACGTAATACACAACCCTTGTACATCGATATTTTTTACCCAATGCAAAATAAAAATAAATAAAAATATTAAAATATAAATTAAATAGAAGAAAAAAAAAGAAAAAAACTTACATAGACATAGCTCAATTAACATTAAGCAGAGTTTTTTCAATTTTACTTAGAAAAATATTTAAATAAATGAAATTTTAAACAAGATATAATTGAATTTTTTTAAATTACATAATATAGTTAACTTTGATCGCTAATAGGGCCTTTTTTTTTTTTTTTTTTTTTTTGGTAGTAAATTTTTTAAATAAGGATGCTTTGATTTTTAAAACTGGTTTAAAAGGTAAAAGTGCTTTTCTTAAAAAATTCTGTTGAGAATATTTAAAAAGTAAAAAATAGCCATATTAGAGATCAACCTCAGCTTTCATATGCAACAGAAAAAAATTATTTAAAAATATTCAAATCAAACACGAAATTCAAAAACAACCTGTCCATAGATTTAACATTACAGAGCAAGTGTTTTCAGGAGAGTGAAGTGTCTTTATGGGGTCACAATACCTTTGAAACCATCTCTTTAATTTTGATTAATACTGTAATAATACTACCTTTGACAATAAAGTTCGGTGAATGAATTCAGAACGACCGATCTGGCAAAACTGGGGAAACAAAACGCTGCATCTGAATAGAGGCAAGTATTGACCATCTTCCACCAACGTTGCTCAGTTGAACATTGTTTATGTCCTGTGTAAGACGTGCTTTACTTAGTGCTTGTTCAGTGTGTTGGATTTTAACTGAGACCAGAAAAATGAACGAAAAAAAGATCAGTTTAAAGTTTGGTTTTAAGCTTTGCAAGACACCGAAAGGAATTCATGAGGGATGGTGCAAATTAAACAGTCACCATACTCGCCAGATCTCAATCCTCCAGACTTTTTCCTATTTTCATCACTCTAACTCTCTTTGAAAGAGATTTGATCCTACTGCTGACATCCAACGAAACGTGACGAAGCTTTTGAACTTCATCCAAAAAGATGACTTCTTGTGAATTTCTCAGGACATGTATAGCAGATCTCAGCGATGCATAGTTATAGGAGATGACTATTTTGAAGGATGGTATGGTAACTTTCATTAATATTTCATCTACATTAATGCTACAGGAGTACTCACCGAACTTTATTGTCAGAGATAGTATGTCAGATGTAATTTTTCCATTTTTGAATTTTGGTTGAAAAAAGTCCGGGCCAGGATTCGAATCAGAGATGTATTGGCTGAAGCCGCTAATTCTCTACCAACTGAGCTATCATGTTCAAAAATGAATCTAATGTAATTTCGTATGCAGTGATTCTCTGCAGTTCCATATATTGACCTTTGATTTATTCTGTGGAGCTGATCCAGAGGATCAGACCAGATAAAGTGATCGTTGAGGTTAATTGAGTGAAATAGTCCTCCAGTGTTCATGTCCGGGATAGCTCAGTTGGTACAGCATTGGCGGCTTCAGCCAATACATCCCTCGTTCGAATCCTGGCCCAGATTTTTTCACTCAAAATTCAAAAATGGAAAAATTACATCTGTTATAATAAATTTACCGACTGAATATCTTGTTTAAAAATTAATCTGAAGTAGTATGTGTTGGCACAACACTTAATAATAAAAATTAAATAGACAAAGTTCTATAATATGCACAAGTTGGGGGAAAGGTTGTGTGGATTATGGAATATTGCAGATTATAGAGCATTATGGACAATGCGTCATTTTGTTATTCCTAGATTGTATTTTAATTCTATAATCAATATAATATGATAAAATAAATATGAAATGTAAAAATTAATTTAATAGACTATCTCAAAAAATGCCTTTTTTAAGTTATTTTATCAAAAGATTTATGTGCATTTAAATAAAAATAATTACATAGTTCTGCAATACAATTTGTTTTTTATTCTTAATAAAATAAAAGAGTTATATTTTTTAAAAAATGCTTTATTATGATTTTTTTTCATTATTTTTTATTAAAAAATCGTTTTTGGATCACTAATTTGTAAATTTTCTTAACTGTTTACTTCATTGTTTATATTTGTAAAGTAACAGGAATTATAGATCATTGTGGATTATAGAACTTTGACTGTAAATAATATATATATATATATATATTTGTAGAAAGTCTGTTTTATTGAAATTTAAATTAAAAAAAATTAACTCTTTTAAAATCCCTACGACTTTATTTTAAATATAAATATTTTTGCTTTGATTTTTTTCCCTTGTGTATATAAAAAAATAAAGGAAATTAAAATTTCAATTTAAATATATATTTTTTAAATAATTAAAACGAGTAAACTGGAATGTTAAATTCATGCACAAATTTATTCACAAAAATCCTTAGTATTTTTCGAACAAGCACGTTATAAAAATAGGAATGGGGAGAAAAACCAGTTTGAAGTTTTCATTTGTATGGGTCATTTCCCTAGATCTATTTACAATATCTCACATTATATAAAGGTGAAAATAAGGTGTCAAAATGCTCACAATTAAAGAAGCTTTATAAAAGGAAAATCGATATTCTTACCAATTTCTAAGTACTGTGGCCCCTTAAGGCTCCTGTCCTTGCCCACGAAGACACTTGCGAGCTAATGCTATTCCTATAGGGAGGCATTTTTCAAACAACTCTTCCGCATTTCGACATTTTTAAATAATTTTTTTGTATTAGATAGCTGAGGTGCCTCTCAAGATCGCTCCTTGATTACTTTTTCCATTTTGGTCACAGGTATTTTTTATAAAGTAACTTCCACTTTGTGAACTGATTCAGAAAGTGAAAGTAAATTTATAAAAAATATCTGCATTGAAAATGAGGAACCTCGGCTATCTAATGCACAATACAGTCGAACCTCTATATAGCGAAACTCCATACATCGAATTTCTCCATATAACGAATTTTTAGTAAGAACGGTTCCCTTTTTGCATGATTACATTAAAAACAGACTCTATATAGCGAAATATCTCTCTCCATATAACGAATTTTTTCATAAATTGATCTTAATTTATTCAGTTTTAAAAAAGTTCGAAATCATATGGAATCAATTTTCCATCACTTATTTTTGATTTATCGTTCAGTGGAGAGTTTTTTTTTTTTTTTTTTTTATAAATATTACTTCTCTCCTTATTCTTTAAATCTAACAAGTTCATCCCACCTCCCACACACCTTTCAACATCCTTCTCAAAACACAGTCAATTGAATTGTTACACATATAAGAGAGGAATCAATGAGAGCACATAAGAGTGACCTTTAAATGGAGGAAAATATCAACTACAATTTTTCATTCCTTGCTAAAATTTGAGAATTTTTTTTGAGAGCGTAACAATTGTAATTTTAAAATCAAAACAACAAAAAATTACAGATTTCTTCCTCTGAAATTTATGTAAGTCTTCCTTATTTGATTTTCATTAAGCTTTCAAATAAATGTCTTTTCTCTTGTTTGAAACTGCTTAAATAAGTAAGAAATAAAATGTTAGGTTAATATATACTTTTAAACATTTCAAATTCTTAATTAAAAAGATCAAAAATAATATTTGTTCAAAATTTACACATTAAATACTATTTTTAACATCATACTCTTTACATCGAATTTCTCTATATAACGAATTTTTTACTGGAACGATGGATTTCGTTATATAGAGGCTCCACTGTATATATATATATATCAAAATGCAAATGAATTATTAGAAAGTAATCCTCTCCCCCCCTCCAAAAAGAATTAAAAATGTCAAAATGTGAAAAATTTATTAGAAAAATGTCTCCCCATAGGCATAACATTAGCTCATGAGTATCTTTGTGGGCAGGGACAGGAGTTTTAAGCAACTACATCCATAAAGATATAATAAGGGAAAAGAAAAAAAAAAGGGGGGGGAGGGAGGTGTACAAAAAGCAAAATATCTTTGAATATGCTCTATCTTCAGGAAAGTAAATATGCTTATTAAGGGGCTACTTCAGTCAAATGAAAAGACCCGTTCGCTAATGCTAATACTATGGAAGAAATTTATAAAGATATTTCGGTTGCATTTCAATATTTTAATTAATTTATTTATTTTGCATTTGATAGCCAAGATTGATCTGAATGCCGGCCGTTTTCTACTTTTTCAATTTTGGTTGCAGACATTTTTCATGAGTGTTTTTGCTTTCCAAACCGGTTCTGGAAATTAAAGTGTTCCCATAAAAAATATCGGTAAACAAAATAAAAATAAATAAAAAATGGCCTGCATTCAGGTCAAGTTAGGCTATCCAATACAAAAAAAAATTAAAAATACTAAGGAATTAATGTTTTTAATTTTTTTTTCAGTGTTCTCTTTTTAAAGGATGCCCCCCTTTTTTTTTCTTAGTTTTTAAAATATTTCAAAAATCTATGTACATTTTTTTATGAAATGCTAAAATTTTACTTTCAGCTTGTCAGTTTTAAAACGTAAAATATTATATTGAACATAAACTTTAGCCATATTTTAACAACTAAGAAAAAACGGGATATTCTTTAAGAAGAGAAATCTGAAAAAAGAAGTTAAAAATTTGAATTCTTAAAGAAATATGTTGAATATAAGAATGCATCAAACACCCATAGACATAACATTACCAAGAAAAATTCAGAGACTGAGTGATTAGCATCCTTAATTGTCTGCCCCAGAACAACATTTGATACAATACACATCAAAAACATGATTATCCAACCGTCTAATAATGAAGCATATAAAAGAACATAAGCATGGCTATTCCAGAGGGGATTCTGACTTTTAAAAAAATGTTCTGCAAGCTTAAGCCAAAGGAGAGATTGGGGCGGGGGCAGAATTCTTTGTTCCCAAGTCATCATGGGATGAGATATGACAATGATTGTTAATAAGTTTAAGAATGTAAAAGAAAATTCTTTGGTGAAGAAAGAAAATGGCACAAAGAAATTAAATTTAGATTAAAAAAAAAGACAGAGAAATGAAATTATTGTTTTTGCACAAACACGGTGAAAATAATCCACTTATTATAGATATTTTCATTTGGCATAAGATTATAAGTACCCACAAAAATGACAATTTTCCATATTTATGCAAATAGCACAGACATTTTTTCAATAGGTCATTTTACTTAATGAATGATATGAAATAAGTATGACATAGAAACAAGACACATTTTAATGTACACTATAAATTTTAAAATATGTTCCAACCAAAAGAAAAAAAAAAGAAAAGGGTTACATAATATGAAATAAGTGGTATTATAAACCAAATGCTTCCTTAACTGTATTTAATGGGGCAACTATATAAGATTAAGTATGACATTACAACAAAAATAAAATGCTGCACAAAAAATGCTGCACATAAAATGTAGCACTGTTTGTACAATGTAGCTTCCTAGCATGAGAATAGACAAGTACCATTTTTTTAATTGCAAAAACAATAAAACACTTCGTTTTCTTTTTTAAATCTGTGTAACTACAGCACTTAATAGCAACAGATCTAATATTATGAAGGCATTGGAATTTCAAATCCATGGTTTCGTAAATTGTTTGACATTTCATGTAATTTTTGATAAAGTCTTCATAAGAACTTCAGTATGCGATCAATGATTTAAAAAATATTTACTTTCAATAGGATAAAATAAAACAATCTATGTTAATAGTATACAATATATATAATATATACAATAATTCAATATAATATACAATAATTCAATCAATCTATGAGCAACACAATGTTTTTAATTTAACATTTAAAAAAATTCAAACGAGTTTACTATTTTGAATTTTAAACTTGAATATTATTCGCCTTATTCACTACAAATAAATTCATTAACCTATTTTAGTAAAAAGGGTGATATCAATAAATACATTTTTTAAAAGTTACCTGATTTTTATAGTCAAAGCAAGCAAAAGACGTCAATACATGAATAAATCACGACTTTTTATATCTGGATTTACTTATAAGAAATCATTCATCGATCAAAAGAATGGTGAATTTCAGTGATGAATTAAACTGCTGAAATAGCAATAATACTAGCAGCCTTTTTTTATCCCTTATTTAAAGCTGGCTATCAGACAGTCAGTAACAGAAACAAGATTCACAAACAATCTATAATAGATTTTTCTGAGTTATTCAAAAATAAATTGCATAAATTTAATACGCAAGTGTATATTTAAATGCTAGATTCACAAATTATTATTAATGCTTTCTCTTTTTTTTTATAAATATTTTTTTTTTTTTTTTAGTTAAGCATTCTTTTGTTTCAGTTTGTTTATTGATTGATTCACTGTTCATGAATGAATACTTCCTTTGAGATTTATTAATTTTGTTGGCGTCTCAATCAATAATACTGTTGCAAGACTGGAATATGGCTAAAACTTTTTCTTTTTTTATCCCGTGTCATAATGATAGTTACCAGACAGCTATTAAACAAGTTTTAACAAGGAATCTATGCAAGATTTTTCTCAGTTTTCAAAATCAAATTGCATCCAATTTTTAAACGGAAATATTCATTGAATCATTATTAATGAATGACTTCTTTATTCATCAATCATTCATTGTATTGGCGTCAGTACTAAATTGACAAAATGATCATATTCAATTTGTTACAGTGGATATATTTTTAATTTATTTACCAACCCTGCTTCTTTACTAAAATAAATTAATGGTAAGATATGTTTCTTTTGTTATTCTTCCACTGAAAATTCTAGAACTTGTGATTTGATCGTATGATGGCACAAAATTCTAGGTGTCCAAACTTACATTATTGCTATCATTTATGGTAATTATAAATATTCCGTACACAATTAACCGAATATTTTGCTAGTCGAATAGTAATTATCAGGCCGAATACTTTATTATTTTAGATTTTAAAGGTATTAAACAATTAAAATTTACGTAATATTTAAAACGGATACTTTCATTCAAGGGAATATTTTTTTTTCCTTAGACTAAAATACTTTATATGTAACTAACGTACTCTTTAACTTAAATACATTTTAAAAAAGTAAAATTTGTTAACATATTTTCTGTTTCATTTACATGAGCTTTTTTTTTTTAAGCATCTGAATAATTTATTTATTGTAATACCATTTATTTATTTTATTTTATGAAAAGAAGTAAATTGTGTATAAAAACCAATCATAATGCATACACATATACATATATGTATGAATATACGTATGTGTATACATATATGTAAATATAGAAATATTATTATTATATAGATGTACAGTGGCAGTCAAAAGTTTCTGGCCAGCAAAAATTTTTCAGTTAATTTGTAAATATACCCATATGAAGAGGAATCTCAAAGTGATATTTATACATTTTATTGACATAATACTTAGGAACTTATAGAAGAACATGTAAATATCAATAAATTTAACTGACAAAATTAATTATAAAGGAAAACGCATGTTCTCAAAAGTTTCCAGCCACCTTCACAAGTTAGTAAAAAATTGGTATTGTAATAGAAAATTACAGTGATCAACAACATTTACAATTAGTACTTAATCGTATTTCTATTTTATTAGCTTTAGTAATAAGTACTTACTGCGGCACAGCAAAGTGACATTCATACAATCAACAGTTAAAGATCGTCTATGATACGTTTTCCCACATTTCTTGCAATTTTGCCAAAATTTCAGCTGAGTTGGAATATTTATAGTTCCTCAGACTTTTGTCAACTTATTTTCAAAGATTTTCTATTGGATTCATGCTGGGCGCTTGAGCTGATCATTTCCAAAACGAAATTTTTTTTGCAAAAACCATTGCTTATTGAGGTTTGCATACATTATTTATGTCGTTATCATGTTAAGAAAAATAGTTGCGACCAAATTTTTTTCTCTAATAAGGCAGAAAATAGTCTTGCAAGATATCCTTATACATTGTATCATTCATCAGGCTGTGGATTTCAAATAACAGATCGGCCTTTTTTGAAGAAAATAATCCCCATGGCATAACATGTTCTCCACCATGCTTCATTGTAGGAATAACATAGGTCGAATCATATCTTTTAATGTTAGGTCATCAGACGTGTGTCTGCCATCTCTTCCAAAAGTGTTTCGAATTCAATTGATGGAAAAATAGAACTTTTTTCCAGTTTTCACTTGATCAGATTTTGTGTTTTTTGGAAAACGCCAGTCGGGTATGTTTGTATATTTTTTAACTCTGAAAATTTTTTAACACCGACTCTTCCATAAAGTTATGCATCATGTCAGCATGTTGATACGGTATGCAGACTTAATTCAGCAATATTTTCATTCTGTAAATCGCAGTATATTGCAGTGAAATTTTTATGTGGATTATCAATGGTTTTTCTCCTGATAATTCTGTCCTCAGGAATAGTAATTTTCCAGGATCTTCTGGACCTCTGAAAGTCTTGAAGGCCACGACAATCTTTATATAACTTTTAAATATCGTTTACAGTCCATTTACTGATCGATAACTTTGCCGCAATATCTCGAGAAGATTGACTTTTAGCGACAAACTAATCACTCATTTATGAACAATAATTGGTGAACTTTTCAATTTTGAATTCACACTATGCTATACACGTTGATTCATTCATAAACACAACCAAAAAACAGTTTACCGGTAGAAAAAACTAAAGAATGATAAGTGGCCAGAAACTTTTGCACACGTGAACTTTGAATTTTATTCCTTTGCATGAAGCATCTTCAGTATATGATCAAAATGATCACGTGGTCAGAGGTCATTCACATATTCCTAACTTTTGAAGCAATTGTGCTTTTTCTTAGCTGAAACCTTTTGGTAAATAAATCGAAGAAACTAACTGGCCGAAAACTTTTGACCGCCACTGTATATATAAACACACATAAGCATTCATTAGGATCGTTTTCATAGCTATTTGTATCATTTGTCGATAAATCTCATTTTATTGAGCCCATATTGTATAGCGCAGAGAACAGCTATTAAAAAAGTGAAGGCCTCTTTAATGGAAAAATACCACTTCTTTTTAATTAATCTGCTCAAATTGTCAATATAATTTGTGAACATGTAATGATAAGTAAAATTTTACTATCTATTTTACAGTATATTATCAATTTTAAAATTAGCTGTAATTATTTACAGTTTTCTATGTAATTTATAATTTGTTTTAATGAAAAATACAAGATTAAATATGTTAAAGTAATACTAATAATAAAATCTTGATTCATTAATATATTTAAGTGTACAAAATTTTTCCAATTGTAAAAATAATTGTAATAGTTTATGCTTTATATGTAATTTAGACACACAATTTTTTTCTTTAAGTAATATGAATTTGTAATTTATACAGAATTTATGAAGTTTTGTTATTTTAGTTGCTCCAAAGTAAAAGAAAATTCTCTGACATCCAATTTTAAAATTAACTGCAATAGTTTGCTGTGTAATTTTCATATGTTTTTAATTATGAAATTATGCTTAACTGATTGTTCTAAAATTACGCCAACTAATTAAAGCGAGTGAAAATCACCATATGAGTCGTCACCAGGGGGGGGGGGGAATCTCCAATATTTCTGAGCTTGGGAAATTCTAGATTTAAGAAAGACCTTTTTTTTTTAGGAAAAAAAAAGTAAATTTTATATGCTTTCTTTTTGTTTTGGTGATATATTTTCTCACTGTAAATAAGTTAAATAATCAAAATACAAAAAGAAAGCAAATAATCAGTCTGTCATTGTGTTTGTCATATCTATGAAAATATCATGCATCTACCAAACTTCAATTTCTCTATTGCTGTCCATCAATAGCTGATACATATTGCTTATTTCCTCCAAAACTGTGTTCCTTATCAAAGTTAATAGATATTGTGATATTTTTGATATACTATGCAATATTTTTAAAATAGTGAACTTACTGCTGATAATAAATATTTCATGCATAATGTAAATTATAAACTAAAACATTTAACTTAAAACTTTTTATCAAACAGCATATTAAAGTACTTTTTTTTCATTTAAAACAATTTTGAAAATCAACTATATGAAAACATAAACAATTTTTTTATGCACTTATATAAAGCTAATAAAAAAAAGAAAAAAAGTTTAGATTCATTATCAGCTATCAAAAAATGAGAAATTTATAAAACAATTTTTTTACAAAATATTTCTGTAATTGAATTCAAAAATCTTAGGTTAATACTAATTGAAAAGTGTGATTTAGTGCAGTGCTGTGGGATGAGGGCAGTTGCTCCTGGCGAGGAAATTACTGAGGTCACAATTTTCTCTTCTCCTGCACCTCATTTCATGTTAAATCTCTAAAAATAAATTAAAATGTTCTGGTAAAACAACATTCTTGTGTCACAAACAAAAATTTATAAAAAATTATTATGAAATTATTATAAAATTTCTTCAAAATGGTAGCAATTGGATTAAATTTCATTGTTGAAGAAAATTAATAGGATTTATTTATTGATTATATCTTTTATAATGCCATTTTCTCAATTAAATTAAAAGCAACTTTATTAAATAATGTGAGCAGAAAATAACGCCATGCTTTAAAAAACAGGCACTTTCCTTCATGAAGATGTTAGTATTTAATACTTTTTCACTTTGCAAAAACTGAGTTTGAAACTCAAGGCAAAATGCTTCAGTGAGTAAAAAAATATGTTATATTGAAAGAAAACGATAACTTTCTTTCATAAAACTGAATATTTTCATCACAATTTATTGTAATATTGTAAGTGTGTCTACAAGTCAAAGATTTCTGAAATTTTTACTTACTATTACTGAGATTACAGGTACAAGTCAATAGTAAGAATGTTTGCATTCGAAGATATAGCTAACAAATGCTGCTTCAAATTTGAAAATATATTAATAAACAATTGCATATTGAAATAGCTCTTAAATGAAATATGGTTATGAGAATAGCGTTTACAAACTTTCAGATGATGAAAAGCATGTCAGATTTAGATTCACGGGGGAAAAATTATATGATTGTGTCAAAGTGAGAAAATTTTTTGCTTATTTTTCATTTTGTAATATCAAGCATATGAGACTCAACTGATAACTTGGTCAAAAAAACTTTTTTTGATTACATATTTCTAAAACTTTTATACAAATAAAATTAAAATTTTCAATAATTCAAACAGTTGAACCTTTTGAAAATAGTATTTTGATAGCTTTAGCTAAAAATTTGATTCTTTTATGACTTACATTAAACAATGTAACATTGATTTTTTTATTGTAGTTAATTCTTGAGTTTATTATAAATTAATGTAACAATTCCTTTTAAAAAATCTTTCATGAAAATTTAGATAGGTTTCAAATCGTGAGTGTTAATAGAAGTTATAAAAGTAATTAGAAAATGTATATATTTTTTAAAAATGAAACAACAAACTTTGTTTCTATATTTTTAAATAATATTTTTTTGTTTTCTTTTATTAAATCTTCAGTACTGTGATTCAATTCCATGCACATGTTTTATTTCAAGTTTTATTAAGTAATTCATGGTAACAGTGCTAATGTTTTTTGCTGGTTACTAATTTAAATAAATTGATTTGTAAAGTATAATTTCATTGATAAATGAATTTAATTTAGATGATATTTTATATTTTAGGTAGCTTTCATTACACAAAATAAAAAGTTACATATTGCAGTCACTTGACGGAAAGCACAACTGAAAAAAATTGGTATATTTACACCAATCATGATTCCCAGACCTCAAAACCATTCTCTGTTGAAATGTTGACCTATATGTATAATATATATAACCATTATATAATACATATATGCCTGATGTATGTCACGTAATAACTCTTGTATTTATTATCTGATTTGCATGAGATTAGTTGTATCCATAGTACTACATACCAGTGTCTCGACCAAGTTAATTGGCTGTTTTCATCCGCCATCTTGTTTCAAAATGGCGCACATCCGTCCAATTATGAACTAATTTATATATACACAAAGATATTCTCCATCCAAATGTTGACTTGTATAAATAGAGTAGACACCCTAAAATTCAAGATCCTAAAATCCACAACTCTCTGAAATCCACACATGATTTACAGATGTAAATGATGAAACATTCAGTTCAAATATATCGACAAAATTTGACTTTTTTAGTTTTATATCTGTTTTATGTATATTTTAATTTGTAATTTTTGTTATTACTATTGAATTCTTGTTTTTTCATGAGGGAAAATTTCATTTCATTTTTCTAAAAAACTCAAGATTCTGCTGATATTATTCATAATCACAATTTTCTTACCAACTGTAATTATATATTAATCAAGCTTTATAGGTTATTAAGTTTGGCTAAATCTAAAATAAAACTTCCTTATTTTATGATTTTGTTGTGAATTAGTAATATATATCTTTATAAAGGAAGTTTCATTGAGTAATTTAGGAAAAATACATTTAATCTTTATAATTAATACTTAATCATACATTATTTATTATTAATTTGACTTCTACTTTTAATATTTTAACCATTTAAAAATTATCTAAATTTGTATTATTTCAGTGTATTACTTAATTTAATATTTTATTCTTTTCTAAACATTCATTGTAGTTTCGACTATATTATTAATATGTAGAAATTACTATTTAAAGAATAGGGACAAAAGTCACCGGCCACTTGCAATTTTTGAGATTTTCTTAACTATCTAGAAAAATATGTGAGGAAACATCCTGAAATTCTTAGTGTATAAGCAGAGTATTACAGGTCATATATTTCCTTGAAGAATTTTTTCCGAAACCCCTTATGGGACCAACAAAAGTTTGAAAAAGAATGAATGTCTTTTGGATAATCCTGTCAAAAGTAATGCAGCAAAAGTGTTTAAACTGTAGATTACGGTTAAGCGGCTTATTGTTATAAAATGCGCTAATTTTAATTAAGATAGAATGTATAATTGTAGAGAAGTTAAAGTTTTCATAATAACAGTTTCAAATTTAGCGACATTTTTTTGCTTGTAATTTGCAAAATTCTTAATATAAAAAAAATGATGTTTTCAGAAGATATGACAAACAACATTGTACACAATATCTTGCAATCAAAATTAAAAAATAAAAATAAAAACTGTAAGACTAATGAATAGGTTTATTAATTAATTTTTCCCTGCAAATGCATGAAAGTAATCAAAATGTAATTTATATAATGTATTAGCTTAATGTATAGAACAACATTTATGAAAGTCTCGAAAACATAGCTTGAAAATTCTAAAAATTATCCTTGATAGAATAAGCTAAAATCCTTTGATCCCAAAAAGAATGGGGGTGTATCCATTTTTCCATTGATTAGCGTCAAAATACAATCACCGCAAAAAAAATCTTGACATTTCCGATTTCAGACATTTTGTTAAATATCTGAAATATACATAATGAAGAACTCCGAAACTCCAGATGTATAAACAAAATAGTACAGGTCATATATTTTTGAGAAGATTTTTTTTCGAAAATTCAGTAGGGGACCGTCAACAAATTGAAAAAGTACTAATATCTTTTGAATAACCCTGTCAAAACTAATGTAGTAAAAACACTCAAACTGCAGATTGTGATTAAGTGTCTTATGTTAATAAACTGTGTTCATTTTTATCCGGTAGCATGTATTGTATACTCGTACAGAAATTAAGGTTTTAATAAAAACGGTCCTAAATTTTGCCAAGTTTTTTTGCTTATAATTTGCAGAGCTCTTAATAAAAAACAATGTTCTTTTCTGAAAATATGAAAAACGACATTGTACATAATACTCTGTAATCAAAATAATAATAATAATAATAATTGTATGAAAAATGAGCAGGTTTACTAAATAAATTTTCACTGTGCATGCATCAACTCTATAAAAATTTCATTTGCATATTGTGTTAGCTAAATGTACAGAGCAACTTTTGTTAAAGTTTCATACTCATAGCTTAGGAATTCTGAAAATTATTTTCTGAAGAATAAGATCAAAATCCGATATTCCCAAAATGAAACAAAAAAATGAGGGGCTGTATCCATATTCCATTGATTAGTGTCTTCACAGTATTGCACGTACTACTATATTTGGATACAGCTCCTCATCTTTTTGTTTCATTTTTGGAATAGCGGATTTTGATCTTTTTCTATCGACGATAACTTTCAGTATTTTCAAGCTATGATTTTGAAACTTTAACAAAAGTTGCTCTATACATTTAGCTAACACAATATACAAATGAAATTTTTATAGAACTGACGCATTCGCAGTGAAAGTTTATTTAATAAACCTGCTCATTTCCCTACAATTATTAATGTTTTTAAATTTTTATTACAGGATATTATGTGCAATATTGTTTCTCATATTTTCATAAAAGAACATTGTTTTTTATTAAGAACTCTGAAAATTATAAGCAAAAAACTTGGATAAATTTGGGACCGTTTTTATAAAAACCTCAGTTTCTCTACGAGTATACATGCTATCCGCATAAAAAACGAGCACAGTTTATTACCATAAGTCACATAATTAGAATCTGCAGTTTGAACGTTTTTACTACATTAGTTTTGACAGGGTTAATCAAAAGATATTCATTCTTTTTCAATTTGTTGAAGGTCCACTATTGGATTTTGGAAAAAAATCTTCTCGAGAATATATGACCTGTACTACTTTGTTTATACATCTGGAGTTTCAGATTTCTTCTTTATCTATATTTTTAGATATTTAACAAAATGTCTAAAATCGCAAGTGTCAAGATTTTTTTGCGGTGACTGTAGAATAAACAATACCGCACATGCTACTATGGATACAGCCCCTCTTTTTTTTCTCATTTTGTAAGCAATGGATTTTGAGCTTATTTTATAGACTATAATTTTCAGAATTTTCAAGCTATGTTTCTGAGACTTTCGCAAAAGTTTTTTTTATACATTTAGCTGACACAATATGTAAATGAAGTTTTGATAGCATACAAGCATGCACAGTGAAAAATTATTTAATAGATCTACTCATTTTTCATATAATTCATACATATATTTTTAATACTGTTTATTCTGTAGAATGTTATTTGTCATATTTTCTGAAAAGAACAGTTATTTATATTAAGAATTCTGCAAATTATAAGCAAAAAATGTGTCAATGTTTGGACCTGTTTTTATTAAAACCTTGATTTTTCTACGAGTATTCCATTCTATGCTCATAAAAATGATCACAGTTTATTGCAATAAGCCACTTAATTATAATCTACAGTTTGAACGTTTTTGCTACATTAGTTTTGACAGGGTTATTCAAATTCATTCTTTTTCAATTTGTTGATAGTCCCCTGTGGAATTTCGGGAAAAATATCTTCACGGAAACATATAACCTGTACTATTCTGATTACTCATCTGGATTATCGAGATAATTCCTCAGGTATTTTTCTAGATATTTAACAAAATGTCAAAAATCGGATGTGTCTGGTCACCTTTGATATCACCTCAGATATATACAGGGTGTTTCTAAATTCATGGTCCAAACTTTAAGGGGTGATAGTACACATCAAGACAAACAATATTTAAATAGGAAACCAAGGGTCCCAAAGTCTTCCGAAGGAGATAGGCGCCATTAAATTTAGGGTCCAAAAATTCAAATGATTATGAAAAACAGAAAAATTGGTCGATTCGTTTGCGGTTTTCACTAAAATTATTCTTTATGTCAGTATTGTCTTGAAAATAAATTATAAAGATAAATTTCAAAAAATGACGATAGAGGGCGCTTTAGACTTTAGAGTAACGAACAACTATTTTTTACCGTTATTTTTTGCATCTCATTAAAGGTTTCGTAAGCTTAGACTTAAACTTAAATTTTGAGCTCAAAATCTGAATAGTTGGAAGCAGTTAAGTAGCACAAACTTAACTGTGTTCAGAGGGTTTTAAATTCAAATGATTATAAAAAACGGAAAAATTGGTCAATTGATTTGCGGTTTTCACCAAAACTATTCTTTATGTCGGTATTTTATTGAAAATGAATTATAAAGATAAATTTCAAAAAATGCCGATAGAGGGCGCTTTAGACTTTGGAGTAACGTACAGCTATATTTTACCATTATTTTTCGCATCTCATAAATTTTTTTAAGAAGCTTAGACATAAACTTAAATTTCGAGATGAAAATCTGAATCGTTGGGAGTGGTTAAGTAGCGCAAACTGAACTGTGTTCAATGGGGGTGGGAGGTTCAAATTTCAAATGATTATAAAAAACGGAAAAATTGTTCGATTCGTTTGCCGTTTTCGCTAAAACTATTCTTTATGTCAATATTTCCTTGAAAATAAATTTTAAAGATTATTTTTAAAAAATACCGTTAGAGGGTGCCTTAAACTTTGGAGTAACCAACAACTTTTTTTAACCGTTATTTTTTGTATCTAATTAAATGCTTGTAAAAGTTCAAACTTAAATTTTGAGCTCAAAATCTGCATGGTTTTGAGTAATTAAGTGCGGAAATTTGAAATGTGTTCGAGGGGTGGGGAGGGTAACATTTTAACTCCTGAACACTGTTCAGTGTCCGCTTCTTAACCCCTCATCGATTTAGAATTTGAGCTCAAAATTTAAATCTAAGCATTTGCAAGCATTTAATTAGATACAAAAAATAACGCTTAAAAATAGTTGTTGGTTACTCCAAAGTTTAAGGCACCCTCTAACGGTATTTTTTAAAATTAATCTTTAAAATTTATTTTCAAGGAAATATTGACATAAAGAATAGTTTTAGCGAAAACGGCAAACGAATCGAACAATTTTAACAAGATCTTGCTCAATGCCATACTTTTAAGCTAAGAAACAATTTTTTTCAAAAACAGAAAGTAACAATTTTGGATTGGCCGGGTAATTCTCCGGATTTAAATCCCATCGAAAATTTGTAAAGAGACGTGTGAGTAAAATGGACTGCTTAACAAAGAAAAGAATGATTGAGAATGTTATAAAAGTTTGGTTTCGTGATGACGAGTTCAAAAATATATGTTCTAATTTAGTGGAATCCATGGCAAAACGTGTACAGGATCTCATTCAAGCTAGAGGAGGACATATTTCGTATTAGATTGCTATACAAAGCATGTAAGTTAACCTATACAAATTAAACAACATTTGTAAAAAATTTTATGTTTGTCCCAATTAATTCGCACAGTAGTGTATGTCATACTATAACTCTCATATTTATTCACTTATTTGGATGAGATTTATTGTATCCATAGTACACACCAGTGTCTCGACTGCATTCCTTGGCCAGCTTCATCCGCCATCTTGTTTCAAAAGCCGTCCATTTAAATTCGTTTTAAATTTTAAAAGTGGTGCAAAGAAATTAAAAATTGAAAGGTATTTTGTTTTCTTGATAGTTTTTCAAGGTTTTGAAAGATATTTTTTTTGTCTTTACCTTAAAAAATGACTGAGATATAGAAAGTTGAATTTCTATGATGGCTGATATTTTGAAATAATCTGAATTTCTATTGGAATTCTCGTTTTTGATTCTACGCATAGTATATGCCAGTGTTACATCAAATTTCGTTGGTCAGCTTCGTCCTCCACCTTATCTCAAAATGGCGGCCATTTGCACCATAAATTCACGCATAATGCTTAACTATTATCAACATCTGTTAGCTACAAATTCTCGCCAATCTTGGCGACACTTTGTTAAATGTCGCCTAATTTGGCAAGTAAAAGAAATAACTATAAATGATGCCAACTTGACCATTGCTTATTAGTTTGGTGTAATTCTCATTCAAATTCAGTATTGACAAATAATCTCTTATCGGGTTCATCTCTTTTTAGCTTCTTAATATTTGATTAAAATTAATTTCAAGTAAAACTTGCAACATATTAAAACCAATAAATATGAAAGCTTCCTCTTCCTTCCGGCGCGGCGCTGGGTGAAAGTACTTCTTACTTTACTGTACCGAACAAATATTTAGTATTTTTGAAAGAAATTGAATGTTATTTGAATATTATGAATGATAGCAGTTACCTAGTAATAATTTATATGCTAATAAATTATGTAATTTTCTTTTTCATATCCACTTTAATTAAATGATATAATATTTAATGGAATGATGTGTAAAAGGGTAATGTTTGTTGTGAAAGGATCTAGCAATGAAAATGTCACAATTTTACTAATGAGCTGTTGGTATAAAGAATTTTTAATATAAAATATATAAGTCCAACTTATTATTACAGTGATTTAAAACATTACAGTGATTATTATTTATTACAGTGATTTAAGTCACTATTATGTATTCAGAATTTGTTTCTGCATTTACATATAAAATACTACAGTCTTGTTCTTAAAAAAGTATTTTTATGTTGCTTTTAAACAGACATAACTGCAACATCACTAATGTTAATTTTTTTTTCATTTGATTATTTTTATTAAACATACTGAACATCTTGATTGATTTGCTTTTGAATAAAATCTTTTTTTCTTCCCGTTTAAAGTTCCACATTTATTATTGTACTTTATCGACTGTGTTATAAGAGGCTGTAGTTTAAATCTGTTTAATGATAACATTCACACATTTTATAATCCGATTTGCATAAAAAGATCAGTAAATGTATTCCAAAGCTGTATTTTAAACCTTCTAAAGAAAATGTATTTCGTTTCATTTATAATCTGTTACATATGGCTTTAAACATAAATAAATTATTGCAATACAAAGCGAATTGCATTGATAATGCAAAATGTTTTCTTGAGTAAACCGTTTATGTTCATTTAAAAATCCTTAAAACTGAAGGAATTTCGACGAAATAATTCTGAATATTATAATGTCCTTTGCCGTAAAAATAAATTATTTTATCTTCAATGCTTAAATAATGTACTATTGTTTTCATAGATGATATGAAATTATAAAATTTTCTCCAAAAGTTTACTTTATTTTTTATTTAAATTAAAAAAAAACTTTTATTTTCAAATGCCTAATTCATAAATGTTTAATTTATTCTTAATCTATAACATTTCTTTCTAATTTTTATAAATAATATTTTTTATGAGAAGTGCTTTCTCGACTGTGTTATAAGAGGCTGTAGTTTAAATCTGTTTAATGATAACATTCACACATTTTATAATCCGATTTGCATAAAAAGATCAGTAAATGTATTCCAAAGCTGTATTTTAAACCTTCTAAAGAAAATGTATTTCGTTTCATTTATAATCTGTTACATATGGCTTTAAACATAAATAAATTATTGCAATACAAAGCGAATTGCATTGATAATGCAAAATGTTTTCTTGAGTAAACCGTTTATGTTCATTTAAAAATCCTTAAAACTGAAGGAATTTCGACGAAATAATTCTGAATATTATAATGTCCTTTGCCGTAAAAATAAATTATTTTATCTTCAATGCTTAAATAATGTACTATTGTTTTCATAGATGATATGAAATTATAAAATTTTCTCCAAAAGTTTACTTTATTTTTTATTTAAATTAAAAAAAAACTTTTATTTTCAAATGCCTAATTCATAAATGTTTAATTTATTCTTAATCTATAACATTTCTTTCTAATTTTTATAAATAATATTTTTTATGAGAAGTGCTTTATTTTATTGTGGCAATTATTTATTTTATTTATTCGAAATTTGATTATAGCTTAAATCCTTATGCAGTTTGAAAATTAATCTGACACATCATTGGTTCTGCGGGTATCATGCATTTGAAGTCTATTTCAATTCAGTTTTATGCGTTAATTTAATATTTCTTAAAACGTTCATTTTTAGTAAATTTATTTTTCATGAATCTTAAAAGATGATAGATTGTCTTTCATTTATTGCAGATGTAAAAAGCTATGAATGTAGATGCACATCACATTATTCTACATTGTCCTTAAAGTACGAAACATGCAGCAAAATATTTCTTCACATGAGTTTTTAGGAAAAGTAAGTTCTGACTCACAGCAAGTAAAACTGTTTCTTTGTGAATTATGCGGCAAAGGATTTTCGCGAAAATATTATTTAAGCAGACATCTCTTAATTCATACTGGTGAGAAACCTTTTGTTTGTGAGACATGCAACAAGAAATTCTCTCAGAAGTCTCATTTAAGCAGTCATCTATTTATTCATACTGGTGAGAAATTTTTTGTTTGTGAGACGTGCAACAAGAAATTCTCGCAAAAGTGTCAATTAACAAAGCATTTATTAATTCATACTGGTGTGAAACCTTTTGTATGTGAAATCTGCAACAAGAAATTTTCTGAAAAGAGTAATTTAAGCAGGCATCTGTTAATACATACTGGTGAGAAACCTTTTGTCTGTGAAATATGCAACAAGAAATTCCCTCGAAAGAATAATTTAATCCAGCATCTGTTAAATCATACTGGCGAGAAACAATTTGTATGTGAAATATGCAACACGAAATTTTCTGAAAAGAGAATTTTAAGCACACACCTCTTAATTCATTCTGGTGAGAAACCTTTTGTTTGTGAGACGTGCAACAAGAAATTCTCGCAAAAGTGTCATTTAAGAAAGCATTTATTAATTCATACTGGTGTGAAATCTTTTGTATGTGAAATCTGCAACAACAAATTTTCTGAAAAGAGTAGTTTAAGCAGGCATCTTTTAATACATACTGGTGAGAAACCTTTTGTCTGTGAAATATGCAATAAGAAATTCTCTCGTAAGTGTTATTTAAGCACACACCTCTTAGTTCATACTGATGAGAACCCTTTTGTGTGTGAGACATGCAACAAATAATTCTCTAAGAAGTCTTCTTTAAACTGTCTTTTAGAAAAGTAGAAAATAATTTATTTGCAGATCTTCAGAACAACAGAGTCTTCGAAACTCACAAATATTACTAGATAGTCAAAAATAATTGCTCAAATCTATCGTACAAGTGCAGATATAGGTTCCAGAGACTCTTTATACAATGTCTCAACACTAAATCACATTCAAAACAACGTAAATGAAACTCAAGCAAACTTGCTTAACAAACGCCTTGTTCACTCAATGACTGACTGGTAAATAATAACAACAGCTCGTATCGCTCTCCTTATATAGGCTCGCAGCATGCGCTAGAAGTTTCCAGAGGCTTGTCGAAAAATCCAGAAACCAAGGAAAAACATTCAATGTATCAGCATATCTAAAGGGGGTTACCATAGAGAGGGAAGGGTAACAATCGCCAAGTTTGTCGCGAACTTGGCGATATATCGCCAAATTTGGCGACCAAAATTAGTCGCCAAAAGTGACGCCAACTTGGCGATATCTCTAATATTTCGCAAAGCTCCCATAGACATTCACTGAAAATAATAGACAAGTTTGCTTGATAACAGAGTCAATGTAACTAAAATTAATATTAGTAAAGAAATGGAGCTTAATAAGATTATTTACATTATTTTACAGTACAAACACTAACTATTTACAAAATTCGTAACACTACCTCCTCCTCAAAGACTGCACGTCCCGGGCAGTGCAATCCTTGAGTTAAAGGAAAACACTTAAAATAAATAAAATAATAATAAATAAATAATAATAACAATAATAAGAAGTACATAAATAAGAACTAATTACTATTTACATATTTACAAAAAGTGACTTTCATCACGATGGTCTGAAATTCCCGTTTTAAATTTCTAATCACTTTGGCCAAAATAAGGGGCTAGCCGGTTATAATGTACGACCTTGGGTTTGGCGTGTGGCGATTTTTGTATGCGTACGACGACGTCATTCAACCTGTTGACGACTGTGTAAGGACCGTCCCAGTTTCTTTGTAATTTTTGCGACAGTCCCTTACGGCGTATGGGATTCCACAACCAAACTTTGCCCCCTTCGTCGAACTCATGTCCAGTTGCCTTTGTGTCGTACCGTGTCTTCATCTTTTCTGATGCCAGTCCAATTCGGTTCCTCGTTAGACAATGAATCTCCTCAATCCGCGCCTGGAGTTTATCGACATATTCCTCAGGCGATGAAGGAGCATCAGGAGGACGGCCAAACAAAAGATCCGCAGGTAGACGAAGATCACGACCAAAGAGCATTTGAGAAGGGGAGTAACCAGTGGCCTCATGAGTGGCACTCCTGTAGGCAAGCAGGAAAAGAGGCAATTTCTTGTCCCAGTCCTGTTGATCTCTAGACACCAGGAGAGAGAGGCTATTTAGGATGGTACGATTGAACCGCTCCACCATGCCGTCCGATTGAGGATGTAGAGGTGTAGTTCGAGTTTTGTCCATGCCGAGTAGACCACACATTTCCTTAAACACAGCCGAATCGAAGTTTCTTCCTTGATCAAAATGGATTTGAAGAGGAACTCCGTATTTGGAAACCCAGTGTTGAACCAGTATGTCTGCTACGGTTACCGCCTCTTGATTAGGAATGGCGTAGGCTTCAGGCCACTTGGTGAAGTAATCCATGACAACGAGGATGTACTTGTTGCCATCAGATGTTCTAGGAAGAGGACCCAGGATGTCTAGAGCAATTCGTTCGAAAAGAGCTCCTACATTATAACGCTGCAATCGTCCACGGGTGCGCCTCTTTGGACCTTTACGTGTTACACAGGTGTCACAAGTTCGACACCACTTCTCCACATCACTGCGAACATTATTCCAGTAGAAACGCTCTCGAACCTTTTGCAGAGTCTTCATTACACCAAAATGACCTCCTGTGGGACTACCATGCAGTTCTTGAAGGACCATAGAAATTCTCGATTTAGGGAGTAGTAGTTGCCATCTACATGTTTTTGCATCATCAGACTCCCATTTTCGGTACAAGATACCGTTCTTCAAATGTAGGGAATCCCAGAGAGCCCAATAGCGTTTAGTCGTAGGATAGCAATGGGCTATGTCTTGCCAGCTGGGCTTCTTGTTGGACGTCTCTTTCAGCTCTAGAATTGGCTTAATTTCAGGATCAGCAAGTTGATCTTTACGCAGGCTCTTATCACTCCAATGACCTTGCGTTGATGTAGACCCAGTTGTAACTTGTCTTACTATAGGACCTTTGACATTAAATTTCTTCTCAACCCGGTCGCAGTATCTACAATTCTCTGAGCAGGGTCTTCTTGAGAGAGCATCTGCATTTCCATGTGATGAGCCTTTTCGATGGCGTATCTCCATATCGTACTCTTGAAGCTTTTGTATCCACCTGGCTATCTGGCCTTCAGGGTTCTTAAAATTCAATAGCCAAGTTAGAGAAGCATGATCAGTTCGGATCAGGAATTTTCGACCGTAAAGATAGTGATGAAAATGGTCTATGGCTTTCACTACAGCAAGAAGCTCTTTTCTTGTTACGCAGTAGTTTCGCTCTGCCTTTGATAAGCACTTGCTGAAATAGGCTATAACACGCTCCTGGCCGTCGATATCCTGGGACAGTACAGCGCCATTGCTTTCGTTACTTGCATCCGTATCAAGTATAAACTGTTTATCGATTTGAGGATATGACAGAATTGGAGTGGATGTTAAGGCCTCCTTAAGCTTTTCGAAAGCAGCGTCACATTCCTGTGTCCACATAAATTTTTGATTGGCTTCTGTTAATTTATGAAGTGGTCTTGCAATCATCGAGAAGCCTTTGACAAATTTTCTGTAATAGGTGCATAATCCTAGAAAGCTCCGAAGCTGGTGAACATCTGCTGGACGATTCCAATTTTTCACAGCCGATATCTTCTCTGGATCAGTCATAACTCCTTCCGCCGAAATGATGTGTCCAAGGTAGGCGACTTCATTCCAAAACAAACTGCACTTCGAAGGGCTTAACTTCAAATTAGCTTCCTTTAATTTTTGTAGCACCCGCCTGAGGTTGTTCAGAGGTTCATCAAAAGATTTTCCTATGATTATGATATCATCTAAATAAACAAGACATGCTTCGTATGACAGTCCCCGGAGAACCGTTTCCATAAGGCGTTCGAAAGTTGCAGGTGCGTTACATAGACCAAAAGGCATTACCTTGAATTGCCATAATCCTTGTCCCGTTGTGAAGGCAGTCTTCTCGCGGTCTTCGGGATGGATCTCTACTTACCAGTAACCACTCTTCAGATCCAGAGTCGAGAACCAAGAGTTGCCCGCAAGTGTGTCGAGAGTGTCGTCAATCCTTGGTAGAGGGTAACTATCCTTTTTGGTGACGTCATTCAGTCGGCGGTAGTCTACACAAAATCTTGTAGAACCATCCTTCTTTCTTACTAATACAATGGGAGACGCCCATGGACTTCTCGATGGTTCGATGATGTCATTTTCTTCCATATCCTTAATTAAATTTTGCACCTCTTCTTGCTTGGCAAAAGGTAATCGTCTAGGGTGTTGTTTAATAGGTGAGTGATCTCCAGTATCAATCCGGTGTTGTGCCATTTTGGTTCATCCAAACTCCTCAGATGTTTGGGAGAATAAACTTTGGAATTCCCTAATTAAATTTTCCGCAGCGTGCATCTGTTTTGGATCTAAGTCTGTATTTTGTAACAAATCCTTGACTAAATTATCTGAAGATTTCTCAGAGTGACTGGAATTTTGACTTATGCACGTCACAGGAGCACATGATGCTATCACCTCTCCTTTCTTGATAGTCCTCGTCTTATCACTGATGTTAGCAATTCTGACTAAAATGGTCTTTTTCGAGAGGTCTACTACAGAAGAAGCCACCAATACTCCTGCTTGTGTACTATTGTCTTCTGGATAATCTATATGGCCAAATCGGTAATAAGTTTCATTTTCAATTACAGCTGGAACTAAAAATTCTGTTCTTGGATCTAGATTGATGTCTTCTTTGGCTATTACTGCTTGTTTACATTCAATTTCGTTATTTAATCCAAAAAGACTTATTTCTTCAAATTTTGAGAGCATTTTGTTATTTTTGAAATCAAGTTTGAAGCCAAACTTCTTCAGAAAATCTAGCCCGATTAAGCAAGGATCTGTTATGTCAGCCACATATGCCGTATGATAATATTTCGTTCCTCCAAAGTTGATGGTTAAATTTGCCTTTCCATATATGCCTATCTTGTCGCCCGTCACAGTTTTCAGGGTAACGCATGGTGGAGTCCAGATGAGTTTACATTTCAATTTTCGAGCCAAATCTTCTCTTATTATTGTAACATTGGCTCCTGTATCGACAATCATACGGCACTGATTTCTGTTAATAAAGCCTATCACATATAATTCATTATCACTGCCACTCATTTTTGATATCTGGAGGATCTTCAGGTGGGGCTTTTCATTCTCTGGCAACCTCCGCCCCGCGAGATGGCCAAAATTTAGTTTCCCTGCTGACTGTTTGAATTTGTCTCATGTTCATGGATTTGGGGGCAATTTCTTCGGAGATGTCCTGTATCACCGCATCCCCAGCACGTGAGATTCTGTCTCCTTGAGCTTGTTCTTCCATATTTTAAGGCTTCAAGCTCTTGATTTAATTTTCTAATTTCTTTCAAGATGTCGATTTCAGTGTCTGAGCTTTTGTTCACCGTTGCCCCTCGGACTGAATGACAATCTCTTCGGCTGGCTTGTGTAGCTGCTTCCAACTTTAAGGCATATAGTAATGCAGCCTTTAAATCCTGCACATCTGCCATTCGTACCGCTCTCTGCACTTCTGGATCTTTTATTCCGTCTACAAAGTACTGCAGTGAGAGCATTTCCCGTACATTTGTTGGGCAGTCGATGAATGCTAAATTTGCCAGCCGTTCTATTTCTGAGGCAAACTCTTGAAGGGTTTAACTCGATTTTTAATGGCGGCTCTTCATTTGTATTCTCGTATAATCTTTGAAGAACTTTTCTCCGAATCTCATTTCAAGTGCACAACTTAAAGTCTCAAAATTGAGTTGCGTCATATCGGGCAATGTTTGCAGCACGTCGGCGGCTTCTCCTCTCAAAGATGCTGCCAGTTGACAAGCTTTCACCTCGTCACTCCATTTGTTCGCTTCGGCTACAATGGTGAATTGGGTCTTGTAAACTTGCCAGGTACTCTTTCCGTCGTATGTCGACAGCTTAACGTGCACAGGAGAAGCAGGCGGATTCCTAAATTCTTCATAATTACCACTGGACGCTGAAAGCTTCTTCTCAAGATCTTGTACTTTTTTATTTAGCTTTTTATCTACTTCACCTATTTTCTCTTCAACGTTACTTATTTTCTCTTCAACGTTACAAACTTCATTCTGAATTTTCTCTTCTACTTCCTCTATTTTCCTTTTGATTTTCTCTTCAACATTACTAACTTCGTTCTGAATTTTCTCTTCTACCGAATCTATTCTTTTCTCTACCTACGAGAACTTTTCGTCCAAAGTTTTCTTCATTTCTTCTTGGCTTTTATTAACTTCCCCCGTTAATTTTTCCAATCTCTCTTGGCTTCTTTTCATTTCTTCAGTCACCTCTTCTTGGCCTTTATCAATTTTATTTGTCAACTGTTCCATTCTTTCTTCGTTTTTATTCATTTTGTCCGCCAACTCTTCTTGGCCTTTATTCATTTTATCCGCCAACTCTCCTTGCCCTTTATTCATTTTATCCGCCAACTCTTCTTGGCCTTTATTCTTTTTATCCGCCAACTCTTCTTGGCCTTTATCAATTTTATCGATTTTATTCGTCAATTCTGTCTTTATACCATTAATAGCATCTAATAGTTCTTTCAATTGCCCGCCATGCCTCTTGTTTTCACCATAAGAACCCCACTCCTGACACCAAAATGTTGCGTATATAAGGTTCTTTTGATCTTATGGTTAGACAACTTCAAACTCTTGTCTTTTAGAAAAGTAGAAAATAATTTATTTGCAGATCTTCAGAACAACAGAGTCTTCGAAACTCATAAATATTACTAGATATTCAAAAATAATTGCTCAAATCTATCGTACAAGTGCAGATATAGGTTCCAGAGACTCTTTATACAATGTCTCAACACTAAATCACATTCAAAACAACGTAAATGAAACTCAAGCAAACTTGCTTAACAAACGCCTTGTTCACTCAATGACTGACTGGTAAATAATAACAACAGCTTGTATCGCTTTCCTTATATAGGCTCGCAGCATGCGCTAGAAGTTTCCAGAGGCTTCTTGAAAAATCCAGAAACCAAGGAAAAACATTCAATGTATCAGCATATCTAAAAGGGGTTACCATAGAGAGGGAAGGGTTACCATCGCCAACAATCGCCAAGTTTGTCGCCAACTTGGCGATATATCGCCAAATTTGGCGACCAAAATTAGTCGCCAAAAGTGACGCCAACTTGGCAATATCTCTAATATTTCGCAAAGCTGCCATAGACATTGACTGAAAATAATAGACAAGTTTCCTTGATAACAGAGTCAATGTAACTAAAATTAATATAGACCCCTTGCACGTGACGTCACATACTTCATCTGGCGCCCAAACATAAGGCAAATGTGGTGTTTCACATTTATAAAAATAGTAATTTGCGCTTCAATTTTTAAGTACTTAGAAAAATAATGCAAGAATAAAAAAAAAATCAAAATTAAACAGAAAGACCACAAGTGCTTTAAACGGCAAACGGGGAGTTATGATGTTTTGTTTGGGCTCCAGATGTGCATCAGTTTAGAGTAAATGCCGTTGCTGTGACGTCAATGCAAGGGGTCTATTAGTAAAGAAATGGAGCTTAATAAGATTATTTACATTATTTTACAGTACAAACACTAACTATTTACAAAATTCGTAACAGAGTGTTTTAAGCAAGAATCGCTAATTCTCTGGTATTGAGCCAACTATTTCTTGTATTTAGAAAATTTGGAAAATTCTAGTATTAAAATAGCATTTTATTTAAGATAATAAATTGACTAAAATGAAATGACGACCAGCTAAATTTTTTTTTCAATTTAAACCTGTACTTCGGCATGTAAGGTTCTTCAAAATCATTTTTCGCGTACCATATTTTATATTTTTTAGCTTTATCTTCACTAGTAGATCGTACCCGGGATTCCCGGGTTACATAGTAAAGACAAAAACCACATATTTAAAATTGAAGACTCTAATAATGTATTTGTTTTTAATTTTTTTTTCTAATTTTTTTTTTATTGCTTTACTATGCGTCAAGTATTTATTCCTTTTGCGTTGCCTATCAAATATTTACGGAAACAGATTAGGTCATAGATAAAACTTTTAATTCCCATGTACCTTTTTTAATATGCAGTTGATAATTTGTTTTAAAATGCAATAATTATATATATATATATATATATATGTATATATATATATATATATATATATATATATATATATATATATATATATATATAGTATTTGTTTTACTTTGTATCAAACATTCATTCTATTTTTACTTGCTTTATTATGTCAAATATTTATGAAAACATTTTCAGACATAGGAAAAATTTTACATTGTACTGTGAAGTTTTAATATCTGTTAATTTGCTGTTTTAAAATGTTGTGACTTAAAATTTGGAGGAGCCTTTTGATTGCATCACATGCTCTATTTAAATTGCATATGCTTTACTATATCAAATATTCGTTCTTTTTTTATTGCTTTACTATGTGTCAAATATTCCTTTTTTTTCATTATGTGTTATATATATATATATATATATATATATAAATATTTTAGATTATAGGTAAATCTTTACATTTCCATGTACAGTTTTTAATGTACTGTTGTTTCCTTGTTTTAAAATGTAGTAATTTGAAATTGGAAAAATAATTTGGTTGCGCTGCATGTTGTTGTTTCTTAAACCTAGATTAATCCGAATTTAAAAACTTTTTAAATATATATTTCAAAAATAAATATATATATTGCATTTGTCTTACTATGTGTTAAATATCCATTGTTTTTTCTTCTTTTTGCTGAGTGTCAAATATTTACTCTTTTTGGACTTGCTTTTATGTGTATTTATAAAAACATTTTAGTTTGACAATTTTGTTTTTATTGATTTGTTGTAATCATTTTTGTATCAGTTTCAATAAAATTGTTTTTTCTTTTATTTTGCAGTATTATTATACATTATTAAAAAATTTTGAGTACTTCTATTTCCATATTTTTGGACATGTCTCCATTTTAAGAACACAATCATTATATCCCGTTGGCATCACTGAATGTCTAATGCATTATTTCTTAAAAAAATATATATAAATATAATTTTGGTACAATTACGAATAAACTGACATTTTTACTATTTGGGTAGCACAAACTTTGCTGACATTTAAATCCGTAGCAACTTTAGGTAGTACTTTGTCAACCAATTTCGACAAATTATTTAAATTGCCAAACTAATAGCCAAATTATGCATGTTGACATACTTTTTATTTTAAATAACCAAAAAGATATATTATTAGTAGAATATTAATAAAAATACAAAGTCCAAATAAAAATCACTTAACCTTTTGATTACGGGCTACAGCGACTAATATTTTTTAATTTAATCGAACTAAAACTTGCTGACAAATTTCTTTTGGATATATTTCTCTAAAACTTATTCTGGTATATCTTTATGAAAAAGAATACTTTTAAAAAAGTGGTGCAAATAGAATAAAGTAAGAGTCTCTGGGACGACATATGTCTCAACCCCGTAATCAAAGGGTTAATGTCGAGTTAAACACGTATATCTTATTTAATGTCATTGAATCTGACATACACCATCATCCATTATTGGTACTTAATCTTATTATTCGGCGATAGTTTTTTGGTCGACGGGATAACCAAGTAAGTACCCAATTTTCTCATTATGGTTTTTTTATGACCATGATTATTTTTATCAAAATTACCTTGTTTGGCTATAGTATGTCTTTGAGGTTTTTCTAATCCTTTGTTTTCCGTATGCAAAGGAATTCAGTCTTATTTTTCTACTGCATAAAATATTTGGGTTTTTTTAATTGCTTTCTAGAGATGATAAAGCAACCCATTACTGCACAATGTGCCATGTCTGTCACATACCTAAAAAATTATAATTTTCGTTATGTGCTATAAATTTCACTAACATGATCAATGTAACTGATCAAGAACAATCCAAAGATTGTATAAAACTTATTTTGCCCATATCCAACGGCTGCATAAAATAAAACATTAGAATGTGTTCGTCAGGAAAAAAGCTATCAAGATATTAAGGTAAGATTTACTTTCATTATTTTTAGTAAATACTTCAAAATATAATATAAAAATGTTGTAGAGTGTTAAATAGATAAAATTAATTAAAGTTCATTCAGTTGAAAAATAGAGCAATAAAATATTTTAAAATCCTAAATGTGTTCATGTGGCACATTCCATACAATATCAAATTTTAACTGAAAATTTGAAAATTATTTTTTTTTACATTTTTTACCATTATTAGCCTGATACATAGATTTAAATATATATATATATATATAACGGGTGTTTATAAAGTCCTGGACCCATTTTGATGTTTAATAACTCGTAAAAAATAAAGATTGATTAAAATTAATAACATAAATGGTTAGACACAAAAAATTTCATGACCCTTGTCAATGAACTTCCATGTGTGCTTTCTTCGTCGTACAGTGAATATCAAGCCGATAGTCAGTTTCACGACAGGTAGCGGCAAGCCTGTCGGCATGCACAGAGGCTATTGCGGTTGTAATTTTGGCTTTTAAGTCATCAATGTTCGACACTCTCTTCCTGTAAACATTGTCTTTTACAAATTCCCAAAGGAAAAGTCCAGCGGCGTTATATCAGGTGATCTGGGTGGCCCAGGAATTGGACCTCTTCACCCAATCCATCTTCCTGGAAAATGGTCATTCAAAGAAATACGAACGATGGTACCCCAATGAGGTGGTGCACCATCTTGTTGCAAAAAGACATGTGACTTCTAGTTGTGGAAATATGAAGTGTTCCAACATGCCAGAATTACAACCGCAATAGACTCTGTGGATGCCGACATGCTAGCCGCTACCAAGCATGAAATTGACTATCGACTTGATATCATCCGTGCGACGAAGGGGTCACACGTGGAAGTTCATTGACAAGGGTCATGAAACTTTTTAAGTCTATCTCACCATTTATGTTATTAATTTTAATCTATCTTTATTTTTTTTATGAATTATTAAGCATCTAAATGGGTCCGGGACTTTATAAACACCCTTCATATGTACAGAAAATTTCTACAGTAAAGGATTAATAGTTAGTTTAGAAAATTGCACCCCTTCTGTCTAATGCAAGCTGCACACTGAGGCGACATGAGGAAGATGAATTGCGATTTAAGAAAAGAAACAGGTCGAAACATAGATGAAACCCGTTTCAAACCCGTTTTTTCCCATGAAGTCGAGCAACATGCTGTATGACATGTCTCAAATGCCACCTGCCTAAGATTGCTACATCGTACACTTTCATATCTTTAAAAGTCTGTTTATCATTAGTAACAGGAAATTGTTAAACATCAAAAATACTCCCCTGAATGTTTTAAATTTATGTTCCCCCCTTTTCTTTGCAACATACAAAGAATTTGAGAAATATTTTTAACCTTTTGTCGCATCGTATTCGGTTTAAAGGAAATAATCTATTACTAGCACAAATTCAATTTAAAGTGATTGAAATTTTCTCAATAAAGTTGAAACGGGAAATTCTCTTCTTATTTTAATTGGAAGAACATATATACATCTTATATACAAACATTGTACATTATTTACATAAAAGATTCGACATATTCTCAGAAAATTTCTTCTGTCAACACTATCTCGTGTTCTCTGCGAAACGTAAACAAAACAAAATGGTGAGCCCAGGAGGGTTACCAGTCATACAGTCATCGTTAGCCTTTTATCGCTCTTTTGGCGTTAAAACATAATTCTACACATCTTTATTCTGTATAAAGATAAATTCTGTCTTATTTATTGATCTCTAATAACAATAAATATTCAATTGCATAAATTATTCTCTTGTCCCAAAATTACAACCTTTTACGTCTTCCACTCCAGTATATGTAACATATCTCATATGATTTATTTACTAATTGTATAATTATTTTTAAAACGAATCAAATATAACTAGACATCCAGCGTTTACTGGAATTCCATAACCTGTGATTTATTCTGTTGAGCTAATTCAGATAACAGACAAAAAGTTGTGATCATTCAGGTTTGTCAGGCGAATTAGGTCCTGCAGATTCGTCTAGAATGACTCAGTTAGCAGAGCATAGGGGGCATCAGCCAATAGATATGTGGTTTGAATCTTGGCTTGGATATTTTTCATTCACATGAAAAATTACAACTGATATAGTTATTTGTCTCTGTATGTAACTTATGTATCTAAATTTATTTCAATTTATCTACTTTTCTATGTAAAATGAACCGGTTAAAAAAAGCAATTCTGCACTTGCATTCCTTACATTATTGTTTTGAGGATGTCTTTCTACCTCGGTAAATTTGCTGTCTTTATTTTAAAAACTAGTTTGATGGGCATATTTTTTACATGTGTTTTTGTAATTATTTTTTTGTTTTGTTTTGCTATGATAACGATAACGTTATCTATTACAGTATTATTTATTTATTTATTTTTTATTAAATTTGACTTAAGTATCAATGTATCAAGCACATAGCCACAGCTTTCTCCTAGTTGCAGACTGCATCAACATTTTTCCATGAACACAGCCTGTGACGTGTTTGAAGAGTTACCAATTAAGATCTCAGCACATTTGGCGCTGAGAAAATATAAAATGTAAGAGAAGTAGTTATGCACTAACTGTTAAAAGAGGCAGATGTCTCTGGCTTAGCGAATACGATTCGGTTAAAAAAACCTCGCTTTTTATTATCACCCTGTATATAATTTTATATTTAACCTAGACCTTATTAAAATTTATTAATTCTCAAGCTTTTGACTCCAACATTGTCTTGTCTCAGCACGTTCCAGCGCTTCATATAAATATGAAAATTTTATCAATTGCTTTTCAAAATTTACAAATGTTTTGATACAAGTTGATTTTAAAGCCAAACTTTATCATCTCGAGCGAGACATCTGAAAATTGAGTAAAAGAATTATTGAAAGAACCTACTTGTTATTTCTTTCAACTTAATCAAACTATCTGCTAATATATAATAGGCTAAAAAAACTACATTTGTAGTATCACAGCATAAACTACGTTCGTTTTACACACAATAAATCCAAGGAAACGGAAAAGAAAAATACTTGCTATTCTTTGAAAATTTTCATCAACAACTAACATTGTTATTCAGAAACATTTTCCACAGAGATATCATGATGTCACAAATTAAATACAAAGGCGTCAATCCGTCGACATTAGAATTAAATTATAAACACAAAAGTAATACATCACAGTTAATGTTTTAGGAACTGATTACAACATAATTAACCTTACTTAATGATGTAGAAAATGAATATTGTAGCAATAAATCTCTTTTAATGATTTAGAAAATTATTTTACTTTACTTTTGACTGTCGTATTATGTTAAATGATTATGTTACCGATAACACTACTATTGAATTCTACTATCATTTTCGCGTGCCACTTTTTTTAACCCTTCGAGACGTGAGCCCTTTGCTAATTTTTCAATCATTTACCACCAGATTTTTAAAACAAAATATTTTCTGTAATTAAATCTCGAAAATGCTCTGATTAAATGAGGTAAACTTTACAAATAAATATAACAGGTGAGAATAAGGAATCATTATGAGCACCGCAAGTTGCGTGTATGCCGGTCGTTCGTTCCCAAAGGGTTATGAAATAAGTGGCTAATCCAGATGTGTGACTTTTCCTTCTTGCAAATGTTCAGTTTTTCAAAAACTTCTTTACTACTGATATAAAAATTATATTTTTTTAGGAAGTCCTGGGAATAAAGCATTTTTGTAAGATTTACGTATTCAGTATTTTAGATCGTTCATTATAATTTAATAAGAATAAGTTCTTTAGAGGAATTTTTTTAATTTCATTAAATCGTTTTTTAATATTTCTTTCTTTACAACAAAACTTTTCTTAAATAAATAAATTAATTAATAACTTATTATCAACAAAATGAACAATTCGGGATTAAAAGATAACAGAACTTTTCTTAAAATGTATTTGTAGTCCTTTAAATACATTGTTCTCACTTTTATTCTAAGTGTTTTGGTTGTGTTATCAATTGTATTTATTTGTTATGGCTGTGATATTATTTCCTATATTTTTCTAGTTAAATCGTTCTTACTCATAATTCTGCAATAAGATACGACTTGGGTGATGTATTACGAAGAAAGAAGATGCATTAATATATTTTATGATTTTAAAAGTTATGACTAATTTTGTTTAAACTGAAACTTTAAATGTAAAACGTTTAGAAACAAATCAGATAAAAATGAGCTGAATAAAATCAACAACAACAACAAAAAAATGCAATTAAAAGACTGCAGTGATTTGGCCGATTCCACTACTGAATTTTTGCGATTGATACAACTACAAAATTACAGCAGTTTATAAACTGCATTAATTTATTTATTGTATCAACCTAAAAAATATTGCATTAATTTTATAGTTGTATTGACCTTAAAAATTCTGTAGTGAAATCGGTCTTATCCCTACAATCTTCCAACTCCATTTTTTTCCTTTTGCAGATTTTCTGCTTGTTTTTTTTTTTCTGGCAAGACATACCGGAAGTAAACAGTTTCTGGTTACAAGACGAATATCTCGGCTGTTTTCAAAATCAATCTTGCCCCACTAGTGGCCGAGAGGTTCTGACCTTTCAACTGGTAGACGGCAGGTGCTGGGTTCGAACCCAATCGCGTCTGTCGCCTTACCCGTTCGGAGTTTTCGTAGTTTTCTTCGAACCTTGAGTAAATACGGCTTAGGTTCCCTTAGAAAGACCCCCCACGAAAGGCACTTCCCCCCTGGGCCTATATCCCTACCGTAGATAATCGGCCGACAAAAATAAACCTAAACCAATCAAAATCAATCTTAAGTGGTTCCTTTCTTTTTCATATCATCAACGCAGTTTTGGTTATGTTCTATTTGATATCTGCCATTTTTTTCTAATTCTGCAACATTATTCGTTATATATCATAACCACATGGCAGTTTAAAAGAGTCGTTTGATCTATAAAACTGGATTTTATAGACACGCGTGGTGTCCCCCCGTCCTCACTAATATAATTCAGTTTACTACCCACATTATCCATTAACCACTTAACCGTCTGCCCCTAGATAAGTCGGGGGTAAAAGCACTATTTCCCCATACCCTTCGCCGGTTAAGTGGTTAATTTTACTGATGACTTTACCAAAAATTGACTTAACCTCAAATGGAATTCATATCTAGACTTGGCTGCGTATATTGTTAGCAAAAATCTTTAAAAAAACTTTTTTTCAGTATATTTAATTGAGTTATAAAAGTAATTCAAAATAATGTTAACCACTTAATCGTCGGGACCGAGACATTCACGGGCTGCAATCTTCACAGCTTTTATTCAAAATTGTTTGATTCCCAGGAGTTTTATAAAATAATATAATTTTATTCTGGTATCATTTTACTCGACATTAAATAAAATGAATATATTTTTTTAAAAAGTGGTGGCAAGAATGAATTTGAATTTTTAGACCGTAATTTAATGTGACCATTAAGGAGTAACTAGTCGGATGTGGCAATCCCAAAACTTTCTTCTATCTCATACGTGTATATAAAGCAAAATTCGCTATCACAGTACTAAAATTAAATAGAAATCTATGTTCATCACGAAGATTCTAAAGACATGAAATTCAGCGCATTAGATCTTGAGATATAACTATCGCTAAAATCGCATAAATCTTACAAAATACAGCTTAGTAGCGTCACTTATTTGGCAGTTTACACCATTGCGTAATCAGCAGCAATTTAATTAAACTTCGAATTGAACCCTAAGTTAAATGAATATTCGTGCATTCCTTCTTTGAGATACAGCTATTGCGTAAAAAATGATGATAGCATCACCTGTTGAGACATTTACACGAAAATATAAAAAATAGTCTATTCATTTCAAGAACTAACAGAATCTGAAGTCAGATGAAAATCCGTGCATTAGATCTTGTGATACAACTTTTGCGGAAATCGCAAAAAAAAAAAAAAAAAAAAAAAAAAAATACAGCTTGCAGAGCAAACTGTTGAGCGATTTACACCAGAAAGGAAAAAAAAATGTCAAATCGTGACAAGGATTAAATTAATAGAAGTTTAATGAAACTCCGTGCATTGATTCTGGATATATAGCTATTATGGAAGTCACAAAAAAATGCAGCTTAGAAGCGTAAACAATCAGCTCCCCCTGTAGAACGACTTACATCAAACCTTAATCAGAAAAAATTTATATCCAAGACTAATTGGTTATGAATTTTTATTAAATTCCGTTTATTAGTTTCTGAGGAGGAGTGCCCACAAAATTTTGTGTCAGGACATTCTAAGCGTGCGAATCCGTCAAAAACAGGAATTGAAAAATTTCCACGAATCTAGTACATTCTGCTTGTGAAGATAGAAGAAAGTAATGATACGTATTTTTAAATATTTTTTAATGCTAATATTATAACAAAGAAATGTTTGTTTGTAGGGGTTAATCTATGGAACTACTGAAACATTTCAAAAGTAATGTTGGCAAAATGATGGCGACAGACCGTTCTTTACCACATGCTATATTTTATGCTGGTATCATAATGCCAACAAAATACAGGAGCAAAATATTTCTAAAATGTATATTTTTGTAATTTTGATAGGTAAAAAAAAAAGAATTTTGAATTGATGGTAATTTGTAAGATGTGAATGCGCTCTAAAAGCAGTTGTTAAAGAATTCAAAATTCAAAAGACGTTAAATGCAGAAAAAACACTTTCTATAGAATTACGATTTCTATACAAAAGATTTCCGACCTTGTAAGAGAAGAATAAGCTTTTTTTTTTTTTGCAACGCATATTGTAGCAGAATTTATACTTTAGTACACTTCAGTAAATGAATATCAATTTCATTCTGTTTCAAAGGCCGTAACACCATTAAAATACACTTGAAACATTTTTTTCCCATTGGCTGTAATGTAATGGAAAACTTTTGACCGCTCCTGCAATTAAACTATACATCCGATTTACATAAAATTTGAAATGACTCTACAAAATCATGTAATAAGTAGATGTTTTAAATTTTAAACGATTCGGTTGCGTAGATTTTTCGTTGTTACATGCGGACTGACGGACGGACTGAACGACGACTATAGGTGCTTCGTATTTACATAATTACGAAAGCATCTGAAAAGTGATCGGGGAGAATAGAGCTCATCAATGTGACGTCACAGATAACTCAACCCCGCATTTCCACGCAAACTGGGTCAAAACAAAACCGAGCGAGTTTAGAGTGTGTTAGAGATGCATTGTATACCATAAAAAAGGCTTTCAATATGAAATCAGATATCGTTCAAAGGCTGAATTCATTGAACTGGATGAAGTTTTAAAAGCGATTCACAAATATTTGGGGCGAATTGTAACTTGTTTAAATCATTTTCAGAGTTGAATTTTTAGCTTCACAATAAAACAATACATTTCATCTCTATCTTTTCTGAAGTCTGTGATTTATTTTGACCCAATTTCTGGAGTTGTGACGTCACCACTGATGAACTCTATACCTTTCGTCCTAACATTGTAAAGGTGGAACGAAGAGCAAACAGAAAATAAAAGAAAAAACAAAACGAATTACAACAGAGAAAAAGAGCTGTAAAACAGGAAAAAAGGAGCTGAAATGTCCAACAAAAGTGTTAAGAAAGCCAGCAATAAAACCACTAACTACCTGGACCAGACCCTGCAAAGATATTTAGAACCAGTCGGATATGGGAAATCCAAAACTTTCTTATATTTTCATACATGTTAGAACTTGAAAATTCGCTATCAACGAGTCAAAATTAAATTGCAGTGTATGACCATTATGGGGATTCTAGATGGATGAAATTCTGTAAATTTGTTCTTGAGAATATGAATTAATTCTTAGTTTTCATTTTTTAAATAAATCATGGGGAAAATACTTAAAGAAAACTTTTACAGCTGGTGGTCAAAAAGCAACACCAGACATTTAAAGGTTAATTTAAAGTTTGATGAAAACACGTGAATTATATCTGGAGATTAAGCTATTGTGGAAATTTAAAAAATATGTTGCATGACAGTGCCATCTGTTAAACGATTTACACTAAAATGTAGAAAATTTTCAACTGATGTCAGTGAACAACAGAATCTGAAGTTTGATGAAAATCCGTGCCTTATTTCTGAAGATTGGGCGATTGTGGGAATTGTAAAGAATGCTTCAAAGCACCGCCACGTGTTGAGAGATATACACCAAAAACTAAAATTCGCAGATTCACGGTCAAACATTTTATAAAAACATGTTTAAGGTACCTCTGATCCAGTAAAACGTGTAAATACTTCGAAAACTGAAAATCGAAAATTTTCACGAACGTAATACTTTATTCTTGTAAAGATCGAAGGAAGTAATATGAAGAATTAGCATCTATGGACCATCACTGATGCAGTGATGGGTCATTCCGAATGCAAAGCTGCCGATTACTGATGTTTTTGTACTTTATAGTAAAACAAATTTTCCGAAGTTATAAATTTTTATTTTGTTGATTTTTTCTACAGAAAAATTTTCTTCCATCTTTTTTTTTTTATCTTAATCATCAACCTGACAAAAATGTGAACGAAATTATGATTATGAGTTAAAAGCCGAAAACTTGTCCTCGATCGGGCCATCACTGACAATGCAAGAGCCGACAGAACAAAACCCTAAGCTATCGAGCACAGGAAAAAAACCTTTATTTTATGGAAGAGAAGTAATGGGGGATTCTAATGATTTATGTCTGCCGGAAGCGAAGTGGTGCATAAGCCTAAAATGTATACCACTGGTCGTTGACTCGTAGGCTTAGGATTGTGTTTTCCTGCAACCAGTTTTTAATTTTTTCATATTTTTGATTGTAGGTCAAACCCAGAGTTAAACCTACAAGTCAACCACTAGTGGTATTAATTTTTGGCTTATGCACGACTTCGCTTCCGGCAGACATGAATCATTAGATTCTCCTATTACATCTCTTCCATAAAATAAAGGTTTTTTTTTTTATTCTGCTCGATATCATAGAGTTTTGAGTTATCGCCTGTTCGACTATGATGGTTTTACTTTCCTTCTTTTCTCTTTCATGTTGGTTATAGTTGATGTTATAAAACCTTATTTGCTTCACTTCTCTGTCTTTAATCAACGAGTTCATTCAGAGATTTTGTTTAGGTTAAACTTGAAATTTTGCATGCTAACTGCAGACTATATCCGATCACACGACAAATCAAAGTTTTGAAAAACACTTTAATTAAATTAATTCGAATATTTTCGCTACATCTTGATTTCTAAATATATACTTTTCATTTCAGTAACTATTTCATGCAACATCCCAACTGCTGGAGCATTGGTTTTGTACGACAAAAGGCTTTATATCGAATGAAAGTTGTATTTTTTTAAATATAAAGTTGTTATTTTAGCAGAATTTCTTTTCATAAACAAAGTTGGACAGCATTGCATGTTCTCGCCATCTCCCCCACACAAGAAAGTGGAATCAAAGGAACTTGTTACTTCTTTTTAATTATTTTCTTGTTGTTTCTTTTCTTAATTCTAATTAATTTATAAAAGCATAGTGGTGTACTGCTCATTTGACTGCCATGCTGCAAGTTGAGAATACAAAAGCCTATTAGCCAAAACTGACGCAGATTTTCATCCCTTAGGGGTTCAAACAATGAGCACCAAATTTGCTCGTGGTCTTAACACCGTGGGACCTATATCAGTTTGGCCACCTGTCCGGAACATATGCTGTATAGCATCTAGCACCCAGGATCAAGGAAACAGGGACAGACTTCATATTCCCTTACGATATTTCAAGAATCAATAACTTATAACTCTTAGACACAGAGTTAAGGTCCAGTTTTAGATTAATATAATTATTTAAATCATTTTCATAATTATTACATACATATATATTGCATTGTAGAGTTGATCGAAAGAAGGAAGTTGAAGTATTTTTTTTTAATTTTATTAGGGTTTTAAAAATATATTGTAATGTAGATTTAATTGAAATACATTTTGTATCTTTTTGCCATATAAAAAAACACTGTATTGTTGCAGCGTATATGGGGTTCTTTCGATCTTATGATTAGAGAACTTCAAACTCTTGTCTCTTAGAAAAGTAGAAAATAATTTATTTATAGATCTTCAGAACAACAGAGTCTTCGAAACTCACAAATATTACCAGATAATCAAAAATAACTGCTCAAATCTATCGTACAAGTAAAGCTTTAGATCCCAGAGGCTCTTTATACAACGTCTCAACACTTAATATCATTCAAAACAACATAAATGAAACTCAAGCAAACTTGCTAACAAACGCCTTGTTCACTCAATGACTGACTGGTAAATAATAACCACAGCAGCTCGTATCGGCTCTCCTTATATAGACTCGCAGCATGCGGTGGAAATTTCTACAACCTTCTAGAAAAAACTGGAAAACCACGGAACAACATTCAATGTATCAGTAGACCTAAGGGGGGGGGTTACCATAAATAGGGAAGGGTTACCATCGCCAACAATCGCCAAGTTTGTCGCCAACTTGGCGATATATCGCCAAAAGTGACGCCAACTTGGCGATATCTCTAATATTTCGCAAAGCTGCCATAGACATTCACTGAAAATAATAGACAAGTTTGCTTGATAACAGAGACAATGTAACAAAAACTAATATTAGTAAAGAAATGGAGCTTAATAAAATTATTTACATTATTTTACAGTACAAACACTAACTACAAAATTCGTAACACTACCCCCTCCTCAAAGACTGCATGTCCCGACAGTGCAATCCTTGAATTAGAGGAAAACACTTAAAATAAATAAACAAATAAATAAATAAATAAATAAATAATAATAATAATAATAAGATTTACATAAATAAGAACTAATTACTATTTACATATTTACAAAAAGTGACTTTCATGACCATGGTCTGAAATTTCAGTTTTGAATTTCTAATCACTTTGGCCAAAATAAGGGGCTAGCCGGTTATAGTGTACAACCTTGGGTTTGGCTTGTGGCGATTTTTGTATGCGTACGACGACGTCATTCAGCCTGTTGACGACTGTGTAAGGACCGTCCCAGTTTCTTTGTAGTTTTGGCGACAGTCCCTTACGACGTATGGGATTCCACAACCAAACTTTGTCACCTTCGTTCACCTTCGCACCGTGTCTTCATCTTTTCTGATGCCAGTCCAATTCGGTTCCTCGCTAGGCAATGAATCTCCTCAATCCGCGCCTGGAGTTCATTGACATATTCCTCAGGCGATGAAGGAGCATCAGGAGGACGGCCAAACAAAAGATCCGCAGGTAGACGAAGATCACGACCAAAGAGCGTTTGAGAAAGGGAATAACCAGTGGTCTCGTGAGCAGCACTCCTGTAGGCAAGCAGGAACAGAGGTAATTTCTTGTCCCAGTCCTGTTGATCTTTAGACACCAGGAGGGAGAGGCTATTTAGGATGGTACGATTGAAACGCTCCACCATGCCGTCCGATTGAGAATGTAGAGGTGTAGTTCGAGTTTTGTCCATGCCGAGTAGTCCACACATTTCCTTAAACACAGCCGAATCAAAATTTCTTCCTTGATCAGAATGGATTTGAAGGGGAACTCCGTATCTGGAAACCCAGTGTTGAACCAGCATCTCTGCTACGGTTACCGCCTCTTGATTAGGTATGGCGTAGGCTTCAGGCCACTTGGTGAAGTAATCCATGACAACGAGGATGTACTTGTTGCCATCAGATCTGGGTTCTGCCTGGGTTCTAGGAAGAGGACCCAGGATATCTAAAGCAATTCGTTCGAAAGGAGCTCCTACATTATAACGCTGCAATCGTCCACGGGTGCGCCTCTTTGGACCTTTACGTGCTACACAGGTGTCACAAGTTCGACACCACTTCTCCACATCAGTGCGAACATTATTCCAGTAGAAACGCTCTCGAACCTTTTGCAGGGTCTTCATTACACCAAAATGACCTCCTGTGGGACTTCCATGCAGTTCTTGAAGGACCATAGAAATTCTCGACTTAGGGAGTAGTAGTTGCCATCTACATGTTTTTCCATCGTCAGACTCCCATTTTCGGTACAAGATACCGTTCTTCAAATGTAGGGAATCCCAGAGAGCCCAATAACGTTTAGTCGTAGGATGGTAATGGGCCATGTCTTGCCAGCTGGGCTTCCTGTTGGACTCCTCTTTCAGCTCTAGAATTGGCTTAATTTCAGATCAGCAAGTTGATCTTTACGCAGGCTCTCGTCACTCCACGGATCTTGCGATGATGTAGACCCAATTGTAACTTGTCTTACTATAGGACCTTTGACATTAAATTTCTTCTCAACCCGGTCGCAGTATCTACAATTCTCTGAGCAGGGTCTTCTTGAGAGAGCATCTGCATTTCCATGTGATGAGCTTTTCGATGGCGTATCTCCATATCGTACTCTTGAAGCTTTTGTATCCACCTGGCTATTTGGCCTTCTGGGTTCTTAAAATTCAATAGCCAAGTTAGAGAAGCATGATCAGTTCGGATCAGGAATTTTCGACCGTAAAGATAGTGATGAAAATGGTCTATGGCTTTCACTACAGCAAGAAGCTCTTTTCTTGTTACGCAGTAGTTTCGCTCTGCTTTTGACAAGCACTTGCTGAAATAGGCGATAACACGTTCCTGGCCGTCGATTTCCTGGGACAGTACAGCGCCACGTTACTTGCATCCGTATCAAGTATAAACTGTTTATCGATTTGAGGATATGACAGAATTGGAGTGGATGTTAAGGCCTCCTTAAGCTTTTCGAAAGCAGCGTCACATTCCTGTGTCCACATAAATTTTTGATTGGCTTCTGTTAATTTATGAAGTGGTCTTGCAATCATCGAGAAGCCTTTGACGAATTTCCTGTAATAGGTGCATAATCCTAGAAAACTCCGAAGCTGGTGAATATCTGCTGGACGACTCCAATTTTTCACAGCCGATATCTTCTCCGGATCAGTCCTAACTCCTTCCGCCGAAATGATGTGTCGAAGGTTGTGAGGGAGTGACCTTTAGTCATAAAGGCACTCTAGTGTTTCTGAGATCGTGACGTCAATAATTTAACATTTTGTAGGCGTAAAAGCGACATCTATCCTCTCTTTTACTTTAACTTTCTAGAGTGTGTGTGCTCTTTCGAGTTCCGCAGTTAGCTCGCGGTTATTAGTATTATGTTAATGTGAAGTATCTCAGTTTGTCGCATATAAAAGCTTGGGTGTGAGTTTGTGTCTCTGTGTGGGTCTCTGGCAGTAGCCGGTGTGTGTTTCTGGCATTAGCCAGCAGCCTCTGTGTGTATCTGGCATTAGCCAGCAGCCAGCGAGTGCGGACCTCTGCCATTGAATAGCGAAGTGGATGATTGTTTAGTGAAGTACTGACGAATAGAAAGTAGCAACGGCCTCCAGTAAAGTGGAAAGGAGTTTGGATAGTGGATTTGAGATTCGGCCTTGGTAAGAAAATTTAGAGTAGTTCCGTTTTGATTATTTGAGAAATAAAGAATTAACCACAGCCACGGGCTGTGAAATTAAGCTTTGTTTAACAGATCAGCCAGGAAATAGTGTCAAGTGTTAGACGGTGCCACGACTGAGCTAGACCGAAGCTTGTGAGTATGATTTAGCTTTTCATAGTGTTCTCAGTGTGTAAATTCAAGACTTGCTCCACTTTCTTTCAGCCCTTATCATTTTAATAAACCTTGTTGTTTTAACCTAAATTACTGAGTATGTCTGCATATAATGTTACAAATGACACCCAGCATGAGTGTACCGTTACAAATGGCCCCCACCGTGGGTTTAACGTTACAAATGGCCCCCACCGTGGGTTTCCCGTTACAAATGGCCCCCACCGTGGGTTTTCCATTACAAATGGCGCCCAACGAAACATCGGACATTTTGAGATTGTGCCACGAGTGTATTTCACCGGTGAGGGTGATATTAGTGAATTTTTAGTGAAACTAGATGATTATATTTTGTTCAATAATATACCTGAGAAAAACAGGTACGTAGTGCTTAAATGCTCGTTAAAGGGCGAAGCACTTTTGTGGTTAGAAAATATAGGAAAGTTTTTGATTACTGAGGAAGCGAAAAGATTTGAACAAACTGTGACTGAGTTAAAGAAGGCATTTCCTCCGTTAAAGATAAAAGTATTTTGAGAAAAGAATTCTATTGTAATAAGCAGAATATATATGAGTCGGCGTCAAAATTTTATCTTCGTAAGCTGGAACTAAAAAATAAATTAGATTTAGATATTACATTTGAGGAATTGTTGGACATTGTCTTTCCTCTTTTTAATCCAAATATACAGGACTTTATTGAAGTTAGAGCACCGAAGAATTTTGCAGAAATGCACCAGATATTATCGAAGTACGAGACTCGGCATAGCTCGGATCAACGGGATTTGCGTAGCCCTCGGCAGAGACCTGTCACGAATAGTAATTTGAGAAATGAGGGGGAACGTAATTTTGTGAGAGGGGGACAGCAATTTCCGGATAATAATGTGCGTAATAGAAATGATGGATTTGGTCGTAATATGTCGAATACGAGTAATGGTAATAGGAATGGTGGTGGTGCTAATAGTTTTAGAAGTGGTGAGAGAAATATGTATGGAAATAGACAGAATAGTGGTTATGATCGTAGTGGGGGAGTACGGGACAGGAATGTTTCTTCGCAAATAAAGAGATTAACTTCGGATGAGAATTTTGAAGGTAGATCAGTGCAAAGGAGAGGTGTGAGGAGGTCGGGTCAGTTAAACTGGTAAGTGACTGTATTTCGGAAGGTATGCAGTCACAGGTCAAATCGAAAAAGCCTTCTGTGAGTTTAAATAAAATTACTATTAATCCGGTTGAGTTACCTGAAGTGTTAATTGTGTTAGATGGTATTGTCGTTAAAAGTGTCTTCGATACAGGGGCAGATAAGTCGTTCATTTCTTTTGATTGTTATCGGAAATATTTTTCGTATAAGAAGTTGAAAAGGTCAAGTCTGGTGGTTCAGTCAGCACAGGGAGTAGCTTGCGATAATAAAGGTTCAGTAGAATTGGAAGTTGAAATTCGTTCGGTTAAGACATGTTGGGAGTTTTGTGTGTTAGATGGATTAACAGTGCATTGTATAGTTGGTGTGGATTATATGAAGGATAGAGGAATTAGTTTGGATTTCTTTAAAAAGTCGTTAATCGTGAATAATGATGAGAATGTGAGTAAGAAAGAGCATGTGTCAATGTCAGTTAATTTGGAGGAATCTAGTTTAAGTGAGGTTAAGAAAGTGGAGGTTAATAAGTCTTTGGTCGATTTTGGTAAAGTCTTTTCAGATAAACCGAGTTTAAGGAATGAAATTCATATTGGTTTTGATGCACTTGTTGCTAGTAAACCATTTCGTTATGATTTTATATCTAATATTTTTAAGTCTTTGTGTGAAAAGTTGGAGACTGGGGTCGGTATGGAACTTACTCAGTCTAATATGGCTGAACGTGTAAATCGTACATTAATTCAAATGATTTCTTCTTATGTTGGTTCTCATCATGCAAATTGGGACCAGTTTCTTCAGCATTTTGCGTACGCACTTCGTACGGCAGTTCACGAGTCGACAGGGAAAACGCCTGCTGAGTTGTTTTTGGGTAGAAAAGTCATTACTCCATTCCAAAGGTTAGTTATGGTGTCAGATGCGGAAAGTCAGTACATGTGTCAGGATATTGAGAGGTTGGTTAAGGAAGCTCAGGTTCAAATGGGAAAAGCGCAAGAAAAGCAAGCTCAGTATTATAATATGCGTAGAAGGAAGTTAGAAGTGAAAGTTGGAGATTTTGTGTTAGTAGAAAAGCATTGGTTAAGTTCAAGTCGTCAAAAGAGAGTAGCTAAGTTTGGTCCGAAGTTTGTAGGTCCGTTCGAGGTTTTGGAAGTTCGAAATAATAATTTGGTTATTGATGTCAATGGTGAGAGAATGACTGTTAATCTGGATCAGATTAGAGTGTATAAGTTTAGAGAAAATGGTAGTGAAGGTTCTCATGTGTCGAGTGGTGTTTCGCGAAATTCCCGATCCAATGAGTGTCCCGAGTCCAGCACTTCTTCATCTAATTCTTTTCATCAATATTCAAGAAGAAAATTTGGTCAAACAGCTCCAAAAACTGTTATTGAAAGTCGAAAGCCTAGCAATCCGAGAGCAAAGTATGATAATAAAAATAAGAGAACTGTGTCAAATACATCGGACTCTGTGTGCCATAAAAGACAAAAAATTATAAACTGTCCAGTTCCTCCACCTATTAGACAACAACCTCACAAGCATAAATTAACTAATAGTTCACCATCTTCAGTGATTAATCCCCGGAAAAGATTTCGTATGGACACTCGGCAAACTGGTAAACGAACTTTAAATTCCGAATTTTTGCCTAATAAGAAACAACATAGGTCCGGAAAGAAACGTGGCCTAGGATCTTCAGTAACTTCGGGTGCGTCTAGAAAGAGGAGACAACTCTCAGATTACCGGCAACAACAGTGTGAATCTCGCCATGGAGTGATCCCAGTGAACCGGAGCAGACCAGAGCAGAGTCGTCCAGTGGAACCTACAAGTATCCCACGGCATCCATTCAGAACCAGGCTGCAGGCACGACAGTCAACTGTGGCGTCACCGTACAGTTCTGATGACGAGAAATCCTTCGTACAAGGCTTCTGGGACAAGAGGAGAAAGCCATCCTGTAGTATGAAGCCTGCTAGCAGTGAATCATCTCTATGATTGGGTGATAATGTTCTTTATTAAATTTCTATTAGAGTGCATATATGTGGTAGCAATGTGAAGGAATAGAAAGCAGAGAGACTGTTTTGTACTTTTGGCCATTTTTGGAATTTTTTGACGGACTCACGTTTAGTGCTTAATTGTGTTCAAAATTTGTTTGCAAAATTGTTAGTTTTATGTATGTTTAAGGTTTTGGTCTTAACTGCTTTTAAAAATTCTGGATCTATTGTTAAATTGTTATGTTATTTGTTAAAAATGTTACTGTATTGTTATATTGTTCATGTGTTATAAAATGTATGTTAATGTATGTTTAAATTTTCAGAAAGTACGGATAGTAATTTGGGGTTATTTTGTACACGCGCCGCGGTTCAGGCGCGCACGTGTTTTGCGGTCAAGAAGTGCTTGACACGCGTTTCTATCTCTTATACTAACATTTAATGAATTAACTTTCTTCTTATCGTTCGTGTTTTATGAGTTGCGTTTTGTACTTTAGTTGGGATGGTTTCCGCAAGTTGCGAAGTTTTAAGCTGCGTTTGAATTTGAAATTGTATTGTATTAAAATTGAATGTTAATGTGATTTTCTTGCAGGGAAGTATACCTGTGTTATGTATTGATTCTGCTATTTTTCTTTTAGTTAATACAGATGAAGAGCATGATGACGTCATTTTGTAAATTTTTGGTATTTTTTGATTGTTGCATAAGCACAGCGATATGCCGCTGTACGTATGTGCCCCAATTATTGTTCAAGTGGAGTTAAGTTCTGAAGAATTTTGGGAGTTAGTTCATTGGCTAATGGGTTTGTAGGTATTACGTAGTAGCAGAGTTATTTTAGTATGAAGTAAATGTAATTCTAGATGAGTTCGGAATTTGGATGAGGAAAATTTTTGCGCATTGGGTTTTTTGGACTTGGTGCGAATTCTAGGATATTAAAAGTTATGGAGAAATTTTTGGGAAAGTTATAGTTGTATTGCAATATTGAGGAAAATTTCGGAAGTTTAGTGTTTTGAGAAATTTTAGCACTCCCAGTGGAGTGGGTTGTTTTGAAAGAAGAAGTAATTAGTTTTGAAAGTTTTACGAGTTTTTGGAAGTTTTACGGAGGCTATTTGTAAGATAGAAGAATGATTGGATTGAATATGTGAATATTTGAGGCAAACTGAGTTTTTTTGGTTGTGATGGGTTAAAGCTAATATTTTAAAAGTGATGTTTCGGCGCTAAATTTCACCCATCACTGTGTTTTTGTTACGGCTCGAAATTTATAACAAGAAAAAGTTCTGGTCATGCATTTGGCCCAGCCCTTTTTCTCTGCGGAGTTCGAGGGGGGGTTGTGAGGGAGTGACCTTTAGTCATAAAGGCACTCTAGTGTTTCTGAGATCGTGACGTCAATAATTTAACATTTTGTAGGCGTAAAAGCGACATCTATCCTCTCTTTTACTTTAACTTTCTAGAGTGTGTGTGCTCTTTCGAGTTCCGCAGTTAGCTCGCGGTTATTAGTATTATGTTAATGTGAAGTATCTCAGTTTGCCGCATATAAAAGCTTGGGTGTGAGTTTGTGTCTCGGTGTGGGTCTCTGGCAGTAGCCGGTGTGTGTTTCTGGCATTAGCCAGCAGCCTCTGTGTGTATCTGGCATTAGCCAGCAGCCAGCGAGTGCGGACCTCTGCCATTGAATAGCGAAGTGGATGATTGTTTAGTGAAGTACTGACGAATAGAAAGTAGCAACGGCCTCCAGTAAAGTGGAAAAGAGTTTGGATAGTGGATTTGAGATTCGGCCTTGGTAAGAAAATTTAGAGTAGTTCCGTTTTGATTATTTGAGAAATAAAGAATTAACCACAGCCACGGGCTGTGAAATTAAGCTTTGTTTAACAGATCAGCCAGGAAATAGTGTCAAGCGTTAGACGGTGCCACGACTGAGCTAGACCGAAGCTTGTGAGTATGATTTAGCTTTTCATAGTGTTCTCAGTGTGTAAATTCAAGACTTGCTCCACTTTCCTTCAGCCCTTATCATTTTAATAAACCTTGTTGTTTTAACCTAAATTACTGAGTATGTCTGCATATAATGTTACAAATGACACCCAGCATGAGTGTACCGTTACAAATGGCCCCCACCGTGGATTTAACGTTACAAATGGCCCCCACCGTGGGTTTCCCGTTACAAGGTATGCGACTTCATTGCGAAATAAGCTGCACTTTGAAGGGCTTAACTTCAAATTAGCTTCCTTCAATTTTTGTAGCACCCGCCTGAGGTTGCTCAGATGTTCATCAAAAGATTTTCCTATGATTATGATATCGTCTAAATAAACAAGACATGCTTCATATGACAGTCCCCGGAGAACCGTTTCCATAAGCCGTTCGAAAGTTGCAGGTGCGTTACATAGACCAAAAGGCATTACCTTGAACTGCCATAATCCTTGTTCCGTTGTAAAGGCAATCTTCTCGCGGTCGTCCGGATGGATCTCTACCTGCCAGTAACCACTCTTCAGATCCAGAGTCGAGAACCAAGTGTTGCCCGTAAGTGTGTCGAGAGTGTCGTCGATCCTTGGTAGAGGGTAACTATCCTTTTTAGTGACATCATTCAGTCGGCGGTAGTCTACACAAAATCTTGTAAAACCATCCTTCTTTCTTACTAATACAATGGGAGACGCCCATGGACTTGTCGATGGTTCGATGATGTCATTTTCTTCCATATCCTTAATTAAATTCTGCACCTCTTCTTGCTTCGCAAAAGGTAATCGTCTAGGGTGCTGTTTAATAGGAGAGTGATCTCCCGTGTCAATTCGGTGTTGTGCCATTTTAGTTCGTCCAAAGTTTTCAGATGTTTGGGAGAATAAACTTTGGAATTCCCTAATTAAATTTCCCGCGGCGTCCATCTGTTTTGGATCTAAGTCTGTATTTTGTAACAAATCCTTGACTAAATTATCTGAAGATTTCTCAGAGTGACCGGAATTTTGACTTATGCACGTCACAGGAGCACACGATGCTATCACCTCTCCTTTCTTGATAGTCTCCGTCTTATCACTGATGTTAACAATTCTGACTGGAATGGTCTTTTTCGAGAGGTCTACTACAGAAGAAGCCACCAATACTCCTGCTTGTGTACTATTGTCTTCTGGATAATCTATATGGCCAAATCGGTAATTAGTTTCATTTTTAATTTCAGCTGGAACTAAAAATTCTGTTCTTGGATCTAGATTGATGTCTTCTTTGGCTATTACTGTTTGTTTACATTCAATTTCATTATTTAATCCAAAAACACTTATTTCTTCAAATTTTGAGAGCATTTTGTTATTTTTGAAATCAAGCTTGAAGCCAAACTTCTTCAGAAAATCTAGCCCGATTAAGCAAAGATCTGTTATGTCAGCCACATATGCCGTATGGTAATATTTCGTTCCTCCAAAGTGTATGGTTAAATTGGCCTTTCCATATATGCCAATCTTGTCACCCATCACAGTTTGCAGGGTAACGCATGGTGGAGTCCAGATGAGTTTAGATTTCAATTTCCGAGCCAAATCTTCTCTTATTATTGTCACATTGGCTCCTGTATCGACAATCATACGGCACTGAATTCCGTTAATAAAGCCTATCACATATAATTCATTATCACCGCCACTCATTTTTGATATCTGGAGGATCTTCAGGTGGGGCTTTTAATTCTCTGGCAACCTCCGCCCCGCGAGATGGCCAAAATTTAGTTTCCCTGCTGATTGTTTGAATTTATCTCACGTTCGTGGATTCTGGGGCAATTTCTTCGGAGATGTCCTGTATCACCGCATCCCCAGCACGTGAGATTCTGTCTTCTATAGCTTGTTCTTCCGTATTTTAAAGCTTCAATTTCTTGATTTATTTTCCTAATTTCTTTCAAGAAGTCGATCTCAGTGTCTGAGCTTTTGTTCACCGTTGCCCCTCGGACTGAATGACGATCTCTTCGGCTGGCTTGTGTAGCTGCTTCCAACTTTAAGGTATATAGTAATGCAGCCTTTAAATCCTGTACATCTGCCATTCGTACCGCTCTCTACACTTCTGGATCTTTTATTCCGTCTACAAAATATTGCAGTGAGAGCATTTCCCGTACATTTGCTGGACAGTCAATGAATGCTAAATTTACAAGCCGTTCAATTTCCGAGGCAAACTCTTGAAGGGTTTCACTCGATTTTTGATGGCGGCTCTTCATTTGTATTCTCGTATAATCCTTGAAGAATTTTCCTCCGAATCTCATTTCAAGTGCACAACTTAGAGTGTCAAAATTGAGTTGCGTCATATCGGGCAATGTTTGCAGCACGTCGGCGGCTTCTCCTCTTAAAGAAGCTGCCAGTTGACAAGCTTTCACCTCGTCACTCCATTTGTTCGCTTTGGCTACAATGGTGAATTGGGTCTTGTAAACTTGCCAGGAACTCTTTCCGTCGTATGTCGACAGCTTGATGTGCACGGAAGAAGCAGGCGGATTTCTAAATTCTTCATAATTACCACTGGACGCTGAAAGCTTCTTCTCAAGATCTTGTACTTTTTTATTTAGCTTTTTATCTACTTCAACTATTTTCTCTTCAATATTACTAACTTCATTCTGAATTTTCTCTTCAACTTCCTGATATTTTTCTTTCCATTTTCTCTTCAACATTACTAACTTCATTCTGAATTTTCTCTTCTACCGAATCTATTCTTCTCTCTACCGTTGAGAACTTTTCTTCCAAAGTTTTCTTCATTTCTTCTTGGCTTTTATTAACTTCCTCCTTTAATTCTTCCATTCTCTCTTGGCTTCTTTTCATTTCTTCAGTCACATCTTCTTGGACTTTGTCGATTTTATTCGATAACTCTTCTTGGCCTTTGTCAATTTTATTTGTCAACTCTTCCATTCTTTCTTCGTTTTTATTCATTTTATCCACCAACTCTTCTTGGCCTTTATTCATCTTTTCCGCCAGCTCTTCTTGGCCTTTATTCATCTTTTCCGCCAACTCTTCTTGGCCTTCCGTCAATTCCGTCTTTATGCCATTCATAGCATCTAATAGTTTTTTCAGTTGCACGTCCATGCCTCTTGTTTTCGCCATAAGATCCCGAATCCTGACACCAAATGTTGCAGCGTATATGGGGTTCTTTCGATCTTATGGTTAGAGAACTTCAAACTCTTGTCTCTTTGAAAAGTAGAAAATAATTTATTTATAGATCTTCAGAACAACAGTCTTCGAAACTCACAAATATTACCAGATATTCAAAAATAACTGCTCAAATCTATCGTACAAGTATAGCTTTAAATCCCAGAGACTCTTTATACAACGTCTCAACACTTAATAACATTCAAAACAACATAAATGAAACTCAAGCAAACTTGCTAACAAACGCCTTGTTCACTCAATGACTGACTGGTAAATAATAACCACAGCAGCTCGTATCGGCTCTCCTTATATAGACTCGCAGCATGCGGTGGAAATTTCTACAACCTTCTAGAAAAAACTAGAAAACCACGGAACAACATTCAATGTATCAGTAGACCTAAGGGGGGGGGGTTACCATAAATAGGGAAGGGTTACCATCGCCAAGTTTGTCGCCAACTTGCCGATATATCGCCAAATTAGTCGCCAAAAGTGACGCCAACTTGGCGATATCTCTAATATTTCGAAAAGCTGCCATAGACATTCATTGAAAATAATAGACAAGTTTGCTTGATAAGAGAGACAATGTAACAAAAACTAATATTAGTAAAGAAATGGAGCTTAATAAGATTATTTACATTATTTTACAGTACAAACACAGTATTTACAAAATTCGTAACAGTATTTTAAAAAACTCAGAATGTTTTCTTCATTAATTTTTTTTCCAGGTACATTGGAAAGTTTTAAAAGGAGATCAAATACGATGAGATAAGCAAACAATACAAAAGAATTTTATCAACTTTTATTATCATGTAAAAATCACATCAAATCTTTATTCTTTTATGAAAAACAATAAGAATTTAGAAGATCTTGAAACTAAGTATTTTAATAACAAAAAGTAATGATATCGTAATCAGATGAAAAGTATTTTCTTTATACAGAATCCTGATTAGGAAAGCACAATTTTAAAACACATTTAGCAAGTTTATTTACATTTTCAAACTTCATCAGAACTGTTATTACCTTTTAAAATAATAATCACACTATCAAACCTTTAATTATTTTTATTTTCAATAGTACCCCTTAAAAAACAGTTATTTTAGGCTGAAAAGTTTATAAGAAAAACAGTTTAAACACGTTCGCTGGCAACTACCAGAATACTCGTAGTTGGTAATCTGGGTTTCCTACCCAGCTACGAGATAACTCGTTATTGATATCCTTATCTAAATAGACGATTACGAGTATTGCCTTACAAAAGAAAAGCATTGTTTAGCTGTTTGACAGACAGAAAGAAACTACACAATATTGTTGACGTACTGTAATGGATCATTTATTCCTCGAAACCTAAATATAATAACTAAGTGTAACAGAAACTTTCACTTTGGCACCAGTGAACACATGCACTACCTCAGTTTTTGGCAGCGATCGTGTTAAAATAAAAGAACTTCATTGTGAGAAATTATTTTTAACAAGTCTGACTCAAATAGTCTCAATCATAAGGCTAATTTTACAGGCCTATAAATCTATAATGTGTCAAAAAAAGAGAGAATTGCAAAGTTTTTCAGACAATATAAAGATAAAATCAAATAAATATAAAATATGGTTTGCCAAAAATGATTTTGAAGATTCTTACTTGCTGATTAACATGTTTAAATTGAAAAAAATTTTCGTAGTTTCATTTTAGTCTCTCTAGCATTTTAAAACTAGAATTGGCTAGTTTTTAAATACAGGAAGTATAAAAATCAGTTAATCGAAATTAACAAATTATGGGAGCAAAAGCAAACAAAGTGCTCTTTTCTGATTCTTTTTATGTGTCACATATATTAGCTCAATAGTATAGATTAAGCGAAGCTTCCTTAAAACATACACTTAAGGGAAATTCCTGCTACATATTTCACACAAACTATTTCTCTCTCGTATGTATTAAAAGATGTCTGCTTAAACTACACTTCTGGGAGAATTTTTTGTCGCATGTCTCACAAACAAAAGGTTTCTCACCAGTATGTATTTTCAGATGACGGATTAAATGACACTTTTGAGAAAATTTTTTGTCACATGTCTCACAAGAAAAAGGCCTCTCACCAGTATGAATTAACAGATGCTTGCTTAAACTACCCTTTTCAGAAAATTTCTCGTTGCAGATTTCACACACAAAAGGTTTTTCGCCAGTATGATATAACAGATGTCTGCTTAAACCATTCTTTTGGGAGAATTTTTTGTGGCATATTTCACATAAAAAAGGTTTCTCACCCATATGAATTAACAGATGCGTGTTTAAAATACTCTTTCGTGAGAATTTCTTGTTGCATATCTCACACACGAAAAGTTTCTCACCAGTATAAATTAACATATGCTTGCTTAAATCATGTTTTTTCGAAAATCCTTTGTTGCATACTTCACAAACAAACACTTTTCCTTGCTGTGAGTCAGAACAAACTTTTCCTAAAGCTGCTTGTAAAGAACTAGTTTGCTGCATATTTCACACTTTAAAGACAGTTTTGAGTTATGTGATGTGCATCTACATTCATGGATTTTTGCATCTGCAATAAATAAAAGTAACACATTCTATAACCTTTTAAGATTTATGAAAAATATATTTACAAAAAATAAACGTATAGTAAAATGTTAAATTAACGCAGAAAACTGAAATGAAATAGATTCACAATTTGAACTGATTACCGTATTTTCGGGTGTATAGCCCGCAATCCTAAATCGAGCAGTGCAGTAAAGAATGTTTGTGTATAAGCCGCGGAGATGCATCGGTGTATATTCCGCGGGCTATACACCAGTCACGAACGTATATTTCAATCAGGGTTCGAAGTTAGAAGCCATTAAAGTATATACGCGCGTATAAGTAGAGACATTTTAGACAAAAAAGAATTTCAAAGTGGGGAGGGTCGACTTATACGCGAGACCTTAAAAAAAAATCTATGAATAAAATATTGAAAAATAGTTTGCTAGCGAATCGATGCTGCAGCACTCCTTTGTGTTTGTAGAGTACAAAATCCAAAATCTGAAACCTTTCCTACCTTGACAATTCTGAGTTTAAGATCATTTTTAGTTTATTTCTTTAAAAAAAATAATAATATACCCTGCCCTGTTGCAAAGAACAAAGAAAAAGTGTGTGATTTATGTCATTTCGGAACGATTCAGAGGAGTCGTTCTTTTTTGAACGATTCCGATAAATCCTTCCTTTTCAGAGTCGTTTTATAATGGAATGAGTCAGAGGAACTGCTCCTTTTCCGAACGAGTCCGAGGAATCGAACCTTTTCGGAGTTGTTTCATTTCGGAACGAGTCCGAGGATTTCATCGATTCGGAATCGTTCCGAAAAGGACGGATTCTTTTTTGCAAACTGGAATCGTTCCTTTAATTCAACTGCCGAAATCGCTCCTTTTGAATCGTTCCTCAACAAATGACACATCTGTAATAAAAAACTGATTACAGTTTACGTTAAAACGACTTATTCAGCAAAAAGTAAGTTTAAAATAAGTAACATGCTACACTGTTGTTTTTAACCTCTCAAATCAAGAGCAAACTGCATTCGTGCGTCGTTATTTCTCGCTGCCGGTTAGTGCAATACTTGGCGAGAGTTGCGACAGTTCGTCCAAACCCAAAAATAACTGTATTTAAGCAGTAGAAAAAAAGCCTTTACAAACATGAGAGAACTCTCTATATTTCGCGGCATAGCGAAAAAATTTACAAATTTCGATGTTTTTTCAAATTTTTTGAGGTTTAAAAATTGTAGAAAAAATATCACGATTTCTAATTTAAAAAAATCTTTGTATAACCCGCACCGTGTATAAGCCGCAGCGGCTTTTTCGAAGGTTTTTGTTTCTTGTATAAGCCGCGGACTATACACCCGAAAATACGGTAATTAAAAAAAATGTGGTATTTTTTTTTATTATAGAAGCCTTCATATATTTTCTTTGCTATTTGTTGTTCCACACAATTTGGGCTTTAAAAATTGAGATTTATTGACAAATGATACAATCCTAATGAAAGCTTAAGTGAGTTTATATATTTCTATATAATTATAATAATCCCATATAAATCTATATTTACATGTCTATATAATACATATATATTTATGCATTATGATGGTTTTTTATACGGAATTTACTTCTTTTTGTATAATAAAATAAATAAATGGTATTACAATAAAAAAAAACAATACAATTGCCAGAAAAAAAACAGTTTTTGTAAGTGAAACAGAAAATAGGTTACCAGAAAATATGTTGCCAAATTATAGTTTTTTTAGTGTATTTTAGTTATAAAATGAAATGATTTAGTTAAATAATTTTAGTTACTTATAGGATATTTTACTCTAATGCAAAAAAATCTTATTTCTGTAAATGAAAGTGTTACGGCTTCACCATAATCTTGTATATCGCGTCTCCATGGCGCATTCTTCTGTAACGGCTTCACCATAACCTAGGATGCCGCGCGTCTCCATGGCGCATTCTACTGTACTTTAGGCGTGCCGTTTTGGCAACATTGGAATATCGTTTGTTATTGTTTTGGTTTTCGGCGATCTTAGCAGATCTATCGTGTGTCCGCTGGATCTTTTTCTTTATTCGAAATGTAAATAATGTGTAAATAATTTGTATATAAAGAATTTTTAAGTATTATTAGTAGTATTAATTGAACCAGCGACCTGATGAGTATTAAATATACTCGCAACATTCGACAGTTCGTTACATTGGTCCGCTCGTCGGTAGGACTTTCGTTTTTAATTCGAACTTTGTATAAAACTTCCTTGTTCTATTTGACTTAAAATGGCTTCATTAATTAGTTTGAATAGGACTAGAGGCTCATTAAAAGCCCAATTAACAAGATTAGAAAATTCTGTAAATGAAAAAACCGAAGAATTGTCTAGGATTCAAATTGAGACGAAAATCAAGAATCTTCAAAAACTGTCTACAAACATCGGTATACTACGTCGCGATTATTATACAACAGCACCTGAAGATCAGGATTTAACGGAAATTGATGCTTCATTCGTCGAAATGGAAGAACGAGTAGAACAGCTAGAGGTAAGTTTCAATCAATTATTACATTCTAATAAAATAGAAACAAGAAATTCAGAATTGAAGATAAATAACTGTAAAATAAAACTTCCTGACGTACCTCTTCCGCTATTTAGTGGCAAATATGAAGAATGGAATATGTTTAAAATAGAGTTTAATAATATTGTTACGAATAATGAAGAATTGACTGATGTTCAAAAATTACATTATTTGCATTCCGCACTAAGAAATGAGGCTAAATTATTAGAAATTCCAGATGATACATTTGATTCGTTGTTTAAAGCGTTAGAAAATAGATTTGAGAACAAAAGAATTGTGGTTAATATACATTTAAAGGCTGTGTTAGATTTTGAAAAAGTTGCACATGAATCATCTAAAGAATTAAGGCGTTTACTAGATGTTATAAACAAAAATATCAGGGCTCTAAATAATTTAGGATTTGAGAGAAATAACCTCTTTGACATTTTGTTTACAACTATAATTTTAGAAAAACTAGATAAGGAAACAAGAAAACAATTTGAACTGTCAATAAACACCTCTGAAGTTCCTAGTTTTGACAATTTAATGGACTTTTTAGGAAAAAGAAGCCAATCGCTCGAAAGCATAAATAGAAGCAATTTAGCTAGACCAAAAATTTCTAGTGAAATAAAATCAAAATCCCTTTTAGTAAATACAAGTTCCGAAAAGTGTATTATTTGTGACTCATTTCATCCCCTATATAAATGTAATAAATTTTTAAATATGAATTTTAGTGAAAGATTTGCTTTCGTTAAAAAAAATAAACTTTGTCTCATATGCTTTAACAAATCACATTTAGCAGCTAACTGTGTTTCGAAACATTTATGTAAACATTGCAAATCCCCTCACAACACTTTGTTACATAGAGATAGAGAAATCGGTTCCAATAATAAAACGCATTTCCAAAAACCTGGTGCTGATCAGACAGTACGTCGCCTAGAATCAAGTCCGACGCCTTCAGTCTCTCAAAATCTTTCTAATTGCTTATTCGCTTCAAATAAAACAGTTATCTTGTCAACTGCAGTTATTGACATAAAAACAAATAAAGGAAATTTTATCCAGGCAAGAACTCTCTTAGATTCTTGTAGCCAAATAAATTGTGTGTCGCTTGAATTTGCAAAGAAATTGGATATAAAGAAATCAAAGGTTTTTGCTCCAATATCGGGTTTGAATAACACAACCACAACATTAAATTATAAAATTAAAACTGTGATTTCAAATAAAAATAGAGATTTCACAAGGGAACTGGAATTTCTTGTAGTGCCAAAAATTACAGAAATAACCCCACTTACACCTATTCGTATTGAAACTGCTGATATTCCTACAAATATCCCGTTAGCAGATGCTGAATTTTATATCCCTGGGAGGATAGACCTGTTGGTCGGCGCGCAATGTTTCTTCGATTTATTAAAATCTAGTAAAATTCGCAGCTCATCTCAAAACTTGTTATTTCAAGAAACAGTGTTCGGATATGTTGCTAGCGGTGTCGTGAATAATTCCTCAGATGATTCCCAATATTGTGGTTTATTAACCAATGAAAAAATAGACGAATCCTTAAGAAAATTTTGGGAAATCGAAAATATTAATGATTCTAGTTCTTAGTACTGAAGAGAAATTTTGCGAAAATCATTTTGAAACAACTCATTATCTAACTTCCAATGGTCAGTATGTTGTTAGCATGCCTATGGAGGATGCTACACTTTTAGGAGAATCCAAAAAACTAGCCGAAAAAAGGCTCGATCAAGTTTGGCACCGATTAGATAAGGATTCGAATTTACAACCTCTCTATTCGGAATTTATGGAAGAATACAAAAACTTAAATCATATGGAATTAGTAGAAGAATCAAAACCCGTAAAGAACCTTTATTATATACCACATCATGGGGTCTACAGGCCAGAAAAAAGTACAACACAAGCGTTTTTAACGCTTCAACGTCCACGACATCTGGTTTGTCACTGAATGACATTCTTTTGAAAGGCAAAATTCCTCAACAAGAATTATTCGTAATTATGATACGTTTCCGAAAACATCGATATGCATTCACAGCGGATGTAGAAAAAATGCATAGAATGGTATTAATTGATCCATCCCAACGAGACTTTCTTAGAATCTTGTGGAAGGACAGTATTAACGCGCCAATGAAAACTTACAAACTTAATACAGTTACTTATGGGACATCTAATGCTCCTTATTTAGCAACTCGTGCTCTTAAACAATTAGCTCTAGATGAGCAAACAAACTTACCTCTAGCATCGTCAGTCATTTTAAAAGATTTTTATGTAGACGACCTTCTTTCCGGAGAATCGACTCTCGAAAAGGCGAAAATTTTAAAGTCCCAATTGATTGAACTTTTGAAGCGTGGAAATATGAAATTGCACAAATGGTGTGCAAACCACCGAGAATTACTTGAACCTAATACTATGGCTGCCTCCGAATATAATTTCGATGATCAAACAGATTGTAGTTCAGTAAAAATTTTGGGTGTTCTCTGGGAACCTTTAAGTGGCTGTTTTCTGTATAAATTAAAGATTCATAACAATAAGGAATTTTATAGTAAACGAGATGTTCTCTTTTAGATTTCAAAAATCTTTGATCCACTCGGATTAATTGGCGCTGTAGTAACAAGGGCTAAGATCTTCAGGCAAAAAACTTGGCTAGCTAAGATAGATTGGAATGAGCCATTACCAGATTCCATAGCGAAAGAATGGAGTGATTTTGTTTCCACTCTTTCAGAATTAGAAAATTTAAAAATTCCTAGATTTGTTTTTCGTGAAGAGCGCATAGTCGTACATGGCTTCGCAGATGCCTCTTCTTTGGCATATGGAGCCGCCATATACATCCAGTACATATCAACTGAAGGTTCTCCTTATGCACATTTACTCTGTAGCGAGTCTAGAGTATCCCCCCTAAAAACAGTGACAATCCCTCGTCTTGAACTTTGTTCTTGTCTCCTCTTGGCAAAATTAATGCATAAAGTTATACCGTCACTTGACATTCCAATAGAAACTGTTATTCTCTGGAGCGACTCCACAATATCACTGGCATGGATTAAAAAATCGCCCCACCAATTGAAAACATTTGTGAGTAATAGAGTGGCTGCTATACAAGACCTCACGGTCTGTTATCAATGGCAACACGTATCATCGGAAAATAATCCTGCTGACGTCCTATCTCGAGGTCTAGATGCTAAGGAACTGACTAACTGCGAATTTTGGTTTAGTGGACCAAATTTTCTTCGGGAAAGAATTCAATATGCAGAAGATTATCCAGTAAACCTGGAAAACAACACTGACCATGAGTCCGAATTTAGAACTAAAAATAATAGTAACTTTTCACTTAGAACTGAAATTTGTTTTTATAATTGTTTATTCTCCTTAACTAATAATTTTTTGAAATTAATTCGTATTACTAATTATATTTTTAGATTTCTAAATAATTGTCGAAATGGTAAGGAAAAAAACTGTGGTGCCTTATCTGCAAGTGAATTGAAAGTTGGAGAAATTTTCCTGATTAAACAGGTACAGTATTCAGCCTACTCTGAAGAGCTTAAGCATTTGAAAAACCAGAGCAGCATTTCAGGTAACAGTAAACTAAAATTTCTAAATCCTTATATATATTCCGATAATTTAATTAGAGTTGGAGGTCGTTTAGACAATTCTAGTCTGACCTATGAGAGGAAACACCCTGAAGTGTTACCACATGATCATAAATTAAGTGAAATGATTTTTGAATATTTTCATTCCAAATTTTTCCATTTAGGTCGTATCATTAAAGTAACATATGGATCTGATAAAAAAGTCAGAGTTTTAGATATAAAAACATCAACAGGTATAGTTACGAGGTGTGTCTCTAAAGTTTGCCCACTTCCTTTAGAGAACTGGTGAATTCTGTTAATTTGAAGGATTTAAATAATTATATTATAGTTACCATTATTGTATTTGTATTGAACTGTTTATTATGTATAACAATTTCATTGAGATTTAAAAATATTTTAATTCTTAGCTTCATAATTTGTGTAGCTTAGCTTTATAACATAAGTATAAATTACGTGTCTTCGTCTCTATATATTCTTGATTAACTATTATTAACTTGTTAAATTTATTAGATTGTTACATTTATTGAGTGTAATTTGATAATTATCTTGCATACTATTCAAGTGTAATTATTGTTTGTATTATAACTTATCTATTTTGCATTTTGGTAAACTTATATTAAGTAATACATTAAGTAATAATATTGAAGAAATATATTGTATTTTATCGAAAATACTGTATTATTGATTGTAGAATTGAAAATTCTATTATTTGCAATTGTTTGTTGTTACATTTAGTATTATTGTTGAATGTTGGCACATATCAACGGGGGCCGGTATGTTACGGCTTCACCACAGTCTTGTATATCGCGTCTCCATGGCGCATTCTTTTGTTACGGCTTCACCACAGTCTTGTATATCGCGTCTCCATGGCGCATTCTTTTGTTACGGCTTCACCACAGTCTTGTATATCGCGTCTCCATGGCGCATTCTTTTGCAACGGCTTCACCATAACCTCGGATGCCGTGCGTCTCCTTGGCGCATTCTACTGTACTTTAGGTTTGCCGTTTTGGCAACATTGGAATATCGTTTGTTATTGTTTTTTTTTCGGCGATCTTAGCGGACCTATTCGTGTGTTTCGCTAGATCTGTATTCTTTATTCGAAATGTAAATAACGTGTAAATAATTTGTATATAAAGAATTTTTAAGTAATTAGTAGTATTAATTGAACCAGCGACCTAATGAGTGCATTAAATGTACTCTCAACATTCGACAGTTCGTTCCACCATGCGAAAGACTTCATTTTTATTTTACAGATAGAAAGACCAAAGTGTAAACTCTTATTTAAAACAAAAAGAAATTGGAAATTTCATTTGCCTTTTTGTGTGTATATGTAATATAAAAAATAAAGCACTTATCCGGGTAATTCGAAAGTACCCAAAATTTTTGCATAAGCCATGCGAAAGACATCATTTTTATTTCATAGATAGAAAGCCCAAAGTGTAAAATTTTATTTAAAACAAAAAGAAATTGGAAATTTAATTTGCCTTTTTGTGTATAGTTTTTTTCGTGAAGTCACAAAAATTTGGAAAAAGAACGATAGCTCTCAACTTTGGCTGACTTTTTAAATCCTAAATATTACAAGTAAATTTTTTAAATATTTTTTATTAAAATCTGCATCTTTTTATATTATTACAGTGATATTTTTAGAATGATTTATGTTTTAGATCCAGAGAAGCAATTTTTTGAAGATGGAACAGCAATCTCAAAATACAGAATCAGAAATGTGCGATTTGAGAAAAATCCAAGAATTGGACCCCCCATATTTCACAAACTATGAGGTCTGGGACGGAAAAATTTCTGATGGAATCATTTCATGATAGAATCAATGTACTCACAAAGTTTCATCCAAATCCCTGTCGGTCGGGTTACAAATGGGGAAAAAATTGGTTGAATTGACATGGAATGACCCAATAGGCAAATCAAAATCCATATTTTCATGCAATTTCAAAATACAGCTTAATTGGAAACACCTTAATGGATCAGTGAATGCAAATTGGATGGTGAAATGTGGGAAGTAAAAACACCAAACTGAGTTATGATAAAATCTATAGACAGAATATTCGTCTCAGATGCAGTGTTGGCAGGTTTCTGCAAGGGTTGTTAAAAAAAGAGCGACTGTAACAGGTTAAAATCAGTGTGACAGAAACTAAGAATCAATGCTAATAAGAACTTTAATCTGCAATGATTTATAATTCACAGATGTGTTTCATACATAAACAACTAAATTAAAAATAAAGATTATGAATATAATAAAAAGTTTTAAAATGATCATATAAATACACTTTGTTTATAGACTGTGAAAAAGGCAGCACGGACAACTTCATCACCAACAATTTCACAGATGAAATTCAAGAATTAGTTCGAACTCGATTTGCCTATTAAAACACAACTGCTACACAGTCTGCTAAACTATAACTTGGAGGAAAACACTCGAATACCCAATTTCAGCAGTTGACTCGTAGTTTTACCTTAGTATTTTTCTGCACCGAAAGGTATAAAAACATGGAGGACTGGCAGCAGGAAAATACAATGGCGAACCTGTCAATCAACCAATTAAATATTGGGTCTGCATATGACTTCCACAAAGATAGGACTTATCATGCCAGTTGCATTTTAATATGCTTATCGAGTTTTAATAAATTCCAAATTTCTAGCTGTCGTCATCATAATGAGGAGACTGTCTGTGGTGATGCCGTCCCGTCTGTTATATACTGTTAATTTTCTTTCATTTGAAAAACAAAAAAATTCAGAATAACAATCTGAAGCTGATGAAGTTTAACTATTAACTAACGCACTAATTAATGCACGTATTACGGATAACCAATGTCAGGTTGGCACTTATATATTATATATATTGCAGCCAATTCCCGAATTGGCCAGCAACGTTAAAGTATGACTGGCCAATTCTAGAATTGGCCAGCCAATTCGCGAACTGGCCAGATGCGATTGGCCAATTCGCGAAATAGATATAAGCACTCCTTTCTACCATAGTTGAAAGAGTCTATGAATTCAAATAGTCTAGACGTCAGCCTGTCCGTGATCTAAGTCGAGTAAAGTTTCCGGTTAACTTGTAATTTTCATCGTATTTGGTTTATTAATTAATTTCGATATTGAAAGGGAATTGTGTACTATTTTTGGTTAATTTAGTTGGGTACACAAAAGTATTTCGTTTCAATATAATTAATGGGAATCTTTTTTACTATACATTTTAATGTTACATTACCTTAATTACAAAAAAAAATGGTACCTATGCATCATAGTTCGGATGTTGGTCAAGGCTTCCCGGCCAGTTCGCGAATAGGCCGGCCAAAACCCGAAATACGCTATTTATTTGATGTATTTCGGGTTTTGACCAGAAAGCTTGGCCAGTTCGGGTATTGGCTGGCCAGTTCTAGAATTGGCCAGGTTCCGGGTATTGGCCACAACATATACAAATAGAAATGGTTCTTATGAAAATATATAAGTAAATAATAGAAGCACAAAAATAAAAGTGAAAAATTTTTCTATAAAATATTTTGTACAATTATTTTAAAAAATTTAAAGAACAAAATTACCACTCATATATAAACTATTGTTATATATTTTATTCCATAACATTGGGCTAATTTTGCTAAACTTTCTGAACCCTGACAGTTTTATCTTTAAAAAAATCGAAAATTTTGAAAACATTCTTCCAACACCAGCATTACTTATTGGCAATGTGTTTAATTTAAAGTAAGTATTGGATATAGTTTTATATTCTGATTTTTAAACTGAGATTGAAAAATATTCTAATAAGTGTCCTACAAATAGAATATGTTATTGTGAAAACAAATCAAGCAATTATGGGAACATCTTTAATGACAATAATAAAAAATATTGTGAATAATAAGAAAATAGTGCTTAAATTTTTGAAGAAAGCCGGCATTTTCATTCAAATTCGACTATAGATAAGTCGACTGCAAGCAATCATAGAATTAATTGAAAATTATGTACCAAAACTTTCATATTACAAACAAATAAGTAAATGTCATGTTAAAATTTTCTGTGTGTCTTTCAGAAATTTCCACAAACCAATGATTTTACATATTTTTTTCTTTTTTTTTTTTTTAAATAAAATAAGTACATTTTTCATTTTTTTTAAATGTATGTGTACTACTTTATACCTATTTATTAAAATTTATAAAAAAGAAAATTAAATCACCTGACTGTAATTTCCCTACTGGTATGTTATGAAGCAAAATTAGATTGCATGTACATACATTAATTTAAAAGCTATTTTCATTGAAAAATACACATTTTGAAAAAAAAATATCATGTTTTGTATACAAAATTTGGAATGTTTTAGTAAATTTGAGATGTATTGCAAATTTTTTGCTTCATTACACAAGTCAATGGTTTCCTCATTCATAGTTTTATGGCCTGTTATACTAAAACAACACGTGTTTAATAAAAAAAATCACATAAAAAATGAAATGGAACTCAGAAGGTAGGCACATATCTTAAGGATATATTTTTAGACGTTCATATTTAGTTCCATAATACAGGATTGAATATATTTTTAAGCAATTAAAAATCATTTTTTGTTACATTCAAAACATTTTCCTAACAATTAAGAACAGCACAGTCAATCAACTTTGAGCTAAGAGAGAAAAAAGATTACATTCGACACATCACTTGAGTTAACGGCAAAGTTTTGGTATCAAAATATAGAGGGCAGCACAAGTGTGGGTTTGGCAGCTCAATGAAAATAATTTGTCAAGATTCAACCATGACAGAATGTAACAAAGTTTTGTAAAGAAAGAACAAATTTAGCACAAAGTTACCTTGATTGACTGTACATATACTGTCATTTTCTTTCCTAAATCAACCTTTTAATATTAAATATATAAAATCTATTTAACTCATATTATCAAGATACAAAGTTTACAAGAATATATATATATATATATATATATATATATATATAGATAGATAGATAGATATACATATATATGATTTTTTATCGTGTTGTTCGATTAATAAGTGCAATACTCGTATCCATTTTTCAGCAACAGGGAAAGAAATTTTAAAGGTAAATAAGGAATATGTTTAAAAGAAAAATATATACATATTCCAAAGAATAGATAAATTTAGACACAAAACTAATATTAATTTTAAATAAAACAATAACAAAGTACCACACATTAAAAAAATATACATAACACATTTTTAATACTTAGAATGATTGAGATTGTTTATTTATATATACAGTATACTCCATCAAATCTGTACTGCTTGAGAACAGGGGTTGTGTGGATTATAAAAATTTTCAGATTTCTGGTCATTGTTTTGTTTAAACTTTTAAAACAGTAATTTCAATGTAATTAACAATGCAATTGAGATTATAATGAATGCTTACAATATAGTAAAATATTAAAACCCTTAAGTAAAAAAAATAAATACATAAAAATAAATGATTTTTAAAATGATTCTAATATTAAAAGCAAAGATAAAGTTAATAATCAATAATGTTTGGTTAAACATCCATTATAAAGATGAGATGCATTTTTTGTAAATTATTTAATGAATTTTGCCTCATAAAGGTGCACTACTCATTCACAACAAAAATCATAAAATACATTATTTTTTTATTTTTATTGTAGACGTTTTATTTTAGGTTTAGCCAGACTTAATAATAAAAAAAGCTTTGTTTAATGTAAATACACTTGGCAAAAAGACTGCAATTAACAGTGATATCTGTAATATCTTGCATTTGTAGAGAAATAAATTTACTTTTCTTTCATGTTTAAGCATGAATTCAGTAATATTAATAAAAAATGCAAAATAAAATAGAAATAGAAATGACATTAAAATAAAAAAGTTAAATCTTGTCCTTCCATCTGAATTGAAAGTTCCGTTGTTTTCATCTGTAAATTATGTGTGGATTTAAGGAAGTCTACTGTACTTAGAAAAAATATTAAAACCGATGTAAATATTTAATATGTGACTATCACAATTGGTTCTACAACTTGTAAGCATTGTGATAGTCATACATTAAATATTCAATAATTTCAAGCGTAATTTCACTGTGGAAAAATAACTAAAAAAATTAATTATAATTAAAACTAATGTAAATATTTGAGATTTTTTTTTAGTAAAGTAAACAAAAACTCATCTGATTTCTAACAAATTTTAGATAAAAAACTTAATATTTCTCAATGTTTTTTACAGTGAATGTGTTTGATATTTTGTACCGCATCACAAATTTTCATTTTTCTGTGATAACCATTTGCTTCATTCTATAAATGGACATCAATACCTGTCCTGTAACGATGTTTTGCTGTTTCAATCCTTATGATTTAATCGTTTAATCCACCATGATTTAATCATAAATGCAATAAACTTAGTATTTATCATAAAATTCTCAAATATGTTCTCACCCTTACTTTCAACAGATTTCATTTTCGGAAAAATTTCATTAGAGATTGTATAAACCTTGTTAATTAAAATGTAAACATCTTATTTTGTATGGTATGCTTTTGTATTTTTTAATCTTTTGTTCCAAAAAAAGTATCTTTTTTTATATACAGTAGACTCCCTCAAATCCGCACAGCTTGGAACCAGAGGTTTTGCGGATTTTAGAATTTTGCAGATTTCTGGTCATTGTTTTGTATACATTTTTTAAAAAAGTAATTTGAATGTAATTAATAATGAAATCAAAAGTATAATTAATGCTTACAATATGCTAAAATATTAAAATAAATATTAAACTAAAATAAAAAAAAATTAGATAGTTTTTTAAATGATAAAAATACTAAAAGCAAAAGTCAAATTAATAATCAATAATGTACAATTAAATATTCATTATAAAGATGAAACGTGTTTTTCCTAAATTATTCAATGAAACTTGCCTCATAAAGGTACATTAATAATTTACATCAAGATCATAAAATAATGAAGCTTTATTTCAGGTTTAGCCAGACTTAATAACTAAAAAAGTTATATTAATACATAAATATATTTGATAAGATTGTGATTATCAATGATATCAGCAATATCTTGTATTTTTCAGAAATAAATTATTCTTTCTTCATGAAAAAACATGAATTCAATAACCTTAACAAAAATTAGAAAAGTAAAAAATATATGGAATTGATATGAAACTAAAAAAGTCAAATTTTGCATCTACATCTGAACTGAATGTTTTATTATTTACATCCGTAAAATGTGCGGATTTTAGAGAGTTGCGGATTTTAGGAGTGCGGATTTGAGGGAGTCTACTATATAGCGAAACATTTTAGTTAGGTACCCAAAGTTTATGATGTGATTCTATAAATATTCAATTTTGTGAAGCGAGTTGAATAAACAAAAACAAACAGCAGATAATTACTACTTCACAGTTTTCATTAAGTGAGCGTTTTTTGCAGTCATTCTGACTTTGTGATAATTAATTACATTTTAATAAAAATTTGTTACCACAGAATAATTTACTATTATTTCTAATTGTTGAAAATTAAAAAAGAAGATTGGTCACATAGGAGATATGTTTTTCTTTTTTTACAGTAAGGAAAAGAGTTTTTTTTTCATTCTTTTTCTTTTCATCTTTGCTTGCAATGCAAACTTGTTGACACATTAGCAGAGTCTTTTTTGTATTTAAAAGAATAGAATTTAAAAAAATTCTTTTTGTGCAAAAAATGAGAAAAAAAATAATAGCCCTAAGTTTTTTTAAGGGAGGTCGACTTAAACGAGGGTTTGGACTTTTTCTTTATTTTTAATAACATAAGTTAGCTGATCCTCTTATATGCGAGTATATATAGTAGATACAACATATAATAAATTCTGTTATCAAGCAGTGTAATTGGTCCTTCTATAATATCTATATGGTAGATAATTAATGATAAAAATTAACTATATTAAGATATAATGATAAAAATAAACTATATTAAGAAATTATTAAAAATTAATTAAAATATAAATTACCACAAAATAAAAAAGTCCCCCCCCCTTTCCCCTTCAGAAACAATCTTTTGTAAGAACAAGTCTGTATTTTTTTTTTTTATCTATGCATTTTTTTCTGAATAACAAATCTATACAAAACAGATGTTATAATTTTGATAATCTCTCATTTTACTTCATTTTTTTTTCTTTTTGTGAGCTTTCTGTGTAATGCTCTAATTTTCTAATAGCTTGCTTTAATAAAAAATTGTAACACAGCCTAATTTGCTATTAATGCAACTTGCTGAAAATTTGAATCAAATCTGCCAATTATCGATGGAAATAGCAAATATTTTTTTTTTTTTATAAAAAGAAAAAAAATTAAATTATTTTTTCTGTTTTTTTACTGCTAAATATTTTTTTTATCCCACATTTAAACAATTCAATCTTTATGAAATAATTTTTGAATAGTTTCTTGTTTCTGTTTATTTTAAAAGTCCTTTAGAACATTTTTATTTAAAAAAATTTATTTAATGCATCTTATTATACATCACTTAATTTCTGTGAGTAGAAGATAATGTTAAGAGTTAGTATTGAGAAAAATTTTATTTCTAATCATTTTTCCCCAATTTTGCCAATATTTCATGTAGTAATAAATAAAATTATCTGCTATAAATAAACATTTAAATAATACTTTAAATAACTATTGGCAGATTAAAAGTTGCAATGCATGAAATTTCGCATAGTCATGTTATCAAACTGCAAATTGTAGAATTTCAGTTGAAGAGTAACAAAAAGAAACCATCTTTGCCTTACTTTTTTTAGTAAAACGGGTGAACTGAGTAAATTCATATTTTAAGGATGTATTCAAAAAAATGCTTTTCCACCTTCAGCAGCTCGAAATTTTCCGATACAATTTCAGACACATTTTTTAAAGTAGAAACATGAAATTTGCTGAGAGGATTTTTGAAGGGACATATAAGGTGCCGTGTGATGTCTTTTTACGCTCAATTCATTAGAATTTGATTTATAAGCAATTAACTTCTCAGGAAGACCCTTTTTTTCATTCCCCTATCTCCCAATTCGGAAAAATCGGTTCAAATTGCCGTTTTTGATTGCTTTTTTGCAATATTTTGTGCACTTATCAAAGAATTTACCTTCACGGGACCTTGTGCACTTTCTAAATAAGAGAATCTGTGAGTTTCATGTGTTTGAGAGCAAAAGTGAATTCAAAAATAAATCGGAAAACAAGCAGTTTGAATCGAAATACACCCTTAAAAGTTACCTGATATTTATAAACAGGACAAGCAAAAAACGACAATACATGAATGAATCATGAATTTATATTAGGATTCAAGTAAAAGAAATCATTCATTGATCCCAAGAATGGTGAATTGTTCTGATTATTAAAACTCTTGCAGTAGAAATAATAAAATTTGTAACGCAGACTATAATTTACGTCTAATGCAACTAGCTGAAAATTTGAATATTACTTAATTATCAACGGAGATATAGCATTTTTTATGATAAGAAAAAACATCCTTTTCTTTTCATTTTTTCTTTCAAATATTTTTTCTTGTGTGTGTGTGTTCACTTAAATATTTTTTTTCTTGTACTAAAACAATTCAAGCTTGCAAACACTTTCATGAAATGATATTTGAATAGTTTTTCTTTTTCATTTACTTTAAAAGTCTTTAAAAACACTTTTTACTTAAAAAAAAATTATGAAATGCGTCTTATCATGTACCAATTATTTTTTGTGAACAGAGATTAATGTTACAAGTTAGTATTGAAGAAATTTTCATTTATAATCATTTCCCCCCACTTTTGACAATATTTCAAGTATTTAAAGGTGAAGGGGGAGGGAAGGCTTGAGACTTATTTTGCAAATTTCATGGTAACTTTAAAGCAAATAATATCACTTAAAAGTGAGAAGGAATTAAATATAAAATAAGATTAAAGGAATGAAAAAAAAAAAAAAACGCATCACTAATTTATTCAGTTCTAATTTATTCTACGGAATTTGATGCATTGTATGAGTTGTTTTTTGAGAACTTTAAACTCAAAAGTCTGTATTAACAATAATGACACCAATTTTCATTAAAGGTGCTAGTCACTCAGTGTGCAAATTATTCTTTGTAATGATCTTTAGGCATTTGACGCATGTTGAATTCAAAATGTCTTCTTAAGATATTAATACTTTTAAGTTTTTTTTTGTGTGTGTGTTCTCTTCTTAAAGGATTTCTCTTTTTTCTTAGTTTTCAAAACATTTCTAAAATGTATGCATAATTTTCTATGAAGTGTTAAAATTTCACTTCTAGTTCGTTTGTTTATAAAACATAAAATACTAAATTGACCATAAATTTTAGAAAAATTTTGACATCTAAGAAAGAGACATCCTTTAAGATGAGAACACTTAAAAATATTAATTCCTTGAGGAGGTATGTTGAATATAAGAATGCATTAAACACCCATGACTTAACATTATCGAGGGGAATTTGGCGGCTGAGTGACTAGCACATTCAACTGTCTGCCCCAGGACAACATTTGATCAATTGATTTAATACACATCAAAAATGTGTCACTGTTTTATATGCTTAATTATTGGAAAGTTAGATAAAACTTTTCAATAATTAAGCATATAAGACAGTGATGTAGCAAAAATAGGGCGGATGTATAGCTATTTCTTATTATGAATTAACTGTTATCAAAGATCAGCTCCTGAAATCAAATATAAAATCTGCATAAATACTTTATAGAGTTTCTGCTCTATGCTTTGAAGAACTTAAAAAAAGTCTGAAAAAGAATCCGAACTGTCTTGTATTTTCCCACAAGTTTTTAAGTACGGTTCATGGAATAATTAAAAAAATTCTTATGGAACAATTTTCTGTAATGAATCAAAATCCTACTTTTCATAACTTCTTCTATTATAGATGAAAGATAAGGATCAACAATGCCTGACTTGCCTACTGCTTAGATCTTCTGAAACACTAACAAAAACTTCAGAAAGAATGTCAAAAACCTTTCATTACTGCATAATATAAAATTCATATTGAATTGCATAAATAATTTTTTTTTACAAATGCTTTGATTCTTATCGAAGGATGGTGTTATTCGGGTGGATATGAAGAACGGTTTGGAAAAATAAATGCAACACTAAAGAAGAATATTATTCGAGATAACCGTTACAGACATAACAATAAATATTATATTAAGTTAATATAGTAACAATTCATTTGTTTTTGCTAAGAGATGTAGGTCTGCAGAGAGAAAAGAGAATATACTGAGTTGTAAAGAATTTTTTCCCTAAAATTTGGAAGAGGATCAAATAAGCCTTTCCAATGGGACATATGTTTTCTTAAATGTAAGAAGGCAAACAGAGATTAACAGTGCTTTGATGTTTAGAAACTTCTTGATAAAAAAAAGTAATTCACCTAATTTCCTGATGATATAAATGCTTTGAATGAAATTGAAAAAAATGCTTCCTTCTCATCGATAGCAAAACTATATTATTACTTTATGTCATCTCAATCTCATTCTGTTTTCAACAACTGGGTGCAATCATGCGTTTCTTTAAAACCTAACAGTGCTGACCCAGAAAAAGTTGTGTCCATACATGCAATATTTAAATCCAATGAACAGATTAGAAACAATCAAAAGAAGCCTTAAGCTTAAGGATGTTCATTGTTCGTAATCAGGGGTATAGTGGAGACCATAAAGAGGTATATATCGTATACTTTCTGGATTTTTTAGGAAGCTCTGTATACCCTCTACTTTTTAGTTAAATCTATAGTGTATACTCTAGGCATGACGTTCAGGATATTAGTGTATACCCTTTGCTTCTGATACATACCCTCAAGTTTTTCTACGACTACAGCTTGTCATGGAATTATAAGAGCTTTTTATGATTCAAGACTTGTTGTTGTAATACTTTTCTAGGGCACAGAAAGAAGGAGAAAGGTTTCAGAGACCAAATCTATAATAGTCCCAAGTTTGTTAAATCTTTTTAATCATTGCAGAAACTTGTAAAAAAGAAACCTCTTAAAGATTATAATTATTATTGTAGCATTTTGGAAACATTATAAAAATTTAGCATTTTGGAAACTTTATTTTATTTTAATAAAAATAAAAATTATAAAACATTTTCCTAGCCTGCATAATTCCACTATTTGTATAAGATAGCACATTGTATAAAAATTTTAAACTATAGTAATCATTGATGTAACATTTTGAAAATTTATAATAGATACAGTTTGAATTTAGAAAATATAAAAAGAAAAATTTGTTTGCTTGTGCGGTTCCACTCTCTGCAAAATGAAGTAGCTTGTAAAAGTTAAAATATATTTAGACACTATAATAATTTTTAATTTAGAATTTTGGAAACATGTTTAAAAAAATAACAAGGTAACTTTTATTTTCTTGTATCTTTACAAGAGGAACATGTTAGATTCATGAAAAAATTCTATTTCCAGTTTTCGATGAATTTACATGTTTTAGAAGCTCCTGAACACGATTTGATGGTTTTTAAAAAATGTCTGTCTGTGAGTCTGTGAATCAGTAAGTCTATCTATAGGTATGTGCTAAAAATATTATGGGTGCTCTAACTCAAGAACTAATTTTACAAAACTTTAGAGACCTTGATATAAACTGACGTTCATTGAACGAATTTTTATCAAACATCAGATTCAGATATACATTGATAAATATTGATGGTAAATATATTTTGGTGTAATTTGGCTACAAGGTTGTGCTGTTATGCTGCTTTTTTGACAATTTTTCCAATAGCTCTATCTCAAAAACTAATACACTTATTTTCATCAAACGTCAGATTTTGTTAGACATTGACATAAATTGTAGCTGTTTACATGGTGTAAAACGCCATCAGGTTGTGCAGCTATATGCTGTATTTTGCATGGTTAAACATGGTTTTAGTGATAGTCATACCTCAAAAACTAACACACAGAATTTCATATCTTTAGAATAGAATCCCTAAGATGAGTATAGATTGCCACTTAACTTTGGCACTGTACTAGTAAATTTTGAAATATTAACATGTACTATGAGATAGAAGACTGTTTTGGTACATTCACATCTAACTAGTTTTTCATGTTTTTTAAATTTAACAAAAAAATCTGTTTGCATGATTGATTCTAATTTCTATCTAAACTGTAGCTGTGGTACTATTTCAATAAAAAAATACTTAAGGTGCAATTTACTTTTCAGAATTTATACCAGGTTCCAATTTTTAAATTAGTCTGATGCATCTTGGTTATAAACAATAGTCAAATGTATAAACTTAAAAAAAGTAACCTAATAGTTGCTCAATGCCAGTTGAATATCATTGCGCTTTTTTTATCAAATGATTAATTAAAGTAAAACAATTTAGTTAATATAATAAAAGGTAATTAACATTTTAACATGAATTTATATGATAAATTTCTTACTTAAAGTTTTGATCCAACATCCAGGTTTGGTCGATTGGATGTTATACAGTAGACTCCCTCAAATCCGCAAACCAGAAATCCTCAACTCTCTAAAATCCGCATATATTTTATGGATGTAAACAATGAAACTTTCATTTTGGATATTGCTACAAAATTTTGATTTTTTTAGTTTTGTATCAATTCCATATATTTTTTAATTTGTAATTTTCTTAATAATACTCCATTCATGTTTTTTTTATGAATTAAGAATATTTTTTGGGTGGAGTAAAAATTCAAGTTATTGTTGATATTACTGGTAATCACATCTTCTTACTAAATATATCTATGCATTAATCAAGATTTTTTGGTTATGAAGCCTGGCTAAACTTGAAAAAAAAAATCCTTATTTTATGATTTTGATGTGAATTAGTAGTGTACTTTCATAATCCAAGTTTTGTTTAATAATTTTGGAAAAATACATTTAATCTTTATAATGAATATTTAATCATACACTGTTGATTATTAGCTTGACTTTTGCTATTAGTACTTTAATCATTTTAAAAATTATCTAAATTTTTATTATTTTAGTTTATTATTTATTTTAATATTTTATTATATTGTAAGCATTCATTATAGTTCCGAATGCACTATTAATTGCACTCAAATTACTGTTTAAAGAATGTAAACAAAGCAATGACCAGAAATCTGCAAAATTCTAAAATCTGCACAATCTCTGGTCCCAAGCTGTGCGGATTTGAGGGAGTCTACTGTACATTGTCCTTTACTAACAGAACTATAAAAAATTTGTTTGACTGAGAATGTAACTAATGTTTTTTCAATGTTACCTACCTATAAATAGTGATGTATATGGGTGATTCCACAGTATTTGCTTTCAGAGCTTTGAAAAATTATTTTTTAACAATAATTATGTACTATAGATCATTTTAAAGCTAGAAATCTCTTCTATCAAAGTTTATTAATAAAATATTTTTACTATAAATAAATAAAATTTTACAGCATTTTGTTTAATACATCACTGAAAAATGTGTCACATATGGGACATTTGTTTTTTATCTATAACTTGGAAAATATTTTGTTTAATTAAAAGATTTTTGAAGCATTGTATTTTCTTTAAACAATAACCTTATATCAAACTTTAAAAAAAATTGAAAAAGAATAATTTTTTAAAAATTTTCATTAATTATTTTTGTTTTGTCCCGTACGTTACAATTTTCAGAATATTTTTCTTTTTTATGTAAATAATACTGATGGTAATTGCACAGTTTTTTGTTTTCTCTTAGTCTATAATACAAGTAAACTGAAAACCTAACATTATTATTAAATCTTTAAATTAATAAGCTAAATTAATTGAATAAAAATGTCTCACGTACAGGACAATTCTGTCACGTACGGGACAAAATTTTGCATATTAATTTAAAACTGTATAAAAAAATTCCTTTTTAAGATAATACTTGTAATCTTGCTTTCATATGTGGCACTGTTGCAAAATATCAATATATATTTATGATTTAGAACAGTAAGAACAGTCATTCCATGCTTTGATGCTTAAGACATCTTACTTCATCTGCTATTTTTCATGCTGTCGCAAGCATGTGTTTTATTATTGGAAAGTAAGAATTATGAATATATTTTGAATGTTTTAAAATAATTACTTTGTTTTTTACTTTGCAAATTATTCCAACTTAGTGCTTTTGTTCTTAAAATTTGTGTCTTTTGCATAATTTGAAGAAAAAAAAAAGCTTTAATTTTAGCAGAAAGAATGAAAAAACTTGTGAGAAAAAGAAAATGAATGAAGTAATGTGGAAAGCTGAAAAAGCAAAAGAAAGAGATAGAACTACAGGCAGAAAAAAAATTAACAATGACTGTTAAAGAGAATGATCAACAAAGGAAAAGGGAAACTGAAAGAAAAAGGACACAGCGAGCTAAGAAGTAAAAGTTAAACAACATAGAAATTCACAAACTTCCCCCAATGTGAGCATGAAACCCCAAGTTTTGGGAAAAGCTGTGAAACATGTAAAATCAATTTTGCAAACAACACCAACCAAACAAATTCCCATTATAACAAATGTTATTCAAAGTTGGTCACCAAATAAGGAACTCCACTTAAAAAACTCTGCTATAAACAAAACAGTGGAAAGGAAGAATAGAGCAGATGCACTTTCTGAAGAACAAAAGAAAAAAAATCTGTTTTTATAAACAAGATTCAATTAGCAGAATACTACCAGGAAAAAAGGAGTATGTTTCTGTGAAAGATGTTACTGGAAAACTAATAAAGCTCCAGAAACGAATTTTAATAATGAAAATAAAGGAAACACACCAGCTGCTTAAAGAACAATCAATAATATCAATTGGATTTAGTATGTTTGCTGCTCTTAGACCTGCAGAAGTATTCCCAATTTCAGAAAAAGATCATGAAATCTGCATGTGTTTATATCATGAAAACACTGAATTGTTAATTGATGGATTAAACAGAATTAGCAATTCATTTAAATTTCCAACAAGTGCAGAAACAGCTGTAAAAGGAACAATTTGCTGTTTTGATCTTAACAGTAGTAAAACAGTCAATTGTTGTAAAAGGATATGCAATGAATGGTTAGTAGAGGCCTGGGTAAACAATATTCTTAATTTCAATAAAATAGATGTTGGAGAAGAAATAAAAGTTAGTTTCTACCAATGGAAACGCATAGAAGGTAAAATGAAGAAAGAATTAGTTGTGTGTGATTTGCTTCAAGCAAAAGAAGAGCGACATCAGTCTACGCATCCACAATATCCATTTTACAAAGCCATTAAATAATGAAAATCTAGGCCTTTGGCAACACTCATGCTTTAGTAAAACTGAAGTACCTGATGAAGAAATTACATTTTGGCTTCCAACCAAAGAAGAATCTCCAACTTGCCCAATTCAAATATCAGATTGGGTATGTGTTTTGCATGACACTGAATGGTGGCCTGGTATCGTAGAAACAGTTAATGATGATATTATTTGCATTTCATTTATGAAACAAATTGGAATAAATAAATTCATGTAGCCAGCTGTTCCAGAAAAGGACAAAATCCAAAAGAAAAATATTTTGATGAGACTAGATAATAGCTCTTATCCAATTAACAATAGAGGGCATTCTTTCATATCATCGGAAGATATAGAAAAACTTGAAAACATCGACATCTTACAACTTCGTTAAATGTCTAATGAATTTCATTAAATGTATAGAATCATATTTTTTTTCATAGTTCATAAATATTTCAATTTCTAAAATTTCATTTAAAATTTTTACAATTTGTGCGAAATTCCTTTATTTACTTGTTTTTTTGTTTCTTTTAACTAAGCAAAATACTTAATTTTTCAGCTAAATTATTTTTTATTGGTACATTGTATATATTCTTGAACATTTTGCTATTTTAAATTGGATGTCCCGTACGTTACAATATGCCATGTCCTGTACATGACGCATGAAATTAATTATTTATTAATTAATGGGAGAAATTAAAAAGTTATTTTAAGTAATTAAGGTGAATTCAACTTATTCTTTAACCAATTATACAATTTATATTTTAAAAAGTAAAAAAAATTCAGAAAAAAATGAAAGTTTATTTTGGTGCTTAAAAAAATTTTTTTTGTGGCGTCCCGTACACTACAAAACTTTATATATATATTTTTTAATTCTAAAATTGGCCTAATTAAAATTTAATTTCAAATTAATATTAACCAAGAATGCAAAATGTTTTTTAAATAGTTCAAAAATTTTTTACTATATTTTTTGCCATAGAAAAACAATAAAATGTATCATGAAAACAGTGTGAATTGTCCCGTACGTGACACCCAAACACTGTGGAATCACCCATATGTAGTTTACTAACTAGCAAAATAAGTGTAATAAAGATAACTATTAGGTGTAGAAAATTTTTAACTAATAATTATGCTTAAAATTTTATTTTGTGTTATCAGAGGAAGGGTAGCAGTAGTAATACATGAACATTTGTTTGTGGAAAAAAAGAACAAACCTATTTGTCAACCTGTAATATTTCTTTAAAATATACTCTGTAATGAATGCAATGAAATAAATAAGTATAACATAGAAAGAAAGCATATATATTAATTTTCTGTATAGCTCCAATCGAAAAAATAGAAAACAACATAATACTAAATAAGTGGTATTACATAACAAATACTTCCTCAACTGTATTTAATGTGAGAACTATATAAGATTAAATAAAACATTAAAAGAAAAGAAAAAGAAATTCTGTAAGTAGTAACATTGTTATTACAGTGTGACTTCTCAGCATAAGAATAGACAAGTAACACTTTTCTAAATGAAAGAAAACAATGCAACATTTTCCGTTTAATCAATGCAACTACAATACTTATTGGCAACAGACCTAATATCATGAAGACATTGGAAGTTCAGATTCTTGATTTCGTAAATTGTATTCATATTTCAATAAATTTTATATGATATTTTCAGCATGAAATTAATTATTTAAAAAATATTTACTTTCAATAGAACAGAATACAATCAAATTGAGCAACACAATATTTTAAATCAATTGTAAATAAAAATCGAAACGAATTCCCTGTTTGGAAATATAAATTTGAATAATATTCACCTAACTAATTACAAATGAATAAATAAAATTATCTGCTATAAATAAACATTTTAATAATATTTTAAATAACTGGAAGAATATAAGTTGCGATACATAAAATTTCCTGTAGTAATATTATAAACTGCAAATTGTAGAATTTTAGTTGAAGTAAGTGTAAGAAAAAGAAACTATCTTTGCATCAATTTATTTTAGTAAAGAGGGTGAAATCAATAAATTCATATTTTAAAAATTACTTGACAAGGTAAAACACAAGACGCCAATGCAAGAATGAATCGTGACTTTTTACGATACGGTATTTAAAAAAGAATCATTCATTGATCTCGAGAAGGTAAAAATCAAAATTAAACTGAAAAAAAAAAAAAAATACATTTGAAGGCGTATTTAAGAGCTAAATTCGCGAATTCATTCTAATACTTTTTGTTCTTTTTTTATGAATAAATGTTGATTGAATCATTATGCAATGATTAATGCTTCCTTTATGATTCATTCATTGTGTTGGCGTTGGCGTCTCCTTATCGAAATATTTCACGTGGTAGTGTGCTTCTATCTTGTGAGCTTATTTGATTTTGCTTTTTAAGATTGATTTAGAGAACGTAACAATTGGAATAAAGTAAGTTTTATAATATGTATTATTTATAATTATAGTATGTAAATAGCAATTCATAAAATGCTTTTGTCAAATTTATACATACATCGAAATGATCGTTGACATATAAAAAAAATGACTAACGCGACAGGAAATATGTATAAATTGCCACAATTTCTTCTATAAATAAAAATATTTTATATTATACTCCTTATTTTTGTAGCGTGCAAAGTTATTACATCTTTTTTTAAGCATTTTCTTTTAACATAAGAAAATATTTTGCATAACTACTATATTATACCACAATGGCTCATTTTAAATAATCATAAACTGTTTTTTTAATAGACCGTAATTTATGAAATCATTTCTTTTAAAATTGTTTTTCTTTTCACAACATTGTCGTTCATTTAATTAAATGTATTGTATGTCTGCTAGAATAAGAGAATTCAGATGTTGTTTCGATTTTAAAATATACTGTGTGGACCACATTTGTCATATTGTACCAAAATTTTAGGAACAATATGTGTGTTTATAACCTAAGTGATCCCCCACTCCAGACTTATTTTTTTCATTTTGTGCATTTGAAAAATTTCTTGCTAAATCAAAAGGAACCAGAACATTTTAAATTCTTCTTGAGATAATAAAGGGATGTATTATAAAAAAGTCAAAAGGATGTATTATTGTATTTTCTGCTCTAATTCCTGCTGGCTATCTTTTTTTTTTTTTTTTTTTTTTCAATTTCTTCAAGTTATCTCTTTAATTTTAAAATATTTTTTAAAAAGTGGAACAAGACATTATTTACCTGTTTTAATTAAGAGAAAAAACGATGAAATTAAAAATTCTATAAAGCAAAAGAAATATTTAAAACTATCCTCTTCTTAAAATGAATCAAAGTAAAGAATTTAAATCATGAATTACCAAAAATAAACTGCTAAATAAACCTGTCATAAGCTATGATAAGTAAATAAACTATACTATAGATTATTATTATTACATTATTGTTCTTGTTAGCTTTGCTAAGCTTACAAATATTAAAAATTAAGGATTAATTAAATCAATACAATAGGTGTCGTTGTTGGTTCCTGACTTGGCATAGATAATGCACAATTAATATGAGTTACTTTCAATTAAATAAATTGTATTATTTATATATTTTTTACTTCAGTGTTTTATTTATTTATTTTTTCAAATCTCTCAAAAATTGTCTTTAATTTTAAAATAAATGCTTTAGAATAAAAAAAGGCACAGATGTCATATACGCACCACATTTGCACATGTTTTTCCCTTGGCAATTTGGCGAAAATTTTGTTTTTTATATGTTGGAAATTGAATGAAATAACAGCATGTGATTTTTTATTGAAATATAAAAATAAGATAAAGGGAAAAAAAATTAAAGCGATTCTAGTCTTTTAAAAAGGAAATAAAAATAAATAAATTACAGTTTCATATAAATAATTATTGATATATTTTATAATAAAAATGATTTAAAGAATTAAATTAAAAAATGGAAATGATAAATAATAAACTTACAGTTACAAATAATAAACTTAATAAGTAACTAGTTGAAAGTGCCAATCCCAAAACTTTCCTTGTATCTCATACCTACATTTTAATATTTAAAAAAATGAGTTACTCATGTTAATACTTTAAATTTCAATTCAATACTATACCAACTTTTATTTTCATCTTAAATTTCTGGTTCAGTCATTTAATCGGAGTAAAAACGAATTTCCGTCTCTGCATGAGCCAATAGACAATTGAATGATTGGCAGATTTTTTTTTTTTTTTTTAAATACAGGGAGGACCTACTTGCCATACCAAAAAATAATCTTACACAAAAATTTTAGTTCAGTTTTAGACATAACTTCATACACTTTTAGGTGGTGCAATATTGAAAATGACACAAAAATCGCTATTGCAGCGCCCCCTTTCCAGCAGATTTTTTTCAAATTCATGTAGGACCAACTAGCCAAAGCCATACACTTACATAAAAAAATTTGGTTCCATTTGATGCATAACTTCATACATTTTTGGTCGGTACAATATCAAAAATTATTGCAGCACCCCTTCTGGCAGAATATTTCGAAAATGATGGAGGACCTGCTTGCCACAGCCAAAAACATTCACTAAAAATTTGGTTCAATTCTATGCATGCATTCTATGAAACAGGATAATTATAGAAAAGATGATAGATTGGTATCTCTTTGGAAACTTTTTCTTTGCTTAGCAATGTGTGTTATAAAATGGCTAAATGAAAATGTCGCAATTTGGTCATGTTTAATGGTTTTAGCTTGATGAGCTTACAGAAAAATATTAATAAAGAATAATATCTTTTTAAAACGGTAGAACATAAAGTTGTTACTATTCATATAAGTTGTACTTCTTTTTTTTGCTGAAATTCACAGCTACTTTAAGTAATTCACCCACATGTTAACTGAAGAACTTTGCTAGCCGAATACATTATTATTTTACAATTTAAGGATGTTAAAATTTATATTATGTTTAAAACAAATACTTTCATTCCGATAAACAAGATTTTTTTTTAGCAGTAAAATACTGTAATGGTTGTATTATATGCAATATAAAAACTGTATTTTAAGTTTTTTCATAAGAAACCTTTTTTAATTAACAAAATTTTAAATATCATGGGTGTGAATACAATTTTTGGTGTTACTTCATAGACTCCCTTAAGTCTGTGAAAACCAGAAATCTGCGTCTTTTTACAGATGTAAACAATGAAATTAAAGATGGCACTGAAGTCAGCAGCTAACACAATACGAATAATTCCTTATATATATATATATATATATTTTTTTTTAAATCCTTTTAAACTTCTTCCTTTTCTTTAATCTTTTTCAATTTAAATTCTGCAGTGTTACATTACCTTTCTTAGGCGTAGGATGATCGATATTTAATCGAATTAATCATTATTGTATCATAGTTGCAGTGTAAGATAACTTTCAGTGGCCATTTGGTAGTGTTTGCAATTCGCATAGCAGGTTAATTTTTGCTAATTATTATTTTATTGTACTATTACTGTTTTCATATCCCTGCTAGTTACGAAATGAATTTGGGATCTAGATACTGTTTACTAATTGCAATGATCGATATTTATATTGAAATAATCATTAAAGTATCGTAGTTCCAGCGTAATATAACTTTAAATGATTATTAGGTAGTGTTTATAATTCGAGGGGCAGGATAATTTTTGCTGTACAAAATGAATATTTTTTAATTAATGAAGCTTTTTTGTTTATTAACAGAGGCAAATATTTTCTTTATAAAAAAGATTGATTTTTCCTCGTCGTTATTTTTATTTAGTATTGTATCTGGATTATTTACTGTATTTTAATATTTTTCTAAAATTGTATTTTACTTAATTGTTTCAATTTATTATATGCATTGATTACAATGCATATAATAAATTGAATCAATCTACAATCAAATTAATGTTTCAAAATTGTAAACAAATCAATGACCTGAAATCTGCACAACCCCTGGTCCCAAGCTTTGCGGATTTCAGGGAGTCTACTGTACTTCATTATCCTGTCGAACAATTTCGCCAAATCATACAAATCACCAAACTAATAGCCATTTTTTGCATATTGACATAATTTTTATTTTAAAGAACGGAAAGAACAAATAAATTAGTAGAACATTCATAAAAATACAAATAGAAAACAATTAATGACCTTAAAATACCTATTTCATGTCTAATATCATTAAATGTGACATACACGATCAATCATTATTGGCATTTAATGTTGTAATTTAATTTGCCAATAGTTTTTTGGTTGATGGAATAACCAAGTAGTACCCAATATTTTTAGGCACAGATGTCATACACGCACCACATTTGCAGGTGTTTTTCCCTGCCAATTTCGTATGGCACATCTGTGCCAAGGAGAAGATCCATCAGTTATAACTTTATTAAATTGTTAGCGAAATAAAATGGGAAAAATTAAAGATTTCAGTGAAATGTGCTGATTAAATGATGCAACTGCTTGCATTCAATATGACTATCAGTATTAATATTTACAATTCATTGTGAAAATTATATTTATTGTTTTGTTACTTTCATCTATCTTCAATAGAAGAAAGTATTGTAATCAAAAATTTTTTCTACTTCCGGTTTTTGACGGATTTATACAAGATTTAGGGGTCAGAGATTCCAAAAAACATGTTTTTACAAAATGTCTGTCTATCCAAGTGTGTGTGTCTGTATGTCGTCATTCTACCATCAAAAGGTGTATCAAGATATGCATTGAATTGAACCAAATTTTTTGTGAATATTTTTGGCTGTGGCAAGCAGGCTGTCCTTCAATTTTGAAACATTCCGCCGGAATGGAGCACTGCAATCTCTATTTTTGTATTCAATATGTGGCTATCTTTTTCTAATACCCTATATACAAATGTGAAATGCACCGAGTGCAAAATTGATACATACATGCAATAGTATGAAATTTAGTACTCTAGTCACTTCACGCAAAAAAATTCTGCTGATAGACAGAAGGGGGCCCCCATAGCCTTAGTCGGGCCCTGCCTATAAGTACCTAAGGTACTCTATAACTAATATACACTGAAACAAACCATAATTTGGAAACATATTTTCTGGCTACCTATTCACTGTTTCATTTACACAAGTTGCTTTTTTTATAGCATTTGTACATTTTAATATTTATTGTAATGCCATTTATTTGTTTTATTATATGAAAAGAAGTAAATGGTGTATAAAAATCAATCGTAATATATACACATACAGTAGACTCCCTCAAATCCGTACATAATTTACAGATGTAAACAATAAAACATTTAAATTAGTATACACATAGAGCTTGGTGCAATGTAATGGAATATGAAAAACTAGCAACGTTAAAAGGCACCAAATATTGTATAAAGACAGCAGACCGGTTTCAGTAGCATTTAGCGTATTGTCGTCAGTGCTAGCGTAGATAGAAATCTGCTCATGTATACAGAGTGAGTCATAAATATCGAAACAATAGGCTATCTCCTTAAATATTGAATTTAAACCCATACTTCCAATTGCAAAAATTCATAAAAAAATGTGAAATTTTTTATAAGATAAATTGCGACTCCATGGGCGGTCTAGTTGAAAAGTTACGAAAATTGAATTTTTATACGGCCCCCGGAGGACAAAAATTCCAATTAGGAAAACTTTCCTTATTCCGTCCTGAATAAGACCCAAAACGTTGCATCTTCATATCTCCAAAATTCGCAAAGTTATAGCCGTTTAAAAAATTCATCAGGTTTTAAGAGATTAGACACAAATTGAAATGCGAGCAATTCAAAAAACAATGTTACTTTAACAGTTCTAGAAAACGCGCAAAAAATCTATTTCTTGAGTTAGAATTTTGATTTTTTTTTGTGATGGTTAGCCTTATAATTTGCTAAGAAAATCACATTCTAAAATTTCTCATACAATTTATAAAAGTTTCATGTGGTTAGTACTGGTTTAAATGGGACAATCAAAAATCGTCATAACTCGTAACATTATTTATCGGATTTCAATTTCTTTCCGTTTAATTAAAGATGGAGATCTGTTTTTAGTTTTGTTCCAAGGTGTTTTTTTATATTAATTTTAAAACTATTAAAAATGCTTACTGAAAAATAATATAACTTTAAAAAAAATCATATTTTCAAAAACAAACATTTTTTCAAATTTGCCGAAACAAAACTAATGTAAAAAAATAAAAAATGACGTGTTTCAAGTTCTTTTTTCTTTAAAAAATTCATTATGCAGAAAAACGAAGTGTATTGTTTAAATGTCCGTCAGTTATTTAAAAAAATGCTTTTTCTAAGATACAGATTTTTTTTTTTTCTTTTTAAATTTACCCCTGACAACTTCAGGCTTTTTATCGTCCTCCAGAGGATGTTAAAAAATCTGTATTCTGGGCTTAGGTACCGGGCCAGGACCGAGATGTTACTTTTTTCTGAAGACCCACAATGCCGGGCCTAGCGTACTTTTCATAAAGGAGGGGACTACTTCCTTCAACTTTAGTTACACTCTGGATGAAATTTTCAAACCCGGTCTCGACAAAACCCGTATTAAAATCACTGTCTCTGACTGACTTAATACGTGCATAAAATAAATAAAATTCGGCTCAATCGAATTTTTTACAAAAAACATATAGATTTTAAAATCTTTATTTTACAAAAAAAAAAAATTAAATATTTTTTTTAAATAGATTATTCAAAGGCTAAAAAAATTAAATACAATAAAACCAGTGAAAAAAATCTGCCTATGACGGAATTCTGTCTTAAACGGAAAATATGTTGATCCATGCAAAATAAATGCAATAGTACCTGAAAAGAAAATAAGCTAGCTCCAATTACATCTTCTAGGGAGATCGTCTGTCTATAACGTATTTTTTCTTTCCTATGTGATTCCGTCTTAAAATGTTTTAGTGTATAACATTTTTCAGAGTCTCCAATGCATGAGATATGGATTAACGATATTAAAATATAAGTGAAACATTTACATGTAAATAGGGATTCATTGATAAAATAAATATATTACAGCCTTTGGCGCTTCTTTAATAATAAAAAGTATAAATATAAAAAACGAAACGCTATAAAAGAATTTTTTGGTCAGAACTGCTCCATATGAAACATTTTTTTCCCACGCCGAATTAAAAAACTATGTAGAATTTGCGACTGAACTGGGCTATGATTTAAACTATTTTCCATACCGGTCCGGGTTATGATGTTGACATTTTTTCAGGTCACGCCGAACTTTTTCCCCTTTGGGTCGGTTTGGGACCTGACCTAGATATTTTGACCCGGGCAGACGTCTGGTATACCAATTTAGTGTAAAAACAATACGCTGCTATTTTATGTCCAAAGAAAAAGCTCTATCTTAAACCGATTTTTATTAAATGCAATTTGTGAATGTTCCCTCACAAGCGTTGAAATTAAGTCAAGAAATCACAGTTTAGATGCAGGGAAAAGTGGTGTAAGTCAGGAATTTTTGAGGATTTTGGGATTTAGTATCTGTGGGATTTTTAGATACGGAGATGAAATTTGTTTTGTTCAATTTAGGAATGGATAAGGAATAATTTCCTAATTGGGAATTTTGCCCTACGGAGGCCGTATAAAAATTTAATTTTCGTATTTTTTCAAATAGACCCCCCCCCCCATGGAGTTGCAAGTTATCTTATCAGAAATTTCACATTTTTTTATAAATTTTTGCAATTAGAAGTATGAGTCTAGGGGCAATATTTGAGGAGATAGCCTATTGTTTCGATATTTATGACTCACCCTGTATAGTAGAGACGGAGGATTGAACACCGGAGGACCTCTTTCGAATTGCTGGAAATATTATATTAAAATCTCTATTTCGTGATGCTTAATATAATTTTTCCCGTTCCGTTTTGACCTTTTTCTCTCCCTTCCGGTCACTTTCCACGTGCGTTCTCCCATTGGCCCTTATTTGCAGTCATCTGCCATCCTATTGAATGCCTTCTATCCTCCGTCTCTACTATATAAATGAGCAGATTTCTACTTACGCTTGAACTGACGACGGTACGCTAAATGATACTGAACCCCGTGTGCTGTCTTTATACAATATTTGGTGCTTTATAACGTTGCTATTTTTTCATATTCCAATAAAATATTTAGTTCAGATGTAGGTGCAAAATTTGAGTTTTTCAGTTTTATATTAATTCCATACATTTTCTTATTTGTAATTTTTGTTAAGGTTATTGAATTCATGTTTTTACATGAAGAAAGAATTTATTTCTAAAAAAAATCAAGATGTTGCTGATATCATTGGTAATCACAATTTTACCAAATATATTTATGTATGAATCAAACTTTTTAGATATTAAGTCTGGATAAACATGAAATATAAAGCTTCATTATTTTATGATCCTGATATGAATTAGTAATGTACTTTTATGAGCCAAGTTTCATTGAATAATTTAGGAAAAACACATTTCATCTTTATAATAAATATTTAATTGTACATTATTAATTATTAACTTAGCCTTTCCTTATGATATTTTAATCATTTTGAAAATTATCTAAATTTTTATTATTTTAGTTTATCACATATTTTAATATTTTAGTATATTGTAAGCATTCACTATAGTTTTGATTTCATTATTAATTACATTGAAATTGGTTTAAAAAATATAAACAAAGCATTGACCAGAATTCCGCAAAATTCTAAAATCCACACAACCTCTGGTTTCAAGTTGTGCGGATTTAAGGGAGTCTTCTGTATATAGATATATATACACATGTAAATATAGGATTATTGTATTTATATAGATATATATATATAAACACATAAGTATTCATTAGGATTGTTTTCATAGCTGTTTGTATCATTTGTCAATAAATCTCAATTTATAAAGCCCAAATTGTGTGGATAAACAAATAGCATTAGAAAAAAATGTGAAGGCCTCTATACTGGAAAAGTACCATTTTAAAATATTTTTTTATTAATCAGTTCAAATTGTCAATATAAATTATGAACATGTAATAATTATAAGTAAAACTTGATTAAGTATCTATTTTACTGTATATTATCAATTTTAAAATTAGCTGTAATTATTTACAGTTTTATATGTAATTTGTTATGAAAATCTTGAAAGTACAATGTTAAATATGTTAAAATAGTACTAATATAAAATCTTGATTCAGTTAATGTATTTAATTGTACTACATTTTGCAGATTATTAAAATAAATGTAATAGTTTGTGCATTATATGTTAACTTACAAATACATTTTTCCCCTTTAAACCATATCAATTTATATTTAAAATTAAATTTTATATATTTCTGTTATTTTCCTTCTCCAAAATAAAAGAAAATTGTCGGACCTTTAATTTAAAAATTAATTGCAATAGTTTGCTGTGTTTTACATGTAGTTTTCATATGTTTTTAATTATGCTATACTGAGTATTCATAAATTCAACCAACATTTTACAGAGGGTTCGTATAAATTATCAGAAGGATGAAAAATCATCATCTAAGTTGTCAACAGTGGGAGGGGGGAAGGTTGATGGAGTCTCCATTATTTGTGAGATTGGGAAATTCTAGATTTTAAAAAGATATTTTTTCTTTAGGAAAATAAAAGTATTTCTTTTTGTTTTAGTGATTTGTTTTCTAACTTTAAACAAGTTAAATAATCAAAATAAAAAAAGAAAGCAACTATTCAGTCCGTCATTGTGTTTGTCTGACCTATGAAGATATACATCCACCAGACCTTAATTTATCTATTTTTCTCCATCAATGGTTGATCCACATCGTTTATTTCCTCCGAAACATTCTTTACCAGGGTTCATAAATATCACGATATTTTCAAAATAGTCAGCTTACTACTGTTAAAAAATATTTCGAGCATAATACAAATTAGAAACTAAAACATATTGCATTTTACACTTAAATCAAGCAACACATTAAAAGTGCTTTTTTTTCATTTAAAATAATATTGAAAACAGGGTTGGCATGATTTAAATCAACTGATTTAAATCAAGATTTAAATCAACTGATTTTTTTAAAAAAAATCATTTGATTTAAATCAATTTTTTGCAATATCACATGAATGCACATATCAAGGAAAAATTTTGGGTAAAAAGTTAGAAAATGAATTAGATAACGATAGAATTACAAAATTTAAAGCAAGATATGGACAAGCTATTAATGGCTGTCATTTTGCTGCGGTTTTATTAAGTCCCTTTGTTTTAAATCGAAATGAAATTTCACTTAGTTTAGGAGAAAATAATGAAGGTTTGGCATTCATTAAAGAAGATTGTCTAAATCTTCTCACCACTGTAGCACATTTTCAAGCAAAAAATGGCCCATTCCAAAAATTATCATTGCTTGAGAAAAAAGTTTCTGATATTATGACAGATTATGATTGGTGGAAGTCCTTTTATGTAATAGGAGGTAAAGAAAAAATCAGCGAAATTGAAATTGAATTTATTTACCAAATAACAACAGCCGTGGCTTCATCTGCTGGATTAGAAAGTTAATTTTCTTCTTTTGGACTACTTCATTTAAGCCTTCATAATAAATTAGGAGTAGACAAAGCTTCTAAATTAGTGTTTTTGTTCAAACAATTAAATCCCTGATTTTTCCCTATTTGCTTAAAAAATATTGAATCAACTGTGATTTTTATCCCTTAATAAATAGCTTGCATTAAATGAATACAGTAGACTCCCTCAAATCCACACAGCTTGAGACCAGAGGTTGTGTGGATTTTAGAATTTTGCGGATCTCCGGTCATGGGTTTGTTTACATTTTTTAAAAAGTAATTTGATTGTAAAATGCAATTGAAATTATAATGAATGCTTATCTTTATATATAAAAATCTTCTGTGCGTGTGTATGTAACTGAACTCCTCCTAAACGACTGGACCGATTTTAATGAAATTTTGTGTGTATGTTCCAGTGGATTCGAGAATGGTTTAGATTCATATTTTATTGAAATTGATTCAGTATTTTTTTAGTAATTAGTCAAAAACTAATAGTTAGTGATTTTTTGCTAATTAAAAGTGCTATAAATATAAAAGAAAGTCTGGATTTCGTATTAATCACAGCACAAAAAAATCTACCCAACCAAAAATCTTGAAAATTGGGGTAAAAATACTTCTTATAACATCGAGTGCCGCTAAGAAGGGATTTTTGAAAATTCCCCCCCCCCTAAGGAGGGTAAAAAAAAGAACGAACTTAAAAAAAATTCCTTAAAAATCGGCTTTTGTAGATATTTTCAACTGATAACATATTTTAGTGCATTTTTTCATGCTGAATCGAATGGTGCTAATCAAATTCGTTTAAATCCAGTAGTTCGTGAGATAATTCACATTTTCCTAATTTGGTGATGTCTTCGGCGCAAAAACCTGAAATTTTCATCCTTATCTGTATATATAAAAGAAAGTCAGGATTTCGTATTAATCACAGTACAAAAAAATCTACCGAACCAAAAATCTTGAAAATTGGGGTAAAAATACTTCTTATAACATCGAGTGCCGCTAAGAAGGGATTTTCGAAAATTCCCCCCCCCTAAGGAGGGTAAAAAAAAAGAACGAACTTTAAAAAAATTCCTTAAAAATCGGCTTTTGTAGATATTTTTCAACTGATAACATATTTTAGTGCATTTTTTCATGCTGAATCGAATGGTGCTAATCAAATTCGTTTAAATCCAGTAGTTCGTGAGATAATTCACATTTTCCTAATTTGGCAATGTCTTCGGCGCAAAAACCTGAAATTTTCAATCCTTATCTATATATATAAAAGAGAGTCAGGATTTCGTATTAATCAGAGTACAAAAAAAATCTACCGAACCAAAAATCTTGAAAATTGGGGTAAAAATACTTCTTATAACATCGAGTGCCGCTAAAAAGGGATTTTCGAAAATTCCACCCCTAAGAGGAGTAGAAAAAAAGAGCGAACTTTTAAAAAATTCTTTTAAAATCGGATTTTTTATATATTTTTCAACTGATAACATATTTTAGTGCATTTTTTCATTCTGAATCGAATGGTACTAAACAAGTTCGTTTAAATCCAGTAGTTCGTGAGATAATTCTCATTTTCCTAATTTGGCGATGTGTTCGGTGCAAAAACCTGAAATTTTGAATCTTTATCTTTATATATATAAATCTTCTGTGCGTGTGTATGTAACTGAACTCCTCCTAAACGACTGGACCGATTTTAATAAAATTTTGTGTGTGTGTTCCAGTGAATTCGAGAATGGTTTAGACTTACATTTCATCGAAATTGATTCAGTACTTTTTTAGTAACTAGGTAAAAACTAGATCACTCTACCAGGGAGCCAACCAAGAAATGGCAAAGGCATGAACCCCTGGAAGAAAACTAAACTAATAAACTAATAGTTAATAACTAATAGTTAATGATAAAAACTAATAGTTAGTGATTTTTCGCTAATTAAAAGTGTTGAATAAGTTCGATGAATAGAGTGTGGACGGAATGCCCGAGCGCTCTAAGGCGCCAGATATAAGCTCTGCTTCTCGAAGAAAGAGATCGCGTGTTCGAACCCCGCTCCCGTCAAACGTGTATGCTTTACAGTAATATAGCCTGCATAATATTTTTGATTAACTGACTTCAGAAAATCGTTAACTTTTAACAAAAAAGAGAAAAATAAACTTTTCTATCAAAAATTGAACCGACTTCAAAAAATACTGAAGAGTGAAAAATAATTTCCTTACATAATTGTAATAAGAAATTAAATTAAGAGTGTAGTGTTTATCGTGCGTATTACTATATTTAAGTACATTTATTTGATTTTCTGGTGTCGGTGCCAGGAAGGACAACGTCTTTCGGTGACAGGAAAACGTCTGTCGGGTCCGCTAGTAATATAGTAAAATATTAAAATAATTATGTAAGGTAATAAACTAAAATAATAAAAATTTAGATAATTAAAAATGATTAAAATATTGAAAGCAGCAAAGATGAAGTAAATAATCAATAATGAATAACTAAATATTTATTATAAAGATGAGATACATTTTTTCCTAAATTATTTAGTGAAACTTGCCCCATAAAAACCACTAATTCACATCAAAATAATAAAATAAAGAAGTTTTATTTCAGGTTTAACCATACTCAATAATAAAATAAGTTTGATGAATGTATAAATGCATTTTGCAAAAAGATTGTGATCAGCACTGATATTAGCAATACCTTGAATTTTTTTCAGAAATAAATTTATTCTTCCTTCATGAAATAGCATGATTTTAGTAATATTAATGAAAGTTACAGATTAAAATATATATAGAATTGCTATTTAAAAAAAAACCCAATTTTGTCCCTATACTTGACCTGCAAGCTTCATTGTTTACATCTGTAAATTATGCGCAGATTTTAGAGAGTTGTAGATTTGAGGGAATCTACTATATTTAACTTGTATTTTAAATTTTATCCTTTTCTATTCATTTACAACATATTTAAATATATTTCTTATATAGTGTGCACAATTCAATTACAAAATAATAGAATGGCTTTAGATTAAAGCCTAGATATTTAATTTTTAGTATCAATCAGTAACTAGAATATAATATTTTCTTAACTATATAATTATTTTATATATATATATTTTTTTAAATTATAAATATTATTTATTCTTTTTTAGTTATTTGTTATAAAAAACAATTTCATGTATTGTAAAAACATAAACACATAGTAATTAAATATAGGATTCTAAAAAAATCATTTAAATCCGATTTAAATCAAAAAAATCTGATTTAAATCAAATAAATCCGATTTTTTTTTTTTTAATCATGATTTTTTTCCAACTCTGATTGAAAATCAACTAATTGAAAAGAACGACAATTTTCTTTATGCACTTACATGAAGCTTAAGGAAAAAAAAAAAAGAATAGGATTCTGTATCAGCTATTAAGGAATCAGAAATTTATAAAAGCTTGTTTTTTACACAATATCTTTATTATTGAAAACTTTTATTTTAAATATAAGCTTATTTTTTTCTAACATGCTGTGCAATTTAAAATGAATTAATTCAAGACTAGAACAGATTCTTTTCTAATGAAGCTGCTTAGAACTGAGTATCTAAATTAGACAGTTTATCATTCTACGTCAGTTCTGAATTAATAATGTACCACATAGTCTAGAGTTAAAAGAAAAAAACCTCCAACATAACGGTTGAAAAAGATCAGCAGATAAATAAATTATAATGCTATATTCATCTTTAAAAAAGGTAAAACTTAAAACTACACTGTGTGTTAATTACTTAAAGGTGTTAAAAATGTTTTAAAAAGATGTTAAATTACTTTTTATCCTTAGTGCTTTCAACTGTAAACATAGTCATCGACAGAGAACAAAAATTACAAATATTAACATCTTAATTTTCAAACGTTACGTAATTGGTGTCAAAAAGGTGTGAAAGTGAATTTTACAACCAGAGAATGTTAGGAAAATAATATGTAGATATTGAAGAACATGGAATATTACTTATAATGTTTCTTTAAGTAAGCAAATCCAAATTCTTGGTATATTGTAGGATAAAACTTCGTTACAAACTATATTTCCTTTACTAATAATTTCTATTGATTCTCATATGATAGATTTACGGTAACTTTACAAGCTATCTATAATTTTTGCATCTTTCAAATCAACTTGAATATTTTGCTTCTGATTGATAAGGTTGTTGCTGGATGATTGCACTTTAAGGTCCCACACTATGCACAGAAATAGACCAGAATGGTAATGTAAAGTCTATGGGAGTGTTCTTTCCAAATATCTCGCTCAAATTTTAATATTTTTACCTGACTTTTTTGCATAGGATAGCTGAGGACGATCCACAGCTGGCCTAGTTTCCACTTTTTTGATTTTGGTTATATTTTTTAAATATTAGGACAGTTTCAGTTTCACAACCGGTTCAAACCGATTCTAAAAATTAAAGTATTATTTTTTTTTTATTTGAAACAAAACTAAGAAAAAGTAAAAACTAGGCTGGTTGTAGATCGTCCTCAGCTATCCTATGCAAAAAAAACATGTAAAAATATTAAAATTTGAGCGAGATATTAGAAAAAAAACGCTTCCATAAACTTTACATTATCATCCGGGTCTTTTTCTGTGCCTAGTGTTGCACCTTAATCCTGTCAAATGTTTTTTGTTACGATCTTTAAGTTTACGAGATGTCATTCCAATTTATTTGAGATAAATGTTTTAAGTGGAATTAGATATCATTCAGAAATATCTTCTTTTGGAATTGGATGTATTTTGGCACCAATTAGACCGCTTAATTTTATTGTAAGAGTGGTGATTAAGTTTACACCAAAGCTTGAGAAAGATCTTTGTTTCTCTGTTAAAACTGTTGTTAGCTTTCTTTTTTTCAAAACTAAAAACTAAAACAAAATCACTTCACCTTTTTCATTTACGTACAAAAAACATTCCATATTTATTTACTTAGAACAGGTGTCACAAATAAAAAATTAAAAAGTTGACATGTTTCGGTTCATTCATAAGATACTTTTATTAATATTAATTTTATACATATTAAATTTAATATATGATCAAAATATATTTATATGCCGCGGTGGCATTGGCTATTCACGATCATAGGGGGCGCAATGTTTTGTGTTTTGGGTTTTTAAATTATATTTATATCCAGTGTCATTTAGTTTTCTACTGATTTTATGTGTTATGAATACGGTTCTTATGAATGAACCGAAAGATGTCAACTTTTTAATTTTTTATTTGTGATACCTGTTCTAAGTAAATAAATATGTAATGTTTTTTATATCTTTTTTTCTCTTTTTGCATAGAAAAAAGTCATTACCAGCAACAAAAGTTCTTTATCTACCGAACAGTACAGTCAATGACAGTTGGAAATTTCATCTACACTTGCCTTGACTGACAAAATGAAAAATATCTTGTGCAGTGATACTTTGAAAATTAATATCATTTCATTATATATATCTTACATCTTGCTATTTTAAAAATGACTGTCAAGTACACATGAAAGTATCTGACGTCTTGATACTTTGAAAATAAATATTTAGTAAATGAAGATAACAAACATCTTGATATTTTGAAATTAAATATCAGATATATATCCGTTGGTATGTATCAACAAACATTATTCCATGTTCAACAATTTCTTATTAAGGGGCTACTTCAATCAAATGAAAAGATCCATTCGCTAATGCTAATCCTATGGAAGAAATTTATAAGAATATCTCTGTTGCATTTCAAAATTTTTAAATGATTGTTTTTGCATTTGATAGCTGAGATTGATCTAAAAGCAGGCCATTTTTTACTTTTTCGATTTTTGTTGCAGATATTTTTTATGAGTGTGCTTTCACTTTCAAACTTGTTCCGATAATGAAAACGTCCTTATAAAATATATATGTTAACAAAATAAAAAAAAATAAAAAAACGACCTGCATAAAGATCGATCTCAGCTATCCGATCCTAAAGAATCATTTAAAAATATTGAAATGCAACCGAGATATCTGTATAAATTTCTTCCATAGGATTAGTATTGTCGAGCAGGTCTTTTCATTTGTCTGAAGTAGCCTCTTAAGTATCACTGACATTATTTCCTTATGGAAAGCTTGACTCAATCTGTCATTGTATTTCTGTGTTATATGAAAATATCATACATCCACCTGACCTTATTATCTCTATTCCTATCCATCATATACTGTTTAGTTTCTTGAAAACTTTCTTTTTTAGTGCTAAAATTTCTTATTAAGAATCAATGACATATTTTTCACATGGAAAGCGAAAAAGATTCGTTCGCAATAGAAGACAAAGGAATCACAAATTTTAAGCTAATGCTTGTTGACTAAAAGAAAAGGTTCATTTCACGTTTGGTTTCAAAAAATAAAAAATTTCAATGAAAAGATATCCTACTGTCACAAACAAAAAGCTTACAAAAAATTATTCATGCGTCTTCCGTTTGTTACTATAGCAGCCAGTCATTGCCAAAGCAGTTGTAGAATGTTCTTTGTCAGTGCCAGACATGTGAATATCACAAATTTTCTCTTAAAATAGCATTCTTATAGCTATTCTTTATCATATTATTCTGATCAGTAAAAAAGGCAATCACAATGACTCTTTCACCTTCATTTTGATATCAAATAGCATCAAGATAAGTGCAAATTATATTATTGTACATACAATTGAACATGTCATTTAAGTTGGAAATTAATTTGTTATAAGTTGGGAAATTTTTGAGTTCTCTCCCCCCCTCAGTAACTATGATTTCTATAGATCATGGGATGACAACCATCGAAGACCGAAGCCGCCAATGCTTTTCCAACTGAGCCCTCACGGACTATTCTAGAGGACTAATTCACACAACCAACCTTAACGATTACGCAATCTGGTCTGATGCTTTGGATCAGCTCAACAGAATAAATCGAAAGTTAATCTATGGAACTGCAGAAAAACGTTGCATACAAAACTATATTAATCTAGTATTTCAGATTAATATAATTTCGTATGCAGCGTTTTTCTACAGTTCCATATATTGGTTTTCGATTTATTAAAATTCACATGTTGACTAATGTACACCAAAAACTAACCAGTATTTTTTTTTTCTGTCAAGTACTAACTGAATGCGACGTTTTATGAAAATCCATGCATTAGCTCTTCAGATATATTTATTGCAAAATCGAGAAAAATGCGCCATCTGTAGGACCAATTACACCAAAAACTAAACAACAGAGATTAACTAATTCTGAAATTTAAAGAAAATTCGTGCGTTAGTTTTTAAGATAAAATTATTGTACTAATCACACATAATGCACCATGGCAGCGCTACCTGCTGAGCAATTCTTGCGTTTTAGCAATAGCCAAAATGCAATCAGCATTATGTTATTCAGCATTAATGTACTAACTAAATCTAAAGTTTTTTTTAATTCCATCCACTAGTTCTTTAGATATGGCTGTTGTGAAGTACTCAGCATAGCTGCGCCACCTGTTGAGTGATATGCAACAAAAACTAATCAGATCTAGTTTATAGTCTAACAGAATCTAAAGTTTTGTGAAATTCTATGCATTAATTCTTGAGATAGAACGCCATACAAAATTTTTGTCACATACGCACAGACCTTTTGTGAAAACATGTGTTTCGGATCCTCTGATTCCTAAAACGTGTGAATCCGTCAAGAACCGGAATTCGAAAAAATAATTCGATAGAAATAAGTAAAAATGCTTAGTGGAAGAAAAGTAATCAAATTATTGATCCCGTTTTAATTAATTTGCAATCATAGCAGAATCACTTTTATTTAAGTGTGTAAGCAGTTATATACTTGAACACAAAATATTACAAGAAACAAAAATATATAGTGTCCATTATGAAACTACCCTACTTGAATTTCCTGAAGACAAAACTATTGTTAATAAAGTTGCAAAATTTTATAAAAGACATCATAAAAAAAAGTTTGTTTAAAAAAGTAATAATAAATAAAAAATTCGCCACCAAAAGTCATTTTTTAATGAATTACACATTTAGCACTGTGATAACTTAAAAATTTTATTTATGAACCTAACCAGATTCCAAAGACAGCATTTCACGACATATTCTTAGCATTTCCCAGAACACCGACCGCAGTCAACTTTGGAGCACAGTATAGTAGATTCCCTCAAATCTGCACAGCTTGGGATCTGAGGTTATATAGATTTTAGAATTTTGCAGATTTCTGGTCATTACATTGTTTAAAAAGTAATTTGAATGTAATTAATAATGCAATAAAAACTATAATGAATGGTTTCAATATAATAAAATATTAAAATAAGTAATTAACAAACTAAAATAATAAAAGATTTTCAGAAAATAGTCCTTCAAGAAAAAGCATGAATTCAGTAATATTAATGAAAATTAAAATACATGTGAAATTTATTTCAAAATAAAATAATAAAGTTTTGTCCCTATATCTGAACTGAATGTTACATTCTTTGCATCTGTAAATTATGTGTGAGTTTTAGAAAGTTGAAAATTTTAGGGTTGCAGATTGGAGGGAGTTTCTATATTTCTTTTATGGAAAGGGCACCAAAAACAAGTGCACTCTCCAAACTAAATTCTTAACGTATTATTTGATTTTCACGTTTTCTTTTCTCGAGTTGAGGACATTTTATTTCTTCCTTGCATAGCGTTAAATCGTAAAAGAATATTTCTGTCTGTCTTTTTTCCTCTCTCTCTCTCTGTCTGTTTTCCTCTCTCTCTCTCTTTCACTTTTATTTTCTAGGTTTTCACTAGTGTTCATGAAATTGTAACATTTGGAAATTGCAATTTATAACAAGCTAATTATTAAAAATTTAAAGTTTTTGAATTCAAAGTGTTTTTCAAGACTAGGTCTGCGGGCATCCTGGGAAGCTTCGAAGATGAACGAGTACTAGCTGATTGTCACTCAAAATTAGTGAGCTACGCGGCCCACTTTTTGTGTTCTTAGAGTTAGTAGTCGGGCTTGGCTACCTTATGCTATACCTTTTCTGTGCGCATTGGTACTATACTGCCTTTACATTCTCCGTTTTTTGCCGACGCTAGTCAGTGAAATGAGATCGAAGTATAGGGCAACCAAACATGTTTGGATGCTCCATGCGCCATCATGTTTAAACTCGTGCTTCCAGCTCTGGAATAATCTTAGGAATTCCACCAGAATCTCTAAATTATACCTTTTTGACGTGCATTGTTTCGAAATTCCCTTTTTATGTTCCCTTTTTTATTTTTAGTTGGAGTTTACGCGCAGTGGCCCCACGTTTCGTTGACACTCCTTAAGCATCGCGATGTCATGAATTTGTAATATTTCGGAATTGTAATTTATAATCAAGCTAATTATTAAAAATTTAAAATTTGAAGTCTAAAGTGCATTATAAGAGGCTTTGAACTATCTTCACAAAAATTTTCAGCCTCATACATGCGGCAGATTTCGCTAGTCAACGCAAACACACACACACAGACAGTGAAACTTTGTTTGATTAGTATATATTTATATATGTTTTAAGATGGACCTCGGAAAGTTTATTTGTATCATTGTCTGCTGTGTATCATAATAAGTAATATTGATACCAGCAGCTATGAGATTTTCATTTAATGTAGATTACAATCCTGCATCAAGTCATGTAATCCGGTTTTAACGGATCACACCTGTGATTCGGATGGAATCTCGATCGGAAAGGCAATATTTTTTTCATTGCACATTAGGTTGACTCTAATTGTTTTCATTTTGGAATAACGGAAACATGGATTCCGTAAACATTAACCGCCTTTGAAAATTCCAATTTTCTGGAAATTTCCGAGCAAATGTGTTACACATTGATTATTTTTTGTTCAACATTTCTGTAGTCTGTCTTATTTGGGCTCTTTCTTATAACTTGAGAGTATGTTTCTTACATGTTCCTGATACATCGTGCGTTATTATAGTATTAAATTTCATCCTTTTATTATGAAAAAAATTGTTACATACTGATAATTTTCTGATTAAAGTTTTTACAGTCTGACTTATTTGCAGAACCCGATTAAAGTTGTAGGGGGCCCAAAGCCCAGCACCTTTTTAGGGCCCCCTCGCGTCAGAATATTAGCTACCCCGCCCAAGAATATTCGAAAGGTACCATTATATTATCATGTGCTTGCTAATTTAACCAAAATAATTTTTGTTTTTTTGGGGGGGAAAAGAATTGTAAAAATGCAATTTTAAGATAAATTTTCTAAATTTTATTAAATTTGGGCTCTATTTAACTGTGGGCCGAAGGCCACGGCCTTGTTTACCTGTGCAGTAATCAGGCCCTGCTTATTTTGGGCTGCTTCTTATAACTTGAGAGTTTATTTCTAACATGTTCCTGATAATTAGGGCATTATTATCATATTGAAATTCATCGTTTGATTGCGAGTGAAAATCGTGGTGAATTTTAAGCAAGTCATTAACATGAAGAGTAGCAAGGCTGGACAAAGAGTTGGCAGATACTTCAACATTTGAAACTAGAAATAATACTAGCAAGGCTGGACCAAAAAAAATGGTTGTTTCTTCCACATTTGATTCCGTGCAACAAATGATGGAAGATAGGAGAGAGAAAAAGATAAATGATATGTAAGGGAATGGAAGGGGAAATGAAACTTGATGATGTTTTAAACAAATATTTTGTGATTAATGTCACTGAATGTGGCATTCACTATCATCTGTTATTGGCATTTAATCCTGTAAATTGGCGATAGGTTTTAGGTCGACAGGATAACCAAGTAGTACCAAAACGATATTTAGCAGTAAAGAAACAGAAAATGTAATTGAAAGAAAAGTTTTTTTTATCTAACTGTGCATATAAAAAATTGCTATCTACATCGATAATTGACAAATTTCATTCCGATTTTCAGCATGATAGAGTAAATTGGTTGTGTTACAAATTTTCATTAAACTAAACTAGAAGAAAATCAGAGCATCCCACAGAAAGTCGCATAACAGAAAGAAAATCAAGAAAAATGAGCAAGCAATGTGTAGTTTGTTTTTATTTATTCTTTTCAGTTAAGTCGGAAGTCAAAACATTATCAAAATTTATCATCTTCTTTGCATGAATTCTCTGTTTTGTTTTGCGCAAAGAAACCATGCACAGATTTTTTATTATTATTAAAGAATAAAAGACTTTATCTCTTACAGAAGAACTTTTCTCTTTCAGAAGAGTGAAATTATGTAAATTTTGGAGTAATTTTAGTAATTTTATGTTTGAATTATAGTTCATTTTTTTACCATATTTCATATTAAGTTATCTACCATATAATCTTGTGTATAAATTGATTCCCTAACTGATATTATTAAAAAATATGGAAAAAGTCAAAACCCTCGTATAAGTCGACCCCACGCCAAAACAATTAAGTCTATTACTTTTATTCTCATTTTTTGGAAGATAAGGGTGAGAAAAAGAGATAAAGTATGTGGAAAGGGAAATGTAAGAGATTGTTGAATCACGCCAAATTTCCATATAACGAAGTTTTGACGATCCTTCGTGAAATCCAAAATTTTACGTTAAATCATAATAATGATGAAATTTTGGGGAAAACAACTGATATTGTTATTTTATCAGCAAAAAATATTGCAGCAAAAAAAGCTGGTTTTTTAACGTATTGAAACAATACGTTAAATGATGGCAGTTCTATTTAAATTTATGTAATTTTGATTTCTTAAAAATGAAATCTCTGAACAAATTCCACTTCTGAAGAGCGGTCAGTTTTAACAGGTCCCACAGGCAAGCGTTATTCAGAGGTTACATTTCATATATTAGAATTGATCGCTGTACATTTTATATTATTCCATTTTAATTAATTTATCTGGAATTTTTCTCCCCCCCCCTTGAACTGTACAAGCTGTTCTTTGTCCGTAGTCTGATAAACAAATTTATTATTTTTGTTGTAAAGTTTTATTTTACATGCTTGTTTCATATTTTTTATGTAATTTAAAATAAAATAATTTTTGATATTTTATATAAATTATATCATACTTGTAGGTATTATTTTCATAATAAAGAACCATCACAGCATAGACATTGCTTTTTTTCATTATATATGAAAAAAATGACACCCTATTTTCTGCTTAAAATCTCCTTATATTAATTTTTTTATATTTACATTAAAAATAATTAGTTACAAAACATTTCCTCCGTTCTCATAAAAAGATATATATTTCAATAATTAATATGTGCATTGTAAATTCAATATCATTATTACATTTCAATTTCTATGCATAGAGTATTGTTTTTAATCCTCTCGGATCTGATGTACTACTATTGGTACATCATTTTTCAACTAACATATTTTGCCAGCATTTAGAAATTATTTTCAAAGAGCCTTATATTCTATTTAAAAGACTTCTGTTAAAAGTGCGCGTTTAATTTTTTCGCTAAATATAGCCCTACAAGTCCAGAAACACTCATTGAAGGTGGGTGAAATTTTGAATGCACGTCGAGCACATAGTTCTTTTGAATTTACTTTCATTATTGATATCATAAATAATTAAAATTATTATTCGAACTTATTTTCGTAAAATAAGTTATTGAAGCTAATATTTGATGTAATTTTTGTAATCAAAACCATTCAAAAATTGTGATTTATCAGTCTTTGAATATATGTTGTATTCGTAGTACAGTGGTCTTTAAAGGAATTATATCACTGCAAGGTACATTGTATTTATTAAATTTTAGAAATTAAATTCGTAGTAACGTAGGTTGAATATTTTTTGCTTTATATCAATATTTCTTATTTTGTCTAAACTCTCATAAAGTCTTGTTCGCTGTCTTCACTAAAGGATTCCTCACTTTTAAATGATGGTGTTTTCTCTCAAATGAAATTCGGCATGAGATTGCGTGGTTTGAAAAATAAATTTTAATAATAAAACAACTCATAAATTCTCTTAAAATTACCTTTTTGAGATTATCCTGATTACATAATTTAATTCCATGTTCATTTAACTCTTTCACACTTGTACTTTTCGTATGTCTTTGCTTCATAATAGGACAGTAAAGGACATTTAACAGAAAGCTTATTCTAAACCAACATTAATTTTCAGAATTTTAACAAGATCAAATAAGAAATCTTTTTTATTACACCATACTTCTAATTTTTGTGAATAAAAAAGGAAAAACTGTTAAACATAAAATTTTTGAAGTAGTTTATTCTTAGCCCCCTTCTAATATTTATCAAAAGATATTATCATATGAAACAATTTAAATTCAATTATTAGCAGTTGGAATAAAATGTACTAAATATTTGTGACTTATTTATATTATTTTTAATTTTGTGTTTTAATTATATTGCAGATGCACTTGTTTGAAAAGTAACTGACTCTAACCATACCAAGAAGAGACTTCTAAAAACAAACTGCGTTTGAAACTTATGGACTCCTTTTCCCGCATTTAGTATATACTGGCATAATAAACTGGTTCTGTGAGGATTTTCTAAAATATTTGAAAAGAAATCTAGTTTAAAATAAAACCTTTGTAATTGAAGCAAGAAAAAACTATTCCATTTGTGAGATATAAAGAAGAAGAACTTATAAGAGATTCAGTTTAAACAGGCATATTTATTTTCATAGACGGAAAAAGTCTTTCGCTTGTGAAGTGTATAAAAATTTTTTTTTGTGATGTCTAACATAGAGAAGTGCCGTGTTCACACAAAAGAGAAGTTATTCATGTGTGAACGCTGCAACAAAATGTTTTCTCGAGAATTTTATTTGGATGCGCACTTGCGAATTCATACTAATGAGAAACCTTTTTACTGCGAGGTTTGCAACAAAGTTTTTTCGAATAAATCTTCTTTGGTTGAACACTTTCGAATCCATACTAAAGAAAAACCTTTCTCTTGTGTGGTATGCAAGAAAAAGTTTTCTCAAAAAGTTAATTTAAATAGGCACTTTCGAATACATACTAAAGAGAGACCTTTCTCTTGTGAGATTTGCAGCAAAGCATTTTCTAATAAATCCAATTTAAATGTTCACATGCGAATCCATACTAATGAGAAACCTTTCTCCTGCGAGATTTGCAACAAAAGGTTTTCTGAAAAATCTAAATTAAAAGGGCACTTTCGAATTCCTACTAAAGAGAAACCTTATTCTTGTGAGGTGTGCATGAATGATTTTTCTGTGAAATCTAATTTAGACCGTCACATGCGAATCCATACCAAAGAGAAACCTGTCTTTTGCGAAATATGCAAGAAAACGTTTTCTCAGAAATCTTCATTGGATAAGCACTTGCGAATCCATACTAAAGAGAAACCTTACTCTTGTGAAGTATGCAGCAAAGGGTTTTCTGTCAAATCTGATTTAATCGTCCACATGCGAATCCATACCAAAGAGAAACCTTTCTCCTGTGAGATCTGCAAGGGAAAGTTTGCTCGAAAAGTTTATTTAAAGACGCACTTGCGGACACATACTAAAGAGAAACCTTTCTCTTGTGAGATTTGCAAGGAACGGTTTTCTGTGAAATCTTCTTTAAATGTTCACATGCGAAAACATACTAAAGAGAAACTTTACTCTTGTGAAGTATGCAGCAAAGGGTTTTCTGTAAAATCCAATTTAAATGCTCACATACAAATTCATACTAAAGAGAAAAATTTCTCCTGCGTAGTTTGCGAGAGAAACTTTCGAAAAGCTCATTTAAATGTGCATCTTCGAATCCATACTAAAGAGAAACCTTTCTCTTGTGGAATATGCAACAAAGCGTTTTCTCAAAAAGCTCAGTTGAATAAACACCTGCTGTGTCATATTAAAGAGAAAGCTTTTTTTGAGTGAGGTGTACAATAAAGGATTTAGAAATAAATATACTTTGAATGTCAATGTGCGAGTTCATACAAAAAACAAACTTCTCTTATGTGTTGTGCAAGAATTTTTTTTCTGTGAAATTTACCTTGAATGTTCACCTGCGAATTAACACTAAAAGAACCATTTTCTCTTTTGATGCATGTAGCAAAACGTTTTCTTCGAAATCCCAGTTAATGGATTTATATAAAAAAAAAACCTTTCCTTTGTGAGGTGTACAAGAAAGGCTTTTCTAAAAAATGTCGATTGAATACTGATCTGTAATTTCATACTGAAGAAAAACTTTTTTTTAATCTGATATGAGCAATTGTTTTCTCAATAATCTCATATAAATCCACATTTGCAAACACTTTGTTAAAGCGAAGCCTTTTTGTTTTGAGGTGAGATGCAATTGATATTGTCACAAATCCTATTTGGATATTTATCTGTAGTTTTGCAAGAAATAGGAACCTTGTTGTCTAGAAATGTTCAAGAAGAGGTTTTCTCCAAAATTAAATTGGATGACCAACTGTTAATTCACATGATCGTCTATAGAATCAACTCACAATCCGTTATTCCTAAAAAAGCAAAAAAATCAGGGGTTTTATCCAAATATAGTTGTACGTGCAATATTGTGTAGGCACGAAACAATGGAATATAAATACAGCCCCTCATCTTTTTGTTTCAAAGAGGGAATAAAGGATTTTGATCTCATTCTATCAACGATAATTTTCAAAATTTTTAAGCTATGTTTTTGAGACTTTCACAAACATTGCTCTATACATTTAACTAACATAATATGCAAATGAAATTTTGATATTATTAACGCATGCGCAACGAAAAATTATTTACTAAACCTACTCATTTTTCATGCAATTTTTATTATTTTTAAATTCTGATGACAGGGTATTGTGTACAATGATGTTTGTCATAATTTCAGAAAAGAACATTATTTTATATTAAGAACTCTGCAAATTATATGCAAAAAAACTTAGGACTGTTTTTATAAAAACCTTAATTTCTCTACGAGTATACATGCTATTCTTATAAAAATAAACACAATACATTACAATACGCCACTTAATTATAATGTGCAGTTTGAACGCTTTTGCTACATTAGTTTTGACAGGGTTATCCAAAAGATCTTCCTTCTTTTTTCAATTTGTTGACGGTCCCCTGTTCGATTTTGGGGATAACTCTTCGCGAAAATATATGACGCGTACTATTTTGTTTACACACCTGGAGTTTCACCACATTTCGATTTATATTTCTTTCATTACTTACTTAATTACCAATTATGCTTAACTTTTGGACAGCAGTCTATATGTATATACTTATTTATTTACAGAGAGATTCCAGTTTTATGGATCGAATGAAAAAAAACCCAGAATTATTCAGTCGACAAAATTTTAATTTTATTCATACTTACATATTATCACATAGTTTTGCAGGTGGTTGTTAAGCGAAACAAACTTGTTGGTACACTATAATATAGAAAATAAACAGCGAAGTGTTCATAATGATTATTCTTTCAGCAGTCACCTGCTGCAAAGAAAATAAGTCCGGTAGTTTGTTTTTAAAGTTTTTAGGTGATTAGACGTTGTTCTTTATTAATTAAAATGAAAAAAGTTATTCTGTAAAAAAAAAATCTTGGAGAAGATTCAAAACGTCACTTGAAATAGCACGCATTTAATTTTTAAATACATAGTATTGAATTGAATAAAAATAATGTAAAATAACTGTACGTAATTTTAAAATGTATGTAAATTATTTTAAAATAAATATAAATAATTGTCTGAGCGTAGCGAAGTCTTATACTCAGAATACGTAACGATAATAAAAGTCAAAAAAATTCTTTCGTCAAGCAAATCTCAAAAAGTACTTGTCGGATTTCGATTCTACTTGTACCAGAAGGTACCTATGAAGCTAATCTGGTGAATGCACCTACTTTTAAAAAAATAATTCCAAATAGTTTAAAAGTTATGTTAAAAAACTGATAAAAAAAACAATTTATTTGCATACGTCACAGAAATTTGGTGTGCGTGATTTTCACCGGCTGGATATTTTCGTAGATAATCGAATCAGTACATGGAGTAAATAGTAATCATTTACGCACTCAGAAATATTGAATGCAATAAAACATTTTAAAATTTAATCATGCAGGAAAATAAAACTGTTATTTTTTTATATTAAAAAAAGTCATAAAAACTTTGATTTTGAGATTTTGTGATAATCTCTTAATAGCATTTTTTGATCGCTAAAAGAATGTTTTATGTATTTCACGTGTGAAAATTAGAAACAATTATGTTTTTAAATAAAAAGTTTCTTTTGTGACATCATTTTCCCTTTATATTTATTTTTATTGCATGTTTTCTTTTAACTTATATTTTGTTTGTGTGTGGAAGTCAATTTTGGTCACTAATTTTTCGGCATGGATACCACAAGCGCATCAGATTTGGCGCATTTTTTTCAAAGCCCATTTGGCGAAAACTCCGTTTTCAAATAACGCTTTCATACACGTTTTTAAATTATTTTCTATTTTCAAAAAGAGCTTACAGTAAATAAAATAATAATAATAATTAATAACTATAAAAAGAAATATTTTATATAATTAAAAAAAGTAAATGAAAGTAAATAAACATTTCATGAGTAAATAAACAAATAATCATATATATTATAAAGCAGAAGTTCTGAAACTTCCAAACGAGTGTTTTCAAAAACTACCCGATAGATTTTTTTGCCGATTGTACCATTCGATAGGAAATATTTTTCAGAAGGTTTATGATTCAAATTTATAGGGATAACTCTGATTTTTCGTAGTAAATTTCGTATTTTTCGGTTATTTTTGACAAAAGGGTTGCCAGTAGCTGTTTTTGGCGAAAATTATGATTGCTAAAAGAATTAAAATGGCTATATCTATTAGAAATATTACAAATATCTTGCAAATAATAACAGAAAATAACTACTGATAATATTAATAATAATAAAAAAAGACCGCTTAAATGAGGCGTAATATTATAAAAAATATATTTATCTTGAAAATGAAAAAAATATTTGTAATGCTTAAAAAATAAATTAACGCGAAATATAACAATTGATTCAACTTTTGGCGACATATCCCTGGTGTTAGAATAAAAACATGAATTTCAGAAATTGATTAAATGAATTTTGAATGATAGTTATTTCCCTTTTTATTATTTTCTTTCTCTTTTTTATCGAATTTCCGCATAATATAACTTACAGCAGAAAAAAGCAGATCTGATTGTAAAAGACACTGTAAGTTGTGAGTTACTATTCGTTTCTATACCATTTTCATCTTGCTTTTGTCGCAAAGAATGTGTTTTTAAGCCGAAAATGCACTACTGACTTAATGCCTGACTTAGGTTCTTAATGGTCGCAATAATGTTGTTTTATTTTTTCAAGTGAAGATATTTTTTAGAGTATATTTTAATATTCAATCGTAAATTATATAGATATGAGTATAACTCTTTTATTTCTTTTTGGAAATGTTTTCATTATTAATTTAATTTTTCTTGGGCCATTTCGTCAATTTCACTTACAGGAAAAATTTCAGTTTTAAAACTTAAAAACTGAAGAAGGAAAAATTCCCCCATCGATTAAAAATCTACCCCCAAATTCCAAGATTAAATGTCAATAATGGATGATCGTAAATGTCACATTCACTTGACATTAACTGAGAATAAGCATAATATAAATACTTATTATGTCATCAAGTGATTTTTAATTCGACATTTTATTTCTACTTTTATATATGTTCTGCTCATTTGTTTTTCGTTATTTAAATGAAAATTTACGCTAATCTATATAATCTGGCCAATAGTTTGGCGATTTGTATAATTTAGCGAAATTGGTCGACGGTATAACCAAGTAGTACTGAAGGAAAAATTTTGCAATTCAAAGTAAATTTATGCAATTATGCGTTATTACTATTGATAAATTCAACATTTTGAAATGAAAAATACCCGCTGAATAAAATTTACAAGTCTTTTTTAATTGATCATTTCCTCTTCAATATTTCTTCAATCAAACTTTCGCTATTCTCTTTCGCGCAGGCTAACAAAAATGTATTTCAAATATTTTATTAGATAAAACTTAAATAACATTCTTCTATTTTTTAAAAATATATTTTTAAAATCTAATTCTACCATTATGTGTCTTACAGGGCAAAATAGCAGAATTACTTTTAAAAATGGTTTTATCTGTTAATTGTATGTTATTTGTTTATTTGGGTGCTTGAATTTACTTTTGTCATCAAACAATGTGATTTTATACCAAGAAGGCATAAGCTGGAGCGATGTTCACAATTACTAAATTCTCTCACTCTCTTTTAAATGTGTGAGAGCATTTTTAGGATATTTTTTTTATGTTTAATTGTAAATATATAAATAGCAGTTATAGCAAAAAAAATGCGTATAATTTTTAAATTTTAGTATAAATGTCTTCCTCATCCAAAATGTAAAATAATTTCATTGCAACTTTTTAAAGTTTTGGCGCAGATGTCATATACGCACCACATTCGCACGATTGCAACAAAATGGCGATTTTATGCCACACATGGTAAACCGACTATGGTTATTTATTTATTAATAAACTATTTATTAACTTTCATTTTGTTTTTTTAATAATATAAATCATTTTGTTCTATAGCTATTAATTAAACTTTTTTATTTATTATTTTTTTCAAATAATACAAAATAATTAAAAAATAGTTATGAAATTGGTAATTAAAAACCAAGTTCTCCAAATTGGCATCAGAAAAAAATTGCGCCAATGTGGTGCATACATGACATATGTGTCAAAAGTTTTTTCTTATACATAAGTAGGGAAAATGCAGTATAAATACCGATTAAAGTTTTTTCCAAATGGAAATTTTGTCACGGATTTGGTCATATACTCATCGAGGTATCTCACTGGCGCCAAAATGGCATTATTTGCCTCATATGGTAACCCAGCTACAGTTGTTTTTCTGATGATAAGTTGTTTATTTACTTTCATTTTTTTCTTTTTTGAAATGATATTTGTTGTTTTGTTCTACAGTTACTTTTTATTTATTGTTAATTGCTGTTTAAAATGATAGAAAATATTGAAATATACATAAATTTCTTTGGTATTCTAAAACGAGGATTTTGCCACATTGTAATTGCAAGATAATCGTGCTAAACCTATTGCGTATATGATGTCTGTGTAGGAATCTTTAGTGAAATATGAAAAGTGTAAATTGGCTACTACTTGATTATCACGTCAACTAATTTCGACAAATCGTTCGCCAAATTATACAAATTTACATAATTTTTATCTTAAATAACTAAGGAGAAAATGCTTAAATACGAAAGAGCAAATAATTCTGTTTTCATTTTTCAGGAGGACATTTTACAATAATAAAGTAATTGTTGTAGTGAGAATGTTAATGTGTGTTTTTTTTTATCTTGGGCAACTTGCTGTAACGAAAAATGTTTATTTTTTTTTCCTGCTATTGTTTTGTAAGAGCTGGTTTTGTCAAAGCCATGTTAAGATGGTATTCAAATTTTTTAACCCTTCCCAATTACCCCCCCCCCCCTTGGGCCGATTTTGCTCATTTGCAATTCCCACTGAGATATTAACCATCTCAATGTACTTGAGAAGTTTGAAAATGATTCTTGCATAATTGTGCCTTTTATCGCGCGGACAAAATTTAATATATATATACAGGGTGTATCTAAACTACTGGGCAAAACTTTAGGGGGCGATAGTACACATCAAGACAAATAATATTAAATGGGTAACTAAGGGTCCCAAACGTCTTTCGAAGGAGATAGGCGCCATCAAAGTTTAAGGTCCAAAATTTGAAATTATTATAAAAAATGGAAAAATTGGTCGATTCGTTTGCGGTTTTCACAAAAACTATTCTTTATGTCAGTATTGTCTTGAAAATAAATTATAAAGATAAATTTCAAAAAATGCCGATAGAGGGCGCTTTAGACTTTGGAGTAACGAACAACCATTTTTTACCGTTATTTTTTGCATCTCATTAAATTTTTTTAGAGGTTTAGACATAAACTTAAATTTTGAGCTCAAACTCTGTGGTTAAGTAGCGAAAACTGAACTGTGTTCAATGGGAAAGGATAGTTTCAAATTTCAAATGATTATAAAAAACAGAATAATTGGTCAATTGATTTGCGATTTGCACTAAAATTATTCTTAATGTCAGTATTGTCTTGAAAATAAATTATACAGATAAATTTCAAAAAATTTCGATAGAGGGCACTTTAGACTTTGGAGTAACGTACAACTATTTTTTACCATTATTCTTTGCATCTCATTAAATTTTTTTAGAAGCTTAGACATAAACTTAAATTTTGAGCTGAAAATCTCAATCGTAGAAAGTGGTTAAATAGCGCAAACTGAACTGTTTTTAATGGGGGTGGGGAGGTTCATATATCAAATGATTATAAAAAAACGGAAAAATTGGTCGATTCGTTTGCGGTTTTCTCTAAAACCATTCTTTATGTCAGTATTTCCTTGAAAAAAAATTTTAAAGATAAATTTCAAAAAATTCCGTTAGAGGGCGCCTTAAACTTTAGAGTAACCAACAACTATTTTTAACCCTTATTTTTTTAAGTCTAAATAAATGTTTTAAAAGCTTAGACTTAACTTTTGAGCTCAAAATCTGAATCATTATGAATAATTAAGTAGCGAAAAATTGAACTGTGTTCGTAGGGTGGCCAGGGTAACATTTCAACTCCTGAACACAGCTTAGTTTGCGCTTCTTAACCCCTCCCAACGATTCAGAATTTGAGCTCAAAATTTAAGTCTAAGCTTTTGCAAGCATTTAATTAGATATAAAAAATAACAGTTAAGAATTGTTGTTGATTACTCTAAAGTTTAAGGCGCCCTCTAACGGAATTTTTTGAAATTTATCTTTAAAATTTATTTTCAAGGAAATACTGACATAAAGAATGGTTTTAGAGAAAACCGCAAACGAATCGACCAATTTTTCCTTTTTTTTAATAATCATTTGAAATATGAACCTCCCCACCCCCATTGAAAACAGTTCAGTTTGCGCTACTTAACCACTTTTTACGATTCAGATTTTCAGCTCAAAATTTAAGTTTATGTCTAAGCTTCTAAAAAAATTTAATGAGATGCAAAGAATAATGGTAAAAAATAGTTGTACGTTACTCCAAAGTCTAAAGCGCCCTCTATCGAATTTTTTTGAAATTTATCTGTATAATTTATTTTCAAGACAATACTGACATAAAGAATAATTTTAGTGAAAACCGCAAATCAATTGACCAATTATTCTGTTTTTTATAATCATTTAAAATTAGAACCTATCCACTCCCATTGAACACAGTTCAGTTTTCGCAACTTAACCACAGATTTTGAGCTCAAAATTTAAGTTTATGTGTAAACTTCTAAAAAAATGTAATGAAGTGCAAAAAATAACGGTAAAAAATAGTTGTTCGTTACTTCAAAGTCTAAAGCGCCCTCTATCGGCATTTTTTGAAATTTATCTTTATAATTTATTTTCAAGACAATACTGACATAAAGAATAGTTTTCGTGAAAACCGCAAACGAATCGGCCAATTTTTCCGTTTTTTATAATCATTTAAAATTTTGGACTCTAAACTTTGATGGCGTCTATCTCCTTTGGAAGACGTTTGGGACCCTTAGTTTCCCATTTAATATTATTTGTTTTGATGTGTACTATCACCCCTTAAAGTTTTGCCCAGTAGTTTAGATACACTCTGTATAAACTTTTTAGGTGGGAGTAGCTTCGGGTTCCTGGCTTCACATAATGAACAGTTGTGAAGAAATATTTCAGAAGTTGTACCATGATAACGACTGTAATAATTAATATTTCTTCAGATAAGGGAAAATTTTAAATCCTGTTGCCATAATGGTCCCATTTCGCTTCCAAATGTGCACTGTTAGAAATAAATTAAAATAGTTACTTCTAAATAGCTGGTTTTTGCGCAACGTTTAAGATAATTTAATATCACAATGGTGTCTAAATCGTTTTCAGCAATGAGCAAAGTGCTGCTGCAGTTCCAAATTATTTAAAATACAAATTTAAATTCACCAGTTCGTTTCATCCACGGTTGATTTTGAAATATTGACCAGCGCAGCGGGCATAGCCTGCTAGTAAATAAATAAAGCCGGGTTACCACCTCAGGTAAAATAATGCCATTTTGACGCCAATTATGTACCCTGGTGCATATGTGACATCTTTTCCCATTTTTCATCCATTTCCTGTTGGCATACAACTTTGAAATTTGGAATATGTATGCATACCTGGGAGCAATACTGGAATTAGACATTGATTTTTTTTTAATTCGATCCAAAAAGGGGCAACGGGGGCTATTTTTTAAAGATTTATACTATTTATACTGCATAAAGAAGCCACTTACCTATTTTATATACAAGAAGAAGTAAGTGGTATATAAAAACAATTATAGTATACATAAATAAAATACTTGAGATAAAATACTAGAGATATAAGCACCGGGTTTGGCGAGATTTTTTTTATGCCAATTAGGCGAAAACATCGTTTTGATTACCAGATACATATGGCATGCTATAATAACACGCTATTTATTTATTTCAAAATGAAAAAAAAGGAATAAACGAAACATTTTCTGTTGTTAAAAAAAAAGAAATAACAATCAATTTATGATAATATTTTTAGAAAAAACAATTTATTATAACATTTATATGATAACCATGTTAGGCAACTGAACGCCATTTTGGCACCAATTAGGTACCTCGGTGTGTATAGGGCATATATGTGCCATATTTATTTGTAAAACTGAGCATGAGCGTTTACCAAGTGTGTTTTTATAGTCGTTTATATCTTTTTGCAACATAGCGCACCTTTCGAAGCCAAAACTGCACAAAAGAAAAAAAATCAATATTTGCAGTATTTTTTTTTAATGTAATGCACATTTTGTAATCAGTAGGCTCCATAATCAGACCTCGTTTTTTTGCTTTAAAAGATGATATTTCATACGACGTCTTTTTTGGATTCGTCCTTTTCCATATTTGATAGTATGCGTCTACTCGTTTTGTAACTTTTTTTTGTAACTTTCTTCTTTATTAACAGCGACATTTGGATTTCCTATTTAAATAAATATTCTTCTAAATACAAAGAATTTTGTTAAAATAAATAAATAAGTGAAATGCGGACATCTATTGCTCAAAGCACAAAATTTTTCCTATTGAGTTAATAAAAATCACTAAAAACATAACTTTTATGATAATAAAAAGGTGACTTATGTAATAACAGAGTCATATATTATGTACGTTATGGATTAAGTATGAATATTATCATTTATAAATAATAATAATAATGAAATAAAATGCGACAGACCAAAATCTATATTTGACTGAAAACAACAACCATTTTCTAAACGCTTTAAAAAAATGGCCAATGAAAAGTGATATGTCAAAAGTATTATGAAATTAGTTAAAAACCATTTATTTTAAACTAAATGAATGAAAGATTTATATTTTTAATGAAATAAATGGGATTTGAAAAATTATTGGATATTTATCACCATAGATGTATCAATGTTACAATCAGTACCTTGTATGTAAAATGGAACAATTAGCAATATTTTTTGTACCCGAAAAATGGTCGTTGTTTTTTTTAAGGTTAAAAAGTAGATTACGAAATATTCTTATACAGAGATGCCAAGCCCCCGCTTATTACATAGCAGAATTTTCTTATAGGAAAACTTATTTTTTAAATCCGCAGAATGTTCCAATTTAATAAAATATTTTCTGTATTAAATACCGGTATCCATATTGCCGGAGACTTGGCAGCTCTGCCTATAACATTTTAATTAATCTCGGTACTTTTTTTAATCAGATTCAAATTTAGTGAAGACAACGTTTTTTGGCCAAAAGCAGCTTTTTTCCACATGTCTAACTACGATACAATTCCTTGATGCTGAAATAAAATATTTTGACTTATGCTATTATTGCTTCCTCTTATTTATTTATTTGAATTTTAAATAAGATGACTCAAAATCGTGTTTTTTAAATGTACGAAAAAAATGCATTTCGAGAGAGGGCGAAAAGAACAATATTTGGCGATTTATTACCTGCGTTTGGCTAAGTGTCTTACTACCTTGTATTTAATACTCTTCACAATACTTCGCTGTTATATGGACTTAGGCGGTTTTATAAAAAGTTTGACATAATTCGGGCTTAAGAAAGTGAGTTTTTTACTGAATAATAAAAATAAATGAAAAATGAATACTAAGAAATACTAATAAAAGAAAAATGAAGCATTGTATTGATCTATGTATATTTAAAAATGCGCCTGCTAGTACTAGTTAGATAATTTATGTGTATATAATAGGAGATAAATAGCTTTTGATTCTGTATTTTTATGCAATAAAGCATTAACGTTTGTGTGTTTTTCGTTATCATTGGGAGTACCTAGCTGATTTAAAAAATAATGTGGGCAAAAAATGTTGATAACCATCTTTGCTGCAAAATATACTATATTTTGCGTAGGAACAATAATCACCATCAATGCACGAGCAAAAAAAGTTCTAAAATTGAGAATTCTTTGATGTTGATATGACTAAAAATTAAAAATCTTTTTTTTTCTTTTTGTGGCAACTTTTAAGATATAATATTCTCGTTATGAACGATTTCTAAAACATTCGACAATTTAATTTCATGAATTAAACATTTTTTTTTTCTAGAAAAAGTTTTAAACCCAATTTATTGAGAATATTGCAATTTCTAGGATACTGTTGGGGTCAGAAACTATAACTTTGGCATCACAGTAACTTATAAGATGTAAATGCTCGTTTAGGACAAATTTTTAAAAAAGGATTTCTTAACTCTTATCGGCAACCTCATTGCATCTGTGGAAAAGAGATATTAAACATTATAAACTATTCGGACGGATTTCACACCATATAAAATACATTTCATTCTCTTCAAACATAATAGGTTATGGTATTTATAGTTTCTCAAATTGTGCGAAACTTCTGTTTATGCTCATGACATCATTTCAAAAAGTTATATTTCCAATATAGGAAAATTTGGTGTTTTATTTTCTGTATTACTTTTAAGATTTTGCATATTTCCAATTTTATATCCAAGTATGGTTTGCTTTTCTATTATAAAAATAGTATATGCAACTTTATATATAAGATTTTGTAATTCTATGATTCAATATACTTATTTTCATCATATTTTATCACAATGAATGACCAATTAAAGGTAACATCTCATTTTCTTTACTTTTTGCAAGTTATTAAATGTGTATTCTCAGCAATATCACTCAGACTAATCCCTCTGAGGGAAGTCCTAGTTTACAAAAATCCAAAGATGTCGAATGTAAAAGAAATACGTATATATAACAAGATTTTTTTTTAAACTTTTCTTTATATCCGTAGCGTTTTAATGAAACTCTCTGACACTTTGTAAATAAATAAATGTGTATAATGAGCCTAGAAACATATTCTTATTTATATTTGTCATACGTATAAATTATCAGATATTGTAGCCCGAAAATAACTAATCCTAATTTTGTCTGTGAAAAGAAAAAAAATTACCTGGACGGGATTTGAACCCGCAGAGAGCCCAAAAGCGAGAAAAGTAAATGTCTGGCGTCTTGCCAACTGTACAATACAGCCCTCGGTAAAGAGTTCAATTAATTTAATCATATATTTTGCGTCAATAATGGGTGAACTTTTGGGGAGGTTTTTTAAGGCTCTCCTGAATATTGCACTTTATCCTTATGATATCTTTATATACTAACTATACTCATACCCAAAGGCTCGCTGGATTCGGTGACACAAGCCTCGTATCCTCTCCTTGTAAGTATTTCATATCTTCATGTGTTGACCTGATAACTTTGTAAGTTTTGTTTGGGATTGCAAGATTGCAGAGTGAACTAACAATTTTTCATCAGCACCTGATGCTATAATTTGTACACGGATCAATGAACGTCTCTGCAGTGGTATGAGATACTCGATAACTCATGAAATAGGAATATTTTCGCGCTATTTCATTTATTGTTTTAAATATTACTAGTTGCACCGGTCGAAATTCGACGCAAAAGAATATATAATAGATATGATATATATCAGTCTTACATACACAATAAGATACAGAGCGAAATAAACAATTGCCACCTCTTAAAATAGTCACATAACTTTTCATGATGAAGATTCACAAACTTCAGAAAATAACAAAAAATAAAGAAAACAACTCATAAATTACTATAATGGACTTAACTTCAGACACAAATCTTTTTTTAATGCGGTTTCTAAACCATAAAAATTATTTAAATACCAAATTATTTAGGAAATTAGTATAATACTTCAGAAGACGAATTCAAAAATATCTGCATGGTTTATTTTTTCTCAGTTTAAATATTGCTTGATAACTGTACAATAATTCTAATATCAATAAAACATTAGAATTAATTATAGTAGAAACAGGGAGTTACTAAACTGCATAACCAACCCACTACACATTTACAGCACTTGAAATAAATTTAATTTATTTGTTGGTTTGATTGTCAAATTTAATTTTACTGTTATGGTGACAAAAAGGAAAACGATGTCTTTGTTAGTAAAAAGAATAAAATGTCTATGTTTGTTGCTAATATGCAAAAACATTTTATTTATTTTTATTTTAAATAAAAACTTAATACAGCGAAATGATTTTATTATTTTAATTATTTTTTGATATTATATGGAATAGTAATATTGTAATACCGGCATATCACAGGTTTATTTCTTTTCTTTTTTTTTCCTAATATGACATCATTTACACCTTCAGATACACTCATCTTTTCCAAAATAAAAGTGTAATCTATGCAATTATTTGAAAATTCTTTAGTTTCATAAAATATTTATTATAATTAAATAGAAATTGCGCAATTTATAGAATTTTTTTTCATTTCTGCACACCACGGACCTTTAAATAAAGGGAAGTTCAGTTTATTTAGATGCAGGAATAAAAGTCGGTGAGTATAACATCATCACTGACACAGCTATAACAATGTATATTATATTGAGAAACCCCGAAATCACTGGCGATAAATTTATAAATAAGCTAAAAAACTTTGTAAAATCACCATAAAAAGAAAATTAAACAGGACGTGTTTCGATCTGTATTTTTGCTGTAATTTTGAGACGAGCTGTATTTTTGAAGCTCGAAACGCGTAATGTTTAATTTTCTTTTTATGGTGATTTTACAAAGTTTTTTAGCTTATTTATAGTGTAAATTATATTCATGGAACAAACTTATCTGTTTTTTGAATGACGACATTTTCTCCATCGACAAAATTTCACTTTAGATATTATATTTTATTAAAGTTTATTTTCTGTTATTTTATTTACATAATACTTAATAATATTATTCAGTAAATAATCCGTGTATTGTACCGCGATTAGTCAATAATTATGTGCAATCATTTTATTAGAATTAAATTTTACGAAAAACATTATTTTTTTTTCTTTGAAATGCGATTACACATTCACCGATGAGATCAAGCTCCTGATCGGTGGAAAGTAATAAAGCAAAATAAATTTTTATTATTTTGAGAAAAGTTTAATCTGTTACCATTAGTTTAAAGAAATACCAGAAAAAAACGTTTAAAAATAAAAATAAAATATAAAAATGGAAATAAATTAAAAATTAGCCAGAATGGGCACATCTACACGTAAACAGCTTTCATTTTAAAAAAGAATTATCAAAATTGGGCCAGTAGAAAGCGCAGGGCTGATGACTAAAAAAACAGGCATGTCTTTTAAATTTATACATTATTATAGTTTTCTTTTAAGCAAAAATTTCACTCTATTTGACTTACTTTTGAAAGAATTTTTTTCAACCTCTCAGATGGTTGTCTAGCCTCTAAACTATAGAGGTACTACCCCCAAGTGCAGCTGAAAGCGCTCAGCCTTTTCCCTTCTATCTACTAGATGCAGCCATCATGCGCTGGAATACTCTATGTATATAGAATTTTTAAGCGTGAAATATGTCCAATTCGGAACCCTTGGAATAGCGCTCCAATTGTTCTAATATTTAAGCTACGAGGACATTGCATAGGTTGTCATTTCTCACTCACATTAGTTGGCAACTGAAGCAAGTGTTTAGTGAAGACCTATTGTTATAGTGTTGATCGAAAGAGACGTATGAATAATTTATTATTTGGTTTTCGTTTATGTCAACGATGTATGCGGAAGATCAGTGTCCTACTGGAAAGAAGTTTCATGTCACCTTTCTTGATTATACCAAGGCCAACGAGCTTCTTGCAGGAAGACTCCGCAACAACACCCCGCTAGTTTATTGTTAGAGCTGCTGCTTTGGGATCAACCCCCTGGTCGAAGCCCTTGGAGCTGATCTAACAAACACTGATGTTTTTCAACCTTATTCTTATGTGCATCCTCTAAACTGAATTGATCGTTTACGACTTGAACATTGACATGAACCACACGATCTGGATCGTAAAGGACTAAGTCTGGCTTTTTCTGTCTTGAAAGATTGTTGGACAGTGTTATTGCGATTAATTCTTTGCTTTGTTTACAATTTGACCCATTTGCTGCAACATCACTCCACAGCTTTTATAGAATATCTCATTTATGATCAATAAGAATGCTCCATAACACAGTAAAGTAACCGTTTTCTATAAAAGCGATGGAGTGATGCTGCAGCAAATGAGTCAAATTTTTAACAATGTGGGTGCAACCTACGAGAGCGTCGTGTGTCTTTCAGGCAAAGTGAGTCATGTGGCACTGCTGCAGTATATGATTAAATGTTTCCTATATTTCACACCCTCTTCTCCAGATTTTTTATGTTAGCGCATAAAGCATTCTTGCTTCTCTAGGAGTATTTACAGTTCAACACCATCATCCCCCAGGCATCCCTGAAAATGCAGAAAATTTTCCCCAGGACCTCCTCAAGAACAGAAAATGTCCGCTTTACAGCATCCTGGGGAGCTCTCCGAATTATTCGAATTATATTACTTCCTTTTGAATATTTTTATTTTAAAATTATCACTTGAAAATCCCTTGAAAATTGGCATTTTGGGCCTTAAATTTTTCACATCAGTGTATGTTTATTTCAAAATTCATGTAAAATTATTAATTTTTTAATTTAATATGAAGGATTATTAGGACAAGATTTTGCATTATTATTTCAATTTAATTTGCATGGTAATAATTTAATGACTTATTAACCTTTTTGCCATGTTTATATTCCTATGTAATTAATAACAGGCAAATCAAAATACATATTTTCATGCAATTTCAAAATACAGCTCAATTGGAAATACTGTCATAGATCAGTGAATGCAAATTGGATGGTGAAATGTGGGAAGTAAAAATATCAAACTGAGTTATGATAAACTCTATAGACAGAATATTCGTCTCAAATGCAGTGTTAGCAAGTTTCTGCAATGTTTGTTAAAAAAAGAGCGACTGTAACTGGTTAAAATCAGAGTGACAGAAACTAAGAATCAATGCTAATAAGAACTTAAATCTGCAATGATTTATAATTCACAGATGTGTTTCTTACATAAACAACTAAATAAAAAATAAAAACTAAAGATTATGAATATAGTAAAAAGTTTTAAAATGATCATATAAATACACTTTGTTTATAGACCGTGAAAAAGGCAGCACGGACAATCACTCCCATCAACTTCACAGATGAAATTCCAGAATTAGTTCAGACTCGATTTACCTATTTAAACATAATCGGTCTGCTAAATTATAGCTTGGAAGAAAACACTCGAAAACCCAAATTCAGCAGTTGACTCGTAGATTTATTTTTGTATTTTTCTGTATCGAAAGGTATAAAAACATGGAGGACTGGCAGCAGAAAAACACAATGGCTAACCTGTCAATCAACCAATTAAATATTGGGTCTGCATATGACTTCCACCAAGATAGGACTTGTCATGCCAATTACATTCTAACATGCTTATCGAGTTTTGATGAATTCCAAATTTATAGCTGTCATCATCATGATGAGGTTATTGTCTGTGCTGATGTCTCCCCATCTGTTATATACTGCTAATTTCCTTTTATTTGAAAAACAAAAATGTTTAGAATGACAATCTGAGGTTGATGAAGTTCTATTAACTTTATATTTTACAATGGAATTTAAAAGCAAAAAACATTAAACATGCTGTAATATTTGAACAAATTAATTTTTGAAATGTTTTGAAATAAATTAAGCAATTCAATAACTTACAGATTACCTATTATATACAAATAGAACTGGTTCTTATGAAAATATATAAGTAAATAATAGAAGCACAAACAAAACAGAGAAAAAATTTTCAATGTAATATTTTGCACATTTTACAAAATTTAAAGAACAAAATTGCCACTTATATATAATTTATTATTACTTTTTTTACGGAGCATTCCATAGCATATGGCTAATTTTGCTAAACTTTTTGAACCCTGACACATTTATAACTCTTAAAAAAATCGAAATGTTTGAAAACATTCTTCGAAGACCAGTATTACTTGCTGGCAACGTGTTTAATTTAAATTAATTATTGGATATAGTTTTCTATTTTTATTTTTAAACTGAGATTTAAAATATTCTAATAATTGTTTATACACAAATTACACAACCATATCATAACAGAATTTTTATTTATTACATAACTCCTGTTTTTCTAATAGTACAAATTTATTTATTTTTAAAGTAACACTATTTACAATATTTCATTTATTTATCCCAAATAAAATGTATATAAGGAATTTAATATTACTAAACAAGTCTCAGATTATGTCGTGTAATCAGTTTCTATAAGTTGTTGTCAGTTTCAGAAACCACTTTCTGCCAGCCAAAACCCAGCTCTGGGAGGACAAAATCCTGCAAACAGAATATTTTATTGTAAAAACAAATCAAGCAATCATGGGAACATCTTTAATAATAATAATAATAAATATTGTGACTAATAAGAAAATAGGGAACTATTAGGTTATCCCGTCGACCAAAAAAATATCGCCAAACTATAAGATTAAATGCCAATAATGAATGATTGTGAATGTCACATTCAATGACATTTAAATACGATTCATGTGTTTAAAATGTCATTAGGTGATTTTTATTTCGACTTTTTATTAATATTCTGCTAATTATCTGTTTTTTCGTTACTTTAAATATAATTTATGTCAATATGTGTAATTTGGCTATTAGTTTGGCGATTTGTATAATTTGGTGAAACTGGTCGACAGAATAACAGAGTAGTACCAAAAATAGTGCTTAAAATTTTGAAGAAAGAAATTTTTTCTCTCAAATTAGACTATAGATAAGTCGACTCCAAGCAATCATAGAATTAATTGAAAATTATGTACCAAAACTTTCATATTAAAAATAAATAAGTAAAAATCATGTTAAAATTTTCTGTGTGTCTTTCAGGAGTTTCCATAAACTAATGATTTTGCAGATTTTTCTTCATAAAATAAGTACATTTTTTATTTTTTTTAATGTATGTGTACTACTCTATACCTATTTATTAAAATTTATATAAAAAGAATTAAATCATCACATTGTAATTTCCCTATTGATATGTTATGAAGCAAAATTAGATTCTATGTAGTACATACATTAATTTAAAAGCTATTTTCATTGAAAAATACACAATTTAAAAAAAATATATCATGTTTTGCACGTAAGATTTGGAATGTTTTAGTAAATTTGAGATGTATTGCAAATATTTTGCTTCATTATGTGGGTCAATGGCTTCCTAATACAATTTTAAAAAAATGAATAGACTTTGTTATAGAAGGTTTGGCATTAAGGAAATTCTTTACTAAAATATGACAAAATATTACCTAAATTTGAAAAGTTAATTAAAATTCTATGAAAACTTTATTTGATTTCATAGTTTTATGTCTTGTTTTGCTAAAACAATATGTGTTTAACAAAAAATTCAGATTAAAAGAAAAAGAAAAAAAAAAAAAAGAAATAGACATCAGAAGGTAGGCACATATCTTAAGAATATATTTTTAGACATTCATATTTAGTTCCTTAATATAGGATTTAATATATTTTTAAGTAAATAATAACCATTTTTTTACATTCAAAACATTTTGCCTAACAATTAAGAACAGCACAGTCAATCAGGATAACTTTGTGCCAAGAGAGAAAAAAGATTACATTTGCTACATCATAAGAGTTAACAGCAAAGTTTTGGTATCAAATTATAGAACAGCACAAAGTGTGAGTTTGGCAATTCAATGAAAATAATTTGTCAAGATTCTACCAAAACAGAATGTATAAAAGTTTCGTAAAGATGGAACAAATTTAGCACAAAGTTACCTTGATTGTATGATACATATAGTGTCATTTTTTTCCTAAATCAATCTTTTATTATTAAATATATAAAATCCATTTAACTCATATTCTCAAGATACAAACTTTACAAGAATATATATAGATACATATCTATATGATTTATATCGCATTGTTCTATTAATAAGTGCAATATTGATATCTATTTTTTCAGCAATAGGAAATAGAAATTTTGAAAGGCAAATGAGGCACATATTTAAAAGAAAAACATATACATATTCTAAAGAATATATAAATTTAGACATGACACTAACATTAATATTAAATTAAACAATAACAAAGTAACACACATTAAAAAAACTCACACATTTTTAATACTTAGAATGATTGTACTTGTTTATTTATATATACAGTATACTCCAACTCCATCAAATCTACACTGCTTCAGACCAGAAGTTGCATGGATTTTAAAATTTTATGTATTTCTGGACATTGCTTTGTTTACATTTTTAAAACAGTAATTTCAATGTAATTAATAATGATGTTAAGATTATAATGAATGCTTACAATATAGTAAAATATTAAAATCATTAAGTAATGTAATAAAATAAAATACAGTAGAATCCCTCAAATCCACACAGCTTGGGACCAGATGTTGTGCAGATTTTATAATTTTGCAGATATCTGGTCATTGCTTTGTTTATATTTTTTAAAGAGTAATTTGAATGTAATTAATAATGCAATCAAAACTATATAATGAATGCTTACAATGCAATAAAATGTTAAAATAATAATAAACTAAACTAATAAAAATTTAATAATTTTTAAAAGGATTAAAATATTGAAAGCAAATGTCGATTAATGTACGATTAAATTTCATTCTAAAGATTAAATGTATTTTTCCTAAATTATTCAATGAAACTTGCCTCATAAAGGTACATTACTATTTCACATCAAAATCTTAAAAAAAAAAGTTTTACTTTAGATATATCCAGATTTAATAACCAAAAATGCTTGATTAATACATATATATATTTGGAAAGAAGATTGTGATTACCAAGGATATTAGCATTTTTTTTTTTTTGTCAGAAATAAATTTATTCTTCCTTCATGAAAAGCCTGAATTCAGTAATATTAACAAAAGTTACAAATTAAAATATACATAATTTGATATAAAACTAAAGAAGTCAAATTTTGTCCCTATATCTGAACTGAATGTTTCACTGTTTACATTCATAAATTAATAGCATAGTTTAGAGAGTTGCAGACTTTAGGGTTGTGAATTTGAGAGAGACTACAGTAATAAATATTTCGATAATTTTTTTAATTGATTAAAATATTAAAAGGAAAGGAGAAGTTAATAATCTTTAACATGCAGTTAAATATTTTCATTATAAAGATGAGAAATACATTCTTTGTCGCGTGTCATTTGTATTGACCATGAAATATTTTGAAATTTTATTTTTATTTATGTTGTAGATCATGGTCTATATTTTAATTTAATTTTTTGCAATAGAACGCGTGTTTTTTGTTATTTATATCTCATTGGCGCGTGTCATTTGTATTGACCGAGAAATATTTTGAAATTTTGTTTTATTTATATTATGACTATGGAACTTATTTGATGGTTCCGAAACATGTCAATGTATTTTATTTTTATTATAACACCTTTTTTAAGAAAAATTAAAATTTTTATTAAAATGTTTATATAAAAGGTGACTGTTTTAAAATCTGATGATTAAAAAAAATCAATTGGATTTAATTAACTTTTTATCATAAAAAAAAGCTTTGATTAATGTATAAATACACTTGGCAAAAAGATTGTGATTACCAGTGACATCAGCAATAGCTTGCATTTTCAGATAAATAAATTTACTTTTCCTTCATGATTAGGCATGAATTCAGTAATATTTATAAAAAAAAAATGCAAAATAAAATACATGTAGCAATGACATAAAAATTAAAAAGTTAAATTTTGTCCTTCCATCTGAATTGAAAGTTCCATTGTTTTCATCTGTAAATTATGTGTGGATTTAGGGGAATCTACTGTACTAAGAAAAAATATTAAAACTGATGCAAATATTTCAAAAATATGCATTAAAGTATTTAATTGCTATAAAGGACGTTAAATACTAATAAAAACATTAAAAGATCTTAATAATTTTACATGTTTCGATTGAATTTACTCAATCATCATCAGAAAAAAGAAAATACAAATAAACACAAATGACTTTGTGTTTATTTGTATTTCCTTTTTTCTGATGATGATTGAGTAAATTCAATCGAAACATGTAAAATTATTAAGATCTTTTAATGTTTTTATTAGTATTTAACGTCCTTTATAGCAATTAAATACTTTAATGCATATTTTTGAAATGTTTTTAATGGACGTATATGAAAACTTCTATTTATAATTAATGTCTGATGCAAATATTTAATATGTGACTATCACAATTGGTTCTACGACTTGTAAGCATTGTGATTGTCATATATTAAATATTCAATAATTTCAAGCATAATTTCACTGCTGAAAATTAACTAAAAAATTATTTACATAATTAAAATTAATTATAATTAAAACTGATGTAAATATTTGAGAATTTTTTTAGTATGAGTAAACAAAAACTCATTTGATTTATAACAAATTTTAAAAAATAAAACTTAATATTTCTCAATGTTTTTTACAGAGAATGCGTCTGATATTTTGCACCGCATCACAAATTTTGATTTTTCTGTGAAGACCTTTTGCTTCATTCTATAAATCGACATCAGTTCCTGTCGTGTAACGATGTTTTGCTGTTCAATCCTTATGTTTTAATTGTTGTTCCACCATGATTTAATAATAAATGCAATTAATTTAGTATTTATCATAAAATTCTCAAATATGTTCCCACCCTTACTTTCAACAGATTTCATTTTCGAAAAAAATTTCATTAGTGATTGTATAAGCCTTGTAAATTAAAATGTAAACATCTTATTTTGTATGGTATGCTTTTGTATTTTTTAATCTTTAGTTTTAAAAAAAAGTATCTTTTTTTTTTATATATAGCGAAACATTTTAGTTAGGTACCCAAAGTTTATGATGTGATTCTATAAATATTCAATTTCATGAAGCAAATTGAATAAACAAAAACAAACAGCAGATAATTTCTACTTCACAGTTTTCATTAAGTGAGTACTTTTTGCAGTCATTCTGACTTTGTAATAATTAATTACATTTTAATAAAAATTTGTTACACAGAATAATTTACTATTATTTCCACTTGTTGAAAAAAAAATGGTTACATAGGAGATATGATTTTCTTTTTTTACAGTAAGGAAAAGAGTTTTTTTTTTTCATTCTTTTTCTTTTCATCTTTGCTTGTAATGCAAACTTGTTGACACATTCACACAGTCTTTTTTATATTTAAAAGATTAGAATTTGAATTGATTCTTTTTATGCAAAAAATGAGAAAAAAATAATAGACCTAAGTTTTTTTTAAGGGAGGTCGACTTATACGAGGGTTTGGACTTTTTCCTTATTTTTAATAACATAAGTTAGGCGATCCTCTTATATGCAAGTATATATAGTAGATACAACATATAATAAATTCTATTATCAAGCAGTGTAATTGGTCCTTCTATAGTATCTATATGGTAGATAATTAATGATAAAAATTAAATATTTTAAGATATAATGATAAAAATAAACTATATTAAGAAATGATTAAAAATTAATTAAAATATAAATTACCACAAAATAAAAAAATGTCTCCCCCCCTTTCAGAAAAAATCTTTTGTAAGAACAAGTCTGTAATTTTTTTTTTATTTATGCATTTTTTCTGAATAACAAATCTGTTCAAAGCAGATGATGCAATTTTGATAATCTCTCATTTTGCTTCATTTTTTTTCATTTTTTGTGATCTTTCTGTGGAATGCTCTAATTTTCTAACAGCTTAGTTTAATAAAAAATTATAACACAGCCTAATTTACTATTAATGCAACTTGCTGAAAATTTGAAAGAAATCTGCCAATTATCGATGGAAATAGTAAATATTTTTTTATTTTTATAAAAAGAAAGAAAAACAGATTTTTTCAATTATTTGTTTTTTTACAGCTAGTATATATATATTTTTTTTAATCCCACATTCAAAAGATTCAATCTTCATGAAATAATATTTGAATAGTTTCTTGTTTTTGTTTATTTCAAAAGTCCTTTAGAACATTTTTTATTTTAAAAAAATTTATTAAATACATCTTATCATGTATCACTTAATTTCTGTTAATAGAAAATAATGTTAAGAGTTAGTATTGAGGAAATTTTCAAGAATATTTTTATTTCTAATCATTTCCCTCCACTTTTACCAATTTTTCATGTAGTAATAAAAAAAATTATCTGAATAAATAAACATTTAAATAATACTTTAAATAACTATCGGCAGATTAAAAGTTGCAATGCATGAAATTTCGCATACTCATAATATCAAACTGCAAATTGTAGAATTTCAGTTGAAAAGTAACAAAAAGAAACCACCTTTGGCTTAACTTATTTTAGTAAAACGGGTGAGATGAGTAAATTCATATTTTAAAAGTTACCTAATATTTATAGACAGGGCAAGCAAAAAACGACAATACATGAATGAATCATGAATTAATATTATGATTCAATTAAAAGAAATCATTCATTGATCCCAAGAATGGTGAATTGTTCTGATGTAATAAAACTGTTGCAGTAGCAATAATAAAATTTGTAATTTAGACTAATTTACATCTAATTCAAGTAGCTGAAAATTTGAATAATGTTAATCAATTTACAATGGAGATAGCATTTTTTATGGTAAAAAAAAAAAAGCTTTTCTTTTTATCTTTTTTTCAAGTATATATATATATTTTGTGTGCATGTGTGTTCACCTAAATATTTTTTTCTTGCACTCAAACAATTCAAGCTTGCAAACACTTTCATGAAATGATATTTGATTAGTTTTTCCTTTTCATTTATTTTTAAAATCTTTAAAAACACTTTTTAGTTAAAAAATTTGTGAAATGTGTCTTATCATGTACCAATTATTTTTTGTGAACAGAGATTAATGTTACGAGTTAGTATTGAAGAAATTTTCCAGAAAATTTCATTTATAATAATTTCCCCTCACTTTTGACAATATTTCAAGTATTTTAAGGTGAAGGGGGAAGGGGAAAGCTTGGGACTTATTTCGCAAATTTCATGGTAACTTTACTTAAAGCAAATAATATCACTTAAAAGTGAGAAGGGATAAAATATAAAATAAGATTAAAGGAATGAAAAAAAAATGCATCACCATTTTATTCAGTTCTAATTTATTTGATGCATTCTATGAGTTGTTTTCTGAGAACTTTAAACTCACTAGTCTGTATTGATAATAATTGACACCAATTTTCATTAACAGCGCTAGTCACTCAGTGTGCAAATTATTTTGTCTAATGTTAAATCTTTAGGCATTTGATGCATTTTGTATTCAAAATGTCTTCTTAAGATATTAATACTTTAAATTTTTTTTGTGTTCTTTTCTTAAAGGATGTCTCTTTTTTTCTTAGTTTTCAAAATATTTCTAAAATGTATGCATAATTTTCAATGAAGTGTTAAAATTTTACTTCTAGTCTGTTTGTTTATAAAACATAAAATACTAAATTGACCATAAATTTTAGAAATATTTTGACATCTAAGAAAGAGACGTGCTTTAAGATGAGAATACTGAAAAAAGAACTTAAAAATATTAATTCCTTGAGGAGGTAAGTTGAATATAAGAATGCATTAAACACCCATGATTTAACATTACGGAGGGGAATTCGGTGGCTGAGTGACTAGCAGATTCAGTTGTCTACCCCAGGACAGCATTTGATCATTTGATTTAATACGCATCAAAAATGTAATTATCCAACTTTCTAATAATTAAGCATATTAGTTATTAGTTAAGCATATTAATTAAGCAATAAGTAAGCATAAGCTACAGTGATGTAGCTGCAATGGGGCGGATGTAAATGGTGTCACCACTCCCTGCCCCATCCGTCACATTTTTTCAATCACAATTCCACGTTATTAGTACAACAAATGATCATTCCATTCCTTATTTACTTTTTGCATAAAAAAATCACAGGGGAGACTCATAACTGAACCCATAATCTGTGTAAGTCAATGCGGTGTCTGTATGTAGAAGTTAAGTCTTTCTTTTAAAGTTTGCTTTCACTAACCATTCATTAGAAAGGCTGTTTTTGGTTCTCTGGTGCTTACTTTATTTAGAAAAAAAAAATTTCTCAGAAAAAAAAGAGAAAATTAACTTTGTTGTGTCTTGCATTAGAATTTTCATTTTATTTTAGAATTCTTTTTAAAATTTTTGTAAGATACATACAAATACATAGATTTGTGAAAAGAAATTAGAAGTCACCCGGGGCATATCGCCTCCCTCCTTGCTATGCCACTGATATACGACAATGTAAGCATGGCTATTCCGGAAGTAATTCTGAGTTTTAAAAAATGTTCTGAAAAGGTACTCCAGAGGAGAGGACTGGGGGGGGGGGTGTACACTATCATGGGATTCAATAAGGCAAGCACTATTGTAAATTTCAGAATGAAAAAGAAAATGGCTCAAAGAAATTAAATTCGGATAAGAAGACAAAACAAAATGACTGTTTTGGCACAAACATGGTTAACATAACCCATTTGTAGCAGATAATATCATTTTGCACTACTAGTACAAGATTTTAAGTACCCAGGTAAGTGACAATTTTCTAGATTTATTCGAATGGCACAAACATTTTTTTAATAACATGGAAAATAGGCAACACTAGTGTCGCCAAGTGACAATGGATGGTGCCGGCAATTTTGAATGTAAAAAAGATGAATATTATGAACTGATTCTATGACTCAGGAGATGATAAATGACAATAAACATCACAGTAGTAAATAAATAAAATAAAAAGTAATACAAAGCACAGTTACAAACTGCTAACTGTTTTGCTATTCAAGTAGATAATTCTGTTGAGTAGCCGAAGAACAAGAAATGAAATCAATTTTACTAATGTACATTTAGTAATTAAAGCGAGGAGCAGAAGCTTCATGGATTCTATCATGATTGCATTTGATAACTTGGTCATAGGGAATGACTGCAAAAAAGTAAGTGGTAGGCCTAACTACAAATAGAGCAAGTACAAACACAGTCAATGTAATAATTCAAGCTTGCAAATACTTTCATGAAATGATATTTGAATAATTTTTCTTTTTCATTTATTTTAAGTCTTTAAGAACACTTTTTACTTAAAAAAATTATGAAATGCGCCTTATCATGTACTAATTATTTTTTGTGAACAGGGATTAATGTTATGAGTTAGTATTGAAGAAATTTTCCAGAAATTTTCATTTATAATCATTCCCCCCCACCGCATTTGACAATATTTCAAGTATTTAAAGGTGAGGGGGGGGAGGCTTGGGACTTGTCAGCAGTTTTTAAGTTTTTATGAAAAATTATTGGGTAGAGACGTGCTTCAGGTGTGGTGCAATGCTCAAAGGTCCAACTTAGCTATTTCTTATTTGGAATCAGCTGTTATCAAAGATCAGCTCTGGAAATCAAATATAAAATCTGCATAAATACTTTATAGAGTTTCTGCTCTAGGCTTTGAAGAACTTAAAAAAAAAGTCTGAAAAAGAATCCAAACTGCCCTATATTTTCCCGCGAGTTTTTAAGTACGGTTCTTGGAATAATTTAAAAAAATCTTATGGAACAATTTACTGTAATGAATCAAAATCCTACTTTTCATAACTTCTACTATTACAGATGAAAGATAAGGATCAACAATGCCTGACTTGCCTACTGCTTAGATCTTCTGAAACACTCAGAAAAACTTCAGAAAGATTGTCAAAAACCTTTCATTACTGCATAATATAAAATTCATATTGAATGGCATTAATAAAAATTTTTTACAAATGCTTTGATTCTTATCGAAGGCTGGTGTTATTCTGGTGAATATGAAGAACGGTTCGGAAAAATAAATGCAACACTAAAGAAGAATATTATTCGAGATACCGTTACAGATATAACAATAAATATTATATAAAGTCAATATAGTAACAATTCATTTGTTTCTACTAAGAGATGTAGGTCTGCAGAGAGAAAAGAGAATATACTGAGCTGTAAAGAATTTTTTTCCTAAAGATTGGAAGAGCTAAATGACCCAATCCAATGGGATATATGTTTTCTTAAATGTAAGAAGGCAAACAGAGATTAACAGTGCTTTGATGTTTAGAAACTTCTTGATAAAAATATAATTCGCCCAATTTCCTGATGATGTAATTCTTTTGTATTCAGCTGAAAAAAATGCTTCCTTCTCATCGATAGCAAAACTACAGTCACCGCCAAAAAAATCTTGACACTTGAGATTTTAGACGTTTTGTTGAATCTCTAGAAATATACATGAGGAATTATTCTGAAACTTCAGATGTGTAAACAATATAGCACAGGTCATATATTTTCGTGAAATTTTTTTGCCGAAGTCCCATAGGGGACCGTCAAAAAATTGAAAAAGAATGAATATCTTTTGGATAACCCTGTCAAAACTAATGTAGCAAAAGCATTCAAACTGCAGATTATCATTAAGTGACTTATTGTAATTATGTGTGTTCATTTTTATGCGGATAGCATGTATACTCGTAGAGAAATTAAGGTTTTTATAAAAATAGTCCCAATTTTTTTCAAGATTTTTGCTTATTATTTGCAGAGTTCTTATTATAAAATAAAGTTTTTTACTGAACATATGAAAAACAATATTATACATAATACCCTGTAACCAGAATATAAAAATAATAATAATTGTATGAATAATGAACAGGTTTACTAAATAAATTTTCATTGCGCATGCGTAAAAGTTATGCAAATTTTGATTGCATATTGTGTTAGCTAAAGGTATGGAGCAACTTTTGTAAAAGTTTGAGAATCGCAGCTTAAAAATGCTGAAAATTATCGTCGATAGAATCAGATGAAAATCCGTTATTTCCAAAAAGACGCAAAAAGATAAGGGGTTGTATCCAAATATAGTAGTGAGCGCAATAGTATGTACTACATAATATTGCGTGCACTACTATATTTGGATACAACCCCTTATCTTTTTGCGTCTTTTTGGCAATAACGGATTTTCATCTGATTCTATCGACAATAATTTTCCGCAGTTTTAAGCTGCGATTCTGAGACTTTTACAAAAGTTGCTCCATACCTTTAGCTAACACAATATGCAATCAAAATTTGCATAACTTTTACGCATGCGCAATGAAAATTTATTTAGTAAACCTGTTCATTATTCATACAATTATTATTTTTTTTAAATTCTGGTTGCAGGGTATTATGTATAATATTGTTTGTCATATGTTCAGAAAAAAACTTTATTTTATATTAAGAACTCTGCAAATAATAAGCAAAAATCTTGAAAAAAATTGGGACTGTTTTCATAAAAACCTTGATTTCTCTACGAGTATACATGCTATCCGCATAAAAATGAACACACATAATTATAATAAGTCACTTAATGATAATCTGCAGTTTGAATGCTTTTGCTACATTAGTTTTGACAGGGTTATCCAAAAGATATTCATTCTTTTTCAATTTTTTGACGGTCCCCTATGGGACTTCGGCAAAAAAATTTCACGAAAATATATGACCTGTGCTATATTGTTTACACACCTGAAGTTTCAGAATAATTCCTCGTGTATATTTCTAGATATTCAACAAAACGTCTAAAATCTCAAGTGTCAAGATTTTTTTGGCGGTGACTGTATATTATTACTTTATGTCGTCTCAATCTCATTCTATTTTCAACAACTGGGTGCAATCATGTATTTCTTTAAAACCTAACAGTGCTGACCCAGAAAAAGTTGTGTCCATACATGCAATATTTAAATCCAACGAACAGATTAGAAACAATCAAAAGAAGCCTTAAGCTTAAGGATGTTCATTGTTTGTAATCAGGGGTATAGTGGAGACCATAAAGAGGTATATATCGTATACTTTCGGGATTTTTTTAGGAAGCTCTGTATACCCTCTACTTTTTATTTAAATCTATAGTGTATACTCTAGGCATGACGTTCAGGTTATTAATGTACCTTTGCTTCTGACGCATACCCTCAAGTTTTTCTACGACTACATCAGCGATCGTAATGGAATTATAAGAGCTTTTTATGATCCAAGACTTGTGGTTGTAATACTTTTCTAGGGCACAGAAAGAAGGAGAAAGGTTTCATATGACCAAATCTATAATAGTCACGAGTTTGTTAAATCTTTTTAATCATTGCAGAAACTTGTAAAAATGAAACCTCTTAAAGATTATAATTATTATTGTAGCATTTTGAAAACATTATAAAAATTAGCATTTTGGAAACTTTATTTTATTTTAATAAAAATAAAAATTTTAAAAACATAAAGAACAAAATCATTTTCCTAGCCTGTATAATTTTACTATTTGTATAAGACAGCACATTGTATAAAAATTTTAAACTATAGTAATTATTGATGTGACATTTTGAAAATTTATAATAGATACAGTTTGAATTTTGAAAATATTAAGAGAAAAATTTGTTTGTTTGCGCAGTTCCACTATCTGCAAAATGCAGTAGCTTGTAAAAATCAAAATATATTTCGATACTATAATAATTATTAATTTAGAATTTTGGAAACATGTTAAAAAAATTAACAAGGTAACTTTTATTTTCTTGTTTCTTTACAAGAAGAACGTAGTGGATTCATGAAAAAATTCAATTTCCAGTTTTCGATGAATTTATATGTTTTAGAAGCTCCTGAACACGATTTGATGGTTTTAAAAAAATGTCTGTCTGTGAGTCTGTGAATCAGTAAGTCTATCTATGTGTATGTGCTAAAAATATTATGTGTGCTTTAACTCAAGAACTAATTTTACAAAACTTTAGAGGCCTTGATATAAACTGACATTCATTGCACAAATTTTTATCAAACATCAGATTCAAACATAAATTGATAAATATTGTTGGTGAATATATTTTGGTGTAATTTGGCTACAAGTTTGTGCTGTTATGCTGCTTTTTTGACAATTTTTCCAATAGCTCTATCTCAAAAAGTAATATTCGCATTTTCATCAAATGTCAGATTTTGTTAGACATTGACATAAATAGTAGCTGATTACATGGTGTAAAACGCCAACAGGTTGTGCTGCTATATGCTGTATTTTGCATGGCTAAACATGATTTTAGTGATAGTCATACCTCAAAAACTAACGCACGGAATTTCATATCTTTAGAATCCCTAAGATGAGCATAGATTGCCACTTAACTTTGGTTACTGTACTAGTGAATTTTGAAATATTAACATGTACTATGAGATAGAAGACTGTTTTGGTACATTCACATCTGTCTAGTTTTTCATGTTTTTTAAATTCAACAGAAAAATCTGTTCGCATGATTAGTTCTAATTTCTATCTAAAACTATAGCTATGATACTATTTCAATAAAAAAATACTTAAGGTCCAATTTACTTTTCAGAATTTGTACCAGGTTCCAATTTTTAAATTAGTCTGATGCATCTTGGTTATAAACAATTGTCAAATGTATAAACTAATAAAAGGTAACCTAAAAGTTGCTCAGTACCACTTGAATACCATTGCAATTTTTTTTTTATCAAATGATTAATTAAAGTAAAGCAATTTATTTAATATAATAAAAGGTAATTAAAATTTTAACATGAATGTATATAATAAATTTCTCACTTAAAATTTTGATTCAACATCCAGAATTGGTCGATTGGATGTTATGCTTTGTCCTTTACTAACAGAACTATCAAAAATTTGTTTGACTGAGAATGTAACCAATGTTTTTTCAATGTTACCTACCTATAAATAGTGATGTATAAGTAGTTTACTAACTAGCAAAATAAATGTAATAAAGATAACTATTAGGTGTAGAAGTTTTTTAACCAGTCATTATACTTAAAATTTTATTTTCTGTTATCAGAGGAAGGGTAGCAGTGGTAATACATGAACATTTGTTTGTGAAAAAAAGAACAAACCTATTTGTCGCCCTGTAATATTTCTTTAAAATATACTCTGTAATGAATGCAATGAAATAAATAAGTATAACATAGAAAGAAAACATATATATTAATTTTCTGTAAAGCACCAATCGAAAAATTAGAAAACAACATAATACTAAATAAGTGGTATTACATAACAAATACTTCCTCAAGTGGGAACTATATAAGATTAAATAAAACATTTAAAAAAAAAAAGAAATTCTTTAAGTTGTAACATTGTTATTACAGTGTAACTTCTCAGCATAAGAATAGACAAGTATCATTTTTCTAAATGAAAGAAAACAATGCAACATTTTCTTTTTAGTCAATGCAACTACAATACTTATTGGCAACGGACCTAATATCATGAAGACATTGGAAGTTCAGATTCTTGGTTTCGTAAATTGTATTCATATTTTAATAAATTTTATATGACATTTTCAGCATGAAATTAATTATTTAAAAAATATTTACTTTCAATGGAACAGAATACAATCAAATCGAGCAAAAAAATGTTTCAAATGAATCGTTAATAAAAATTGAAACGAATTCCTGTTTGGAAATATAAATTTGAATAATATTTACCTACCTAATTACAAATGAATAAATAAAATTATCAGCTATAAACATTTTAATAATACTTTAAATAACTGGCAGAATATAAGTTGCAATACATGGAATTTCCTGTAGTCATATTATAAACTGCAAATTGTAGAATTTTAGTTGAAGTGTGAGGAAAAGAAACTATCTTAGCATCAATTTATTTTAGTAAAAAAGGTGAGATCAATAAATTGATATTTTAAAAATTACCTGACAAGTAAAAACACAAGACGCCAATGCAAGAATGAATCGTGACTTGTTACGATACGGTATTTAAAAAAGAATCATTCATTGATCTCGAGAAGGTGAAAATCAAAATTAAACTGAAAAAAAAAAAAACATCCGAAGGCGTATTTAAGAGCTAAATTCGCGAATTCATTCTAAAACTTTTTTGTTCTTTTTTTATGAATAAATGTTGATTGAATCATTATTCAATGATTAATGCTTCCTTTATGATTCATTCATTGTGTTGGCGTTGGCGTCTCCTTATCGAAATATTTCACGTGGTAGTGTGCTTCTATCTTGTGAGCTTATTTGATTTTGCTTTTTAAGATTGATTTAGAGAACGTAACAATTGGAATAAAGTAAGTTTTATAATATGTATTATTTATAATTATAGTATGTAAATAGCAATTCATAAAATGCTTTTGTCAAATTTATACATACATCGAAATGATCGTTGACATATAAAAAAAATGGCAAACGCGACAGGAAATATGTATAAATTGCCACAATTTCTTCTATAAATAAAAATATTTTATATTATACTCCTTATTTTTGTAGTGTGCAAAGTTATTACATCTTTTTTTAAGCATTTTCTTTTAACATAAGAAAATATTTTCCATAACTACTATATTATACCACAATGGCTCATTTTAAATAATCATAAACTGTTTTTTTAATAGACCGTAATTTATGAAATCATTTCTTTTAAAATTGTTTTTCTTTTCACAACATTGTTTTCTGTTCATTTAATTAAATGTATTGTATGTCTGCTAGAATAAGAGAATTTAGATGATGTTTCGATTTTAAAATATACTGTGTGGACCACATTTGTCATATTGTACCAAAATTTTAGGAACAATATGTGTGTTTATAACCTAAGTGATCCCCCACTCCAGACTTATTTTTTCATTTTGTGCATTTGAAAAATTTCTTGCTAAATCAAAAGGAACCGGAACATTTTAAATTCTTCTTGAGATAATAAAGGGATGTATTATAAAAAAGTCAAAAGGATGTATTATTGTATTTTCTGCTCTAATTCCTGCTGGCTATCTTTTTTATTTATTTTTTTTTTCAATTTCTTCAAGTTATCTTTTTAATTTTAAAATATTTTTTAAAAACTGGAACAAGACATTATTTACCTGTTTTAATTAAGAGAAAAAACGATGAAATTAAAAATTTTATAAAGCAAAAGAAATATTTAAAACTATCCTCTTCTTAAAATGAATCAAAGTAAAGAATTTAAATCATAAATTACCAAAAATAAACTGCTAAACAAACCTGTCATAAGCTATGATAAGTAAATAAACTATACTATAGATTATTATTATTACATTATTGTTCTTGTTAGCTTTGCTAAGCTTACAAATATTAAAAATTAAGGATTAATTAAATCAATACAGTAGGTGTCATTGTTGGTTCCTGACTTGGCATAGATAATGCACAATTAATATGAGTTACTTTCAATTAAATAAATTGTATTATTTATATATTTTTTACTTCAGTGTTTTATTTATTTATTTTTTCAAATCTCTCAAAAATTGTCTTTAATTTTAAAATAAATGCTTTAGAATAAAAAAAGGCACAGATGTCATATACGCACCACATTTGCACATGTTTTTCCCTTGGCAATTTGGCGAAAATTTTGTTTTTTATATGTTGGAAATTGAATGAAATAACAGCATGTGATTTTTTATTGAAATATAAAAATAAGATAAAGGGAAAAAAAATTAAAGCGATTCTAGTCTTTTAAAAAGGAAATAAAAATAAATAAATTACAGTTTCATATAAATAATTATTGATATATTTTATAATAAAAATGATTTAAAGAATTAAATTAAAAAATGGAAATGATAAATAATAAACTTACAGTTACAAATAATAAACTTAATAAGTAACTAGATGAAAGTGCCAATCCCAAAACTTTCCTTGTATCTCATACCTACATTTTAATATTTAAAAAAATGAGTTACTCATGTTAATACTTTAAATTTCAATTCAATACTATACCAACTTTTATTTTCATCTTAAATTTCTGGTTCAGTCATTTAATCGGAGTAAAAACGAATTTCCGTCTCTGCACGAGCCAATAGACAATTGAATGATTGGCAGATTTTTTTTTTTTTTTTAAATACAGGGAGGACCTACTTGCCTTACCAAAAAATAATCTTACACAAAAATTTTAGTTCAGTTTTAGACATAACTTCATACACTTTTAGGTGGTGCAATATTGAAAATGACACAAAAATCGCTATTGCAGCGCCCCCTTTCCAGCAGATTTTTTTCAAATTCATGTAGGACCAACTAGCCAAAGCCATACACTTACATAAAAAAATTTGGTTCCATTTGATGCATAACTTCATACACTTTTGGTCGGTACAATATCAAAAATTATTGCAGCACCCCTTCTGGCAGAATATTTCGAAAATGATGGAGGACCTGCTTGCCACAGCCAAAAGCATTAATGAAAAATTTGGTTCAATTCTATGCATGCATTCTATGGAACAGGATAATTATAGAAAAGATGATAGATGGTATCTCTTTGCAAACTTTTTGTTTGCTTAGCAATGTCTGTTATAAGATGGCAAAATGAAAATGTCGCAATTTGGTCATGTTTAATGGTTTTAGCTTGATGAGCTTACAGAAAAATATTAATAAAGAATAATATCTTTTTAAAACAATAGAACATAAAGTTGTTACTATTCATATAAGTTGTACTTCTTTTTTTTGCTGAAATTCACAGCTACTTTAAGTAATTCACCCACATGTTAACTGAAGAACTTTGCTAGCCGAATACATTATTATTTTACAATTTAAGGATGTTAAAATCTATATTATGTTTAAAACAAATACTTTCATTCCGATAAACAAGATTTTTTTTTAGCAGTAAAATACTGTAATGATTGTATTATATGCAATATAAAAACTGTATTTTAAGTTTTTTCATAAGAAACCTTTTTTAATTAACAAAATTTTAAATATCATGGGTGTGAATACAATTTTTGGTGTTACTTCATAGACTCCCTTAAGTCTGTGAAAACCAGAAATCTGTGTCTTTTTACAGATGTAAACAATGAAATTAAAGATGGCACTGAAGTCAGCAGCTAACACAATACAAATAATTCCTTATATATATATATATATATATTTTTTTTTTTTTTTTGAATCCTTTTAAACTTCTTCCTTTTCTTTAATCTTTTTCAATTTAAATTCTGCAGTGTTACATAATACCTTTCTTAGGCGTAGGATGATCGATATTTAATCGAATTAATCATTATTGTATCGTAGTTGCAGTGTGAGATAACTTTCAGTGGCCATTTGGTAGTGTTTGCAATTCGCATAGCAGGTTAATTTTTGCTAATTATTATTTTATTGTACTATTACTGTTTTCATATCCCTGCTAGTTACGAAATGAATTTGGGATCTAGATACTGTTTACTAATTGCAATGATCGATATTTATATTGAAATAATCATTAAAGTATCGTAGTTCCAGAGTAATATAACTTTAAATGATTATTAGGTAGTGTTTATAATTCGAGGGGCAGGATAATTTTTGCTGTACAAAATGAATATTTTTTAATTAATGAAGCTTTTTTGTTTATTAACAGAGGCAAATATTTTCTTTATAAAAAAGATTGATTTTTCCTCATCGTTATTTATATTTAGTATTGTATCTGGATTATTTACTGTATTTTAATATTTTTCTAAAATTGTATTTTACTTAATTGTTTCAATTTATTATATGCATTGATTGCAATGCATATAATAAATTGAATCAATCTACAATCAAATTAATGTTTCAAAATTGTAAACAAATCAATGACCTGAAATCTGCACAACCTCTGGTCCCAAGCTTTGCAGATTTCAGGGAGTCTACTGTACTTCATTATCCCGCCGAAAAATTTCGCCAAATTATACAAATCACGAAACTAATTGTCAATTTTTGCATATTGACACAATTTTTATTTTAAATAAGGAAAGATCAAATAAATTAGTAAAACATTCATAAAAATACAAATAAAAAACCAATTGATGACCTTTAAATACCTATTTCGTGTCTAATATCATTGAATGTGACATACATGATCAGTCATTATTGGAATTTAATCTTGTAATTTGCCGATAGTTTTTTGGTTGATGGGATAACCAAGTAGTACCCAATATTTTTAGGCACAGATATCATATACGCACCACATTTGCAGGTGTTTTCCCCACCAATTTGGTATAGCACATCTGTGCCAAGGAGAAGATCCATTAGTTATAAGTTTATAAAATTGTTAGCGAAATAAAATGGGAAAAATTAAAGATTTCAGCGAAATGTGCTGATTAAATGATGCTACTGCTTTCATTTAATATGGCTATCAGTATTAATATTTACAATTCATTGTGAAAATTATATTTACTGTTTTGTTACTTTCGTCTATCTTCAATAAAAGAAAGTATTGTAATCAAATTTTTTCTTCGACTTCCGGTTTTCGACGGATTTATACAAGATTTAGGGGTCAGAGATTCCAAAAAACATGTTTTTACAAAATGTCTGTCTATCCGTGTGTGTGTGTCTGTATGTCGTCATTCTACCATAAAAAGGTGTATCAAGATATGCATTGAATTGAAACAAATTTTATGTGAATATTTTTGGCTGTGGTAAGCAGGCCCTCCTTCAGTTTTAAAATATTCTGCCGCAACGGGGCGCTGCAATTGCGATTTTTGTATTCAAGATGTGACTATCTTTTTCTAATACCCTATATACAGATGTGAACTGCATTGAGAACAAAATTGATACATTAGTACTCTAGTCACTTCATACAAAATTATTCACACAAAAAAATTCTATTGATAGACAGAAGGGGTTCCCCATAGCCTTAGTCAGGCCCTGCCTATAAATAACTAAGATATATTCTATAACTAAAATACACTGAAAAAACTTCAATTTGGCAACATATTTTCTGGCAGCCTATTCACTGTTTCATTTACGGGTCATTCCATGTCAGATCACCCAGACCATGGCACCCACCATCACCAATTTTGATAAAATTCAGTGAATTTGTAGAATTTCTAATGCTGATTCCAAAAACATCAATCATATTGAAATTGATCAAACGGTTTATGAGTTATGAGCTTTTAAATAGCTCCCAAGATGGCCGACTTGCCGCCATTTTGAATAGCACATGTGACAACAAAAAAGTCCATGACTTCTTTCAGGTTTAAGCTAGAGCTTTCAAATTTTTTTTGTTTTGTTCAGAATAAAGTAAACTTTCATTTAAACAGATTTTTGTGAACCTCATTTTATAAAAATGCTGTCAAAAAATGACTTTTTGTCATTTTTTTAAGTAAAAAAAGGGGCAACTTCAATGGCTGATTTCCCCAGGGTTGCCGGCTTTTAGCCGGGCCAAAAAAAGCCGGCCGGTTTTTTTTTGGTTTTATCCACTTAAAAAAAGCCGGCTAAAATTGAAAAAAGCCGGCTTTTATTTTTAAAGTGTTAATTTGTATTGAATCCATATTAAATTTGGATTGATTTATTTTTAATACATTTTTAATAATTTACTACTAAAAAAGTTATAAATTTCTATTTAATTTTTCAAATAAATAAGTCTTTATAACTGCTAGGACTTAACTGTGAAGGCATTATGTCTGAAAAATATAAATCTTGGAAAAAAGAAAATATACTCAAAAAATGTGTTTTAAACTTCTACATTTCATAGTTCTACATATATTACACATTCTTAAGAATTATATTTATGGAATTATGACAAAATTAGTGTTACCTATAGATATAAAAAGGGCATGGTGCTATTCACTAAAAAGGGCACTACTGCATCATAAAAGGGCACTTTTGCAAGAAAAAAAATGTTATTGCCTTTAGAAAGAAAGAAAAAAAGAAACCAGCAAAAAACATAATTTTTAAATATGATAAATCAAGTAACGTTAATTTCGAATGATTTTATGACATAAAAATTAGAAATACAATTAAATTAAAACATGATGCAATAGTTTCATGTTCTTTTTCTTAAAGAAATGAAAAAATTCTATCATTTTTGGGCACACAAATTTAGAAATACTACAGAATTAAAAAAATATTTATCAAAAATCTCTGGGTAAAATCAGAGGTGCATTTTACTACTTTTAAAAAGGGCAGGGTGCGGCACCCTTCAAAAATGGCCTAGAATGAACACTAACAAATTGAAACACATCAAAGCATTCAAGGAAACATTGTTATAGGTCAATATGTAAAGATTAAGTCATAAAATGAACAATGTTGAAAGAGAAATTAAGAAGGATTAAATATTTGAGGAAAGTTTAATACATAATTAGATAAAATTAAACAACAAAAAATGTTCAAATAAAATTTGTTGAATTAAAATTTTGAATAGCTCTTTGTTGTTTAAAAGTGCATATATGCCCACTTGCATGAATGAATATATTCATGCATATGCTAATTGAGACTACTGAAATAAATTGTGAAATATAATATATTATGAAATCTGCATAATTCAAAATACTATTTTCAATAGTGAGAAATGGTGTTTTTTATATGTATGATTTTAAATGTTTATAGCGAATAAAACATGACATTTTAAGAACTCTTAAAATTAGTTAAGTAATAAAACAAGTAACTAAGTAACCTTTAATTTTATAAAGCAGTAAAAATGGAAAAACAAAGGTAGGATTGTAGGTCAATGTAAATCAGAAAAAGCACTTGGTATGGCCATTTTATAATTTAGCTGACATATTTGCAATTCTGACTATAAACCACTAGCAACTCCATCAATGTGTTATTCTAGTATTGTCTTCATTATTGAAAATTTGGGCTATAACCCAATTTCTCATAATGAATCATAATTAAAATCCCAATTTTTCATATTAATAAATAAATTTATTAAACTCAAAGTAAATTAAACATCATTGAAATTAGTTAAAAGACACTTAAAATGTGTTGCTTATAATAAAAGGCTTCATTGTATAAAAGCCAATTATGGCCAAAAAAGGCCAATTTTGGCCAAAAAAAGCCGGCTAAAATCAATAAAAGCCAACCGGCCTGGCTTTTTTTAATTTTAGCCGGCTTTTTTGCAACCCTGGATTTCCCCCAATGTACCCCCTTCAATTTTCATCTAATTGCATAAATAAGCAACTCAAAGTGTGTTTTGATGACTAATAAAAAAAACTTAATGGGCAGTTCACAGATTTTTATTTAAAAAAATAAATTCAATTTTACTGACTTTCCTCAATAACAGAAAACGCAAGATAATGTGTTGACATTTCTTTTATTACCAGAAATATTTATACATCCAAAAGTTTGATAAGGTTTTATGTTACTTAAATATGTATGTTTAATGTGGCTAAAATAGGGGAATCCCCTATAAAAAAGGGAATTAATAGGAATGCCAATAATGGATTTTTGCAAGACATAGAAGTACTTTCCTGACAAATTGAAATCTATAGCAGAGTTTCAATAAATTATAAGTAGAAAAGAAATGATAGAAAAAACTCTACAAATAGGTACATTATATAACAAAATCATACTTGTATATAATAAAATATGTGATAAAATTAAAACTTTTAAATAAAAAATACAGTAAGTAAAAGTTACACTAGTCTACATATCAGAAAATTAAGAACCAATGCACCCCTTTAAAGTATTTTTCTATGCTAATTTCACAACTGTTCTTAGTTTTCTTCTATCACGTATAGTTTGTTTGCGATCAACCAGAGGTGATTTCTAAGATTCATTGCCGAGAACAAGCATCATGTAATAGTCACAGGTAATGTAAATGTATACTTGTGGGATGCTTGCAAACTTATCTAACGACTTTCAGAATACAATCTGATTGTATTCAGCATGAGATAGACAAATGGTTTAACAGTGACTTCAAATGTACATTAATATTATTGGCACAAAAAGCTGTGTATACAAAAATGCCTTGCTTTATATGTGAATGGGACAGTTCGGCAAAGCAAAATCATTGGATTTTCTGATTCGTTTTTAAATCCATTTTTGCTCACAAACACATTCAAGTGGCAGGTTCTATATATATATATATAAGGCATACTATATTTAAAAAATGCTGTCAAAGTGGGCATTTTGAATTGAATTTAAGCGATAGTACTGGAAATGGAAAAAATGGTCATACTGAGAAAATAATTGTTGTAAACTAAGATCTAATTCATTGAACAAAAAATAAAAACACAGGTTGAAAGGCTGCCACATGCAACTATTTTTTAATTCTAACTGGCACCAACCACTTTCTTAAAAATGAAATCCATAATAGATGCTTTGATAACATTTGCAAGTAAAATATACTTCAAATTTTATATAAGAAAAATACTGGTGCACACAGAATATAAAAATAGTTGCTAGTAGCAGCCCTGAGGTCGCTTATAAATCTCAAAAAACACATCAACAAGTATAATGTTTTTACTTTTAAACATGAATCTGAAAATGTGTTAGAAAATTTTGAGTTGTTGAGGGTACGAAAATATTTTTTTATATGCACTGCCTTAATATGATTCTGACAAAACCAGTTCTTACAGAAAATTTAAATTTTAAAAACAGCCAGATAAAATTGGTTAACTAGGTTTATATCAAAATTTGATTTAGTTTTTGGTTTTTGTTACTGAAACAAGTACAGTAAACTCTCAAATCCGAAACCCTAAAATCCACAACTCTAAAAAATCTGCATATAATTTACGGATGTAAATAATGAAATATTCAGTTCAGATATAGGGACAAAATTTGACTTTTATAATTTTATATCAATTCCATTTTATTTTAATTTGTAACTTTTGTTAATAGTACTGAATTCATGTTTTTTTTTTTTTTTTTTTCCCCAAGAAGGAAAAGAAATATATTCTGAAAAAATTCAGATTTTTCTTATATATCATTGGTAATCACAATCTACTTATCAAATATATTTATGTATTAATCAAGCTTTTTTGGTTATTAAATCTAAATCTGGCTAAATCTGAAAAAAAACTTCTTTATTTTATGATTTTGTTGAGAATTAGTAATGTATCTTTATGAGGTACATTAGTAACTACATTGAATAATTTAGGAAAGATATATTTCATATTTATAATGAATATTTAATCATATATTATTGATTATTAACTTGATCCTTACTTTTAATATTTTAATCACTTTGAAAATTATCTACATTTTTATTATTTTAATTTTTTACTTATTTTAATATTTATTATATTGTAAAGCATTCATTTTAGTTTTGATTGCATTATTAATTGCATTCAAATTCCTGTTTAAAAAAAGGTAAACAAAGTAATGACCGGAAATCGGCAAAATTCTAAAATCCACAAAACTTCTGGTTCCAAGCTGTGCGGATTTGAGGGAGTCTACTGTATTTAACTTCAAAATTTACATCTGCATGTTGGCAGGAATTTTTAAAAATATTAATTACCTTTACTTTAAATTATTATTGATGTAGATATATTTTTAATAGCATGTGTTTATTGTGTATGTGATATGTTATTTTGTATTAATTTAAAGTACTGTAATATTTATTTAAGTGTTGCAATTTTATTGTATTTTGTATAACAAAAGTATGATTTTGTCATAAAATTCAACTATTTGTAGAACTTTTTCCATCATTTCCTTTTTATTCATAATTTACTGAGACTGCAATAGATTTCAATTTGTCCAATTGCAAGAATCCATTATTGGTATTCCTATTTATTCCTATGGGATTCCCATTTTTTAGCACATTAAATACATATATTTATGTAACATTAAACCTTATCAAACTTTTAGATGTAAATATGTATGATATTTCTGGTAATAAAAGAAATATCAATATTATCTTGTGTTTTCTGTTATTGTGAAGTCAGTAAATTTGAATTTATTTTTTTAAATAAAAACCTGTGAACCGCCCACTAAGTTTTTTTTATAAGTCATCAAAACACACTTTGAGTTACTTATTTATGCAATTAGATGAAAATTGAAGGGGGTACATTGGGGGAAATCAGCCATTGAAGTTGCCCCTTTTTTTACTTAAAAAAAATGACAAAAAGTCATTTTTTGACAGCATTTTTATAAAATGAGGTTCACAAAAATCTGTTTAAATGAAAGTTTACTTTATTCTGAACAAAACAAAAAAAATTTGAAAGCTCTAGCTTAAACCTGAAAGAAGTTATGGACTTTTTTGTTGTCACATGTGCTATTCAAAATGGCGGCAAATCAGCCATCTTGGGAGCTATTTAAAAGCTCATAACTCATAAACCATTTGATCAATTTCAATATAATTGATATTTTTGGAATCAGCATTAGAAATTCTACAAATCCACAGAATTTTATCAAAATTGGTGATGGTGGGTGTCATTTTTGGAAAAATCTGGGTGATTTGACATGGAATGACCCTTACACAAGCCGTTTTACTTACCCATGATACGTAGTATAGGGTAAGTCTTGCAATCGTTTTGAAAATCAAAAAAAATTTTTTGACGGATTTACACGTTTTAGATAGTGGAGATTCCGAAAAACATATTTTTAGAAAAAAAAATTTGCCGTCCGTCTGTCTGTCTGTCTGTAAACGCTCTATCTCCCGAACAAATTGAGATAGAGACTTGAAATTTTGTATGTAGTTAGTAAGTAAGATTGGGACGAACCCTATTTAATATCAGCAACCTCGATTATCCGGAACTATTTTTTTCGGACTCTCGAAAAATTCGTTCTGATGAAAGGTATGAAAAAATTTTCGAATTTTTTTATTCTAAGGAATGGACGTAAAAGGCAATAAAATAACACACATTTTGCATATAGAACGAAGTCGATCGGATTATTAGTTGCCGAGATGTTTGTAATCTTGTTTTCCACATTCTTCGATTTTTCATGACCCTGTATTTCATTCAAATTTCAATTCAGAAGTATATTTTAATTGGAAATGAGACGCTTAATCCAACACAGTTAATCGTTAGTTAATAGAATTATTATTTTTGGAGTTATAAGGATGTTTCTTTTACGCAGTTCGGTACTACTTGAGTAGTTGGGCGTTTTATATAATTTGTCGAAATTGGTACATCAGCAGTTCTTTAATATAGCATTACTATGCATATTAACAATATTTAAATTTTGTTTATGAATTGCAATGCATTGTATAAATAGTTTCACATGTTTTATTTTCATATACATATCCATGATGGGTAAGTATTACGATGGCCCCCAACGACTAGTTTTATCTAGCATTTGTATCTTTTAATATTTATTGTAATACTATTTATTTATTTTATTATATGAAAAGAAGTAAATAATGTATAAAAATCAATCATAATGCATACACTTACACATACAGTAGACTCCCTCAAATCTGCACATTATTGACGTATGTAAACAATGAAGCATTTAGTTCAGATGTAGGTGCAAAATTTGACTTTTTTAGTTTTATGTCAGTTCCATACATTTTTCATTTGAAATTTTTGTTAAGGTTATTGATTTCATGTTTTTAATTAAGAAAGAATTTATTTCTAAAAAAAATCAAGATTTTGTTGATATCATTGGTAATCACAATCTTACCAAATATATTTATGTATTAATCAACCTTTTTTAGTTATTAAGTCTGGCTAAACCTGAAATAAAGCTTTGTTATTTTATGACTTTGATGCGAATTAGTAATGTACTGTTATGAGGCAAGTTTCATTGAATAATTTAGGAAAAACACATTTCATCCTTATAATGAATATTTATTTGTACATTATTGATTATTAACTTACCTTTGCTTTTAGTATTTTAATTATTTAAAAAACTCTAATTTTTTTTTTATTTTAGTTTATTGCTTATTTTAATATTTTAGTATATAGTAAGCATTCATTATACTTTTAATTTCGTTATTAATGGTATATTGAAATTGCTTTAAAAAATATAAACAAAGCAGAATTCCGCAAATCTCTAAAATGCGCACAACCTCTGGTCCCATGTTTTGTGGATTTCAGGGAGTCTACTGTGTATGGATATATGTACACATGTAAATATAGGATTTTTTATATTTATATAGGTGTATATAAACACTCATAAGCATTTATCAGGATTGTTTTCATAGCTGTTTGCATCATGTGTCAATAAATCTCAATTTATGAAGCCCAAATTGCGTGGAGTGACTAATTGCAATAAAAAAAAATGTGAAGGCCTCTATAATGGAAAAATACCACTTTTTTAATTAATCAGTTCAATTGTTAATATAAATTATGAAATGTAATAATTATAAGTAAAATTTGATTAAGTATATATTTTACTGCATACATTATCAATTTTAAAATTAGCTGCAATTATTTACACTTTAATGTGCAATTTATAATTTTTTATTATGCGTTATCTCGAACAATGCAATGTTAAGTATGTGAAAATAGTAGTAATAATAAAATCTTGATTCAGTAATATATTTAATTATACAAAATTTTTATCATTATTAAAATAATTATAATAGTTTGTCCTTTATACGTAATTTATACACACATTTTTTTTCTTGGAGTAATATAAGTTTGTAATTAATACAAAATTCAAATACGTACTTTTGTTATTTCCCTTGCTCCAAAATAAAAGAAATTTGTCTGACTTTCACTTTTAAATTTAATTGCAATAGTTTGCTGCGTTTTGTATGTAATTTTTATCTGTTTTTAATTATGCTACACTGAGTGCTCTAAAACTCAATCAACAAATTAAGGAGTGTTGATAGAAATCATCCGAGAAAGAAAAATGACCACATGAGTCATTACCGGGAGGGGGGGAGGGGTAGGGTGTTGGATTTTCCAATATTTGTGAGCGTGGAAAATTCTAGATTATTGAAAGACCTTCTTTCTTTTGGAAAAAAAGTAAAAGGTAAGTCATTTTTTCATGTTTTTTTCTTCTGTGAACAAGATAAATAATCAAAATAAAAAAAGCAACTATGCAGTCTGTCATTGTGTTTGTCTGATCTTTTAAAATATCATACATCCACCAGACCTTATTATCTCTATTACTGTCCATCAATAGATCATTTACATTGCTTATTTCTTCCAAAACTGTGTTCCTTACCAGGGTTCATAAATATCATGATATTTTCGATATATTATACAATATTTTCAAAAGAGACAACTTACTGCTGATAATAAATATTTCAAGGATACTATAAATTAGAAACTAAAACATATTGTTCTAAACATATTTTTTTTTTATCAAACAACAGATTAAAGTACTTTTTTTACTTAATATAGTATTAAAAATCAGCTGATTAAAAACAGTGACAATTTTCTTTATGCACTTACACGAGGCTTTAAAAAAAATTAGTATCAGCTATCAAGAAATGAGAAATTAATAAATTAATTTTTTCTTACAAAATATTTTTGTAATTGAATTCACAAATTTTAAGGTAATGCTTGTTGATTAAAAGAAAAGCATTTTTCTCACGTTGGATTCCTAAAAGTAAAAATAAAATTTCTGATGAAAAAATTTCTTCATGTTACAAACAAAAATTGTACAAAAAATTATTATGAGATTTCTTCAAAATGGTAGCAATTGGATCAATTCCATTGTTTCAGAGGAGTTATAGGTTTTATCTATTTTTTATAATACCATTTTCTCATTAAAATTAAAATAACTTTCTAAAATAATTTGAACAGAAAATGATGTCATGCTTTGAAAAACAGGCACTTTCCTTCATGAAGATGTTACTATTCAATACTTTTTCACTCTGCCAATACTGAGTTTGAGACACAAAACAAAAGGCTTCAATGAATAAAAAAGATGTCATATTAAAAGTAAACAATAATTTTCTTTCATAAAACAGTATTTTCATCACATGTGCGTCTACAAGACAAGAACTTCTGAGATTTTTACTTACTAGTACAGAGATTACAGGTAGGAGTAAATAGTTTGAATGTCTGCATTCTAAATTGTAGCTGACAAATGCAACTTCAAATTTGAGAAATTAGCCAAAACTTGTTTAAATGAATTTCAAGGAAAAATGAACATTTTGTTCATGTTATCAGTATCAAATCTTTGTATGCGACTGTGAAACATGATTTTGACTTGTAGGAACTGTGAAAACAATTCATGTTAATGAGGTTTGACTATATATTAAAAAACAATTGCACATTGAAACAGTTTTTAAATGGTAAATACGATTATGTGAAAAAATAATGTATGTAAATTTTGAGATAATGAAAGGATATTATATTCTGATTTCATGGGGGAAGAAGTTATGACTGTGTCAAAGTAAAATTATTATTTCGCTTAGTTTTCATTTTGTAATATCAAGCATACGAGACTCAATTGATAACTTTGTCAAAAATACTGTTTCTGATTATATAGTTCTACATTTATATGCAAATAAAGTTTAATTTATCAATAATTCAAAAAGTTAAAGCTTTTGAAAATAGTATTTTGGTAACTTTCGATAAAAATTCATTTATTTTAAGAATTACATTAGCAAACATAATATAGATTTTTTTGGTAGTTATTTAAATAAGTTTATAATAAATTAATATAATAATTCCTTAAAAAAATCTTTTGTCAAAATTTTGATAGGTTTCAAATAGTGAGTATTAATAGAAGATATGAAAGTAAATTAGAAAATGTATATATATTTTTTTTAATTAAAAAACAAACATTCTTTTGATATTTTTTATAAATTGCTTTTTCGGTTTCTGTTAAATTTAAAATTAAATCTTCAGTCATGTGATTCAATTCCATGCACATGATTTAATATAAGTGTATTGATGTAGCACAGTTGTGTTTTATATATAAAAGATAAGTAATACAAGGCAACAGTGCTGAGATAATATTGCTGATTAAACTAAATTGTGTAAATTTATTCATAAAATATAATTTCATTGATAAATGAATTTAATTTAGGTGATGTTTAACATTTTAGGTAGCGTTCACTACAAAAAATAAAAAGCTACCTAATGCAGCTGCCCGATGTATAAAATTAAAAAAAAAATTGGTATATTTTTTTACCGATCAATTTTTACCCCTCGGACCCGAAAATAATTAATTATCTGAATATTGACTTATGTATATAACCATTATATATATATATATATATATATATCATGAAAGGCGGTTCGAGTGACACAGCTTTAAGCCTACCATCGTCATAAGGTATCCTCGTAAGGGAGAGGTGGAACTCATATATACAGCTAACTCAACATCAAAGGAAACGTGAAAAGCCACCATCTAATAACTCAGCAAATATTGGTCAGAATGGTCCAATTTTTTTAATATAGCCTAATCCTATCCTATAATTTTTACATTTCTACGTGCCGTATATTTTTAGATCTCGATACCCATTTTTAAACCGAAATCGATGGGGTTTGTTCCTAATAATGAAATCTAGAAAACGGCCTGGGCGATTTTATTAAAACTTATATATAATATGAATCTCTTTAAGATAGAGTGAATAAGACTTGCTTAGTTTCTAGGAAAACTCTTGTTTGTTATATATTGGTCTTGGAAAATTGGACTATTTTAGCTCGCTGATTACATGTTATTCTATGGGTTAGCAGAAGAGCCCGGTGTGACAAGTCTTATGTAGCTAGGGTCACAGTTAAAACACCCGAATCGAAGCAATAAAAGTTTTTTAAACAACAAAAACAGTTTATCATGTGCTTTAAAACATTCAATAAATATATAGTAAATCAAATTTCTATTTATACCTTTATTTTTCGTAAAGAAGAAAATATTACATTTCTTACATTGGATATTTTTGCATTTTGTGGAAAAAGTATTTTGAATTCTTTTTTAAAATAGGAATTTATTTTTTAATTATACATATTCAATATACTTTCGACTTATGATTTTTTTAAAGTTTTCAAACAAAAATTATTTTAAATTATTTGCTGTTAGATATTTATGTATTCATGCGCGTTTGGGTAGTTTTGTTTTGAATCGGAATCTGAATTGGCGGTAAGCTAAAGCTACGCGCGGCGTCAAAAATCAACTGTAAACATGGGATTCGAAATATTAAAAAATTAATAAAGCATCCCCAAAAATAAGTACGAAATATAAATATCGAGGTAGTATCTGATGTAATTATTTCCGACCTATTATGCCCAGAGTTGTTTCTATTTACGACAATTTTTTAGCTGTTTACATTATAAATACGTGCTTCCTGAATACGTATTATGTCTATGGTGTGCAAATATACAAATGTGCTTGTATACAAATTAAACAAGTTGACTATTTTATTTTGAGTTTTCTTTAAAGAAAATAAACAAAATTTTTCGTTTTCAATGAAAATGCAGGTTAAATTAAAGGTATGACAAACTGAAAATTGTTCCCAATCCCGTGTGTAAAATAATTTATTTGTGAATTTTTTTACCGATCATTTTTTATCCTCAGACCCCAAAATAATTCTCCATTTCAATATTGACTTATGTATATAACCATTATATAATATATATATATATATATATATATATGTCATGTGACATCTCTCATATTTATTAACCGATTTGAATGCGATTAATTGTATCCATACTACATACTATGATTCAACGGAGATGATTGGCCTGCTTCATCTGCCATCTTGTTTCAAAATAGCAACTATTTATTTTTTTATTAAAAAAATATTGCAAATAAATTAAAAACAGGAAAATATTCTTTTTCTTGAGAATTTTACCTTTCCACAAAGATTCCACGGCATATTTTGTTTTGTCATTATCTTAAAAAATGGCTCAGAATTATCAGAAAAAGGGCTCAGTTTGAATTTCTAGGGTTGCTGACATTTTGAAAAAAATCGGAATTTTTTCACGCATGCGCTCTTAACACAGTTTATAATCCAATTTGCATAAACAGGTCTGTAAGGCATTCCAAAACTGTTTTAGAACTTTAAAAATGTATGTTGTTTTATTTATAATGTATTTTATACGGTTTTAAACAAGATTAACATACTAATAAATGGTTAAATTATTGCACTACAATGTAAATTAAGTTATTTATGCAAAATACTTTCGTTAATAATCATTTATGTTAGTTAAAAGTATTCTTAAATCAAGAGTAATCTTGACTGAATGCTTCTAAATATATTTTAATTCCCCTCGTAAAAATAAATTATTTTATCTTCATTGCTTAAACAATGTATCATTGTTTTTATAGGTGGTATGAAATTATAAAATTTTCTGCATAAGTTTGGTTTATTTTTTATCTATAAATGTTTTAAAAATACTTCTATTTATAAATACTTTAATCCTAAATTTTTGATTTACTCTTCATTTATTAGGATGAGCGAAGCGAATCCTCTACTAGGCCACTCAAATGACAGTTTGTCGTACACTTTACAAAAAAACTATACAGTATTTTCACTTGTAATTAAACACAAATATAAATTATGATCTGTAGATTTGCAGAACATTATTTATTTACAGAAATACTTTTCAAAAAATTATTATTTTAATTAATTTATTTTACATGGTTTTCACTTACGAACGCATTTTTTCAAATAAAAAGTGAAACACGTACGTTTTTAGAAGAAAAATTTAAATCATGGGGTCAGTAATTATAGCTAGGATCATCATTAAATAAATAAATAAATAAATAAATTATATTTTCATTATTCTGATAAAATATCTCAAAAACTGCTTTTAGATTTTCAAACTATGCTCATTCCTTTAACTTTGACATTTTTGCTTAATAAAGATGCGAAAATAATTTTAAAAATATATTATTACTTTCAAATATTTATCTTATAGCATAATACTTCGCGAATCCAAACAAAGCATGGCTTTTGCTAGTAACAATTATTTCTAATTTTTATCAGTTATATTTTCTTTGTGATTTTTTTTTCTTTTACGGTGACAATTTTTTATTTTATTTATTCTAAAGTTGGCTATAGTCTAAATCCACACCGTTGGTTTCTGGGAACGTCAGGTTATTTGGGAGTCTATTTTAGTTCAGTTTTCTACCAAAATTTCATGTTTTATAATAAATTTCTTTTTGTAAATTTCTTTTTCATGAATCTTAAAACGTGATTAATTGTGTTCTTTTTATTTATTGCAGATACAAAAAGACATGAATGTAGATGAACATCACATCACTCAAGACTATCTTTAAAGTGCGAAATATGCAGCAAAATAGTTCTTTACAAGGAACTTTAGGAAAAGTTCGTTCTGACTCACAGCAAGGAAAACTGTTTGTTTGTGAGGTATGTAGCAAACAATTTTCGAGAAAACGGGATTTAAGCAGACATCTCTTAATTCATACTGGTGAGAAACCTTTTGTCTGTGAGATATGCAACAAGAAATTCTCTGAAAAGGGTAATTTAAGCAAGCATCTGTTAATTCACACTGGTGAGAAACCTTTTATATGTGAGACATGCAACAAGAAATTTTCTCGGAAGAGTATTTTAAATAATCATCTGTTAATTCATACTGTCCAGAAACCTTTTGTTTGTGAAATATGCAACAAGAAATTTTCTCAAAAGAGTGATTTAAACATACATCTGAGAATTCATACTGGTGAGAAACTTTTTGTGTGTGAAATATGCAACAAGAAATTTTCTCAAAAGGGAAGCTTAAGAGGTCATCTGTTAATTCATACTGGTGAAAAACCTTTTGTTTGTGAAATATGCAACAAGAAATTCTCTGGAAAGAGTCATTTAAATGACCATCTGTTAATTCATACTGGTGAGAAACCTTTTGTGTGTGAGACATGCAACAAGAAATTCTCTCAGAAGAGTAATTTAGGCAGACATCTGTTAATTCATACTGGTGAGAAACCTTTTGTCTGTGAGATATGCAACAAGAAATTCTCTGAAAAGGGTAATTTAAGCAAGCATCTGTTAATTCACACTGGTGAGAAACCTTTTATATGTGAGACATGCAACAAGAAATTTTCTCGGAAGAGTAATTTAAATAATCATCTGTTAATTCATACTGGCCAGAAACCTTTTGTTTGTGAAATATGCAACAAGAAATTTTCTCAAAAGAGTGATTTAAACATACATCTGAGAATTCATACTGGTGAGAAACTTTTTGTGTGTGAAATATGCAACAAGAAATTTTCTCAAAAGGGAAGCTTAAGAGGTCATCTGTTAATTCATACTGGTGAAAAACCTTTTGTTTGTGAAATATGCAACAAGAAATTCTCTGGAAAGAGTCATTTAAATTACCATCTGTTAATTCATACTGGTGAGAAACCTTTTGTGTGTGAGACATGCAACAAGAAATTCTCTCAGAAGAGTAATTTAGGCAGACATCTGTTAATTCATACAGGTGTGTAAGCTTTTGTGTGTGATATATTCAACAAAAAATTCTGATGGAATTATATGTCAAGCAAACATCTTTAAAGTATACTAGGGAGAAAAGCTTTGTGTGAGATATACAACAGTAAGTTCTCTTAAAAAGAGTGGTTTAAGAAAGCATCTGTTCAGGCTCTGAGAAAGTGTGTATGGAATTTATACTAACAAGGGCACCACGAAACATGGTACACACAGATTTTAATGATTTCAAAGTATGTTGTAGGGGTCATACCACTAATTATTCAGCTGAAAGGATTCTTTCAAATGGGCCTTAGTTTTTGAGAAATTGGGGGTCAAAGTTCAGCGTATATTTCAAATACTTATTTACGAGCGCCGCATGTGAATCGGTGGCGTCGTGGTAACGAACGAGCCTGCAAGTCGAAAGGTTGCGGGTTCGAGTCAGTCCTCGGCCTTTTACTTATTTTTATGTTTTTTTACACTTCGAAAATTATAAGCAGAATTGAAAATAAGACAGCTTTGAACCTTTTGATATTTTCTGAAGAGGACAGTTTACATTGTCAACATTTTTTTTTATTATTATTTTTTCAAAATATGGTGAACTGACTGCATTTCAGGGTTCAATTAAAAGTACATTTTGCAACAAATAAATAAATAAAAATTTGTATTTAATTAAAATTTTGAAAAAGTATAAGAAAATTTCAGTATTTTAAAATCTCCACTACTTTAAATATTAATATTTTTAGATTAATCAGTCACTTTTTTTTCTTTTCAAATGTGTATTAAACAATATTGTGCTTAGATTTTTAGATAATTTAATACTGCATTTAATGTAATTTATATTACTAAAATACTTAATTCGTGATAAATATGTTTAAAAATATATTAAAAGGAAAAAAAAGGTTTAATCATCATTTGTAAAAATGCAAAAATAAAACCAATAACAAGAAATCTTCATTTATTCTGATAATGATGAAAGCAGACGATTAAAAAAAGTATTTTTATATGTATTATAAATTTTATCTCATTAAACAGACGATACGGAAAGAGTGTTTTGATTTGTTATAAAAATAGATGTAACCTGTCATTTCTTATTTGTGCAAACGATAACTTATGTTTATGTTGAACTTTGGAGATAAATGTATTTACAGAAAACTGGAAAATTGAAAACTTGGATAACTGGCAACAACTTGCATTTTAACATTACTGCATTAATATTTTGTTATTTTTTCGAAGATACGCATTACTTGAATAATCTAATCCTAAGGACATTTAAAAAATTGCACCCGAAAATTATTTTGTATTATTTATACATATACAAAAAAAGGCAAGTTTTCATTTAGAATGCTATAAAATAAAAAAGCGATAGGAAAAAAAAAATAATTATTTCAGGATTGTGCTTAAAATAAAAAACGCGAATAATAATTAATAAAAAAAAGTTCTAGGCGTAAACTAGTTTTGTCAACAGAAATATTCGTTTAAAAATTACAGAAAAAAAATAAATTTTCATGAAAAAATGTAAATGTAATTTATTAAGAAAATATCAAAAGCTGTAGAAATTTTGTAATAAAAATACTTAAAATTTGTAACGTGTAAAAATACAAAAATAAATAAATAAAAGCCGATGACTGATTCGAACCCGCAACCTTTCGACTTGCAGGCTCGTTCGTTACCACGACGCCACTGATTCACATGCGGCGCTCGTACTAATAAGTATTTGAGATATACGCTGAACTTTGACCCCCAATTTCTCAAAAACTAAGGCCCATTTAAAAGAATCCTTTCAGCTGAATAATTAGTGGTATGACCCCTACAACATACTTAGAAATCATCAAAATCTGTGTGCACCATGTTTGGTGGTGCCCTTGTAAGAGAAATATCTCAAAAGAGCAATCTGTTAATCTTCGCTTAGTTAATTTGCTAACTGCAATTAACTATTTTGTATACGTCTTTTATAAAAGAACTTTTGCATATTCTTTTATTAAAATAGCATTTCATTTCAAATATTTTACAAACTAAAATGAAACGTCAACCAACAAAAATTTTGCCAATTTAAATTAGCAAATCAGCAGATGGGGAACTTCAAAATATTTTCTGGCAACCCTCCCTTTTTTTAATTCTCACGCTTTATCTTTTATATGATCGCAAAAATATTTGAATAATTTTTTCTTTTGACATAACATAGATTTATAAGTCTGTAAGATTGAGCCTGTTAGCTATTGAAAATTTTTAAGACAGAAGATTTGTTAAAAGTTATTTTTCATGGTGAATTTCTTTGATTTTAAAATTGTCCTTCTCTCTAACTTCTCTAACTTCTGGGGGGGGGGCTTCCGAATAATGTTTGCCCCAGGTCTCCGCACTATCTAAGTCGGGCCCTGCACACATTCATTAAAAATATCTAAAGATAATTTTAACAATTCTAGTAGCATTTAAATTAATTTAAAGATTGTTTTACTAGTGTCGCCAACAGGCGACATCATGACTAAGGAGGTTTTGCTGGGAGTACAGTTTTTAAAGGGTTACTGTCCTGAATTCCCCATAATGTGGAAAATAAGATGTAATTGAAGTGTTTGATGCACTGGTTATTTTTAAAAAGGTCTGATGAGGCTTAAAAATTTAAATAATAACTGCTGACAAGTGTTTTAAAATTATGTTGTTCTCATCAGGAATCTATAAAAAGAAAATATCCTAATTTGATTACAATGTCATTACTAATACCTGTGGTTATTAAATTACTTAGTTTCAAGATACTGTGAATTATGATTGATTTTTCATAAAAGTATAAATATCTGATGTGATTTTTAAATGTCAATAAATATTGGTAAAAATTATTTGATTTTTTTGTTTTCATTTTCCAATTTAATCTCTCTATAAGACTAATTCATTACAATAAACTTATAACTACTATCTCACATTCCCTAATGAAAATGAATTTCGTAGTATTTATAGTTCGTTCAGAGGTACAGTAAAAATAATTCCATTTTATGTTATGGTCTGTAAGGAAAATCCTTTATGGATTATTTAACACCATTTCAAGTATTTACCAAAAGAAAATGAATTTCTCAGGTTCCTTAAAACATGTTTCTGCGGACTGGAATAGAACGAGCAAAGTGTTTTTTACTCGTGAACACTAGCCATACCAGCGTTGAAATCCTTGATGGACTGCTGCTCTGAAACCAGACAACATTTTTCAACAGACCACTAATTTGAAAAATTTAGTGATCCTCAGTAACAGTAACTTTTTTTCCCTCTCTAGCGTAAATGCTACAAACGTAGATTTCTGCCACTCTGGGAGAACAGCACCTGATCCCAAATCGCACACTTTTATTTAAAAAAATTAAATAATTAAAAAATTCGAATTCTTCTTTTTCTTCTTCAAAGTATCAGATCCACTGCTGCAGTTTACACTTTCTGTTCCAAGCAATAATTTTGAGAGCCATTTTTTGGCTAGGGGGAGGGGAAATGGTCACTCAAAGTGTTACAGGGAATTAAGGTATATTACTCGTGTATGAGTCGAAGAATTTTAGACAAAATTTGAAAGTTAAAATTGGGGGTCGATTTATGCATGAGTTGGCAAGAAATGAATTAATTTTCCGCATATAATCGGCGAATAGGCAAATCTTTTAACTAATCATTTATGGCTGAGGGTTAAAGAAAGAGATATAAGCGGCCAACCGTTCAAATTCTCTGTGAATGGCCAAAATAATGTCAACAAAAATGGCCCTGCAGTTGTTCTGCACCCATTTTCTCGATATATAACTCTCTTCATTACAGGAACATTGCTTTCAGCATTTAAATCCCTTTTTACTTACCCATCATACGTAGTATAGGGTAAGTCTTGCAATCGTTTTGAAAATCGAAAAAAAAATTTTTTGACGGATTTACACGTTTCAGATACTGGAGATTCTGAAAAACATATTTTTAGAAATTTTTTTTTGCCGTCCGTCCGTCTGTGTGTCTGTCTGTCTGTCTGTAACCGCTCTATCTCCCGAACAAATTGAGATAGAGACTTGAAATTTTGTATGTATTTAGTATGTAAGAATGGAACGAAGCCTATTTAATATCAGTAACCTCGATTATCCGGAAATATTTTTTTCGGGCTCTCGAAAAATTCGTTCTGATGAAAGGTATATAAAAATTTTCGAATTTTTTTATTTTAAGCAGTGGACATAAAAGGCAATAAAATCACACAAATTTTGTATAAAGAACGGAGTCGATCGGATTATTAGTTGCCGAGATATCTGTAATCCTGTTTTTCACATTCTTCGATTTTTCATGACCCTGTATTTCACTCAAATTTCAATACAAAGATATATTTTAATTGGAAATGAGACGCTTAATTCGACGCAGTAAATTTTTAGTTAATATGATTATTATTTTTGGAGTTATAAGGATGTTTCTTTTACGCAATCTGGTACTTACTTGAGTATTTTGGCGTTTTGTATAATTTGTCGAAATGGGTTCATCAGCAATTCATTATAGAGCATATGTATAGAGCTATGTATATTAAAAGTATTAAAATGCATATTTAAGTTTTGTTTTGGAATTGCAATGCATTTTATAAATAGCTTACACATGTTTTATTTTCATATTTTATATTATACATATCTATGATGGATAAGTGTTACGGTGGCCCCCAACGACTAGTTATTATTAGCACTTTCCAACAAAGTTGGAAAGTCCTTATGAATTCGGTTTGTCTGTCCGCGCTCTAACTCACGTAAGTATACTCGGATTGACACGAAATTTTGGGACACTATTGACGTTTACCCTAGGACGAACCCTATTGAAAATGAAGTTTCTACCATGATTAGTTTATCTACAGGGAGATTCAAAAGATTCCTATTACATTACGGCATATGGGGAAAAATCGTTTCAAAGGAATTTTAAAGATGTTATACCCTGTCAAACATATTAAAATTTATATGCTTTTACGAGGTGCATTAAAATATGCATCCTATAAAATATGAGGTAAAAATATAGCTATTCATTTACAGGGCCACACAAAAGAGTTCCATTAGGTAATGGTAAAAGGGATAATTGTGTGCGACATATTTTAAATATATTAAACTGTTTCATCTATAATAAAATTGATGTATGTCAATTATACTTAGTATAACTTATACCATACTGCCTTCCCTAATATAAAGTACATAGCATTTACAGGGACACACAAACGATTTCAAATAGTACATTTTTTTCGAAAGTACTGTATATGTATCCGATGATGGCTGATGGATGAATAAAATGCATTCCAAGTATGATATGCGCGTATAAGTTTCATTAAATTTATGCATATTATAGGGTGCTTATAAATACTATAGTTCATATACAGGGCTACTCAAAAGAGCTCGCCAACGTTACTGAATATGAGCATAAAATATTAAAAAGGTGATTCTTAAATAAATTATACATTTTTACGCTGAACTGCATTAAATTTACTAAGAAATGTTTGCAGAATTTAGATAAAATGATATACAGTGTCACACAAAGAATTGTATACATGGAGCCCATGAACGGTAATCCATCAGAAAGTAATTTAAGTTGTTTTAAGAGTGTTTTAAAATAAATTTTAGCTTAGCACTGATGTATAATAATAGTACCAGGCAAACTACATGGCTGAACAAAGTATTCAAGTATGTTTCCATCTATTAGTATAAATTGCTGAAAGAGAAATTTCAAGCTACTAGGCATTTTTTTGCTAAACTAAAGTTTCCCATTATATTGTATGTATATTAGCTGTCAGATCGAATACAGGGCTGTTCAATAGTACTGGAATACATATTTGGCTATATTTGGATTTATATCCTTATTTACCTAAATAACGAAGTTTTATTAAAGATTTTGATGAAGCGTTGGAAAGTGCTTCATAATCTATGCTTAACGCATGATTTTCTTACTTGTTAAATTTCAACTTGGGAATGCTTCTAAATTTCTCTCCTAAAAATACTTGAATGTAAATAAGAAGTAGTATATTTTAGCATTCTAAGTTATTAACCTTGCAAGTACCAACCAATTTTTATGACTCTCTGATGAGCACTTAAACCAATTTTTATGAATAAGGCTTGAATAATTTTTTCAAAGATTTCTTCCTTTTAAATATTATTAAATTAAGGTCAATAGGTTTCAAAGTAGTTTAAGTTTCTTATGTTTCAAATATACAGTTTTAAAAAGGTGAATTAAAAAAATAATGAGAAAAAATTAAAAAAGTTTACTAATTTTTTTAATTTTTATTATTTTTTTACTTCGATTACTAAGCTTTTTACAACAAACGATCAGAAATGTTGTTCGACTTATGCATGAAAATTCATTTTTTTTTTAATTTTGCGTAAGAATTTGTGAATTTTACTTCTACACGATTATATACGAAAATATAATTTTATTTTGCATCTCATTAAATTTTTTTTAGAAACTTAGACATAAACTTAAATTTTGTGTTCAAAATCTGAATCGTTGGGAGTGGTTAAGTAGCGCAAACTGAATTGTGTTCAAGGGAGGGGAGGGAGTTCAAATTTCAAAGGATTATAAAAAACGGAAAAATCAGTCGATTCGTTTGCCGTTTTTGCTAAAACTATTCCTTATGTCAATATTTTCTTGAAAATAAATTTTAAAAATTAATTAAAAAAAAATCTTTAGAGGACGCTTTAAACTTAAGAGTGACCAACAATTATTTTTACCCGTTATTTTTTGTATCTAATTAAATGCTTGCAAAAGCTTAGAGTTAAATTTTGAGCTCAAATTCAGAATCGTTGGAAGGGGTTTAGAAGCACAAATTGAACTGTGTCCAGGAGTTGAAATGTAACCCTCCCCCTATCCTCCCCCCTCAATTTTGCGCTACTTAATTACTCCCAACGATTCAGATTTTAAGCCCAACATTTAAGTCAGCTTTTACAAGCATTTAATGAGATTTAAAAAATAACGGTTAGAAATAATTGTACGTTACTCCAAAGTCTAAGGCGCCCTCTATCGGCATTTTTTCTAAATTTATCTTTAAAATTTATTTTCAAGAAAATACTAATTTAAAGAATAGTTTTAGCAAAAACCGCTAATGAATCGACCAATTTTTCCGTTTTTTATAATCATTTTAAATTCTAACCTTTGAACACGGTTCAGTTTGGTTACTTAATCACTCCCAACTATTCAGATTTTGAGCTCAAAATTTAAATTTAAGTCTAAGCTTCAAAAACATTTAATGAGATGCAAAAAAGAACGGCAAGAATAGTTAGTTGTACGTTACTCCAAATTCTAAAGCGCCCTCTATCGGCATTTTTTTAAAAATTATCTTTATAATTTATTTTTAAGAAAATTCTGACATAAAGAATAGTTTTAGTGAAAACCGCAAATCAATCGATCATTTTTTCAGTTTTTTATGTTTATTTGAAATTTTGAACCCTAAACTTTAATGGCGCCTATCTCCTTCGGAAAACGTTTGAGGCCCTTAATTTCCCATGGTAATATTGTTTGTCTTGATGTGTAATATCGCCTCTTAAAGTTTTTCCCAAGAGTTTAGATACACCCTGTATTTTTGTTATATTGCTTTGTTACTTTATTTTTGTCATTTTACTATGAAAAACGTTTAACTATGTCACATTTGTAGTGTCACATAAAATAATTCGGTTCCATAACTATTTGCGGATGAAAAACTTCAAATACGATCTCAAACATTATCAAACATAACTTATACACAGTATCGATGTGCACTACAAGACATTTGCTGGACAACAGGTCATGTGCATATCATTTATTGGACTTAAAACGACCTATAGTGGTGCTAATCGAAGCCGTCAGTACAGGAAAATTGTTCCTTTAACTAATGCTAAAGTGTCGTTTTAATCCTTTTTTGTTGTAAATTCGTTTAAGGTTTAGATATTCGAATTCGGATAATTTTTATTTTGTCACAAAATCCAGAACACAAATGACCCATAAAATCTGAAATTGTGAATAATAATAATAATAATAGTAATAATAATCTCTCTGAATGAATCATAGAAGGCGGCAGCCTTCAAGTGACGCAGCTTTAAACCTACCATCGTCATAAGGTATCCACGTAAGGTAGATGCGGAACTTCATATATACAGCTAACTCAACTTCAAAGGAAATCTAAAAAGCCGCCTTCTAATAACTCAGCAAATATTGGTCAGAATGGTCCAATTTTTTTAATATAGTCTTATATTCCCAGTCTAATCCTATCCTATAATTTTTACATTTCTACGTGCCGTATATTTTTAGATCTCCATAACCATTTTTAAACCGAAATAGATGGTGTTTGTTCCTGATAATGAGATCTAGAAAACGAGCTGGGAGATTTTATTAAAACTTATATATAATATGAATCTCTTTAAGATAGAGGGAATAAGACTTGCCTAGTTTCTAGGAAAACTCTTGTTTGTTATATATTGGTCTTGGAAAATTGGACTATATTAGCTCGCGGATTACATGTTATTCTATGGGTTAGCAGACAGAGCCTGAGTGAAAAAGTTAACAGTTAAAAAGTCACAGTTAAAACACCCGAATCGAAGCAATAATTGTTTTTTAAACTACAAAAACATCTTATCATGTGCTTTAAAACATTCATTAAATATATACTAAATAAAATTTCTATTTATATTGCCTTTATTTTTCGTAAAGCAGAAAATATTACGTTTCTTATATTAGATATTTTTGCATTTTGTGGAAAAAATATTTTGAATCCTTTTTTAAAATAGGAAAATATTTTTTAATTATACATATTCAATATACTTTCGACTTATGATTTTTTTTTAAAGTTTACAAACAAAAATTATTTTTAATAATTTGTCCATTTATTCATACGCCTTTGGATAGTTTTGTTTTGAATCGTAATCGAATTCGCTGACGGTAAGAAGCTTCTCAAAGCTACGCGAGGCGTCAAAATTCAACTGTAAACATGGGATTAGAAATATGAAATATTAATAAAGCATGCCCCAAAGTAAGTACGAAATCTTAAATATCGAGGTAGTATATGATGTAATTATTCCCGACCCAGAGTATTTTTTATTTACGACAATTTTTTACTGTTTACATTATAGCTGTTTACATTATAAATACATGCTTCCTGACGTGTCTGTGGAGCGAAATACAAATTAAACAATTTACAATTTTATTTTGAGTTTTCTTCATAAATAAATAAATAAATAAACAAAATTTTTCGTTTTTAATGAAAATCCAGGTTAAATTTAAGGTATGACAAAATGAAAATTGTTCCCGATCCCGTGTGTAAAATAGTTTATTTGTGAATCGTTTGTATTTAAGTTAACGAAAATTGCCTCAAAACAACATCTTTTTCGAAATATGCATACCTATAGCTTGGTTTTGATTTTACATTCTTTTCAGATTAAAAAAAATCAAGCATCTCAGTATTTAAATTTTTATCAAAATTTTACTTTTTAAAATTTTCGGGACTTTCTAATGTAACCTATACTTTTTTCCCCCCTTATATTCAACTCTTATTCTTTCGTTACGCATATAAATAACGTTAAGAATGTTTTTAATTTAAGTGATAAAGGTTTGAAATTTCAAACTTTGTCCACCAAATTTTCAATCAATCTTGTTTTTATTTACAGTAATACTTGATTATAATCCTTTTCCATTCAAGTGCATTTGTGTAATAGAGACCAATTAGCAATGCAATTTTGTTTATCTTTTAAAGAAATTAAACAAAAATTCACATTATTAAAGACAGCACAAGTTAAATAAAAAGTTATGACATTATGGAAATTTGGATATGTTTATAAAATGATATACTTGTTTACAGGGGCGGATCCAGAGGATCATTTTTTTTGGGGGGGGGCAATACCAAGAAGCATAGAATCAACATAGTCATAATTTCTGTTCATGATATACCTACTTGTACAGTTATTATTAAGCGAATGATTAAATGAAATGCTTTTTTCAAACGATATAGGCTTTTTTTCTGCCACCTTTTGACTAAATTCGCACTCTTTTCGTGACTCTTTGACGGAATTCGCATTTTTTGGCATTTTTGACAAATCTCGCGTTTTTTACCCGCGATACTCTGTCAAAATTCGGGTTTTTTCCGCAATCCTTTGACAAAATTGGCTCTTTTCTGCGATACGTTGACAAAATTAGCAATGTTTTGCAACCCTTTGAGAAAAGTAGCTCATTTTTCTTCGACCTTTTGACGAAATTGAAGTTTTTTCCACAACACTGACAAAACTCACTCTTTTCCAGCGATCCTATGTCAAAATAAGCGCTTTTTCCGTGACCTTTTGACAAAATTCGCACTTTTTCGCAGTGCTTTGATAAAATTAGCGCTTTTTCAGCAATCTTATGTTGAAGTTGGCGCTTTTTTAGCGATCCTATGTCGAAATTCACACTTTTTCCGCGATTCTTTACATACCTTTCTTAAAACCCTTTGACTAAATTAGCACTTTTCTGCGGCCTTTTGACGAAATTCGCTCTTTTCCACTATACTTTGACAAAATTAGCACTTTTTTGCAACCCTTTGAAAAAAGTAGCTAACTTTAGACGAAATTCATGCTTTTTCCTCGACCTTTTGACGAAATTCAAGCTTTTTCCACGACATTTTGACAAAACTCGCGCTTTCAGCGATCTTGTGTCAAAATTCGCATGTTTTAACGATCCTTTGTCGAAATTCTTTTTTTTTTGCGCAACCTTTGACAAAATTCGTGCTTTTTCCACGATCTTTTGTAGAAATTTGCTCTTTTTCCGCGACACTTTGACAAAATTAGCACTTTTTAGCGACATTTTAATGAGATTCGCGTTTTTTCATGAACAATAGAATGTCTCCGATGAAGTTGCAGAAAAAAGTCTGAATTCAACACTGGTTTGGAGGGGGAGAGCGATGCCCCCCCCCCCAACAAATTTCATTTTGTCATACCTTTAATTTAACCTGCATTTTCATTAAAAATGAATTTTTTTTTTTTTTTTTTTTTTAAGAAAACTCAAAATAAAATAGTAAAATGTTTAATTTGTATTGCACTCCATAGATATACATCAGGAAGCATGTATTTATAATGTAAACAGCTAAAAAATTGTCGTAAATAAAAACAACTCTGGGTCGGGAATAATTATATCAGATACTACCTCGATATTTAGATTTCATACTTACTTTTGGGGATGCTTTATTAATTTTTTTCTCATCCCATGTTTGCAATTGATTTTGATGTCAGTTTGACTGATCTCTGTGTATATATATGACCATTGGTCACTGCATAGGAAAATTGTGAATTTTTTTATTTGAACTTACCAAAGTTATTAATTCTGTGCAGTTTCAGCACCAATAATTAGATTCTAACAGAGAAAAATTTGTTTGAAATGTTTTTCTCTCCAAATGGGGCATTAAAAATTGGGGTGTGCAAGTGCATGCCACATACATAACAACAAAAGTGGCACGTCCTTAAAATTTTTTAGACTCCTTGGATTTTTTTGGCACAATCACTAACGTGTGTATAACCGCTGTGTGACCATTATAAAAAAAAAATCGCTGGATTTACAAAAAATATTGAGCAAGAATCACTAAAATGCACAAATTTTGTCAATTACACAAACATTAATTCGTCTATGAACACAGTTTGCCCGTTTAAGCCAAAGAGACATCACTCGATCCACAAAAATTACTGTGCAAGAAACTCGTCAACACCACAATCATTAATGCGTGTATGCAGGGATGTGCAAAGAGAAAACTGCGGCCACCGCATAGTCATTTGCCGCCCCCCCTTCCCCCTCCCACCCCACAAACTTTTTCTTGTGACAGGCTAAAAATGATTTTGGTAGTAAAAATTTGGAAAACTCAAAATTTTTGCACCCGGAGCGACCTCCCCCCCCCCATTTCACACGGAGCTTCGTGTATGTGCTAAAAGCCATCATTAGATCCATGAAATTCGCTAATCACTGAAATATACGATACCTATCAACATTGCAATCTCACGTGTACAGAGGCCAGAGTTGTCCTATATTTCCTATATATCCTATATTTATAAAATAATCTTCAGAAATGTCCTATATTGTCCTATATTGTCCTATATTTCTTTAATTGTCCTATATTTCCTATATTTATTTACTTTTTCATATATTTCGTATTAATGTCATTACCTGCTAGCATTTACAATTGCTTCTTTTTTTTTTTTTTCCTCCAGTATCTCCATGCAGCAGCAATAGTTCAATCCTGCACATATTGCTCATACTTTCAGTCAGTACACAAAGTACAAATGAGAAGTAGGCTGTGGCATAGATTGCTGAATTTTTAAACATGACTTTGTACCCAGGGAGATTAAACATTGATGTCTCTGCTCAGTTTCCTAGGCTTCGGTGTCCATTTTTTTCTCTTTTGGATGTGACACCAGTAAAGAAATGGTTTTGAATGACTTGATGTTTTCATGTGCATCGGTTTGCTTGCTGAGTTAGTTCTAATGTTCAATGTGTTTTTGTGTTTCGCTGCAGCGCTGTGCGAAAGCGGTAGTCGCCCTGGCTGTGGAAATTTAGGGGGCGTCAAATTTATACTACAAATGTCATTTTTGGCCTGTCACAAGAAAAAGTTGGAGGGGGGAGGGGGGCACCAAACTGACACTTTGCCTAGGGCGCAGTTTTCTCTTCGCATACCCCTGTTACATTGTGAATTTTTTTAGTTTCTCTTATGCTTATCCTGTATTCAACTGCAATATATAATTTTTTTTATTTTAAATTTTATTTTAATCTAGAAAAGTATGTTTATTTCATTACATTAACGCAATGACACAATGTGAACATAGATTGATGAAATTCTCTGATGCTTGGATAGATCAGATTGATGGGTGTGTAAAAATCGCCGAATTATGTGTGAAGGATAAAAATGATTACCATGTCTGGTTCTCATCAGCAACAGTGATTATTCACAGTTAATGCATCATGTCAAAACAACAGAGCACAAAGATAATTCAGAAAAACAAAGTAAATAGTCTTTATTTCGCTTCGTGGATTCTACTGATTGATAAAGCTAAAGTTTTAATATCAAATTAAAAAAAAGTTGAGTACTTGGATTTTAAATGAAGGGATTTGTCGTTCCAAGATTTTATGGATTATTTGTATGGCTCTAATTATTAATTTCAGCCACCAGATGGAACACAAAATTTATTTTGTGAAATTTTAAGATTCCTTTTTGCCCCAAGGTACACAGTTACGGTCAAAGAAAGTATCATATGCCATACCTCATGACCTTGGTTCATTTTTAAAGGAAATTAGCAATGATTTCAAGCAGGAGACTTAAGAACAACAATGGAAAAATTCATTTTATGTTTGTTTTTTAAAATTGCATCTTTATTTAATATTGTTAACTTGTGAATTTTTAAACAAACATGGATTATGTGCTAAAAAAGTATTATATAGTAAAATATTTTCAATAACATTATTTTCAAAATGTCCTATATTTGTCCTATATTTGTTACAAAAAATGTCCTATATTTTATGAATTGCTCACTCCTACCCCTGCGTGTAGAGCACTGGCACTGTGTGCTTTTAAAAACCAAAGAAACCATTATTGGATCGATGAAACTTACTGTGCAGGAATCTCTAAAATGCAGTAAACTCATCAATGCTGCAGTCATTAATGCATGTATTAGCATTGCATGCCCATTAAAAACAGAAAAAACATCACTGGATGCACGAAACGTGCCATATAACTCCCCATTTCACAATTTTTTATAATATGTTGAAAAAAATTCTTGAATTTTGACAATCTTGAAATTTGAAATACTAATTTTATCAAATTATTGCAAAAAATAATTTCAAATGTCATAAAAAGTAGAATCTTTCCAGAAAATTATTGCAAATGATGCCTATTTGTTGAAAAATATTGCACACTTCAGCATATGATGGTGAAAAGAACAAATTCTGGTAAATAATTGAGAAAACTATAAATTTTGTGAAAAAAATCACGATATCCATAATGGATTTTGTCAAAAATTGGAAGCACATACCAAATTTTGAAAATGTGTCATTAAAAAATATTGCAAAAAAAAAAATAGCCAAAAAAATATAAAATTTTGTCAATCAATAGCAGAAAAAAACACAAATTTTGTCATGAGTTAAAAAAAAATCATGAAATGATTGGAGGGGGAATTTTGGAAATTGATCACAAAAATAAATGTAAATTTAGTCAACCTATCTAATAAAAAAATTAGTTTTGTGAAACCATCACTGAAAAAAGTATGAATTTCAGTAAGCAGTCGAGGGAAAATATTGTAAATTTCATCAAAAAAAAGACAGAAATACATGTTGCAAATTTTATCAAAAGATTGCAGTATTAGAGTGAATTTTCGCAATCTGTCATAGAAAAATATTGCAAACTTCAACAAATGTTTGCAGAAAAAAATCACAGATTTTGTCTATAGATTATGGGAATACGCACACATTTCATGAAATGACCATTGAAACAAATCATGAAACGATTGCAAACAACAACAATAAATTTCTAAAAAAATAATTTTGATTAGTTTTAACAAAATTGCAAAGGTAAGCTTTTATTTATATTTTACATGTGATTGTTACAATTTTGTTATTGTGTATTTTTGAAAATTATGGCCATTTTGGAGGGAAGGAAACGAGTCTGAATGTATTTAAAATTTCAGGTTTTTCTAAATATATCAATCAAAATTTGTGTAAAAGGATAAAATAATACTACTTAGGTACAATTATATAGTTTTACTTGTTGATTGCTACCATTGAATAATGCAGGAATTTTTGTTTAAATAATTGCAAAAGATGAAATTGTACATACTCTACATTAGGGATGCACAACCTGTGGCCCGCGGGCCAAAATTGACCCTCGATGGGTTAACGTGTGGCCCGCGAACTTCGTCAATTTACAACTGGAAAAAAATTGCAATTTTTGTGCATAGGTCGCAGAAAAAAATCCTAAATTTTGTTAAATTGCCGCGGTAAAATATAAAATTTCATCAGTCACTCAACAATCTCAAGTTTCGTTGATTGAGCACGGAAAAATCACGAATTTCATTGATCAATTGCAGAAAAATAGCGAATTTCTTTGGTGAGGCTCGGAAAAATTGCTGATTTTGTCCATAAGGCTCGGAAAAAATAGCATATTTCGTCGTCGGGCACGAAAAAAATCGTAAGTTTTGTTGATCAGGCACTGAAAAATCGTGAATTTTCCTGATCGCGGATCGGACGCGAAAAGTCGCACATTCCATTGATCGAGTAAGAAAAAATTGTCAGCATAGGTATTAATCTGCATTAAATTTATTGGCTGCGGAAAAATCTCATGTTTTCTTTTCTCGGATTATCGCGTGAGAAATACGCGAATTTCGTTGAACCAACTCGAAAAAAAATCATGAATTTTCTCGATCGGGGATGAAAACATTGCAAATTTAGTTGATAAGGCATGGAAAAAATGCGAATTTTGCGATGATGTAAAGAAAAATTAAAAATTTCTACATCGGCTGCGAAACAATCGTGAGTTTTGATTTATCAAGAGAAAAAATTCATGACTTCCATCTTTTTGCGTAAAAAACGGCAGAATTCGTCAAAATTAGTTCAAGGTTTCGAATTTAGTTGTTTGGGAGCGGAAAAATACTTATTTCGTCAATTACAGCCGAAAAAACATAAATGTCGATGATCGGACACGGAAAAATCACGATTTTTAGTCAACGGGGTCACGAAAAATTGCAAATTTCGTTGGTCAGACAGAGGAATATCAAGAATTTTGTCAATCAGGCTCAAATAAAATCGCGAATTTCCCCAATCGACTTTGTAGAAATCGAGAATTTCATCGATGACTTTCGTTAAATTCTCGAATTTTGTCAATCAGATTTATAATAATTGTAAATTTAGTCGATAAGGCTCGTAAAAATAGCGAATTTTGTTGATAAGGTACAGAAAAATCATGCATTTCATCAATCTGGTCCTGGAGGAATGCAAATTTTATCGGTCTTGCGAGGAAGAATCGCGAATTTCGTCGATCAGTTATAGAAAAATTGCAGGTTTTGGCGATCGGCTTCGTAAAAATCGCAAATTTTGTTGATCGGTGGCGGAAAAATCATAAATTTTCTCGATATTTTTCATAAAAATCATGATTTTTCTCAATTAGCTACGTAAAAATTGCAAATTTTTTCGATCGGATTCAGAAAATGGTGAATTATGTCCATCAATGTTGGAAAAATCGCGAGTTTCGTCCATCAGAGTCAGAAAAATTACGAATTTTTTCGATCAGACTAAAAAAGTCGTCAATTTTGTCAATCAAGCTCGAAAAAATCGCGCATTTCGTCGATCATGCAATTATAAATCATGAATTTTCTCAATCAGATTTCTAAACTTCGTTTATTTCGTCAATTGACTTTGTAAAAATCGTGAATTTTGTTGATCAGGCAAGAAAAAAATCTCAAATTACGTCGATCAAGAGCGAGAAAATTGCAAATTTTATCGAGCATGTGAGGAAAATTTGCAAACAATTTCATCGATCAGGTTTGTAAAAATCGTGATTTTCATCGATCGGCTTTGTAAAATTCGTGAATATTGTCGATGAGTTTTGTAAAAGTTAGGAACTATATTGATCGATTTTGTAAAAAGTGCAACTTTGGTCGATCAAGCGTCGAAATATTGCAAATTTCGTTGATCAGGCATAGACGAATCTTGTTGATCAGCTGCTTCCTTTTCCTTCATTGATAAAGTTCACATTTTTTTCGGCACCAACCACTTATGTTTTTTTTAGCAATTTTAATAAAACAAAATTTACTCTCCTGAATAAAACCGAGGAATATCATTGCATCTAGAAAATAATTCTTGCTGTATCTGTTATATATACAAATATAAAAACTGCTGATATAGCCTTACAGATTGAATCAGATTTTTTGGTTGGGTTAATGAACTTAACGGAATAACTTCCCCACTCTCCTCTGAAATCATATTTATTAGATTATATAGGCCACAGATAACCTCATCGAAATATCTCCGTGTTATTGCTGTGGCCCTCGATGACCCAGACATATTTGTAAGTGGCCCGTCTCTTGAAAAAGTTGTGCACCCCTACTCTACATGTCATTGTAGTACTTGTCAGTATTGTCATTGATCATACTCTACATGTCATTGTTAAAATTTTGTTATGTTTATGTTTTTGAAAACTTATGGATTAAAGGAGGGGGAGGAGCATATTCCAAATATTGTGAGATTGCCATGTGAAAGCCCTGTACTGTATTTTGTTTTGGTTTATTATCAGTAATTTTTACCACTAGTCTATGAACACAAATTACTCCTTGAACCAATATAAAATTTTCTGCTTCAAGAAAATTTACTGAAGGAAATATTCATCTGTATTGTGAAATAAACAAAAAGTTTGTAGAGATAAAATCATTTATTGTTAAAGTTTTATCACTGTTTTAACAAACAATATATTTACATTAAGCATAACCAATCGAGCATACATCACTTCCTTGCTCAAATTATTATTTTTAAATGCAGAGTAAAAAATACTTGAATTTTCTTGCATTGTAGTTTATTTCATTAAAAAATTGTTATTTCATGAAAAAAAAGTATCACTTAACTTCATCCATGAGCCTATACGTTGAGTCGTTTTTCAATGTTTACATTCTAACATGGATTCCATATGATATATTTTGTGGATTTCACAGTGTTGACTGTATTATACATTATTTTAAGCATTTATTATGATTTCTAGTTCATTATTACATTCAAATTACTGCTTTTAAAATATAAACAGTATCCAGAAGTCTGCAACATTTTATTTTCACAATTCTTGGTCGCAAGCTATGCATATTTTAGCAACTGAAATGTTGGATAAAAAAGTTTCGCTTAGATAAATTATATCTTTCATGATGCTTTTTAATAATCTATAGTGTTAACAATTAAAATGTTTACTAGATTCTTTAAGTCTGTTTTAGTTAAGTAAATCTCAATAATGCTTAAATATGCACATGCAAATTCTTTCCATAAATCCCTGTGATGCTTTCTGAGTTGTTTATTGTATTTATAGCTGTTTAGTAAATCAAATGTGGTTCTTAATGGATAAATGTTATTTTACATGATTTATGAGAAAAAAATAAAAAAATTTCAAGTCGTCAAAATATTACGTACAATGTTGAAAATCTAGAAAAGACTTTTGATGTATTGCACTGCAAGAAACCCGAAGCAAATATGGCATAATTTTTAATAGCTGTCTGCTTTTTTCACAAAATTATGTTTAAAAAAAAAAAATTAAAATCTAACAAAACATGAAATGTTTAAATTTATGTACTTTGCATGTTTTATGCTTAGTGACTGAAATGTTCGATAAAAGTATATTAGTTTTATTTTGTAAGTTAAGTCGCCCAAGAATGGAAAGTTTCATATGAAATGAAAATATTTAATAAATAAGAGTCCTGATTTTCTTTCTTTGTCAGTTAAACATTTTCCTAATTGAAGTATGAAACTTATAGGGTGGACCGGGGTAATTTCTGATCAAAAAACACTAACATCTAAATATCTTTTTAATATTTACGATAGATGCGGCCAATTTAGCATGGTTAATGATTCACCATGTTTCTATTCAATAAAATATAGGCTTTGATTAAAATATTATTTAAAGTTTGCTTAATTAAAAAAATTTGATTCTCAGTAACTACCCTGGGAACATTGTAATTATCATTTACACTGGGGCAATTACCAATCAGGACATTCTTTTGTACAAATGATAGGTACATTGATTAATTTAGAATATATATTGTCAATTTTAATATAAGCCTGATTTAATTAAATGCCTTCATCCATCTGCAATAATTTTAACATTGTGTAAAGAAAGAAAAAATTAAAAGTTATAAGTGCAGCATAGAATATGATGCAACTTCCAACAGATTCTGAATACTATTAACCTACTATTTTCATCCATATACAGTAATTTTTCCACCCAGTGCAAAGAACAAAACATAACTAACAAGAACAAAGAATCATGCAAACTGCATTGATTATGATGCATTTTCCTACATATTCTAAATACTGTAAACTTATTGTCATTCATGTATAACAATTTTACCATTCTGTGCAAAAAACAAGGCATAATTAACGACAACAAAATTTTTTTGCATACAGCATGTTTAGATACTTTCCAATCCATTCTGAATGCTTTAAACCTATAATTTTCATCTTTGTACAGTAATCTTCCCACCCTATGCAAACAGCAAAACATAAATAAACTAACAAGAATGAAAAATTACGCATAAGTATAGATTATGAAACACTTTCCAATACATTTTCATTATTGTAAGCCTGTCATTTTAATCCATTTGCAGTAATTTTACCAGTCTATATAAAGAACAAATCATAACTAACAAGAAAGAAAAACATGTGTGCAACATAGATTATGAAACATTTCCAGCATATTCTGAATATTGTAACGCATATAGTCTTAATCAATCTGCAATATTACCAGCCTATACATAGGTTGAAACATAATTAACAAGAATCATGCATGCAGCGTAGATTATGAAATACTTTCCAGCACATTCTGAATGTTGTATTGATCATTTTAATCCATCTGCAGTATATGTATCAACATGTGTAAAGAATAAACATAGTTAACAAGAATGAGAAATAATACATACAGCATAGATTATAAAACCCTTTCTGAGATGTATGGTGCTGAATGTACATTACCTTCTTATCTTTTACTAACGTATTTTACTACAGGGTTGTTTTTAACAAAATCAAGTAGTACAGCATACATTAATAAAATATGAAATATCTTTTTTTAAGTGGATGGGGGGAGGGGTAATTAAAGGTGATCAGAAATCATGAATATGAATTCTTTGCATTAGTCTTTAATTTTTTGTTTTTATCTTTTTATTATTAACCTAAAAAAAGCACTGATATCAGTACAAAAAACCCTGAACGGGTTAAAAGCTTGTGACGCAGCACTTTATCTTATGTATCTAAGAATTTTAAATTTGGGACTTAAAACTAATGATATCAAAATTTATGTGACGCCATGCTATTAATATATATATATATTAAAATTTATTCATTAATGCTTTATCATTTACATCTTTCATAATTTCGAAATATGAATCTTAAAAGTTATGATATCAAAATTTAAGTAACGCCTTGATGAGACTTTAAACGATGTTTTAAAATTTTATTTATTTATTTATTATCTAAATACATTTACATATCTAAACAATACTTTTCATTTTCCAATGCACTGTTAAATACATCACTTTCACTGAATATATATAATGCACTGAAATGTTTTATTTGAATAAATTGGTTTATCTTTTGTGCTACGCTATCCAAAATCAAAAGTAACATTTAAATAAATATTTTTGCGTCATTGTATCTATTTGCATATATTTAACTTAGTTTAGATATAATGGTGCAAAAATATTTATTTAAATGTTACTTTTGATTTTGGATAGCGTAGCACAAAAGATAAACCAATTTATTCAAATAAAACATTTCAGTGCATTATATATATTCAGTGAAAGTGATGTATTTAACAGTGCATTGGAAAATGAAAAGTATTGTTTAGATATGTAAATGTATTTAGATAATAAATAAATAAATAAAATTTTAAAACATCGTTTAAAGTCTCATCAAGGCGTCACTTAAATTTTGATATCATAACTTTTAAGATTCATATTTCGAAATTATGAAAGATGTAAATGATAAAGCATTAATGAATAAATTTTAATATATATATATATTAATAGCATGGCGTCACATAAATTTTGATATCATTAGTTTTAAGTCCCAAATTTAAAATTCTTAGATACATAAGATAAAGTGCTGCGTCACAAGCTTTTAACCCGTTCAGGGTTTTTTGTACTGATTAAAAATACACGTAATTTTATGTGTTTGCAATGAATGCTTGAATGAATGATGATTCCTTTGTAGTGTAGCATTTCTTACAAACACTAGTATATAATGTGAATATACAGTGGAATATTTTGTGTTTACTTTAGTTTTTTTAAAACCTCTAAATGAATATTTCCAGCGTTTCCAAATCTAAACCAATGAATTCTTCCACAACTGTTTTTAAACACATTGTTTTAAAATAAATGTTTTAATTTCTAATTTTCATTTTTAATGAAATTCTACACGGAAAAAACTATTTAGTTGATATTGCCAAATTTATTTGGTTACATCGTTTGGTAAATTTCACTAGTTGCCTTGACTAATATTTGTTTGTATCAAGTACAACTGTTTGTTTGATTGATCCAAATAATTTAGTTAGTTTTATTTAGTTGAATACCACCAAAATAACACAGCACAAGATTTACGCGCATGCGTAATAACCAGAAGTTTCAACTGTAACCGGTTCTGCCTTCTTGTGAAAACGAAAACAAGAAAAGTTCTCCTGGTAATGTAAACCAATGTGAGTTTAGCCGTATTTAGTTCTCAAATTATTTAAAAATATGGAATCCTGTGTATCATATGGCTGTAGAAATAGAACAAGCAAGAAAATTTCTGGAATAAAATTTCATCGGTAAGTATTTTCTTTTCTTTTTAGCGCCTTAATTACTTAATTTATATAAAGCTATCCAAAGTGATATCAGTACGATTATATTATTTATAAGTTCATATATGTATACAAGTATGAATTTTCAATATTTCGGATGAATTCATGTGTTTTGTCATACATTAGATTAATTTTTATGTGAATTTCATTGTAATTCTGCACTTTTTTGTCTAGTTTCTTCATTGTTTTCATGGTCTATCAGTGTATACGAATGGTGTTTACATTCACATCACCCGCCAGAAAGTTTTTTTTTTCTTTATTTAAATGAATTTATAGTTTTTAATTTACTTAGTATTTTTGAAACTCACGTGTTTTTCGTTTCTGAATTATTCTTCTATAATTATGTTTTGTTACTATAAACATGCAATCGCTGAAGAGGGATCTATTTATTGCTATCGATGACTAGAAATGAAACAGAACTTTTTATTTATTTTACTTTTGATTTTATAGAATACCGAGTTTAACTGAGGTAAATATTAATGGTGATTTATTATTTAATACTGTTAAACACAATTTACAGTTGATATGTATACAAATACATGCTCTGTTTTGATCATGTATACGTGTGCATACTCAAAGTTGAATATTTTATGTTAATTGAATTCACTTATAACATTATAATTACAAGGTGATAAGTAATTAGGATTCTGTTCTGTGGTTGTTACTATTGCTTAATGTTTCTGGGTAGTTAATATTTCAAAATTCATATTATTCATAAAGGTTTGTTTTTTTATGTAACTTGTTTTATATTTTTGTCAAACTTAATTTAAATAAACATGAAAGTATGTAGGTATAAATTTTTGGCACAGATGTCATATACGCACATTTGGCATTCCCATCTGTGCCAAGGAGAAAATCTATTTAATAAGTTTATAAGAATTTAAGAATGTATTTATTTAAAATGCAAGTTTATAACAATTGATAGGAAAATAAAATGGGAAAAGTGAATGATTTCGGTGAAATGTGCTGATTGAATGATACAACTGCATGCATTCAACATGGTTATGTTACAGGCCAAACCCGATTTTAGGCCAAACTAGATTGGCCTAGTCCAAACTAGTCTATCCTAACGCCCATCGGATAAACTAGTTTTTCTTAGGCCAAACTAGTCTATCCTAACGCCCATAGGATAAACTAGTTTTTCCTAGGCCAAACTAATCTGTCCAAACGCCCATCGGATAAACTAGTTTTTCCTAGGCCAAACTAGTCTATCCGAACGCCCATCGGATAAACTAGATTTTCCTAGGCCAAACTAGTTTGGCCGAACGGTCATTTGGATGAACTAGTTTAGCCTGCTATTCATTAGTTTGAACTAGTTTATCCTAGGCCGAACTAGATTGTCCTAGGCCAATTCAATTTGGCGTGATTTTATTGAATCTAAAGACCGCCACGGCGCCAACTTTCTAGTTTTGATCTAATTTAGCCTGGACCGATGCAATTTGACGCGATTTTAGCTCACAAACTAACAAAGCCTGAGAGCTAATGTGCTCGCAGATTCTGTGTGTGTATGTAACCATGTACGTATGTATGTACGTATATACGTACGTATGTATGTACGTATGTACGTACGTATGTACATACTCATGTACGTACGTATGTAGGACTAATATAACGCGACTAATATAACGGACTAATGTGTAACTAATGTAACGCGACACTCTGGTGTTGGAATTTGGACGCGATTTAGTTCAAACCAGCCGGCTTCGCCCGCTATCGGGCCCCTTCTTTTATATAAAATCTTGAAACGGACGTATGTTGAAGCGCACGAACTTCGAAGAGAAAAAAAACATGATGATAAATATTTAAGAAAAAGGATTTTGCATCGAAATACCACTATTTTCTAATAGTAATTTTTGTAAAAATGTTATATTCTTGAATTAAAACGTTATTTCTGAAACTTTGTGATAGTTTATGGCATATGATATAAATTTATAAAAAAAAGTTACATTTTAGCGTGAAAGAGGATATGGTTGCAAACAAAATCAGGAAATATTACGGAAATTCTATATTTTAAAGCACCGCGACCTCAAGTAACATATCTACTAATAGGTTGTTTAACGGAGTTTCATTCAGATACAGTTTTGTTAATAATAGAGTACGCTCCCTGGTGTTGGAATTAAGAACTAATATAACGTGGCTTAGTTAAAACTTGCTGGCTTCGCCCGCTATCGGACTGGCGTGGACAGCGGGGATATAGTTCGAATTTCGTTCACTTCGAGGTTCTTTCGAAAAGGAGTGTTACATTCGGCGGTGCGTGCTCAGCACGCTTGCTACAATTTAAATTTTGTTCGCTTCGAAGTTCGTTCGAAAAGGAAGAGGGCATTCCGTAGTACGCGTGCAGCGCACCTGCTATACGCTACCGCAGGCTGTGGGGACGCGGCTAAAGAACTAATGAACGAAATTTAATAAAAATTTATATTCAGGTAGTCTCTGATCTAAATTGATGCTGATTAGTTTTTGGTGTAAATCGCTCATCAGGTGGCGCTGCTGTTTTGCATTTTTTTACGATTTACGCATCAGATTTATCTTAATAACTAATACCATCAAATTTCCATCAAACTTTAGATTCAGTTCGTCCATGACATGAGTTGGTGTTGTTTCTATTTTGAAGTAAATCACTCAACATGGCTATGGTATGCTACATTTTTCACAATTTTCACAATAGCTGTATCTCAAGAACTAATGAACGGAATTTAATAAAAATTTATATTCAGATAGTCCCTGATATAAATCGATGCTGATTACTTTTTCATGTAAATAGTTCAAGAGATGGCGCTTCTAAAGTGCATTTTTACTGATTTGCATCAACACAATTTCAATAACTAATTTACGAATTTTAATCAAACTTCCGGAATCAGTAAATCCGAGATATGAACTAATTCTTTTTACGTTTTCATGTTAATTGTTCAATAGGTGGCGCTGCTGTGCTCAATTTTTCCGATTCCTGAAATAGCTCTGTCGCAAGAATTAATGCACGAATTTTCATCAAACTTTAGATTCTGTAAGTCCCTGATATAAATTAGTATTCTGTAGTTTTTGGAGTAAATCTCTTGAAAGGTGGCGCCGCTATACGGTATTATTCGTGATTATTGCAATAGCTCTTTCTCAGGATCTAATGCATGAATTTTCATCAAACTCCAGATTCTGTTAGTCCTTGATGTAAAAAAGTACAAAAGTAATTTTAGTTTTTTGGAGTAAATCGTGCAACAGGTGGCGCTGCTATGTGTCATTATTCATGATTATCGCAATAGTTCTATCTCAAAAAAAAAATGCACGGATTTTCATCAAACTTCAAAGTCAGTTAGACCCTGATATAAATTAATATTTTTTTGTTTTTAGAGTAAATGGCTCAATAGGTAGCGCTTCTATCCAGTTTTTTTATGATTGCTGCGATAATTCTATCTCAAATGGTACTAATACACAGATTTTCATTAAATTTCAGGTTGAATTAGAATTTGAAAGACGTTGTTACGGATTTTTCAAAACGTTCCGGCAAGAATTTAACATTTTTACAAAAATTGCTATTAGAAAATAGTGGTATTTCAATGCGGAATCCTTTTTCTTAAATATTTATCATCATGTCTCATTCTCTTCGATTCAACATTCGTCCATACCTAAATCGCGTTGTATTAGTTCCAAGTTCCAACACCAGGGTGGTCGCATTAGTTACGCATTCCATCACCAGGGAGCGCACCCTATTACCAACAAAACTGTATCTTAAGAAAACTCCGTTAAAGAATCTATGTGTAGATATGTTACTCGATGTCGCGGTGCTTCAAAACAAGAATTTAAGATTTTTGCAAAAATCACTATTCGTCAATAGTGGCATTAAACGCGAAATATATCTTTATAAATTTATATCTTGTGTCATAAACTATATCAAAGTTTCAAATAGATCAACCTAGAATTTCCGTTATATTTCCTGATTTTGTTTGCCCCCCCCCACCCTTTCCCTTTCGTAATGGGACTTTTTTTACAATTTTTTATCATGTGTCATAAACTATCACAAAGTTTCAAACAATTCCAAGAAGAATTTAACATTTTTACAAAAATTACTAATAGAAAATAGTGGTATTTAACGCGGCATCTTTTTTTTCTTAAATATTTAACATCGTGTTTTATTATGTTTCAAAAAATTTCAAAAAATGGTAATATTTAAATAGCAGCTAAAACTTTAAAAAACGCTGAGCTTAAAAAAAAAATCTAGCGTCCCCTTACTCTACCCCCCCCCCCTCGCATCCTAAATTTCAAATATCGTGCTTTATTTAAGCTTTTTCTTATTTTTAAAAGGATTCGGATATTTACTTTTTTAATATGAACAATATCGCGTGAAGTGATGTGTGTGAAAACCAATATCTGTTACGAATTAAAAATCTTTTCATAAAACCAAAAGTTTCTATCCGATTGAAAATATAATCCGCTCTATCTTTATATTTAAACTCAGAACCCCCAAAATTAATCAGGTAAACGGCTTATCAGAAGAAACCTACATCCAAAATTTGAAACAAATCGGTAAATTATCCGTGAAAAACCTATTTACATAAATTAAGAGTGTTACCCCCCCCCCATTCCTCCTTTCTTTATATGTAAACAATGAACAGGAACACCCACAACTAATTATGAATGTACCTTATCAAAATGATATTATATCTAAAATTTTAATAAAATCTGATATTTTTGCATGGAAAACTGACTTAACTAAATTAAGGAGGGGTGGGGGGTGCGGATTAGTCTTTTGTTCCCCTTCCCTTATTCTTATCGAAAGAACCCCTGAAACTAATCAGGAAGGTTCGTTATCAGGGTAAATCTATGTCCAAAATTTGAAGCAAATTGGATATTTCTATCAGGAGTTATCGCATTATGTACATACGTACGTACATACGTACGTACATACGTACGTGCATACATACTTACATGGTTACATACACACACACAGAATCTGCGAGTACATTAGCTCTCATACTTTGATAGTCTATGAGCTAAAATCGCATCAAACTGCATTGGCCTAGGCTAAATTAGATCAAAACTAGAAAGTTGGCGCCGTGGCGGTCTGTAGATTAAAAAAAAAACACGCCAAATTGAATTGGCCTAGGACAATCTAGTTCGGCCTAGGATAAACTAATTCAAACCAATGAATAGCAGGCTAAACTAGTTTATCCTAATGACCGTCCGGCCAAACTAGTTTGGCCTAGGAAAATCTAGTTTATCCGATGGGCGTTCGGATAGACTAGTTTGGCCTAGGAAAAACTAGTTTATCCGATGGGCATTCGGTTAGACTAGTTTGGCCTTGGAAAAACTAATTTATCCGATGAGCGTTAGGATAGACTAGTTTGGCCTAGGAAAAACTAGTTTATCCGATGGGCGTTAGGATAGACTAGTTTGGCCTAGGCCAATCTAGTTTGGCCTAAAATCGGGTTTGGCCTGTAACAGTTATAAGTATTACTATTTATGAGTTATTGTGAAAATTATGTTTATTGTTTTGTTACTTATTAAGTTTATTATTTATATTTGTTTATTTATTGTTTTCATACTCTTTCATTTTTTCACGTTATTTTATTTTTTATTTTGCAATAAAAAATCGCGCCCTGTTATTGCATGCAATTTGTAAGTTATATTCAAAAACAAAATTTTCGCCAAAATGACGGAAGAAATAAGCACGTGCAAATGTGGTGCGTATATGACATCTGTGCCAATTTTTTTATGTGTCTCCCTAAAGAAGAATTAAAAACAGGTATTGTTTTTAATGTTTTCAAAATTTTATATTATGAAACGATGCATAAATTAATGGTTGCATTTTTGAAATTTTTAATGCCTAGAAAGCTAAGAAAATGTTTCTTTTCTGGTTGAGCATATGCTCAGAAACAGAATTTTCTGTGTCAGTTGTATGCAGCACACTAAAATTTAACTGCAGTTAGTGTTAGACTTACCTTTGGATTATAACCAATTTTTCAATAATGAAGACATTAATACTAGAATAACACATTGATGGAGTTAGTGGTTTATAGTCAGAATTGCAAATATCTCGGCTAAATTATAAAATGGCCATACCAAGTGCTTTTTCTGATTTACATGTTATGTTTCTGATTTCTTGTTTTTCCATTTTTACTGCCTTATAAATTTAAAGATGAAATGGTTACTTAGTTACATGTTTTATTACTTAACTAATTTTAAGAATTAAAATGTCATGTTTAATTCCCTATAAACATTTAAAATCATACACATATAAAAAAACACCATTTCTCATTATTGAAAATAGTGTTATAAATTATACATATTATATTTCACAATTTTTTTCAGTATATTCTCAATTAGCATATGCATGAATATATTCATGCAAGAGGGCATATATGCACTTTTAAATAAAAAAAAAGCAGTACTACTAGGTTATCCCGTTGACCAAAAAATTATTGCCAAACTATAAGATTAAATGTCAATAATGGATGATCATGAATGTCACATTCAATGACATTAAATAAGATTCACGTGTTTAAAATGTCATTAAGCGATTTTTATTTCGACTTTTTATTAATATTCTACTAATTAATTGTTTTTTTTTTGTTATTTAAAATAAAAAATATGTCAATATATATAATTTGCCTATTAGTTTGGTGATTTGTATAATTTGGCGAAATTGGTCGACAGGATAACCGAGTAATACCCAAAAAGCTATTCAAAAATTTAATTCAAGTTTTACTAGAACATTTTTTTTGTATAATTTTATGTATTAATATCTCCTCAAATACTGAATTCTTCCTAATTTCTCTTTCAACATTGTTCATTCTATGACTTAATCTTAATGAATAATGTAAGAATGTTTTGATGAATGCTTTGATGTGTTATATTTTGTCATAATTAAATTAAATATATTTCTAATAATGTTAATATAAGAAGCTATAAAATATAGCAGTTTAAAACACATTTTTTAGTATATTTTCTTTTTTTCCAAGATTTATATATTTTTACATACAGACATAATGATTTCATAGTCTACTTTTAAACGGTTATAAAGACTTATTTATTTGAAAAATTTATAACTTTTTTATTGAAATTTATAACTTTTTAGTAGTAAATAATTAAAAATGTATTAAAAATAAATGAATCCAAGTTTAATATGGATTCGATACAAATTAACACTTTAAAAAATAAAAGCCGGCTTTTTTCAATTTTAACCGGCTTTTTTTTTTTTTTGGCCTGGTTAAAAGCCGGCAGCCCTCATAATTTATATTTTATAAATTAAACAGAAAGTAATGTAAAACAATAATATTCTTAGCTTCATGTTCTATCCATCAAGAGTTTGCAATATGTAAGTAGCTTTGTACTTGTATTTTTTCTTTAATTGTAATAATATAAAAGTTAGTACACAAAAATAAATGTTTTAGATTGCGGATATTATGAGAGGAGAAAGAAGTACAATGGATTATGATTATAAAATATAACAATGCTATTGTCTGTAGGCCCTGATTACCAAATAGGCACAAGAAGCAGGTGCGTACTTCCCTTAGAAATTTTTGAAGGGGCCCAAATTTTACGTTGAGTTAATTCTACTTCATAATGTTAGTTTTTTTTTCAAATTATCAATCTTACAATATATATTAAGAAGTATTGGTACTTACGTATTAACGCCACCACAGCAAAAATGCCCATCTTTTCTTAATACGGCCAATATTGATTACATCTTATCTTAATAACAAATTAATAAAATATCTTGTTTTCCTATTTCTTTAAGCATCACATTTTTAGTTTTACAACTCTGTCTGAAAGAAAGGAATTTAAAACTGTGTACATTGTGTGATTAAAAGAAAATGAATAATGTAACAGCATACCGTTTGAAAATGAATAATGTAACATCATAAATAATTCCAATTGAAGTTTTAGTAAGCAATACAAATGTATAAGCTCTGATGTTGTAAAGGGCATATGGGGGTATATGCCGTAAACCTTCTGGATTTTTTCTAGGATTCCTTGTTGTTTGCTACATTTTTATTATGTATGCACAGATCCTAGCAGAAAGTTTGAGACAGTCATCATAGTATTTCTTTTCTGTTTTGCAGATTCTTTGTCATTGAATCTTTATTTTGCTTCATACTATGTTTACCTCTTTATTATTCCATACAAAAAATTAAGATTTATTATTAATAAAAATTTATAAAATGCTTACAAACACTACAGGTAAGTGATTTTTTGATTAATCAATGCCTCAATTGTAAAAAAATAAGAAAAATATTTTACCTACAGAATTTTTTTTGCCCCTGAAATATCTGTCATAGATACTCAGAGAATTTTCTGATACTAGGCCTTGGAATTATATCTTCTTAGCCTGTAAGTTAATGCTAACTTTTTTCTCATGAAGAAACATTTAAAAACATATTTTATACGAGATGTTATTTTGAATTGCGTAGAGTCATTTGAGTCTCCTAACAAGGCCCAGTTGGTGCAGGGCCTTAAGCAGTTACCACGGTTGGCCGAGCATTGTGCCAGCTTTAAACCCTCCCTATTAACAAGTTTTTAAAATATTGAAAAATCAATGAAAAAAAGAAATCTGCCTTATTTATTTCTTTGTTTTACCATTTTATATATTTTATGTTGACAAAAAAACTATTGTTAACTGAAAAATAAATTTCAAAAAACAATCTGTTAGTTGCCTACTAGGCTCACATTTTCAATTTTGATCTTAATGCATTATTACATATCTATAGTAATATGTAAAGAAAAAGAATATTTGTAAAGTATTTAATTTTCTGCCACTCCTAATTAGCCTTTTGCTTTCATGATTTATAGTGGACTCTCATTTAATGCATCTCTACTTAAAACATATTGCGCATATATTAGCAAACCATGGTACCTCTATTATGAAGCTGAAGCTAAATATTTGCAATATCTCTTAAATTTACTAACAAATACCACTTTTGCATACAAAACATGATTTTTTCTGAAAAAAAAGTATTTTTTAATAAAAATTGCTTATAAATTAATTATATACATACTTGTAAGCTATATTTTGCTTTATAACCTATAAATGCACAGAGCCTTGTTACAAGATTTTATTTCAATATCTTAGAAATTTTAAGTAATGATATTTTCCATAGACATGCACAATAAAAAAGCTGTTTTCCAGAAAACTCAAATTAAGATTTTGACAGAGCACAAAAAATGATGTATGAGATTTACAATTTTAAAATTCACCGTATTTGTTGATGTTTATATATTTGTATATAAGTTATATGTTGTATATTTGTATATTAAAATGTACCTATTCTTTATCTTTCTGTGGCTAACTAAATAACCACTTCTGTTTTAGAAAGTTCATTTACGGATTATATTTCGCTTCTTATTATCGCTGAATCAAAAGTAAAGATTTTTTGGAATTCTAAATGTTTGAACAGGGCTTGAAATTCAATTTTCCATCGGAGGGGAGTCTCTCTCCCAACATTTATAAATGCAGGTAAGCTGTGTAAATGGAGTTTAGCTGTTTAGGAGGAAGAAAAAATCTTTAAAACATACTGTTATTTTATGTGCTATTTGAAGAATTACACGAATACAGACATGACAAAATACCACTGAAGCAATTTTATCAACAACTCAGAATAATTAGGAAAAATGTTTTTTATTTCTTTAAAAAAAAGTATGTCAAGATTTTATATGATCTATCTAGTTTTCAAAAGGATAAATTCTCTCCCTGTGCTATATTTTTTTTTCAGGTCTAGTAAACTCAGTTTTTGGTTCAGGTTGACTTTAGATTGAGTGTAAATTGCTGCAAGTTGATTGGTTTCGGGTTAATCTAATTTTTTAAAAGTTAGTTCAGTATATAATGTTTCTGATTAAAAATGATACTTATAACAATAAACAGATAAGTTTGTGTGTGTATTGTTTTCCAAGGAGAAGGCTGCATTTTTTTCCGCGACCTTCTGGCGAAATTTATATCTTTTTATGATTCTGAGATGAAATTTGCATATTTTTAGCAGCCTATTGACTTGATTCGCATTTATTCCGCAATCCTCAGACGAAATTTGCGTTTTTTAGTAGCCTTTTAACTAAATTAGTGTTTATTAACGACACTTTGACTAAATTTACTTTTTTCCGCGATGCATTGTTGAATTTTGTATGTTTTACACTATTCTGTGACATTTCGGATTTATTAAGCTATCCTTTAACGAATTTTGCATTCATTAAATGATCTAAAAGCGATTCTATTCTGTATTTTCCGAAAATTAAAAAAAAATCGTCATCAATTCGGAAATTTAGACAAAAAACATACTACGAATTTCGACAAATCGTTGCCCCAAAAAATCAATTTCTTAAATCATTCACAGAAAAATCAGAAATATCATCAGAGGTCCGCAGGGAAAACGTGAATTTCGTCAGATAATCGTGAAAAAAACTCAAATTTTGTCTGAAGATTGTGGAAAAAAAACGAATTTCATTAAACAATAGTGAAAGAAAAACACAGATTTTATCAAAGATTGGCGAAAAAACTCAAATTTTGAGTAGAGATCACAGAAAAATCGAAAATATCATAAAAAAACTTGCGGGAAAACGCAAATCACAATTTTCGTCAAAGGATCGCCAAAAATCCGTGAATTTTCTCACAGAATCTCAAAAAATCTGCAACTTTTGTCAAAGAAAAAGTTTTTGCCATGAAAATTCACAAATTTCGTCAAAAGACCGTGAAAAATTCGTAAAGTTCAATCAAAAACTCTAAAAAGTTCGGTAATTTCGTCCAAAGATCGCTGAAAATCCGCAAATTACGTCAAAGAGCGGTGGAAAAAATAAGTCAAAAGTAACCACCCACCTCCTTCTCTCTCTCACAATCTGCTTTAACTTTTCAGAAAATTTGCTGCGAATTTCAAAAAAGTTTTCACTTAGAATCACCCCTGAAAATCACTTTGACCAGTTTGGCATTTTCCGCTATCCTTTAAAGAAATTAGCATTTTTTTCTCGATTATTGACAAAATTTGGGGTTTTTCGTGCTTGTTCAACAAAATTGGTGTTTTTTTTTAGGATCTTTTAATGAAATTCACATTTATTTTGAGATTCTCATATGAAATTTAGCGTTTTTTAAGTTGCATTTTGATAAATTTGGATTCATATGCACAGACGTGCGAAGAGAAAACTGTACTTGAACAAAGTTTCAATTTTATGTTATTTTTCTTCTTACAGGCTAAAAATGATGCTGGTAGTAGAAAATCGGCGCTCCTAAATTTGTGTCCGGGGCGACCGCCCTCTTCTCCCCCTCCCCATTTCTCACGGTGCTGTTTATATGGCAATCCTTCTACGAAATTCACATTTATTCTGTGATGCTTTCACGAAATTCACATTTATTCTGCGATGCTTTCACAAAATTAGCGTTTATTCAACAATCATTTAAAAAAATTCACTTTTATTCCACGATCCTTTCATGAAATTCGTGTTTATTCCGCGATTTTTTAAAAAAGAAATTCCTGTTTTATCCCGATCTTTTGAGGAAAATAGAGTTTTCTTTCGCGATTCATTGAGAAAATTGCCATTTCTATCACGATAATCTAACAACATTTTCTGCGAAAGATTGATGAAATTGACTATGAAAATATGCGATTCAGCTTGGTTCAAAAGCTATGAAAAATTAGTTATTAGCCAGGAAATTCGGACATAACTATCCGAATTTCCAGGCTGTCAAACGATGTTTCATAACTTTTAGAAACAAATGCGTCAATTTTTTTTGGAAAATTCGAAACGGAATTACTTCATTCTCGCGACGGAAAATTGCACAAAACTTGTCAATTGATCGCGGGGGAAAAATGCGAAATTTGACGATCGGTTTCGGAAAAATATAGTGAATTCCAAGGCTTTTTCGCAGTAAAAAACTCGCAAAATATGTCATTCAGTCGCACGAAAATATCACAAAATATGCAAAAAGATTGTGGGAGTTAATGGTAGTTTCAAAATGCAAAAATTTTTGGAAAATTCGTGATTTTTTTTGGGCGGGAGCCTTTTGCCTACGATATTCTTTTGGGCGGGATTTCAAAGTTTTGGGCTTGCATCCCGCCCTGAAATTCAAGCCCTGTTGGAATTTAATTTAAAATAATAAAAAAGAAATTAAAAATTTTGCAGAAACAGCGATTTGTGGGTAGGCACATATTTTACCTGTATTTTCAGATATAAACAATTGGATTTATTTTTATAGTTAAGATTTTTAAGAAATTCAATAAGCATTCATTATCAAATGTTAAGTTTAATCTTCTTGCATCTCTCTGAACCATATTTTTAATACTTACAATTACAACATAAAAATTAAAATAAATTTTATCAGTAGATCAGCTCTGGTCAGATATAGCACAGTTTTCATTTATGCACTATGGCAAGTTTTTATGCAAATTCAATAAAGATGGAGACACAATTTTGACATAAGTTAAGCACAAAAAATTTGAAAAAAAATACTGTTTTTGCATTACTTCAGACCTGACAAAAGCAAATATTTCTAGGTAAAAAGATAAAAGAATTAAAATTTTACTAAATCAGTGCTATTTCAGATTACAAATTAGAGGGGGGGGGTGGGGGGGGGGGTAGGATGGTATTTTATTTTAGTTCTGTTTTCACTTCCTACAGACCTGAAAAATAGACTGCGAAATTTTTACAAGCATCTTTTAGTGTTTGTGAAAAATCTTCTCACAAGTCTGAAAAAAGATTTTTTTCCTGAATTATTAATTTTGTAACTTTGTATCTGCAGAAAATGCAAGTATCATAATGTAAAGAAGAAATCAAAACTGACACTACACTACACTGATCTACTACAGTAGATGTAGAAGTATAGAAGATCACTTCCAAATGTTTTGCAGATTGCAGGTCATATGTATTTTCTTTGTTTTTCTGTAATTGTTTTAGTATTTTGTGCAGTTGACATTATGAATTGACTGTGTGATTGTTAGTGAATCTTTAAATGTATAGGTACTACACACTTAAACTTTGAAATCAGAGAAAAATTATTTAATATGATTGTTTTCATATTTGTGAATTTATCATAAATAATTGTTTGTTTTTTCAAGATGTAAAAATATAGACATCACCAAGTTTTATTATTTTTCTTCGCTTAAATTTTATTACCTTTTTTGCAAAAAATTTAGACAAAGTAGTAGATGAGAAATAACGAATAAAATTTAATGGTTTGATACTGCTTGCTGGTGCCCAGATTTTTACACCTCTGTGTATTTTAATACATACAGTGTAGTTTTTGTATTAATATCTTGGGGTATTCTATAAATTGCCATACTTCGCTGCTAGACCATAAAATTTTGTTTTTATAAATTTAAATATGGTTTATCAAGTATTGTAATATACGTAGAAGCAGGGTTGTCATAGTTTAATCCAAATCTAAAACAGTTTTATTGTTATTATTATTTATTTTTAATTATTGGATGAAATTATTTCTACATTTAACACTTTATTTCAGCCAATAAGTATTAGATATAGTGGGTCTAGGTTATGTTTTATATGTATAGAATGGAAATTAATATGTGTTGATGGACATAGCTATTGCTCTAAAGAAAAAGCTTAAAAAACATAAAATAGATTTGAAATATTCAATAATTAAAATCAAAATATAACATTGAATAAAAGAGTATTCAAAATATAGATGCTAGTTTTGGCATTTTAATAATTTATCATTTTCAAACTTTTTTTAAAATTAAATTCTTGATAATTTAATTCAGTTAATTTTTTGTTCTTAAATCTAATTACACAAAATATTTTAATGACTTCTTTCCACTCACAAATTTATTAATTCACAATTTATTTTTTATTATTTTATCACTATTCAATACCCATATTATCCAATGAAAGTATTAAACTATACAGACGATTATGGACTATTATTACAGACTAAGAATAGTCAGAAGAACTTACTTCTGGCTGTTCTTAGAAGACAGTTACTATATTTTATAAGTAACTACCATGCCCCATTTAAAGTTTTTAAACACTTTAGCACAATAGAAATCACCATTTTGAATGTTTTTTCTGCTGCAATCCTCTGTTGATTGTATCATTGACATAAAATGCGGTTTGTGTTTGTTATATTTTAACAGGTTCTATCACCATCAATTTACGCATGAAATCGGTTTAATACATGCTGAAATTACTACAAATCATCATTTAGAATGTTTTTTATGTGGTTTTTGGCATTTGCACATCTTTTAAATTATGAATTTTTGAGGAAATGTTGTTAGAGATTATTTATATCTTATAAGTAACTACTATGCTAAATTTCATGTTTCTAAGCCCTTCAGTAACACACAAATTGTCTTTTTAGAGCGAAATAAGATATAGCCTATGTTACAGCAAGGACTGTCACCATTTTTTAAAAAAATCTGTTCATTACTTGCGGAGATTGCTTAAAAATCATAATTTGGAACGCTTTTTGCTCATTTTCATTCTTTTTAAATTTTGTGTATTTCGTGAAATGCTCTTAGAAATCATTTATATCTTATAAATATTATAATGCTAAATTTTGTGTTTCTAGGTCTTTCAGTAACATAGAAGTTGCATTTTTAAAATGTTTTTTGCCCCTGCACCCCCTTTTAGGATAGTTACACCTGCATATGTTATAGCCTGTGTTGGAGCAAGGACTGTCACCATCCTTTTAACATGATTATTTTTTAAATCGGTTTGTTACTTTCTGAGATTGTTTAAAAACTGCTTTTTAGAATGCTTTTTGCGCAATTTTACTATTTTTTAAATTTCATATTTTTGAGGAATTGCTCTGAGAGATCATTTATAGCTTAGAAATATTAACATGCCAAATTTTATGTTTCTAAATCTTTCATTAATACAAAAGTCATCTCTTTCAAACATTTTTGCTCCTGCACCCCCTAAAAGTGCTGTTGCGTTTAAAAATATTCTAGCAACGAAAATAGCCTGAAATTGTCTGTTTTCCTATTTTTTTTTCCATTTTTATGTGTTTCATTTGCAGTTTGAGAAAAGTCTGTTCCATCATTAGATTTCCAATCATACTGGCTGTTACGATTCACTTCATCAGAATCACTCCAATACAAAACAGTTACATGCTTTCCAAGCAACTCTACTCGAGCCATAGGATAACATGGAGATGCCTGGAATTTGAAGCGATTTTGATACCTTATGTAGTAGCACATTAAAGGGTAGTGAGCCCTATAAGATTGAGCCTATATTGGAGTCAGAACCGTCACCATCCTTTTGGCATCATTATTTTTTAAATCTGTTTGTTACTTTCTGGGATTGTTTAAAAATCGTTTTTTAAAACGCTTTTCTTGCATTCCTTGCATTTTTAAATTTTATATTTTTTAGTTATAATTTATATTTTATAGTAAATAACATGCCGAATTTCGTGTTTCTAGACCCTTCAGCAACACAAAAATCACATTTTTAGACTTTTTTTGCTTCTTCACTTCTTTTGGGTTTTGTGGTATCGAAGTAAGATATAGCCTATGTTTGAATCAGGACAAGCAGCATCATTTTGGTACTATTACTTTTGAAATTGGTTTGATAGTTCCAGAGATTAACACCTACAAATAAACAAACTTTATCTTTTTATACTATAGGTATAAATACAGGCGTTGCATTATACAGGAAATTTTTTTTGTTTCTACCAATATTCTTAATCAACAGTCTTCATTATGATTTTATGTAAAAATTTTTATAGAAAGGTACAATGAAGATATAATTTTCAAAATAGTGGTAGGAGCAATAAAATTTCCCTGTATAATTCAACCTTTTGAATATAGTGTGTAAAGCTGTATTTTTCACATCATTTAAATATATAGAATGTATTTCATGCCTGTAAATTAAATTAATAATATTTTAAATAAGATTTTTAAAGTTTAGGTCAAACCTATGGTCAGCAACTAGCAGACTGCAGTCCACATCAGGAATCCTTGAAAAGACTTTTCACATTAACTGTTTATGCTATGAACCAAACTAAATAAAACTGGCTCAAGACCGCACATATAATCTTTTGCATTATTAATATTTAAACATATACCTGTCTTTTCTATTTTAGTATGTATATGTAAAAATTTTTAGAAAAAATACCTGAATTTTCTATTTTCTATTATATGCATATGTACTGTAAAATCCCGTTAATCCGCCCTTCCCGATCAAACGCCCCCTCCCCACTTTATAAAAAATTTGAAAATTTCAAAAAATCCCAAGAAAACGCCCTCTCTCTCAAAAAAATCTCTGAAAAAAATGGGATGAATCATGGTGTAATGAATAAATCGTGAATCTTTGATGAAATGTGCGGTTTTTTTTTAGATTTTTTAATTGATTTCATGTTTTTTTGGCTTTTTTTTTTTTACAAATTTCCCCTTTTTTCGACAGAATTAGCGTTTTTTTAAGTGCAAATTTTTCAAGTATTGCTTCAAGTATCTAAATTAATGATTCATTCAAAGATTCACGACTCATTCATTTCATCATGATTCATCCCTGCAAATTTTGTGAAACGATCACAGAAAAATCCCGTGTAAGCACCCCCCTCTAATTATTGTACGATTTTTTGTCACGTTTGGGAGAGCGGATTAATGATATTTTACTGTGTGTAAAAATTACAAATTAAGAGTAATAAGTCATTGCTTTACTTATGTGTTTTTTTTCCTTTGTACACTGGACCTCAATAAAATTTTTCAAAAGTATTCTGAATACTGAAATTACTCGTGAGAAGAGAAATGTATTTTTTCTTTTTAGTTAGGTATCATTATTAGTAATTAAATAATCAATCAAGTAATTAAAGTTATTTCACTCATGCATTTTTTTTCAGATATTTTACTTTAAATATTTTCTCTACCTCTTTCTAAAGAATATAGATTTTTTTAAATCAAGTCGTTTAGCACTCGTATTTTAACAATCAGTTGGTGTTGATTCTAAGGAAAAAAGTGCCATTGGGCTGTATTTTTAAAAAAGGGGCACATTTAAATTTATCTTATAAACATGGCCAAATACTTCTGAAACATATCAAAATACATTAGCGCAGCTTTATTCAACATTTCTTGTTAACTAGTGTATTCCATATTATAAATTTTTCACAGTATTGATCATTCTACGCATTGCTATATCTGAACTAAGTCATTCATTATCTTACTCATTTAAAATTTATTTACTGCAATAATAACAATTTTTCCATTAAAAAAAGTTTTAAATTCAGAAATAAAGTTAAACTAATGTATCAAATTTAGTCCTCTTTAGAGAACTGCAATGTTTTTCAATGTGGGAATGCAGGTTCTTTTTAAATGCTAAATTCATTGTTAACATCTAAGAAGTTGTACATTAAATAGATAATTGCATTGTAAAGATATTTAATGTTAATGTGACTAACTGAAGTATACTCGATTTTTTTCCTGGTGATCGATCGGCAAATCTCACAATTTTTTCCAACCAGTAAATGACAAATTTTTGTTCTTTTTATCCTGCAACCAACTGATGAATCTAATAATATTTTATTTCTGCCAATTGATGAATTTTGTGTTTTTCTAAATTTGCAAATTTTTTTTATATAATTTGTTTGCAAATATAATATGAAAAGGGCAGAGTCATATTAAGTGAATTTGTAACTTTTAAAAGTAATTTTTTTACTTTGCATAATGAATCTGCTAGTATCAGCATGCTTGGTGCCGATATTTTAATCTTCATTTTTTCCTCCCATGTTGTAGTTTTGAATAGTTGTCTGTTATTTATCAAACTGTAAGATTAATATCTGCAATTTTATGTGTCATTTGGAATAAGTTTAAGTGTGGTAGTAAGACTATGTTCAATTTGATATCGAAAAAAATATATTATTCATTTGTATGCATTATTAAATTTTGATAATTATCTGCATATCATTTAATTAGGTTAACATTATTAGGAAAAAGTGTTCATTTATTAACAGTCATAGTTTTAACTGTACATTGTCTTGGGTTTTATTTTATTCATTTTGAATAATTGTATATAAATTTTTGTACATTTTATCATATATGAATTAAAAATAATTTCTTGCTATAAATATTGCTATTTCTCCATGTCTTCTTTTGTATGATGTACTGTCTGATGCACAAAAACAAACAAGCATTAAAAAAACGTATTTTAAAGTTGTGCCAACCTAATTTTTTGTTGATATAGTCCCAACCAAATTTTGGGTTGGACTGACCAAATCATTTTTTTAACTTTAGAATGCTGTTCCAACCAAATAAATTTGGTTATAACAATCAAATCCATATGGTTGTTATTAAATAAAATGTATTTGGTTATAACAACCAAATAGATTTAGTTGTTATTATCAAAATTATTTGGTTGGAACAACATTATTAACAAAATGATTTGGTCAGGCCAACTCAAAATTGGTTGGGGCTATATCAACTAAAAAATTAGGTTGGTACAACTTTATTTTGTTGTTTCAACAAAAGTTTTTTTCTGTGTAGGCTGTTTTATGCAAGAAATATTTGTTTTATATCTCACACACAAAAAAATTATTCACAACAATAAATTGATGATCTGAGATTAAATAAATTTTTACAGAGAATTTTTTGTTAATATGACACACAAATTGTTTCCCAGCAAAGTGAATTAAAAAATGCTTGCTTAAGTCACTCATATAATGAATTTATTACAACAAGTCTACCAAACAAAATATTTATCCCTGCTATGGACAAACATATGTTCGTTTAAAGCACTTTAACGAGAGAATCTCTTGTTGCATGTCTCACACACAAAAGGTTTTTCACCAGTATGAATTAATAAATGGCATTTTAAATCACACATTTGTGTGAATTTTTTGTAGCACATCTCGCATGCAAACAGTTTTTCACCGGTATGAATTAATAGATGCTTTCTTAATCCACTTTTTTGTGATAATTTTTGTTGCATATCTCTTACACAACAGATTTTTTTCCAGTATGTATACATGTGTGTTTTTAAATGGTGTTTCAGTGAGAATTTTTTGTTGCATACCTCACAAGCAAAAGATTTTTCACCAGTATGAGTTAACAGATGCTTTTTTAAATCACTTTTTTGTAAGAATGTCTTGCTGCATACCTCGCAAGCAAAAAGTTTTTAACTAGTATGAATTAATAAATGACTTCTTAAATTACTTATATGAGAAAATGCCTTGTTGCATATCTCACATGCAAAAGGTTTCTCACCAGTATGGATTAACCGGTGTGTTCTTAAACGAGACTTACGAGAGAAATTTTTGTTGCATATTTCGCAATTAAAAGGTTTTTCACCAGTATGGCTTAATAAATGCCTTCTTAAATCATCCTTTCGAGAGAATTTTTTTTTACATATCTCACACTCAAAAGATTTTTTACCAGTATGAATTAAAAGGTGTCTACGTAAATTACTCTTACCTGAGAATTTTTTGTAGCATATCTCACACACGCAAGGCTTTTCACCCGTATGAATTAACAAATGCTTGGTTAAAGTGCCTCTATGTGAGAATTTCTTGTTGCATATCTCACACACAAAAGGTTTTTCACCAGTATGAATTAACAAATGTTTGGTTAAAGTGCCTCTATGTGAGAATTTCTTGTTGCATATCTCACACACAAAAGGTTTTTCACCAGTATGAATTAACAAATGCGTGCTTAAATGACTCTTTCGTGATAATTTCTTGTTGCATATCTCACACACAAAATGTTTCTCACCAGTATGAATTATCAGATGCGTGCTTAAACTACTCTTTCGTGAAAATTTCTTGTTGCATATCTCACACACAAAGGGTTTCTCACCAGTGTGAATTAACAAATGCCTACTTAAATCAACCTTTTTAGCGAATTTCATGTTGCAGATTTCACACAAAAAATGTTTTTTACCAGAATGAATTAACAAGTGCGTGCTTAAATGATTCTTTTGAGAGAAACTCTTGTTGCATGTTTCACAAATAAAAGGTTTTTCGCCAGTATGAATTAACATATGTTTGTTTAAGTTAGCCTTTCGTGAGCATTTCTTGTTGCATATTTCACACACGAAAGGTTTTTCACCAGCATGAGTTAAAAGGTGTGTACTTAAATGTCTCTTCTGAGAGAATTCCTTATTGCATATCTCACATATAAAACGCTTCTTACCAGTACAAGATGAGAGATTATTTCCAAAATTACTCTTCCGAGAAAAAATTTCCTGAACTTCGCAAACAAATGATATTCCTTGCTCATGGTCAGAAGTTCTTTCTCTAGAAAGCTCTTGTGAAGAAATGTTTTTCTGCATATTTCCTAGTTTAAAGATTGCTTTAATTAATGCGATTATTTATGTGTATTTATGGCTTTATGCATCTGCAAAAAATAAAAGTTAATTATCATTTTTATGATTCATTAAAAAGCAACTTATGTTAAATGAACTTACAATTAAAATTTATCATCAATGTAGAAATTTAAATTGAAATAAAATTTTAACCATGATATTAAAAACTACAGTAGACTCCTAATGAAAAGGTGTGTCAGATTATTTTTTAATTGAAAAAGGATCCTAAGGATAAGCTATAACAAAAATGACAACTAATAAAATGATTAACTACTATCTTAAATTAAATGACTTTTCAAAAAGAATCTACTATAAATAACAGTTGAAAGTTAGAAATAACTATTTAAAATAAAAACAAAGCAAATATTTATAAACAAATAATTTATAAATAAAAGCATATTAAATGACACGTGTAATTAATTAAAATACATTAAAGAGAAATTTTTATAATTTCATAAGGAAACAATTATGCATTTTTTGAGCAATAAGGCTGAAAGAAATTGTTTTTGTGGCAAGAGAATTTTAATATACAAAGTGTTTTACTGCTGGTCAATTCATCTTTTGGGTCTGCTATAAACAACAAATAAATTCATGAAAATTTATCAGAGAAAATTTGCACATTATTTGTCTTAATGTGTTATTCAGAAATGAAGATTCTGATGTAGAATCAAGTGAAGCCCAAAAATGAACGTTTATGTAAATAACCATATAAAAAAGGATTTTAAGAAACATAAATAAATACACAGTTAGATCATAATCAAAATGGATGTGTCTGAAAAAAAATACTGCAAGTAAAAGTATTTAAAACTGTTTCAAAAGATTTAATAATTATACTGTGAAAAAAGGAAATTTTTGAATAAACAAAATGCAGCAGACTCCTTAAAATCAGCACAGCCTTGACCCAGAGATACTGCAGATTTGAAAGTTTGTGGATTTCTCTGTTCATTGCTTTGTTATTTTTTTTAAAAAATAATAATTTAAATTAATAATGAAATCAAAATTATACTTGTAATGAATTTTGCAATATATAAAATATTTTAATGATTAAATAAAGCAGTGATTAAATAAACTAAAATGATTAAAATGAACATATTTTTTTTAAATGATTAAAATATTAAAAGTATGGGTCAAGCAAATATTAATTATGTATAATTAAATGTGTACAATAAAGATGAGACACATTTTCTTAAATTATTCAGTGAAAATTGCTTCATGAAGATTCCCTGCTATTTCAAATGAAAATCATAAAATAAGGATGTGTTATTTCAGTTTTAACGCGAATTAATAATCAAAAGAGCTTGATTAATACATAAATATATTTGGTTAAAAAAAATTCGATTACCGATGCTACTATCAGTATCTTGAAAAATTTCAGAAATAAATTCATAATTTCTTCATGAAAACCAATAGTTCAATATTTTAACTAGAGCTACACATTAAAATGCATACTAAATCAATATAAAAATTTTAAAAAAGGTTCAACTTTGTCCCTATACCTGATCTGAAAGTTTCATTGTTTACATCTGAGTTGTTATGCAGATTTTAAGGTTGTGAATTTGATGAAATATGTTTAGAATTTATAAAAAAAATGGCACTGTACATCATTAAAATATAAGAAAAGAAATATTATGCATTGATGGTGCACAGTTGGGACATGCATTAATTGTAAATGATGTGATGATCTGGCACATTATTAAAAATGCATCTACATCGAAATATCTCTCCAGAAGAAAAGAATATGAAACACCAATATGGAGCAAGACAACAATGAGCTGGAAAAAAAATCCAATTTAATCATCTGATTTTGGAGAACAAACTGCATTGAAACTGACACGGTTGTAATCATTTATAGTACACTGGTGAACAAAATTAAGAGATGGAAGGCATTTTCCCAAATATCTCGAGAAATACTGGATAAAAATAAATGAAAATTGGTATGGATATAACTTATAGTATGACAATAATATGTGCAAAGCAAAAATTAAAGTGCCATTCATTGGCAAGATTTATTGGCAACAGTCCAATGTGGACTGAAATTCATGATAAAAGATGGCAATGAAAGTGAAGCTTGTATGGTGTGTGGTCGCCTCTAGTAGGGTGTGTGGTCACCTCTGACAGATAGACAGTATCCACAACGAGTATGCATGCTGTTAATAAGAGAGCTAAGGATTGCTTGTGGAAGACTTTCCCACTCTTCCACCAGAGCAGATTCTAACTCCAGAATAGTTCTGGGTTGGGGTTGGCGTCTCGCAATAGCCCTTCCAAGAGCATCCCAAGCATGTTCAATGGGGTTAAGGTCAAGAGATTTGACCGGCCAATCCATTCGATGAATAGCCTCGCTTTCCAGATACTCTTCAACCAGGCGAGCCCTATGTGGTTGGGCATTGTCGTCCATAAAAACGAATTCAGGGCAACAGCACCCCTGAAAAGACGCGCTTAGGATTGTAGGATCTCCTGCCTGTACCTCTGGGCATTCACAGAACCAGTGTCAAACACGTGGAGCGGTGTGCGGGTATCTTGCATGACCCTGCCCAAACCATCAGTCCTCCACCAGCATAATGGTCCCTTTCCATGATGTTACTGGGATGTTATCGGGTCCCAGGTTCCCTCCATATGAATATTCGACGAGAATCAGATTGAAGACTGAATCTGGACTCATCTGTCTACAGAACATTAGCCCATTGGAGCTGTGTCCAGTGCTGATGCTGTCTGCACCATTGAGCAAGTTCTCTTTTGTGGAAAGGAGTGAGTGGGATGCAAATGGCGGGCTTCTTGGCATGCAACACTGTTTCACCGAGCCTTCTGGCAACATTCATCCTTGAAACTAATGTTCCTGTGGCAACAGCAAGGTCCCTAGACAGTTGTGTTGCTGTAGACGTCCGTTGAGGAGTATCTGGAAAGCGAGGATATTCATCGAATGGATTGCCCAGCCAAATCACCTGACCTTAACCCCATTGAACATGCTTGGGATGCTTTTGGAAGGGCTATTGCGAGATGCCAACCCCCACCCAGAACCATTCCGGAGTTAAAAACTGCTCTGGTGGAAGAGCGGGAAAGTCTTCCACAAGCAATCCTTAACTCTCTTATTAACAGCATGCATACTCGTTGTGCATATTGTCTATCTATTAGAGGTGACCACACACTCTACTAGAGGCGACCACACACCATACAAGCCTCACTTTCATTGCCATCATTCATCATGAATATCAGTCCACATTGGACTGTTGCAAATAACTCTTGCCAATGAATGGCACTTTAATTTTTGCTTTGCACATATTATTGTCATACTATAAGTTATATCCATACCAATTTTCATTTATTTTTATCCAGTATTTCTCGAGATATTTGGGGAAATGCCTTCCATCTCTTAATTTTGTCCACCAGTGTACATCAGAGCAAATGAATATAATAAAATAAACGGCCAAATACAAGTATTACTCATGAACAGAGGGTTATTTATAATAAATTAGCAGCTGTATTATTACAAAGAAAAACATTGCTAAAAAAATAATAAAGTCTTTGTAAAAATCTATGAGTCATTCCGTATAAAATGAACACAAAAAAGGGCCATTTTCAACCTAACCCCTTTTAATTTTTATAAAATTTATAGAATAACTACATATCATAGCTGTAAGCATTCCAGCACAATTTATAATTCTGCAAGTCAATTATTTTTAAGAGTAGAATATGAAACAACAGAAATACGTAAGCGATATGAATGTAAGAAAGAAATCAATCACTTCGACCTGCGTGTATGCTAGGAGGTATCAAAGCAATTTACTTTTTAATGGATAAGAACAAAATTATTAACAACTAAATTAAAATCGATTTGAAATCATAGAAAATAAACAAAAGTATGTTTGAATGGGAAACCGTTGCAAAGACAATCAACAACAAAATAGCATTTATATGATTTCAAATTAATGATGATAGCAAAAAAAATAACACAAATTTGGAATACTTTACACTGCATTTGCATCCTTTATGTTAATTTAGATTGTCTCTACATCTCAAATGAATCATATAAGGTTTGCAGTTTAGTGCTGTACCAATAAATTACTTTGAAAATTTAACAAACACATATACAAAAAGTTACAAACATTTCAGATTTATTTGTAATGCTCTACTACAAATTAGCATAACTTAACATTTGACAAATACTCTATTTATAGATTTAATTTTTAATTTTAGGCCTCCTCACAAATATGATTTCAAAAAAATCTGCATTTTGCGAGTTTTGATTTTTGATATTTTTTCTACTTATATAGAAGCCTTTGATGTATCACTAAAAACTGCTTTATTTTCAATGAGATTTTTTAAGTATCCTTTATGTTAATCTAGATTATCGTTAAATCTTGAAAGAATCATACAAAGTGCGTGGTTTAGTGCTGTACCATAAAATTACATTGAAAATTTAACAAACGCATATGCAAAAAGTTACAAACATTTTAGATTTATTTGTAATCTTCTACAAATTAGCACCCCTTAACATTTGACAAATTTTCTGTTTGTAGATTAAATTTTAATTTTAGGTCTTCTCACGCATGCAATTTCAAGAAAATCTGCATTTTCGAGCTTTTGATTTTAGATATTTTTTCTGCTGATATAGATGCCCTTGATATATCACTAACAATTGCTTTATACTTAAGGAGATATGAAGAGTTTTATAAGAATATTTGGAATCTTTGCTTAAATGTTATCACATGTTTGTTTAAAAAAAGGAATATAATTTAAATAGCTAATGATAGAAAATAAATGCAAGTATCAATCCCTGATGTATCAGATCTTAGCAGACATTGATCATAAATCATTGAAGCTCATCTCCAAAAACACAGAATGCATTCAATGATTTGTTTTTATCATTTAGGTCATATAAGTAAAAAAATATGTAAGAATGTGGAAAATATATCTTTTTATTGATTATCAAACTTAATTAAATACATATAACATTATGACAGAATAGTCACAATAAGCACACACACAAAAAATAGACTAAGTTCTAATATAATTTTCAGATATGATATCTTTGTAAAATAATGCTTTTCCTATTAACTAGGCTCAATTTATCTGAATTTCTCTATTATTGATTGAATTTAAGGATATTTAAACACAAACAAAATACATAAAAACATAAGTTTGCTTACAAAGGTAAACTTTATTTTTTTCATTTTTGCAATGGAATTGAATTTTGTGAAGGGGATCCATTAGAAAATAACTTATATTAGACCGACCTCCATTTTATAAAAGAAATTTAATTTCCATTTTAAGAAAGCATTGTAACTGGGATGATACAAACTTGTTTTTTTGTTAATGCATAAAAATAAATAAAATAAATGCACATTCAGAGATGTATATTACATCAGTACAAAAAACCCTGAACGGGTTAAAAGCTTGTGACGCAGCACTTTATCTTATATATCTAAGAATTTTAAATTTGGGACTTAAAACTAATGATATCAAAATTTATGTGACGCTATGCTATTAATTAATATATACATATATTAAAATTTATTCATTAAGATTTTATCAATTACATCTTTCATAAATTCAAAATATGAATCTTAAAAGATATGATATCAAAATTTAAGTGACGCCTTGACGAGGCTTTAAAAAATGTTTTAAAATTCCATTTATTTATTTATTGTCTAAATACATTTTCATATCTAAACAATACTTTTCATTTTCCAATACACTGTTAAATACATCACTTTCACTGAATATATATAATGCACTGAAATGTATTTATTTGAATAAATAGATTTATCTTTTGGGCTACGCTATCCAAAATCAAAAATAACATTTGAATAAATATTTTTTGCGTCATTGTATCCAAAGTAAGTTAAATAGATGCAAATAGATACAATGACGCAAAAACTATTTATTTAAATGTTATTTTTGATTTTGGATAGCGTAGCCCAAAAGATAAATCTATTTATTCAAATAAATACATTTCAGTGCATTATATATATTCAGTGAAAGTGATGTATTTAACAGTGTATTGGAAAATGAAAAGTATTGTTTAGATATGAAAATGTATTTAGACAATAAATAAATAAATGGAATTTTAAAACATTGTTTAAAGCCTCGTCAAGGCGTCACTTAAATTTTGATATCATATCTTTTAAGATTCATATTTTGAATTTATGAAAGATGTAATTGATAAAATCTTAATGAATAAATTTTAATATATGTATATATTAATTAATAGCATAGCGTCACATAAATTTTGATATCATTAGTTTTAAGTCCCAAATTTAAAATTCTTAGATATATAAGATAAAGTGCTGCGTCACAAGCTTTTAACCCGTTCAGGGTTTTTTGTACTGATATCAGTGCTTTTTTTAGGTTAATAATAAAAAGATAAAAACAAAAAATTAAAGACTAATGCAAAGAATTCATTTTCATGATTTCTGATCACCTTTAATTACCCCTCCCCCACCCACTTAAAAAAATATATTTCATATTTTATTATTAATATATGCTGTGCTACTTGATTTCGTTAAAAACAACTCTGTAGTAAAGTACGTTAGTATAAGATAAGAAAGTAATGTACATTCAGCAGTGTATTTCTAAGAAAGGATTTCATAATCTATGCTGTATGTATCATTTCTCATTCTAGTTAACTATGTTTATTCTTTACACATGATGATACATATACTGCAGATGGATTAAAATGATCAGGAATACAATATTCAGAATGTGCTGGAAAGTATTTCATAATCTATGCTGCGTGCATGATTCTTGTTAATTATGTTTCAACCTTTGTATAGGTTGGTAATATTGCAGATTGATTAAGACTATATCCGTTACAATATTCAGAATATGCTGGAAAGTGTTTAATAATCTATGGTGCACACAGGTTTTTCTTTCTTGTTAATTATGATTTGTTCTTTATATAGAGTGGTAAAATTACTGCAAATGGATTAAAATGATAGGTTTACAATAATGAAAATGTGTTGGAAAGTGTTTCATAATCTATACTGTATGTGTAACTTTTCATTCTTGTTAGTTTATTTATTTTTTGCTGTTTGCACAAAACATATATAAACTAACAGGGGGGGGGGAGAGATTTGGATGGGAAGATTACTGTACAAAGATGAAACTGATAGGTTTAAAGCATTCAGAATAAAATGGAAAGTACAGTAGACTCCCTCAAATCCGCAAACCAGAAATCCGCAACTCTCTAAAATCCGCACATACTTTATGGATGTAAACAATGAAACTTTCAGATTGGATATTTGGACAAAATGTGATTTTTTAAATTTTGTATCAATCCCATATATTTTTTAATTTTTAATTTTCTCAATAAAACTCTATTCATGTTTTTTTTTTGTTTTTTTGTTTTCCTCATGAAGGAAGAAAAATTAAAAAAAAAATCAAGATATTGCTGATATCACTGGTAATCACAATTTTCTTACCAAATATATTTATGCATTAATCAAGATTTTTTGGTTACTAAGCCTGGCTAAACTTTAAAAAAAAAATCCTTATTTTATGATTTTGATGTGAATTAGTAATGTACTTTTATGAGGCAAGTTTTGTTGAATAATTTTGGAAAAATATATTTAATTTTTATAATGAATATTTAATCATACACTATTGATCATTAACTTGATCTTTGCTTTTAATATTTTAATCATTTTGAAAATTATCTAAATTTTTATTATTTTATTACTTATTTTAACATTTTATTATATTGTAAGTATTCATTATAGTCCTGAATGCACTATTAATTGCACTCAAATTACTGTTTAAAAAACGTAAACAAAGCAATGACCAGAAATCTGCAAAATTCTAAAATCCGCACAACCTCTGGTCCCAAGCTGTGCGGATTTGAGGGAGTCTACTGTATATAAACATGTTAAAGGAAAATTTTTTACTCTCGTTAATTATGCTTTGTTTTTTTGCACAGAATGGTAAAATTATTGTACATGAATGACAATAAGTTTACAATATTCAGAATGAGTCAGAAAATGCATCATAATCGATGCAGTATGCATGACTCTTCGTTCTTGTTAGTTATGTTTTGTGGGGTCATCAAGGCTTCTTGTTAGTTATGTAAGGGAGGGGGAGGAGTTTGTATCGGGTTTAAGATTTTATTAAAATTTCCATGCTCTAGTCTGTACGTATTTACATAATTTTTTTTTCTAAAAATCTTGATTTGGTTAGATAATTGTTTTTGTTTTTTTTCGGGTTTGAATCTCGATTCAGTTTGACTTGAATTGGAATTTTCAGGTTCTTGCCGAGTTGCATTTCAAGTACTAGTTTTCAATTCTGGTCAGTGAATGGGGACAAAAATTACTTAGTCTTTCTTGAACAGATTTTTATTTCCTAATTTTTTTATTTTACTTTTTTTGGGGGGGGGGGATTAGATTGGGTTTCAGGTTATTCTGATCGGGTTTGAGATAGACTTCTATTGGAATTTCCATGATCTGGTCAATACATATCGACATAAATTGTTCTTTTTTTTCTAAAATCTCGATTTGATTAAATATTTTTTTATTTTTTTTTTTTGGGGGGGGGGATTGAATCTGGTTTCGGATTGACTTCAAATGGAATTTTCAGGTTCTTGTTGAGTTGCATTTCAAGTATATTATTTTGTCACAGATAAATTGGGTTATTGGAATTTTTTTTTTTTTTTTTGGGGGGGGGGTAGTTTTTGAACTGGGTTTAGGATAGATTTCAATTGAAATTCTTGTCAGTGTATGTGGACAGAAATTATTTGGTCTTTCTTGGACAGACTTGTGTTTCCATTGTTTTTTCCTTTTCGGGTTTGGATTAGGTTTCATGTTAACTTTCAGACTCTTGTTAGTGTGTATCGGCAGAAATAATTTTCTCTTTTCCGGATTAGGTTAAGGTTCGATGGAAATTTTTTTCAGGGTTCAATGAGGTTCAATTCAAATGGAATTTTCAAGTTCTGGTCAGGTTGCGCTTTAATGGAAAATATTTTGTCCTGTATAGATACTGGGTTCCGGTTGTATGGAATTTCCTTTTTCAGGTTCAGATTAGGTTTAAGATAGACTAATTGGAATTTCCAGATTTCTGATCACGCATATCTATGGAAATTAAGTTTTCTTTCCCAAATCGAGATATGGTTGGATAATTTTTTTTTTTTTTTGGGGGGGGGGGATTTGAATCTGCTTTCGGTTTGACTTCAAATGTAATTTTCAGGTTCTTGTTCAGTTGCATTTCAATGTATTTTATTTTGCAGCAGATAGATTGAGTTACTCTTGGAGGGATTTTTTTCTTTCCGGTTTTGGATTGTATAGGATAGATTTCAATAGGAATTTTTCGATTCTAGTCAATGTATGTCAATGGAAATTATTTTGTCTTTCTTGGACAAATTTATCTTTCCATTAAATTTTTGTTGGTTTAGAATGGGTTTCAGGATAACGTGTAGGTTCTTGTTGGCAGACTTGTATAAAACCAAAAACTTTCTGCAAATTAATTTAATGTTGGGTGTAATTCGTATTTTTTGCGCAATTCATGGTCATCATTCATGTTTTTTATGCGATTTATGAATTTAATTTGCATTTTTGAGCAATTTATGACCATAATTCGCAATTTTTATGCGATTAATGAATGTAATTTACATTTTACATGATTTATGGACGTAATTTGCTATTTTTATGCAATTCATAGACAGAATTTGCGTTTTTTCAGCTTTCTGTTGACGAAATTTGTGTTTTTTAATCGATTTATTGACGTTATTTATGTTTTTATAGGATTTATGAATGTAATTTGCTTTTTTTACCAATTCTTGGACGTAATTTGCATTTTTTGTAATTTATTAACGTTATTAGTGTTTTTTTGCACGATTCATGGAAGTGATTCGCATTTTTTGAGTGATTTATGAATGTAATTCACGTTTTTATGCGTTTCATAGAAGTAATTTGTGTTTTTTGAGCGATTCATGAATGTAATTTGCGTTTTTTATGCAATTCATGAATGCAAAACACTATTCGCTATTTTTATGCGATTTATAGACGTAATTTGCGTTTCAGCTTTCTGCTGCCAAAATTCGTGTTTTTTGAGCGATTTATGAACATAATTCCCGTTTTACTACACTATTCATAGACATAATTTGTGTTTCTCATACAATTTCTGAACGTAATTCTCACTTTTTAAAAAACAATTCATGGACGTAATTAACGTTTTGACGATTTGTGGACCCAATTCGCGTTTTTTAAACTATTCATGGGCATAATTCGCGATTTTTATGCGATTAATGAATGTAATTTACATTTTACATGATTCATGGATGTAATTTGCTATATTTATGCAATTCGTAGATATAATTTGCATTTTTTGAGCTTTCTGTCGACGAAATTTGTGTTTTTGATCAATTTATTGACGTTATTTGTGTTTTTATAGGATTTATGAATGTAATTCGCTTTTTTAACCAATTCTTGGACGTAATTCGCATTTTTTGCAATTTATTAACGTTATTCATGTTTTTTTGCATATTTTGAGTGATTTATAAACGTAATTCACGTTTTTATGCAATTCATGGATGTAATTTGCGTTTTTTGAGCGATTCATGAACTTAATTCACATTTTTTATGCAATTCATGAATCCAATTCGGTATTTTTATGCGTTTTATAGAGGTAATTTCCGTTTCAGATTTCTGCCGCCAAAATTCGTGTTTTTTGAGCGATTTATGAACATAATTCATGTTTTACTATACGATTCATAGACGTAATTGGCGTTTTTCATACAATTTATGAATATAATTCTCGCTTTTTTACATGATTCATGGACGTAATTCACATTTTAAGCAATTTCTGGACGTAATTCCCATTTTTTATGCAATTTGCTTTTTTTTTTTTAGCGATTCATGGATGTAGTTCACATTTTTTATGCGATTCATGCATGTAATTCACATTTTTATGCGATTCATGCATGGAACTCGTATTTTTTATGCGATTCATGGATTGAATTAATGTTTTTATTGCGGTCTTTGCACGGAATTCACGTTTTTCGCGTGGTATTTTGTCGAAATGTTGGGTTTTTTTACATGATTCTTTGTTGAGATACACTTTTTTTTTTACGCAATTCTTTGTCGAAATAAATAAATAAAAATTGTTCCTTCATAAAATTTTCTGCACATGGCGTGCGTCTATATTATACAACTCTGCTTGTCAGTGTGTATTGTCAGAATTTTTTTTTTTTTTTTTCAGATCGAATTAAGGTTTGCTAACCCATAGACTAATTGGAATTTTCAGATTTCTGACCACGCGTATCTATGGAAATTAAGTTTTCTTTCCCAAATCAAGATATGGTTGGATTTTTTTTTTTTTTTTTGGGGGGGGGGGGTTGAATCTGGTTTCGGTTTGATTTCAAATGTAATTTTCAGGTTCTTGTTCAGTTGCATTTCAATGTATTTTATTTTGCAGCAGATAGATTGAGTTACTCTTGGAGGGATTTTTTTCTTTCTGGTTTTGGAGTGTATAGGATAGATTTCAATAGGAATTTTTCGATTCTGGTCAATGTATGTCAATGGAAATTATTTTGTCTTTCTTGGACAAATTTATCTTTCCATTAAATTTTTGTTGGTTTAGAATGGGTTTCAGGCTAACTTGTAGGTTCTTGTTGGCACACTTGTATAAAACCAAAAACTTTCTGCAAATTAATTTAATGTTGGGTGTAATTCGCATTTTTTGCGCAATTCATGGTCATCATTCGTGTTTTTTATGCGATTTATGAATGTAATTTGCAGTTTTGAGCAATTTATAAACATAATTCGCAATTTTTATGCGATTAATGAATGTAATTTACATTTTACATGATTTATGGACATAATTTGCTATTTTTATGCAATTCATAGACATAATTTACATTTTTTCAGCTTTCTGTCGACGAAATTTGTGTTTTTTGATCAATTTATTGACGTTATTTTTGTTTTTATAGGATTTATGAATGTAATTTGCTTTTCTTACACAACACTTGGACGTAATTCGCATTTTTTGCAATTTATGAATGTTATTCGTGTTTTTTTGCATGATTCATGGAAGTGATTCGCATTTTTTGAGTGATTTATGAACATAATTCATATTTTTATGCAATTCATGGACGTAATTTGCATTTTTTGAGCGATTCATGAATGTAATTCGCGTTTTTTATGCAAATCATGAATGCAAAATGCTATTCCCTATTTTTATGCGATTTATAGACGTAATTTGCATTTTAGCTTTCTGCTGCCAAAATTCGTGTCTTTTGAGCGATTTATGAACATAATTCCCATTTTACTACACTATTCATAGACATAATTTGTGTTTTTCATACAATTTCTGAACGTAATTCTCACTTTTTTAAACAATTCATGGACGTAATCACGTTTTGAGCGATTTGTGGACCCAATTCATGTTTTTTATGCAATTTGCTTTTTTTGAGCGATTCATGGACATAATTCGCGATTTTTATGCAATTAATGAATGTAATTTACATTTTACATGATTTATGGACATAATTTGTTATACTTATGCGATTCATAGACATAATTTGCATCTTTTGAGCTTTCTATCGACGAAATTTGCGTTTTTTGATCGATTTATTGACGTTATTTGTGTTTTTATAGGATTTATGAATGTAATTTGCTTTTTTTCACAAATTCTTGGACGTAATTCGCATTTTTTGTAATTTATGAACGCCCTTAGTGTTTTTTTGCACGATTCATGGAAGTGATTCGCATTTTTTGAGTGATTTATGAATGTAATTCACGTTTTTATGCGTTTCATAGAAGTAATTTGTGTTTTTTGAGCGATTCATGAATGTAATTTGCGTTTTTTATGCAATTCATGAATGCAAAACACTATTCGCTATTTTTATGCGATTTATAGACGTAATTTGCGTTTCAGCTTTCTGCTGCCAAAATTCGTGTTTTTTGAGCGATTTATGAACATAATTCCCGTTTTACTACACTATTCATAGACATAATTTGTGTTTCTCATACAATTTCTGAACGTAATTCTCACTTTTTAAAAAACAATTCATGGACGTAATTAACGTTTTGACGATTTGTGGACCCAATTCGCGTTTTTTAAACTATTCATGGGCATAATTCGCGATTTTTATGCGATTAATGAATGTAATTTACATTTTACATGATTCATGGATGTAATTTGCTATATTTATGCAATTCGTAGATATAATTTGCATTTTTTGAGCTTTCTGTCGACGAAATTTGTGTTTTTGATCAATTTATTGACGTTATTTGTGTTTTTATAGGATTTATGAATGTAATTCGCTTTTTTAACCAATTCTTGGACGTAATTCGCATTTTTTGCAATTTATTAACGTTATTCATGTTTTTTTGCATATTTTGAGTGATTTATAAACGTAATTCACGTTTTTATGCAATTCATGGATGTAATTTGCGTTTTTTGAGCGATTCATGAACTTAATTCACATTTTTTATGCAATTCATGAATCCAATTCGGTATTTTTATGCGTTTTATAGAGGTAATTTCCGTTTCAGATTTCTGCCGCCAAAATTCGTGTTTTTTGAGCGATTTATGAACATAATTCATGTTTTACTATACGATTCATAGACGTAATTGGCGTTTTTCATACAATTTATGAATATAATTCTCGCTTTTTTACATGATTCATGGACGTAATTCACATTTTAAGCAATTTCTGGACGTAATTCCCATTTTTTATGCAATTTGCTTTTTTTTTTTTAGCGATTCATGGATGTAGTTCACATTTTTTATGCGATTCATGCATGTAATTCACATTTTTATGCGATTCATGCATGGAACTCGTATTTTTTATGCGATTCATGGATTGAATTAATGTTTTTATTGCGGTCTTTGCACGGAATTCACGTTTTTCGCGTGGTATTTTGTCGAAATGTTGGGTTTTTTTACATGATTCTTTGTTGAGATACACTTTTTTTTTTACGCAATTCTTTGTCGAAATAAATAAATAAAAATTGTTCCTTCATAAAATTTTCTGCACATGGCGTGCGTCTATATTATACAACTCTGCTTGTCAGTGTGTATTGTCAGAATTTTTTTTTTTTTTTTTCAGATCGAATTAAGGTTTGCTAACCCATAGACTAATTGGAATTTTCAGATTTCTGACCACGCGTATCTATGGAAATTAAGTTTTCTTTCCCAAATCAAGATATGGTTGGATTTTTTTTTTTTTTTTTTGGGGGGGGGGGGTTGAATCTGGTTTCGGTTTGATTTCAAATGTAATTTTCAGGTTCTTGTTCAGTTGCATTTCAATGTATTTTATTTTGCAGCAGATAGATTGAGTTACTCTTGGAGGGATTTTTTTCTTTCTGGTTTTGGAGTGTATAGGATAGATTTCAATAGGAATTTTTCGATTCTGGTCAATGTATGTCAATGGAAATTATTTTGTCTTTCTTGGACAAATTTATCTTTCCATTAAATTTTTGTTGGTTTAGAATGGGTTTCAGGCTAACTTGTAGGTTCTTGTTGGCACACTTGTATAAAACCAAAAACTTTCTGCAAATTAATTTAATGTTGGGTGTAATTCGCATTTTTTGCGCAATTCATGGTCATCATTCGTGTTTTTTATGCGATTTATGAATGTAATTTGCAGTTTTGAGCAATTTATAAACATAATTCGCAATTTTTATGCGATTAATGAATGTAATTTACATTTTACATGATTTATGGACATAATTTGCTATTTTTATGCAATTCATAGACATAATTTACATTTTTTCAGCTTTCTGTCGACGAAATTTGTGTTTTTTGATCAATTTATTGACGTTATTTTTGTTTTTATAGGATTTATGAATGTAATTTGCTTTTCTTACACAACACTTGGACGTAATTCGCATTTTTTGCAATTTATGAATGTTATTCGTGTTTTTTTGCATGATTCATGGAAGTGATTCGCATTTTTTGAGTGATTTATGAACATAATTCATATTTTTATGCAATTCATGGACGTAATTTGCATTTTTTGAGCGATTCATGAATGTAATTCGCGTTTTTTATGCAAATCATGAATGCAAAATGCTATTCCCTATTTTTATGCGATTTATAGACGTAATTTGCATTTTAGCTTTCTGCTGCCAAAATTCGTGTCTTTTGAGCGATTTATGAACATAATTCCCATTTTACTACACTATTCATAGACATAATTTGTGTTTTTCATACAATTTCTGAACGTAATTCTCACTTTTTTAAACAATTCATGGACGTAATCACGTTTTGAGCGATTTGTGGACCCAATTCATGTTTTTTATGCAATTTGCTTTTTTTGAGCGATTCATGGACATAATTCGCGATTTTTATGCAATTAATGAATGTAATTTACATTTTACATGATTTATGGACATAATTTGTTATACTTATGCGATTCATAGACATAATTTGCATCTTTTGAGCTTTCTATCGACGAAATTTGCGTTTTTTGATCGATTTATTGACGTTATTTGTGTTTTTATAGGATTTATGAATGTAATTTGCTTTTTTTCACAAATTCTTGGACGTAATTCGCATTTTTTGTAATTTATGAACGCCCTTAGTGTTTTTTTGCACGATTCATGGAAGTGATTCGCATTTTTTGAGTGATTTATGAATGTAATTCATGTTTTCATGGACGTAATGTGTTTTTTAAGCGATTCATGAATATAATTCGCGTTTTTTCTGCAATTCATGAATGCAAAACACTATTTGCTATTTTTATGCGATTTATAGACGTAATTTGCGTTTCAGCTTTCTGCTGCCAAAATTCGTGTTTTTTGAGCAATTTATGAACATAATTCCCATTTTACTACACGATTCATAGACATAATTTGTGTTTTTCATACAATTTCTGAACGTAATTCTTACTTTTTTAAACAATTCATGGACGTAATTCACCTTTTGAGCGATTTGTGGACCCAATTCATGTTTTTTATGCAATTCGCTTTTTTTGAGCGATTCATGGACATAATTCACAATTTTTATGCGATTAATGAATGTAATTTACATTTTACATGATTTATGGATGTAATTTACTATATTTATGCAATTCGTAGACGTAATTTGCATTTTTTGAGCTTTCTGTCGACGAAATTTGCGTTCTTTGATCGATTTATTGACGTTATTTGTGTTTTTATAGGATTTATGAATGTAATTCGCTTTTTTTACCAATTGCTGGACCTAATTCGCATTTTTTGTAATTTATGAATCTAATTAGTATTTTTTTGCACGATTCATGGAAGTGATTCGCATTTTTTGAGTGATTTATGAACGTAATTCACGTTTTTATGCAATTCATGGATGTAATTTGCGTTTTTTGAGTGATTCATGAACGCAATTCACATTTTTTATGCAATTCATGAATGCAAGTCGCTATTTTTATGCGTTTTATATAAGTAATTTCCGTTTCAACTTTTTGCTGCCAAAATTCGTGTTTTTTGAGCGATTTATGAACATAATTTATGTTTTACTACACGATTCATAGACGTAATTTGCATTTTTCATACAATTTATGAATATAATTCTCGCTTTTTTACATGATTCATGGACGTAATTCACATTAAGCAATTTGTGGACGTAATTCCCATTTTTTATGCAATTTGCTTTTTTTTTTTAGCGATTCATGGATGTAGTTCACAAAAACACCCCCTTGGCTGTGCCACTGACAACAAAATCTTATGTTAGTGCAAGGAGTAATTTACTCATAGACATGAGAAAAAAGTTTTTGACAACAAACCAAAAAAAAGTACAATACAGGATTTTTACCTGGCATTCTCATAAAATTTTGAATATACCCTGCCTCCCCCCTCTAATTCATAAGTTTTCATACATTCTATATTATATTCCATATTAAGAAGGCGCCACTTGTCTAGTTTTTTTTTTTTAATCAGAACGCGTTATTAGCATTTTTCATTCAGGTAGAATTTATTTAGAATAGAATTGATAAAGAAAATGCACAAATTGAAAACCATCGAACAGACATGATAGAATCATTACGTATATTTCATGGTTTTAATAATCCACATGGATGTTTCTTGTTATGCCAATACAATCTTGCAATGTCTTAATATACAATGAATAAAGTCTGCAATAAAGTTAACCAGAGAATCTTGCAATGGATTTTTGCCGTCGCTTATTCAAATTTACTTAAGAGGAATCGAGTTAATGAAATGTTGTATAAATGTTACTTGTTAGCTTTATAGATTACTAGGTACTACTAGGTTATCCCGTCGACCAAAAAATTATCGCCAAACTATAAGATTAAATTCCAATAATGGATGATTGTGAATGTCACATTCAATGACATTAAATACAATTTGTATATTTAAAATGTCATTGATTTTTATTTCGACTTTTTATTAATATTTTACTAATTATTTGTTTTTTCATTATTTAAAAAAAAAAAAATATGTGATTATGTATAATTTGGCGAAATTGGTCGACGGAATAACAGTAGTAGCGATTACTAAAATATTTCAAATTGAAATAATTTATGAAACTGAAAATGTTTTAGCCAACATTTCACTTAAGTTTAAAACAAGCAATATATAGAAATTGTAAAGTCCATCAAGTGTGTGTAACTTGGGACCAGACATTGCAGAAATATAATGTGCTCATCTTTTGTTTACATTTTTAAAAAGAGTAATTTGAATGTAATAATGTACTAGAAATCATAATGAATGCTTATAATAGAGTATAATACAGTCAACTCTGTGAAATTCACAAAATGTATTATCTGCAAAACATGTTAAAATGTAAACATTGAAAAGTGTTTTAACACTTAAACTCAAAGATAAAAGATATGCAATAATTTTATTTTCATGAAATGACAAATTTTAATAAAATAAACTGGGATTTAAGAAAATTCATGTATTTTGTACCCTGTATTTAAAAACAATACTTTAAGCAAGCCAGTAAGTTTCCGTTTATTAATTATGATTAATGCAAACCTATTCTTTGCTCAAGCAGCGAAAAAATTAAAAAAATAAACAAAATATATATAGAGGTAAAATTGTTTATCAAACAATACACATAAAAAGTTCCTTGGCGAAGGAGAGTAAACTGCATTTCACCCAAAATTACTGACAAAAAACAAAACAAAACAAAATGCAGTCCAGATTTTTAACTGGCATTCTCGTAAAATTTTGAATATATCCTGCCTCCACACTGTAATCCATAAGTCTTCAAAAATACAAGCAAATAACTTTACTGCAAAGTTACACATTCTGTATTAATTAATAATCCATTGCAAGATTCTCCGGTTAACTTTATTGCAGAGCTTATTCGTTGTATATTGACATTGCGAGATTCAATTGGCGTAACAAGAAACAACATGTGGATTATTAAAACCTGAAAATTACTTAATGATTCTATCTTGTCTGGTTTATATTTTTTAATTCGTGCATTTTCTATATCAATTTAATGGACATTATGTAAGAATATTACTACCTGAATGAAAAATGCTCCGTGTAACTTGCCGCGTTCGGGTTCGGATTCAAAACAAAACTAGACAAGTGGCGCCCCTAGGCGTATGAATACATGACTTTCCAACAACAAATAATTTAAAATAATTTTTGTTTGAAAACTTAAAAAAAAAATCATAAGTCGAAAGTATATTGAATATGTATAATTAAAAAATATTTTCCTATTTTAAAAAAGGATTCAAAATATTTTTTCCACAAAATGGAAAAATATCCAATGTAAGAAACGTAATATTTTCTTCTTACGAAAAATAAAGGCAATATAAATAGAAATTTGATTTAGTATATATTTATTGAATGTTTTAAAGCACATGATAAGATGTTTTTGTAGTTTAAAAAACATTTATTGCTTCGATTTGGGTGTTTTAACTGTGACCATTTAACTGTAAGGTTTTTCACTCCTGCTCCGTCTGCTAACCCATAGAATAACATGTAATCCGCGAGCTAATATAGTCCAATTTTCCAAGACCAATATATAACAAACAAGAGTTTTCCTAGAAACAAGGCAAGTCTTATTACCTCTATCTTAAAGAGATTCATATTATATATAAGTTTTAATAAAATCTCCCAGCCCGTTATCTAGATCTCATTATCAGGAACAAACACCATCGTTTTCAGTTTAAAAATGGTTATCGAGATCTAAAAATATACGGCACGTAGAAATGTAAAAATTATAGTATAGGATTAGACTGGGAATATAAGCCTATATTAAAAAAATTGGACCATTCTGACCAATATTTGCTGAGTTATTAGAAGGCGGCTTTTCCGATTTCCTTTGAAGTTGAGTTAGCTGTATACAGGGTGATTCAGCTCGTCGGTGACAAACTTTAAGGATCGATAGAGCACACCTAGACGAACATTTTTGAATAGGGAATGTAGGGTCCCTGACGCGATGGTAAGGCGCTAGGCGCTTTCGAAAATTTGGGTGCCGAAATTCGAAACGTCATAAAAACTAGGGAAATGATTAGATTTTCTTGCTTGTTGCGTCGAAATGATTCTGTTTGTTTAGACTTTCTTCAGTACCAATTTGATAAGCGTATCTCTTAAAACATGGATAGGGGGCGCTGCAGACTTTGGAGAGCTAGACAACAACTTTAAGCCCGTTATTTTGATAATTTAACACATGCTCGCCAAAGTTTATACTCTAACTTAAAGTTTGAACCCAAAAGTAGAGCCCTGCAAAAAGCGTAAGAGCCGGAATAAAATGTCAAAGTACAGGGTGGTCGAAACTCGAAGGCTCCTAAGAGATAAACAAACAGATTTCTTGACTTATGGCATGCATTTTCATGATTCTGTTTGCTGGGGCTCTCTGAAACTCAGTTGAACGGTACAAAAAGAAACATCGATAGGGGGCGCTTTGGGCAAAAAACATAATTCGTTGACATTTCGGACGCTAACTGGAAACGGGGCGCTACGATCAGTTAGAAACAAAACAAGAGAGTAATTTACTTATCATAAGAAGCTATTAAAACTGCAGTTTTTTTTTTTTTTAACAAACATAGCTGGTTTCAATCATGCACAATGCGCGCAATAAAATTTACATAAGGTGCTTTTTGCTGATTTATGCAAAAGATATCGTACCATATCGATATGCAAAAGATACGTAATGCGTAGACGACAACGCGAGATGACGTAGTTGTATGCGCAGACACGTCTTTTGAACGTGCGGTACCTACTTAAGCTTCGGGTTACTTGTCTGCAGATCGGTAGTAGGATGGAACGGTACACAAACTCTGAATTGGCTGACATGCATTTGGCTTATGGCGCTGCTGGTTGTAATGGACGAGCCGCTCAGCGGTTGTACGCCGAGCGTTACCCCAACAGGCAAATCCCCTGCCATGCCTTCTTCGCTCGAGTACACCAGAGGTTGTCCACAACGGGATCTTTCGACGGAGGCAGGCCTGAACGGGAGCGATCAGTGAGCACCACCGACAACGAAGAGGCTGTGCTTAACCTGGTTGAGGACAACCCAGGTCTTAGCACGAGAGATATCGCCAGACATGTTGGCATTTCGCAAGCAACTGCGTGGCACATCTTACGTTCCCGGAATCTGCACCCCTACCACATCCAGCGGGTGCAGTTGCTCAGAGAGCAGGATTTTGGCCCTCGAGTGGAATTCTCAAGATGGTACTTGGCGATGAGATCCAGGGATCCCCGTTTTGTAAACAGCATTTTGTTTACGGACGAGTCCACCTTCAGCCGGGAGGGAATGTGGAACGCCCACAACAGTCATGTGTGGTGTGATGAAAATCCACATGAAACCAGAAGCCGAGCAGCCCAGGAGCGTTTCTCAGTAAATGTGTGGGCCGGCATTCTGGGGGATTGCCTCATTGGCCCTTATTTGTTACCTGAACGGCTGACAGGTGGAAATTACCTGATTTTCCTGGATCAAATGCTGCCGCAGCTTCTGGAGGAGGCGCACGTACCCGAAGGTTCGCGTCGCCAGATGTGGTTCCAGCACGATGGAGCTCCGGCCCATTACACGAACGACGTGCGTCTCCATCTAAACGCAAGGTATGGCCAGCGGTGGATCGGGCGTGGGGGTCCAGTTCACTGGCCTGCCCGATCACCAGACCTCACCTGCTTGGATTTCTTCCTTTGGGGTTACCTGAAGGCCGAGGTATACCATACACCTGTCAGCAGTGCTGAAGAACTTGTGGCGCGCATTGTGGCAGCTGCAGGGCAGATCAGAGATAATCCTGGCATTGTTGGAAACACACACTCCTCAATGCGACGGAGGTGCGAAGCCTGCATCATGGCCCAAGGTCGAAATTTCGAGCATCTTCTGTAGTGTTATTTTTTGTAAATAAATTTCCAGTATCATTGATGTTTTTGGTCTAAATTTATTCAGAAGTGTTTAGCAGAGGTAGAAAATGTGTTTTCATTATTACTAACTGATCGTAGCGCCCCGTTTCCAGTTAGCGTCCGAAATGTCAACGAATTATGCTTTTTGCCCAAAGCGCCCCCTATCGATGTTTCTTTTTGTACCGTTCAACTGAGTTTCAGAGAGCCCCAGCAAACAGAATCATGAAAATGCATGCCATAAGTCAAGAAATCTGTTTGTTTATCTCTTAGGAGCCTTCGAGTTTCGACCACCCTGTACTTTGACATTTTATTCCGGCTCTTACGCTTTTTGCAGGGCTCTACTTTTGGGTTCAAACTTTAAGTTAGAGTATAAACTTTGGCGAGCATGTGTTAAATTATCAAAATAACGGGCTTAAAGTTGTTGTCTAGCTCTCCAAAGTCTGCAGCGCCCCCTATCCATGTTTTAAGAGATACGCTTATCAAATTGGTACTGAAGAAAGTCTAAACAAACAGAATCATTTCGACGCAACAAGCAAGAAAATCTAACCATTTCCCTAGTTTTTATGACGTTTCGAATTTCGGCACCCAAATTTTCGAAAGCGCCTAGCGCCTTACCATCGCGTCAGGGACCCTACATTCCCTATTCAAAAATGTTCGTCTAGGTGTGCTCTATCGATCCTTAAAGTTTGTCACCGACGAGCTGAATCACCCTGTATATGAAGTTCCGCATCTACCCTTATGACGATGGTAGGTTTTGACGATGGTAGGTTTAAAGCTGCGTCACTTGAAGGCTGCCGCCTTCTATGATAAGATATATATATATATTACAGAATATGATTAAATGTATCACAAAAGGCATTCTTTATAATAATACTATTGATAAAGCATGAAATAAATTTTCAAAACTGAATTCCAGATGACTCTAATGCTTGATATTCTGCAAAAAAAAAAAAAAAAAGAAAAAGAAAAAGAAAAAAAAGAAAGAAAGAAAGAAAAAAAACCGCTAATTAAACATTATGCAGGATGTAATAATAAGCTTTTTTTCATCGATTTATAATCGATAGATCTTTATGTTAGAATTTAATCCAGGATAGACTTGGAATATCAAAATACATTTTAAGAAAAAAATTAGGTATTTTGAGTTTTTTATCCTTTTCTACAAAACTTATTTAACGTTTCTATTGATAAAATTAAAAATACATTTAAATAATGCATTATTTATTAATTTAATAATATTTATTTATTTATGTAGCTTACTGTGAATCTCTAATTACAGCCTGCATTTCTATCAGTGCAAAAAAAATAGATTTTTACGTAGTTTTATCACAGTTAGCCTGGTTCATAAAAAATGGAGCTTTGTAATCGAATTTGAACTCACTTTCTGATCTGACTGCACTATAAATATTACATTCACAGATGTGTTTTTGATGGAAATGCAACATGTGGTAATTTTCCATTATCCCATCGAACATGTTGCAGTAAAAAAGCTATCACCAAACTATTCATCAAATTGTAAAAAGTAAATAGGCAGAAGAATGTAGTTCTAAAAATCTTTAAAAAATTAATTAGAAAAACAAGAAATTAAAAACATACATCACTTACTAAAGTATCAATTATCTGCAAATTTAAAGAATTAATTTTTCAGTATAGTAATAAAAGGTGAAAAAAAACTTGGGTATTTATTTACTTGCATATTAATTTTTTTCTGTTTGCTGTAGAGATGGATATATGAATTATCTCTGCAGATTGTATGAAAATGAAATGAGTCATTTATTTATTCATTTCCGTACTTCTTTATGCTAATCAAAAGAATATTTTTCCACTAAGATAAACACATTCTGTCGCCATTCTCTCACATAGACAAACAGAACTTATAAAGAGGGAGGGGAGGCTACTATAAAGTAAGGGAATTCCAGTTGCAGATGAATTGTTCGGATACGCGTAAATTTGTAAGAACAGTGTAATTTATTTTTGTGAAAAACCTGTATAAAATAATATTACTGTCTTTTTTAATTCTGCTTAAGATCTGCAATATTGAAATAGAAAAGTTAAACTGTGCTTCGGTTTTTCTTTACCATTCTTTATTTATACCTTTCTCCCAACATTATTCTAATTATTTTTCATATTATATTATCATATTATCTTTTCATTACAAAAAAATTACAGCCCAAATTCAGATGCATTTTCCTAATATTTTTATTTTGAGTGTATCTTTCATTTTATGCGTATATATATAAATTTCAGTTGATTTTTTTAACAAATCATCTTTATAATGAATTATTTAGGTGTACCAGTGACACTCTGTTAAATGGAAGTTTCACTGTATTTTACAATTAATATTATTCACTTGTTAAAAATAAACATGGTTCCTCTCTACTGATCTATGTATTCTGGTTGATGAACTTGCAGCTTTACTACAAGTGACAAGCTGATTCAAAAATTTTCCAACAAAGCACAAACCTTGCCTTTATACGAGTGATATTAGCTGCCATCTTGTTTATAGGTACCATAAATGTTTTAAATGATAAAAATGGATTCATTGTCTCACCTAAGAAATATCCACAAAGAGCAGGTAAAGTTTTATCTCTCGGCATGACACATGACAAAAACGTCCAATCAATCCTATCCTCTCTGAAATAAGCAGAACAGAGTGAACTATGTTGCAATGGACACCAATTTTTATAATGAATTGTTACTATCCACACATGTTTTGTTATGTTGCCTTTAAGAAAGCTATAAAAATTTAGAAATTTAAACAACAATAAAATAACTAGTAATATTTTTATCATTTGAGAATGTTTATACAGAAGATAAGGAATAGAATTGGTACCAGAGATCCATTTTACAAGCACTTCAAAAAATTACATTCTATACAAATGCATCACTATATAATTCTATGTTGAAAATAAACTTTTTAAATAGGGGCCATCCATAAATGATGTTACGCTTTTTTTAAATACTATTGACCCCCCCCCCTTTTCTCCTTTGTCACAAAGTGTCACACTTTATTGCATCCTCCTCCACCCCTTTGTCACATGTCATGCTATTTTACATATACCGTAAAATACCGTTAATCCGCCCCCCAAACGTGACGAAAAATCGTATAATAATTAGAGGGGGACGCTTACACGGGATTTATTTTTCCGCGATCGTTCAACAAAATTTACAGGAATGAATCATGATTAAATGAATGAATCGTTGAACGAATCATGAATTTTGATACTTGAAAAAATTTGTTTTTTTTTTTTAAAACGTAAATTCTGTCGAAAAAATGCAGAAAAAAAGAGAAATTTGTAAAAAAAAAGCCAAAACAAGCCTGAAATCAATTAAAAAATCTCGAAAAAAACCACATTTCATCAAAAATTCGTGATTCATTCATTTCATAATGATCCATCCCATTCTCAATCGCCTTTGAGAATGGGCGCTTTCTCGGGATTTTTTGAAAATTTCAAATTCTTTATAAAGTGGGGAGGGGGCATTTGATCGGGAAGGGCGGATTAACGGGATTTTACAGTACATATACTTGCAATTAAGAAACAAATTTACAATTTTTTTTTAAAACTCTAACTGTCTGTGTTAATGTCTTTTGTCAGAATAACAATAAAAATGCTTTGTATAATTATGTTGTATGCAAGACGATTAAGGCTTGCAACAAAAATTATAACTCATGTACAATAGTATTACAATATTAATATGAAAGAGAAACTAAAAACAGTAGTATTTTGGAATTTGAAGTGGTATTTAATAATAATTTGACTCTAAATTTTATATTTACTTTTTGAATACAAAATACTTTAATTTTAAAATAACTTTAAATTGTAATCTGATGATTTTTAATGCTTTGATTTTCACCAAAATATGTGTTGTCACATTTTTTCTTACCCCCTTCCACCTCCAAGCGTTATGTCATTGATGGACGGCCCCATACTCAAATAATATTTGTAAACTTTTGGATTTATTCAGACTAATGTAAAGGAAGCACTGTCAAAATGACCATAAAAAATTAACAAATTAATAAAAAGTAAATTTTGAGATGACGTTAATCTCAAATTTTTATTACTGAAGAAAAAAAGAGTTTTCTTGGAAGCAAAGAAAACTGTATCAACCGATGCTTAAGATTACAGACGCAAGTAATAACAAATCAGAAACCACAGACTAATCTAGATTTCAGGGAAGGGGTGGGCTTTATCAAAATCAGAATATCCAGAATTTAGACCTTTCCAGATACTTTTCCCCTACTTTTCTGTACAAGATAACAAGCACTGTTACTTTTATTGCAGAGTGTGTTCATAACTTTTATAAAAGTAATGAGTGCATTTGTAGTGAAAAATGTTGCTTTGTATTCTTACAAGCATTTTTAATATTTAAAATATCAGGTCCTTTTTTTTTTCAAGATAACAATGAAACAGTAATAATACCATCATCTATTTTTAATTATAATTGTGGCAGCAATATTTTATTAGAAAAAGTTCTGAGAGCCTTAATATGACTTCCAGATTTATATCAAGCAATTTATAATACAGTATAACTTCTTTAATCCGGAATCGTGGTGATTACAGCGAGTCCGAATTATAGAAAATCCTGGATTACAGAAGTTGTGTAGCTTAGATGCATGAAGATTAATGATAATACTAATATCTCTATTAATAAATACAAAATAGCAAGGAACTGGATAATTAAAAACGTTGAGAAAAATAAATTCAAAATGCTCAAAAATGAATGTCTTTTTCTTTTTTTAAATTATTTATATTTTATGCAGTATTACGCTAATTCTATGCAGTGTTGCCGTCTATCATAAGATTTAAAAATAACAAACGTAAATTTTTTTTTAAAAATTACGATTTTTGCTTAATGAATACTTAATAAATAATGTATATCACAAGAATAAGAGACTCATTATGAAAAATATTGAAAAACTAAATTATAAAACCAAAAAAAGTTACAGTGAGAAATTTAAAACTTACAATTATAATTTTAAAATCAATCTTATAATTACAGTACCACATTTAAAAATGTGATATATACTATAAAAAAATTAAACATATAGCAACTATAAATAACAAAGTAAGTCTACTTAAAAAAATTTTAAGAATCTGATTTTGCGATATTTTAGTGACACCTTATCTTTCGAAAAAAAAAAAATACCTAACTGAAATCATGAATCATAATTCAAGACCATGATCAATCATGAATTTTTATAACTTTGTAACCATAAAGGCACCTATATTAATTACAAATGTAATTTAGAGAGCTCTTAGTTTTAATATTGAAAATAAAAGTTGCGTTACTATGTAATTTTTCATTTTCTTATGCATTTTCTGAAATTCCTTTACATAAGACCTATGGCGCCATCTATTATCTCTAATCCTAAATAAAAGTGAATAAACGTACCAAAGTGTCCGGATTACAGAAGTTTCCGAATTATAGATGTCCGAACTAAAGATGTTATACTGTATGTCCATCATCTTACAGTTAAAAAAAAAAAAATGCTTATACTTCAATATAAACTGGATAAGAAAACTTCTCCTCCCCCCTTCCTTCACAATATTAGTTCACAAGACCAGATTGGGGCCAGAGGTTGTTTGGGTATTACAATTCTGCAGATTTCTGTTCACTGTTTTGCTTACATTTTTTATATAACGATTTTAAAATAATAATGCAATCGAATTTTTAAAGAATGCTTGGAATTAAAATAATTAAGTAAATGCAATAAAATAAAATGAAAAAAAAGTAAGATAAAAAAATTATCAAATGTAAAGGTCATGTAAATATTTAATAATATACAATTAAACATGCTTAAAAAGATAAATTACATTTTTCTTGAATTAGCCGATGAAACTTTCCTCATAAAGATACCCTATTAATTTGCATCAAAATCATAAAATAAAGAAGTTTTATTTCAGGTTTATTCAGTCTTAATAACCAAAAAAGCTTGATTCAATACATAAATATAGTTAAATATTACGATTACCAAATATATCAGCAATATCTTGATAATTTTTTTCAGTAATTAATTCATACTCCCTTTGTGAAAAAGTCAAAGTTCAGTCATATTATCAATATTTACAAATTAAAATAGATATGGGATGATATAAGACTAAGAAATTATGTAGTTTGCAACTAAGACTGAACTGAAAATTTCCCTATTTACATCTGCTATGACGTATGGATTTTACGGATGCATATGTGAGGGAGTCTACTGTACAAGAATCTCAAAAACTTTGTTTCACACACAGGTGAAGGTAAAACATAATTCAGATACTCAAATATGATTGTTCATAAATGAAAGAAGGAAAAAAAATGAAATTAAAAGAAAAAAAATGAAATTAAAAGAAAAAAAATGAAATTAAAAGAAAAAAAAGGAATCAACAATCTTGATGCAGGCTAATAACAGTATCTATATTTTTTTTTTCAGTGTTTACCAATATTAAAACCATATTAACCTAAGTTTAATATGGAATAACCCATGGGAAAAGAAAAAAACGATAAATCCAATGAAAACAAATTATTTTGCAAAATTTCTTTAGTCTAAAGATAATAATATTAGAAAAACAGAAAAAGTAGGCCATACTTTGCAGTGAATACATTGACAGCATTGTCAAGTGTCTTAAAATTGTGATTCTTTGGTCCTCTATGCATCATCTGATGCAAGGGTTTTAGAAATTTTTAAACAGATTCATAATTTTATGTAATAAATTAACACCTTGTATACTCATTTTAATTGATAATGGTAAATACAACAAAAATAGGTTTTCGCTCATGTAACATCATTTAACTTACCAAAACTATGGTTCGAATTACTCAATAGTTACTGAAATAAAAATAAACATCAAAGCGAAAACAATAACATACATAAAATGAAAGAATGCATGGAAATTTGAGCGATGGTATTTCATAAGCCATGCAATTTAAGAATATTTTTTATCCATTTGTTTTGAAATTGGTTCAGCTGAAGTCAAAACATGTAAACAGTTGAATAAATCTGTTTTTGATGTTTTTAAAGTTTTATTTTATGTCCTTAAGCAATTACACTTGGTATAAATGTATGACTATAAACAATTAAAATACATTACACCAGAAACTGTTCTCTGTTTTTATTTTTAGTCATATCTTGCAACTCTCCCAATGGTCGAAGAGATTAAAACATAATACTAATTATTCAGTTTTACAGTAACACTTTCTTTTTTGTACATGCTTTTTTATTTTATAAAAGTAAAAGATGTCATAAAATTTGTTAAAATAATTTAATTTTTAAGTTGAACCTTCTTAGATAGCAATTTTTTCTTACAATTTTCCACAGTTGGATTTGCTTATCTAGAAGAAACAAAAGATAAAGAGAAAGAAAAGAATAAAAAGGAAACTGAGCCAATAAACTATTAATAAAATATTTAGTACACAACATATGCATTTATTTATCATGCAAATTTGAGAGCAAGGGCTAAATATATTTTACTAATAACTAGTAAACAGTCTTTCCAGATTTGGCGAAAGTAGATAGTAAGATTATCCTGTTGATCTATTTTAACAAATTATAGAAATTACCTAACTACTTGGAAAATTATTAAAACTGTAGTATTTATTATTATTAATAATGAAAGAACAAATAAATTAGTAAAAGATTAATAAAAATACAAATAAAACATCTTGATGATATAACAAACATATTTAAAAGAAATTCTTAATCAAAATTCAAATAAATTCCTTGTGTTTAACAAAAAATCGTAACCCAAACTACATTTAAATAAATAGATAAATGAAAATGCCAGCCAGAATGAATATTTTCAGAATACTTTTAATTTTAAATGCCTAAATAGCAGCAAATAGCAAATATAAAAGTCACGGCATATAAAATTTTATTGCTATCACATGATCAAATCACAAGTTGGAGAATCTTTAGCAACGCTTACCCGAAGAAAATCTTACCATTTATTTACTTTATCAAAGGAGATGGAACACTGTGTATTTATTTTGAAAAATTGTTATAATTAGAATCGAAGTGAGACAGACGCCTTACATAAGATTTCGGTCAATATTTCCCTAAAGACACAGACGCGTAGAAGAGACGCTAAGGAAATGAATGAATCACGAAGATTGAACTAGAATGAATAATGACTAATTCAAAAGGATTTGATTCATAAGAATTATTGTTCCATAAAAAAAAAAAAAAAAAAATTATAAATAAGGGAGTTTAATTAAGATAACTTTAATCAAATCGCAGAACATAGACAAAAATAAGGAATTGCGCATACAAGATAATGAAGATTATAATTTTCTTTTATTAGAAAACTATTAGAAGTTACACATATTTTCTTTTCTTTAACATTCAACGTATTCATTGAACGTTTTATTTATTTGTTTCATGATTCATTCAGTGCATTGGCGACTCAACTTATTCATAGATCCATTTTACTATTATTTTAATAAATCTATGGCCCTATTATCCCTTTTACCTGTTTGTAATATTAGGTAGATTTTAAAAAATCAATTTATTGATTCCACTCACTTTTATTAAAATAAGTTAATTGTAAGATATGTTTTAATGTGTACTCTTTCTCTAAAAGTGTTGCGATTTGTGTTTTGATCATATGAGAACAGGAATTTTTCTTGCAACTTTCATTTTTGCCTACATGTCATTCAAAACATTGTAATTTTTTTTCTAATTGATTTGAAATTTGATTTGTTTTTTATTGAAATGCTTAATTTGAAAACACTCTATTGCTCATAGATTGAATTTGGCTATATTCTGCCGAAATAAAATGAAATATTTTTTAACAGTTGATTGCATACTTAAGTATATATAATATAAAATTTAACTATAGTATGTGAAAGCAGCTTTAAAAAAAGTGTGAATCTGACGTTTGAAATTCTAGTACTTTCCTAAAGTTTGACGGTTGCTTGGAATGATACTATGACTGTATTGTTAAAAAAAGTTATCTGTCATTTGAAAAAATGGTACGCTTCTCATGGCATTTTTTTCCTTTTTTTCTTTTCAAGTCAACCATAAAAGTGATGTGCAAAAATGAATGAAAGAAATAACATTTTTTTTTTAATATTCATGCAATATTTTAAGAGAACAACCACTTTACTTTTTTTCATAATAAGTATTAGAAAAGTTGCTACTTTTGGATGGGAGGTATGTAAGCAGTAGGAAAAAAAGCTGAGACTTTTACATATTAAAAGTGCTTTTAAAGAATGCCCATAGAAAAATGAAGTGTTGTTTTTTCTTTTCTTTTCTCATCAACTGCGTCCCATTTTTTTTTTTTTTTTTTTTTTTTTTTTTTTTTTTTTTCAAACCCAGGAGACAGTTTATATTTAAAGTAAAAGTGTTCAGTTATGTGGATAAGTTGAAAGATATGACCTGAAAAAGTTCCAATTCTTGTTACCCTAAATACAATAGAAAGAAATCCCGAATCGCTATTTGTCACACGATCATGAAATATTTTTAAATGGCCCTGGTCTGTTTATACTGTTTTTTTTGCTTAGGAAAATATTTTATTTTATTTTATTTAACCAAATAATAAAATTTTGTATGTAAAATCACATCTAATGTTACATTTATTTTCTTTTTGGTATCTTTAAGAATGCTTCATTCATTAAAATCAATCCTGGTGAATCCCAAAGCTGTGAGATTTTTTAAAAATAGTTCCAGTATGTTCCTTTTAGGTAGCTTTCATTACAAAAAGTAAAAAGCTACCTATTGCAGTTGCATGGAGGAAAGCACTTCCAGAAAATGGTGGTATATTTTGACAAATAAAGTGTGATAATGATTTTAATTTCATTATTTAAAGGTCTTTTCACATGATGTCAGTTGACATCATTCACATTTGGGCAGAGTTTGTGTTTTGCTTAAAATGTTACAAAAATGTCTGACTTCAATTATATACTGTGGCAAACACAGTAGCAAAATTAAAATATTGAGTTATCTATTTTTAGGAACTACTAAAGTGATATCATTTCTTTCTTTTTTTACTTTTATTTAATAATTAGGTACATATAGATCTTTTTTTTTTTTTTTTTTTTTTTTTTTGTGAGAGAGAGAGAGAATTGATTCTTTTATCATTAAAGTATAATACAATAGAAACATAGTATTTATTTATTTTCGAAATCACTTAATGACGTTTTTTATTTTCTTTCACAATTATAAATTTATAGTTTAATTCTGTCTTAGTACTTGAAATGTATTATTATTTTTTTAAATTAAATTGCTATCACTTGCTTTTATTATTTGTTATTATGAAAAAGGAATGTTTTTCTGAAACTATATTAATGAAAATATTAAATTCACTTCAATAGTTCCCATGAAAAAAAATCTTCATTATGACTTTTTTTCATGAAGTTTTGCAATCGTTAATGCATTATAATAGGTAAATGCTTAGTTATTTATTAAGTTTTAAATTTTTTTTTTAATTACATAACAATAGAATTGTAATAAACTAATAACTTTTTTATAAATTAGAATCATTCTCTAGTTTGTGCAATATCCTGTTTTGTGAGTTGTAAATTTTATGCATGCTGATTGTTTACACCTCCTTTTTTTCGAGGAAGGCACCATTATTTTCATACTGTTTTTTTTTCTCTTTACAATTCAGGTATATTTTCTTCCTTTTATTTATTTATTTTAAGTATTAAAAAAAAAAAAAAAAAACCTATTTCAATTTTCATCACAAAATTGTAGTAAGTTTGATAAACATTTCTATAATTGTTTTTTTTTTTTTTTTTTTTTTTGAAAAATCTATTGTTGCTGTACATATTTAGATGAAAATTTATTTTTGTGTAAAATAACCAATTAAAAATGGCTTTTTGAATTATCTGAGTGCCAAAAATTCAGCAGTTGAAGAATATACTGTACAAATTCCTTTTTTCAGAATCAATGCTATTATCGCCCAGGTGTTTTGAAACTATAATGCATTATTACAAAAGTTCAAAGAGCTTCCTAATTAAAAAAATAATTGAATACTCAGAAACTCTCTTTTCAATTTAAAATGTCCTAAAATGTATATTTTAAAATAATGTTGCATATTCTATGTAGTGTTACCCTGTATCATAAATTATATAAAACAATCTCCATGTGATATTTTTAAAATTATTATTTCTTATTTATAAATACTAAATAAATAATCAAATCATAAAAATAGCATATACACAATGAAAAATACTGTATATAAATAAATTAATGAATAATGTGTATGAATAAAATTATTTTTTAAAGCAGATAAATGTTGTAATCAGAGTTCGCCCTATGTTAAAACTGTTGTTAGCTTTCGTTTTTTCAAAAACTAATACAAAATAACTTCACCTTTTTCTTCACGTATAAAAAGGTCATTTAATTTTCTACTGATTTTATATGTTATGAATACGGTTCTTATTAATGAACCGAAACATGTCAACATTTTAGTTTAATTTTTATTTGTGACACCTGTTTAAAGTAATAAATATGAAATGTTTTTATAGAGTTCGCCCTAGTGGGCCCAGCCTGAAAAAATCTGCCAGGGTTTTTCAGGCAGGTTCACTTGAAAAAACCCATTGTGGGTTTTTTCAAATTTTTCATGATTTTACAACTGTATCATTATTTAATGTAAGGTATCAATGCAAAGATAAGTGCCAATAAAAATGTATTTCAAAAGAACCAGATTTAAAAGGAATTTCTAAGCACTGATAAAATGACCAAAAATAAATTAACTGTAAAGAAGGGAAAAAAATATTTTAAACTGATTTCTTAATTGAAATTAATGAAAGAAACTATATAAATTTAGCATATTAAACTTAAAGCAGAGTTGTTATGATTTTGCCCAACTCAAAAAACCAACCGGGTTTTTTCAAAATTTCAACTTTAAATTACGTTAATTTCTTAAAATTGTTATTAAGATCTTAATATTGATATTAAGATATATTTCTTAATAACAATGCACCACTCGTAAAGTTTCTCTCCCAACCACAAGGGGAAACAATATCCTAATTCTCCCAATGAAAATTTTTAAAAGAAATAATTGTAATTTACTTTTTTATGTATCACAGAAACAAACTTTTTCCCATTTTAAAAAGAAAAAAAAACTTATATATAATTTATTTTATGCTATGCTATACAATTGAAACTCATAACGAAATACCACATATCTTGGGAATCCTAATTTATTGAAGTAGCTATATAAAATCATTTGGTTTATTCTGTTAATTAATTATATTATAAAGAGTACTTACTAATTCTGATTTAGCATTGGTATTAATATAGTATTTTAATGATAATTTTATTCACAGAATTATTACTGGTAATCAGTTTTTGTAAAAGCAAAGTGTAATTTTGATCATCATTTATTTATATATTTTTGTAATTACTTCAAATAGTATTTAGTAGTAAGTACATTTTTTTCAAACATTCTGAACCTTCTTCGTTAGCTCAAAGAATCCATTTATAGCTGGCTTAATACATCAATGCAAGAAACTAGTCATATCAGACACAAATCTACCTTTTTAAATTAACTTGATTTTTTACATATACATTTTGTTGATTTATTTTTAAAGCAAATTTATACCCAGGTTTCACTTATACATGAAGAATTTAGCTATTATGTATGTGAAAATTGGAAATTTAAAGTGTCTTTAAAAAAAATTCGATAAAACTCGAAAAAGCATGGGATTTATTTTTCAGAAAACCCCAAAAAACCCGGGTTTTAGACTAGTGGGCCCAGTAGGTTGGGCTTTTTTTTAAAAAAACCTGGTTTTTTTTTCAAACCCTTGTTGTAATGAAAAATTTAAATAAAGCTTACTATTAATTTTAAAGGTAACTTTCTTATTACATTAATACATTTAAAATAGTGATGAATAAGGTTAATGTTATATTTAAAAAAAATTACATGTACTTTAAATTCCAAGGTAGGTCACAAATTAAATAAATAATATTACCAATAAAATCTGATTTTTTGATGGTGTGGTAACATCTTAACTTTAGAGAAAGAAAAATAACCAAATTAATATTAATTTTAAAATTTCATTACATAAGAAAAGTTAAAATTTTCTTATTACTATGATTTAAATATATTTAACAATGATAATATACAAGGGTAACAATTAAAAATACAATTAAAAAACTATAAATACAGTAGACTCCCTCAAATCCGCACAGCTTGGGACCAGAGGTTGCTCGGATTTTAGAAAATTGCAGATTTCTGGTCATTGTTTTGTTTACATTTTTTAAACAGTAATTTGAGTGCAATTAATAGTGCAATCGGAACTATAATGAATGCTTACAATGTAATAAAATATTAAAATAAGTAACTAAAATAATAAAAATTTAGATAATTTTTAAAATCATTAAAATACTAATAGCAAAGGCCAAGTTAATAATCAATGATATATGATTAAATATTCATTATAAAGATTAAATGTATTTTTCCAAAATTATTCAGTGCAACTTGCCTCATAAAAGTACATTACAAATTCACATCAAAATCATAAAATAAATTTTTTTTTTTCAAGTTTAGCCAGGCTTAATAACCAAAAAATATTGATTGATGCATAAACATATTTGGTAAGAAGCCTGTGATTACCAGTGATATCAGCAATATCTTTAATTTTTTCAAAAAACATTTATTCTTCCTTCGTGAAAAAGACATGAATGGAGTATTAAGAAAATTATAAATTAAAAAATATTTGGAATTGATACAAAATTTAAAAAATCAAAATTTTGTCCCAATATCCGAAATGAAAGTTTCATTGTTTACATCCATAAAATATGTGCTGATTTTAGAGAGTTGCGGATTTGAGGGAGTCTACTGTATCTATATTATAAAGGGCAAACGTATCTGTGCGTAGCACATACGTCATTTTGCGCATGGCAACACTTTCAACTTTAAATGAATTTCGGTATTGCAATTCTTGCTACTAAAAGTTTTTAAACTTCTTACTGTCGCACATTTTCAATTTTTACACCATTTTTTTCTAATCGTGGCAACAGGAGTACTCCATTTCTATTTCAAGCAATGGAAAAAGGGAAAAAATTGAGTGCTGTATCTCTATGTTGCCATTTTCTCATTAAAAGAGAAAAAATAGAAATTTAAATATCTTCTATTATAAAACCAGTTGAATTTTGACTTCATTTAAAAAGTTTGATTTACACATAAAAGAATATCTACAGTTTAATATCTATTTCAGCTAATAGCAATGAGACTTCAAGTTTTGAATCAAAAATATCAAATTAAAATGCCAATTTTTTTGAAAGGTGAATACAGATGTGAAATGTACATTTGTAAATTTTGATATGGTGAAAATGACGCCGGGTTTAGATTTCACAGGGAAAAAATTTCTATTATTGAGTCAAAGTTGAAGAAATTTTGCTTTTTATCATTTTGGAATACTAGCATAAGAACCTTAATTGATAACTTTATCATAATAACATATCTTTATTATTTTTTACTGCTTACATACATGATTAAAGTTTTATTTTAACAATTTCTACTACTGCATTTTATAAAAGTAGTATTTTGTTAATTTGATAATAATTATTGTTTGTTTAAAAGTTAGACGTACCAATATAAAATGCATTTTTATCTATAACAACTAATTTTGTAGGTCTATTATAAGTCAATGAAACAGTTCCTTCTTAAACATTTTCTTTCGTCAAAATTTGACGGGCTCTACCTTGTATAAATGAATTAGAAAATTGCTACAAACTATTTTTAAGTTGAAAAAATTAAATACTTTATATAATCAAAAAATATTACATTTTTATTATTGCTAAAATACAGGTGTTTAAATAAAACTGTTATTTTTGAAAAATCAAATAAGTAAGTACTACTTCAAAAATATGAAATTCTGATATGCTTTAAGAACTTTTTAAAAAAGGATAAAATGAAATCTCATTTTGTGTTATTTTGGTGTTATCTATTATTAACTTAAAAAAATTACTATTAATTCTGAAGTTATACAGTATATTATACAATATGGTAATATATTTTTTAAATAAAAGACATCAATATTAATTGCATATTTAACTGAGAATGTTCTTACATTGTTATAATGAAATAAAATGTAGTAAATTAAGTAATTAGATTTTTTTTTCATTTTCCTTATTTACTTTAAATTCATTCATGTATATCTGATGTGATCCAGGATTTGTAAATATCATATTTTTAAAAATGTGAAAATCTGTCCGATATTTTGATATATATATGATTCTTTCAAAAAATAACAAAATCCATCCAATATTTTGATATATATCTGGTATTTTGATATACATGTCAATAAATATAAGCTGACAATAAATATTTTCAAGCAATTACAAAGATATATTGGACTTAACACATATAAATGTAATTAAACAATATTCTAAAAAACATTTTTTTTTTTAATAAAAGTGAATATACAACTGTAATTTAAAACAGATATAAATTGCTTCATACCTATATTTAAAAAAAGGATGGGATTTATTATCAAGAAATCAGAAATTTATAAAACAAAACTTTAAGTATAAAATAGTTTGAACAATTTTAATATAAATGTAAGCTTATTTTTTATTCCTTGACTTACTATGAAGCGATAGTACTCAAGTAAACCAAAATCCTAAAAGATCATTTTGTAATGATACTGTAAATAACTTATTATCAAAATTAGAAGATTTATGTTTCAATGGCTGTTCTGAGTTTATAATGTCCTACAGAATTATTGATGTTACATTTAAAGATTCAGCTTCAAACATACAGTTTGGAAAATATATTTTGCTTTTCAATTTAAAAAGTTACTGTTAGAATGACACAATCATAAATGTCAAAATTTTATTTATACTTGTTTTGACTAAAAATATCTACATTATCTTGATTACAGTGATATTTTGAAAATAAGTGTTTTACAAAATGTCAAACACCTTAATATTGAAAACATGAAAAATCTTTATCTTTAGAAAATGGATATCAATATATAAAAATATCAAAAACACAAAAATCTTGATATTTTAAAAATAAATATTGGATTAATATTGAACCCTGGTAGCATCATCTGTTATCTTTAATTGAAATAAATAAATACTAGATAAATGTCCGGATTATAGAAGCTTCCTGACTAAATATGTTATGATGTACTTTTTATTCTCAAATATCTTCATATTTTTTTTCGATTTAGAAAGCTTTTAAATATTCATTATACTTTTCTTTCTCTGTGTAACTTTTATGTTTATTTCCACACTGCCTTTATGTTTTCCTCTCAAAGTTGGCAGAAATGCTGTTGTTTATAGGTACTAGAGGCAGGGCGAGTATTCAGCAAATTTACTAAATATTCATTAGTCTGAATATTGAAGGCTTGGTGACCAAATATTTTTAGATGTTTCGCTCAGTTTTGAATATATTTTATCAAACTGTTTCAGCATTAAAAAATGTTTTTTGTAATCCAAATTGGCTAATTCTGGCACAATCATGAAGTCATTTTTGGAGATTCGATTGTCAGGAAAACGATTGATTAATTGCAACTCAAGATATAAAAACTATTTTAGAAAAAAAGAACACTACTTTATTCCAAAAACTTGAATATTCATTATTATCTGCAAATTCCATGCACATATAAAAAGGCCTTTGTGAAATTCATGATAACTATTTTTTATAAAGGGAGAAATATAAAAATACATTCATAAGCTTGTAAGATTCATTTTCAAGATGGAATATTAAATATCACTAGTTCAAGCACAACAGTATAGCTGAAAACAGAACTTAGATACTAGAAATAGATAATAATTCTAATCTAAGAAGAGAAAAAAATTATCATTTTAGACAGGTGTTGCTAAAAATTGATTATCGCTATACACAGGACCAAAATACAGTGGAACCTGGTAAAGTGTCCACCTAGCTAAAGTGACCGCTTTTACAAAATTTTACTCGTACTCATGTAAAATAATATGAGAAGTGTTTGGTAATGTGACCACCTGTCTATAGTGTAAAGTGACCAGATAGCCTGTCACAGTTAATGTTATATGAACCTGTAAAATGTGAGCATCCGTTTTTCTGCATGCTCAAAATTTTCAAAATAAAACACTAAGGTGAACATTTTCTGATATTTCTATTTTTATCCATTAAAATATGTAGGAATTTATCTCCTATAGTGACCGCCTGCAAAGTGACCAGTTTGTCCTTTGTTGTAAAGATCTAAGGTAACCTCCCCTTCTCATTTTGCTCTTGAAGTGAGAGAAGGATGAGAAATATTTCTGGGCATATTTCCCATTTTGGCGAAATCTAGGATAGAAATGCTTGCACCTGCTACTAATTGGCTAACTAAATCATGTTAGTACTACATTTATCTGAGGAAACAATAGGACGATTTCAATTGTTCGGGTTTGTTTTAGAAAGGGTTTCGTTGTCATATATTCTCAGAATTTCTAAAAATAAAATTGCTCATGTTCTTTTTTTGTACTGATACTGCTTACAAGATTTATAACATTTAAGATTACATTTTAGGTGTCTGAAGTTGTAATTTTCTTATTGCTTTGGTAATTTATTCACATTATTATTTTTTAATAGAGTTACCTTTCTCCTTAAAATATGCAGAATAAAGAATCCAAATGCAACTATATAAAAAGTTGTGTTTAAAAAATGAAATTGAAGTTATTAATTTTCTAAAAAAATAATAGTCCAATAGCAGCAGCTAAAATTTTTCAAATCTGTAAATTTTTGTGAGAAGTATTTTTAAAAGAAAATCTTAATATCTTTAAACATTTGAAAAAAATAAAATAAATCGAAAAAAAAGATAATTTGATGCAAATCAAGCTACTGTTTAATGATTTAAACAAGGAGCAGGATGAATGCCCGAGTTTCTGGACCATTGCTATGAGAAGAAGCTTTAGAGTTTTCCAAAAGAACTCAAAAGGAAATTTTATTGCTTCTAACGGCAGGTTATAATATTTCAACTAAAGAAATAACGTTTCTCAGAAAAATTTTATTTGACGAATTTCATTCTGTTCATATGAAAACAGTAGATTTCTTTAAAAGACATATTTCTGATTTGCTGATGGATTACAAGAAAGAAGACACATTTAACGCCGACAAATGTGGTTTGTTTTTTCGGACAATGCCTGGAGATAAATGCATAGATGCAAAAATTTCTAAACAGAGAATTAACATTTTGTTTACTTGCCGTTGAACATAAACATGAATTTCAGGGGCTTCCCAGTTGCGAAGAACTCCACGCCCTGTCTATGAGTTATTGTTGAGCACATCTTGAATACGCCTGATAAAAGTCTTACTGTAGAACTTACTTGCCGTTTAACAGGAGAGAAATTAAAACTCTTGTAATAGGAAAAGCAGAAAATTACGCAGTTTTAAAAAGATTAACATCAAGAATTTATTAACCCCATGATATTAAAATAAAAAGTCCTTCATGACATCCTCTATTTTACCTGATTACGTTCCACATTTAAACAAGCGGTAGAAGCAAAGAAAGAGAAAGATTCCTTTTTTTACAGATTACTGCCTGGACCACCTAATTTGTCATTTTCAAATGCAAAAATAAAGTTGCAATCACATCGCATATACAGAAGCTAGATCAAAGATTCGCTAGGTTATTGCCATTTATAGAGACAATGATTATGCTTTTACAAAACTGCCCCCAACCCCCCCCCCCCAAAATATGAATTTTTGTGACAGTTTTTATTATGTAGATTCGCCTACTTTTGTTCATTTGCAGACAATTTTAGTAATTGTATGGATTTTTTTTTCTTTTTTGCGATGACTTAGTTTAATGCCAATGCAAAACTACCATATAATTACTATCTTAAAATGTACAAATGTAGGAGAATTTACACATTTAAAAATATCACAATTTTTTTTTTTTTGGTCAGTATTGTGCAATTAAAATAAAAATGCGTTTTAATTGCAGTATATTTTCTCGTTATGTGTTATTTAAATCAATCTGAAGTTCTTCAATTCAAATTTTTTTAAAAAGATGAATTTTAAATTAATTACCTTCTATGTAGTATATTTTAAATTAGTTATTTAATACATATATTTATTAATTAATTCATTACTTAATGCAGTGCAATTTTCCTTTATGTATATTTTAATTTGTTTTATTTTTTGAGATCACCAAAAATTTAAAGTGTTGTTTTCAAAGACACTTCATAAAGTGACCATCTCTATATAGTTATCATTTTAGCTGGCCCCAAGAGTGGTCACTTTAGGCAGGTTCCACTGTAGTACCAATGTCATTTTCAGCCTATTGCAAGAAAATGTTGTGAGGGAGCAGGGCTGCAAAAAAGCCGGCTTTTTCTAAAAAAGGCCAGGCTGGCTGGCTTTTTCAGGAAAAAACGGTCTTTTGAGGAAAAAACCGGCTTTTATTGGCTTTTTTCCATTGCATATATTACTATTTATTTTTAACAACTTATTTTGTTAATTTACCTTATTAATGGCTGTTTTATGTAAATTAAAACTAAAATATTATGAAATTCCTTTAAAATCATTTTTCAGATGTTCACTTTTACAGCCAGTTAATATAATATCACAAAAACCTGATAAATAGCCAATATGATTAATAGACATCTATACTATAAGTCCAGTGCACATCCTATGTTTAGTTAGGTTATTTTCATGTTGTTATGGGTAAGAATTATATTCAAAAAAGTAATATACAAAATGGTACTGTTTATAAAGTACTTCACTTGAGCAATGACTCCTAGAACATATGAGTGTGTTAGTTCTATGAATAAAAATAGTCACTTGTTTATGTAAAAAGTTTACAAAGCAGCATTCCACTTTAAAAATAAGAAAATATAAATAGTTTTCTCATAGCTTTTGTATTTATCTTTCTAAATGCAGTAAATCATCTGCAAGTAAGACTGAGTAAGATAGAAATTTGTCTATCTAGAAAAGATTTTTCAAATCCCTGTGAATCCATAGGCAGTGTAAAATTTGTCTAGGGCAGAATATCATTTACTGTGAACAATTTTCTCAGTCCTGATTGATTCCGACTTATATAGAGTTTACTGTACATCCTTCTTTTCTTCATTTGTTTTTTCTTATAAGGAAAGAGCAGCTGATATAGTGTGGGTTAAATTACAGTGCGGTGGCAATGACAAGAAACACCTGTCTGTTCTTTATATTTCCTGACGCACACATGATCTCGATGTCAATCCATGTCCTCGATGTCAGAGGCTAATCTGATTGGTCTCTGTTTTACAGGTCCATTATATGATTGGCCTATATTGCCATAAATGTTCCTGCAATGATCACTATGATAAAAATGCAGTGGTGTGGTAAATTGATTGATGGAAATGTTTGTAAACATGGTCTTTCCTTCTATATGCTACCTTTGACAATAAAGTTTGGTGAATCAATTCAGAACGACCGATCTGGCAACACTAGGGAAACAAAACGCTGCACCTGCATAGATGCAAGTATTGACCATCTTCCCCCACCGTTGTTCAGTTGAGCATCGTTTATGTTCTGTGTAAGACTTGCTTTACTAAGTGCTTGTTCAGTGTGTTTGTTCTTAACTGAGAGCAGGAAAATAAATGAATAAAAGATCAGTTTAAAGTTTGCTTTTAAGCTTTGCAAGACACCGAAAGAAATTCATGAGGGATGGTGCAAATTGAACACCTACCATACTCGCCAGATATTAATCCTCCAAACTTCTTTCTATTTTCAAGACTCAAACTCTCTTTGAAAGAGATTTGACCGTATTGCTGACATCCAACGATACGCGACGAAGATTTTGAATTTCATCCCAAAAAAAGACTTTGTGCGAATTTCCCAAGACATGTATAGCAGATCTCAGCGGTGCATAGTTATGGGAGATGACTATTTTGAAGGATGGTATGGTAACTTTCGTTAATATTTCATAAACATTAATGCTATAGGACTATTCACCGAACTTTATTGTCAAAGGTAGTATATGACTAAATATTTTGTTCTTGCTCTTTCACAAATCTTCTGACACATTAAAAGGAAGGGAATTGATTTGGTGAATTAGCAAACTTTTCTATCCGCAAATTTTTTTGTATTAGGCGAGGTTTAGTGTTTAGCCTAAAACGTTACTGGATCAGCAAGATCCCAGGAACTAACGCATTTAACCTTAGTCTAAATATGGGAGCGAGAATAAAAAAATAAATAAAATAAATAACATATAGTTTTTTTTTTTTTTGGAACAAGATCAGTGTAGTATTAATATTTAAAATCTAAGTCAAATGATTGGTATTATATATGGTAAAAATAATTTGAACTACTTCAAAAAAAATTTTATTGCACAAATTTTGTAAAATTCTTCTCATCTGTTGATCACAAGAACATTTGTAATATCAATTCATTTATATTTGAATTGACAATTTATTAGGCAGTTCATTTTTATGAGAACAGTAATTAAATAGTTATGTAATTAATGATACGAATACATTTTAAGAATAGATTTTGTAAAAAAAAAGTTTTAGTAAAAGCCGGCTTTTTCTTAAAAAAAGCGGCCTTTTTCAAGCGGTTTAAACCAGAAAAAGCCGTCCGGTTTAAACCAGCCCTGTTAAAATCCAGCAGCCCTGTGAGTGGCGGGAAGGGGGGGGGCAAATTCTAACTTTGAGCCGGTCACAATTTTCTCTTCGCACACCCCTTCATTCCATGTTAGATCTCTAAAAATAAAATAAAACATTCTGGTAAAAAGATATTTCCTATGTCACAAACAAAAATCATACAAAATATTATAAAATTTCTTAAAAATGGTAGCAACAAGATTAATTCCATTGTTTCAGAGGAGTAATAGGTTTTATTAATTGATTATATCTTTTATAATGCCATTTTCACAATAAAATTAAAAATAACTTTTTAAAACAACTTGATCAGAAAATGATGTCATGCTTTAAAAAACAGGCACTTCTTTTCATGAAGATGTTACTATTCAATACTTTTTCACTCTGCCAATATTGAGTTTGAAACACAAGGCAAAAGGCTTCAGTAAGAAAAAAAGATGTCGTATCAAAAGAAAACGTTTATTTTCTTTTGCAAAACTGAATATTTTCATCACAAGTATGTCTACGAGACTGGAACTTCTGAAATTTTACTTACAGTTGCTGAAATTACAGGTACAAGTCAATAGTTTGAATGTTTGCATTCCAAGCTGTAGCTGACAAAAGCGACTTCAAATGTGAAAATATATTAAACAATTGCACATTGAAATAGTTTTTATATGGTACATATGGTTATGAGACTATCATATGCAAATTTTGAGATGATAAAAAGGATGTTAAATTTAGATTTCACAGAGAAAAATTTCTATGATTGTGTCAATATAAGAAAATGTTTTGCTTATTTTTCAATTCATAATATCAAGCACACGAGACTCAATTGATAACTTTGTTAAAAAATACTGTTTTTGATTTTATGTTTCTACATTTATATGCAAATAAATTTTAATTTGTCAATAATTATAAAAGTTAAAGATTTTGAAAATAGTATTTTGGTAACTTTCGATAAAAATTCAATTCGTTTAAGACTTACACCCACAAAAATAAGATGGATTTTTTTTTGTAGCTTATTATTTAGGTTTATTATACATTAATATAATAATTCCTTTTTAAGAAAAAAATTATTTTGTCAAAATTTAGATACGTTTCAAATTGTGAGTATTGTTAGAAGATATGAAAGTAAATTAGAAAAAGTGTATATTTAAAAAAAAAATTAAAAAAAAAATTTGTTTCGATATCTCTTATCGATTACTTTCTCGATTTCTGTTAAATCTTATTAAATGTTCAGTTAATGTCATCCAATTCCATGCTCATGTTTTATTTTAAGTGTAATGATGTACCACAGTTGTGTTTTATTAATAACAGGTAAGTAACACATGGCATCAGTAGTAAGGTATTATTGCTGGTTACACCAAATTTAATTGATTTGATTTGTAAAGTATAATTTCATTCATAAATGAATTTAAATTAGATTATATTTAATATTTTAGGTAGCTTTTATTACAAAAAGCAAAAAGGTACCTGCTGCAGCCATCCGATGGAAAGCAATCCGAAAAAAATTAGTATATTTTCAACAGTCATCCAATAGTCTCCAAAATCTTACTCCAACTTAATATTGACTAACATATATGCATATAATATATATATATATATAAACATTATATAATACATATATATCTGATATATGTCATGTGATAACTCTTGTATTTATTAACCAATTTGGATGAGATTAATTGTTTCTAAAGTACATACCAATTTTCGACCAAGTTCATTGGCCAACATCATTCGCCATTTTGTTTCAAAATGGCGGCCATTTGAATTTTTTTATTTAAAAAGTGGAAAAGTAAATTACAAATTGATTTTTTTTCCTTGAGAGTTTTACCTTAATACAAAGACTCCAAAGCATATTTGGTTTTGTCTTTATCTTAAAAAATAATTAAGATATAACAGTTTGAATTTCTACAGTCGCTGACATTTTGAAATAATCTAAATTTCGTCATGTAACTCTTGTATTTATAAATTAATTTGTATGAGATTGATTGTATGTATCGTATATACCACTGTCTTGAACGTATTCATTGGCCAGCTTCTTCATCCATCTTGCTTAAAAATGGCAGCCATTTGCACCATGTATTGTCGTGCAATGCTTAAATATTATTAATATCTGTTAACTTCAAATTTTCGCCAAGCATGGTGACACTTGGCGAAGTATTGCCAAATTTGGTGACCGAAACAATAGTCATAGATGGTACGGACTTGGCTATGGCTTACTAATTTGGTTCTCATTCAAATTCAGTATGGAAGAATAATCTGTTGTCTTTGCATTTTAGCTTCTTAGAACCTGACTAAAATTAGTTTAAAGTAGAACTTGCAACATTTTAAAGCCAAAAAATAGTTCTATTTTTTCTACCTTTTCCTTCCGGTGCTCTGTACAATACAAACATTTTTTATTTATGAAAAAAATGTTAACAGTAATCCAGTAAGAAATTATAAACTGATAAATTAGAGTTATTTTCTTTTTCATATCCACTTTAATTAAATAGCGTAAGGGTAGTGTTTGTTCTAAAACGATTTAGCTATGAAAATGTCACAATTTTACTAATGAGTTCGAGGTATAAAGAAATTTTAACATAAGATATTCGAGTCCACCATGTATTGAATTATTACAGTGTCTTAAATTCCTAGGTATATAACACAGTTTGAAGTATTATATACCCAGCATATAAAGTTACTATTATTTATTCGAAATTTGTTTCTACGCTTTCATATAAAATTATACAATCTTGCTCCTAAGAAGGTATTTTTATACCCCTTCTAAACACACATAACTGCAACATCCTTAATGTCAAATTTTATTCTTTTGATAATTTTTATTAAACATACTGGACGTTTGTTTAATCGATTTTAAATATGTTTAATCATTCTTTTCACACATTTTATAATCCAATTTGCAAAGGCAGATATGCAAGTGGATTCCGAAGCTGTACATTGAAACATAAAGAAAATGCATATTGTTTTATTTATGATCTATTATATGCAACTTTAAACGTGGTTAAAATGCTAATAAATGTTTAAATAATTGCAATACAATGTAAATTGCCTTAATAATGAAAATCGTTTCCCACAATAACCATCTCAGTTAGTTAAAAAAATTCTTAAATCTGGAGGAATTTCCACTAAATGCATCTAAGTATTAAAATTATCTTTCTTGTAAAAATAAATTATATTATCATAACAAGGTAGAACCCACCAAATTTCAAATTTCGACGAAAGACAACATTTAAGGAGAAAGTGTTTCACTGATTTATAAATCTACAAAATTAGTTACAATAAAAATGCACCTAATATTGATAAGTCTAACACTTAAAGAAATGATATTTAGACTAAAGGTAATAAAATACAAGTTCCATAAAAATCAGTTTCAGAAATTATTAAACTTTAATCATACAGCCAGCAATTGAATATAATAAGTATCTGTTATTATGATCTGTAATTAATTAAGGTATTTCAAAATCAAAAAGAGCAAAATTTATTCTACTTTAACTCAATCATAATTTTTCCAAGTGAAATTAAAACCCGATATTATTTTCAACATCTAAAAATTTTTATATGCACCTCTCATATCTGTATTCAGCTATCATTCTTTTTTTTTACTTTCTTTTATCGTATTCTCATTTGATCATTTAAATTTAAAACTTCAAGTCTCGAGTGCTATTAGCTGGAAACAGATGCTAAACTGTTAATATCATAGAGTAAAAAGAAAGAATAGAGAGTAAATACAATGGCTGAGGGTGATGCCAAGAATGTAACCATAAAATCCGTTGCATTATACACATTATGTCGAAACAAAAACACGTGCTTTCACGAAAAGAAGAAAACATTTTGCAATACAATTTTTAATTCATAATGCAATAAAATACTTCTTTAGAGTGCTTAAATGTAAGAAGATCATTTAAATTTCGAAAAAACTGCATGTCCTAAGAATTCGGTCTCTGTTCCATGTGCTTCTTTTTGTTTGGGCTTAAAGTGAACATTAAAATTTGTCCGATAAATGATTTCATATTGTAAACCTTTTTTATGGCATACTGCATCTCCATTTATCTTTTTCCTCCGTGGCTTTTTATCCTTTACCTTTAATAGAAAAGAAGTGCTTTTCTTACCACAATTTCAAAAACGCTATTATAAATTACAAAAAAAAAAAAAAAAAACAAAAAAAAAAACAGATACAGTTTTCAAATAAATTGCCTTTAAAAGACTTTTTCCTTATACGATGGTGTGAAAATTGAAAATGCAGGATGTTTAGAAGCTTAAAAATTTTACGTAGAAAAATGAAAAAACCGAAATTCCATGTGAAATTTAAAATAGTTGCCATTCTCAAAATGACGTATGCGTTACGCACAGACACATTTGGCCTTTATAATATAAATTGCTTAAACAAAGTACCATTGTTTTCATAAGCAATATGAATTTATAAAATTTTCTCCATAAGTTTGCTTTATATTTTATCTATAAATGTTTTAAATATACTTCTATTTGTAAATGCTTTATTCTTAACTATTTGAGTTACTCTTTATTTATAACTATTACTTTTAATTTTTATCAATTATATTTTTTATGATAAATTTTTTATTTTATGTTAGCAATTATTTATTTTATTTATTCTAAAGTTGATTATAGTTTAAATATTTATGTAGTTAGAAAATTTACATGACACATCATTGATTCTGCGAGCATCAAGTATTTGGGAGTTTATTTCAGTTCAGTTTTCTACATTAATTTAATATTTCAAAATAAGTTTATTTCTCGTAAAAAAAATTTTCATGAATCTTAAAAGGTGATAGATTATGTTACTTTTATTTATTGCAGGTGCAAAAAGCCATGAATGTGGATACATATCACATCACTCAAAACTGTCTTTAAAGCGTGAAATATGCAGCAAAATATTTCTTTACAACAGCTTTTAGGAAAAGTAGGTTCTGACTCACAGCAAGAAAAATTGTTTGTTTGCGAAGTATGCAGCAAAGGCTTTTCGAGAAAACATGATTTAAGCAGACACCTCTTAATCCATACTGGTGACAAACCTTTTGCATGTGAGATATGCAACAAGAAATTCTCACAAAAGGCTGATTTAGGAAGACATCTGTTAATTCATACTGGTGAGAAGCCTTTTGTCTGTGAAATATGTAACAAAAAATTTTCTCAAAAGAGTGGCTTAAGCACGCATCTGTTAATTCACACTGGTGAGAAAACTTTTGTGTGTGAAATATGCTTCAAGAAATTCTCCCAAAAGGGCAATTTAAGAAACCATTTGTTAATTCATACTGTTGGGAAACCTTTTACCTGTGAAATATGTAACAAAAAATTCTCCCAAAAGAGTGTTTTAAGCACGCATCTGTTAATTCATACTGGTGAGAAACCTTTTGTCTGTGAGATATGCAACAAAAAATTCTCCCAAAAGGGTAATTTAAGCAGACACCTATTAAATCATTCTGGTGAGAAGAGTTTTGTGAGTGAAATATGCAACAAGAAATTTTCTGAAAAAGGTAGTTTAAGGAAGCATTTGTTAATTCATACTGGTGAGAAAGGTTTTGTGTGTGAGATATGCAACAAGAAATTCACCAGAAAGGATCATTTAGGCACACACCTGTTAATTCATACTGGCGAGAAACCTTTTGTCTGTGAAATATGCAACAAGAAATTTTCCGTGAAGTGTAATTTAAACAGACATCTTTTAATGCATACAAGGAAGAAATGTTTTGTGTGGGATATATAACAGAAATTTATCGTAAAAGTGTGTTTTAAGAAATCATCTCTAAATCTATACTATTGAGCCAATTTACGCGAGATATAATTAAAATCTCACAAAGGAGCAATCTCTTCGTTTTTACTCCCATAATTTGTTGATTGCTATTAACTAATTTTTATACTTCTTGTATTTAGAAATTTTGGCAAAGTCTTGTATTAAAATATTAGAGCGGCTAAAATAAAACGACAAACAACCAAAATTTTTTCAATTTTAACTTGTAAATTGGCACCAAAGGATCTTTAAATTCACTTTTGGCAAACCATATTTCATACTTATTAGGCCTTATCTTTAACGGTACTTTAAGAACGGTATTAAGATTGCAAATGTGCGATGTCTAGAAATTTAAAATTTTGAGTTAACGAAAATTGCAAAAGCGAATTTTCATCGGAAAGTGTTGCCATTCGAAAAATGACACATGCTTTACGCACTGCTACGTTTGGCCTTTAAAATATAGATAGTGATAAATGATAATTAAAATGTGTGGCGTTAAAAATTATTTATCTGTTTTCAGAGGATAAGTTTTTGTGAACAACAACAACAGCAAGAAAAAAAGAAAGAAAAGGCAAGAAAATTCACTAAAAATTTATCTGGCAAATTTAACTATATTAACATGTCAACTATAAAAGTATAAATTTTAAATATATGTTGAGAATTTAAAACATTCATAAGTAAATCTTTACATTTACATGTGCAGATTTTAATATGCTGTTGATTTACTGTTTTAAAATGATATAATTTGAATTTGGAAGAACCATTTGGTTGCACTGCATGCTCTGTTTATATTGCATACGCTTTATTATATATCAAATATTCTTTTTTTATTGCGTTACTATGCATCACGTATTTATTCTTTGTGCGTTATGTGTCAAACATGTATCGAAACAGTTTAGGTCATAGATAAAATATTACATTCCCATGTACATTTTTAAATATGATGTTGATATTTTGTTTGAAATGCAATAATTTGAAATTGGAGTCCTTTGGTTTCACTGCATGTTGTATTTTCTTAAAATTAGATCCATCTGAATTTAAATGATTTTTTTTTAAGTGTGAATATATATGGTACTACTTGGTTATCCCGCTTTATTTCGCCAAATTATACAAATGACCAAACTAACAGCCAAATTATACATATTGACATAATTTTTATTTGAAATGCCGAAAAAACAAATAATTGGTAAAATATTAATAAAAATAAAAAGGTCGAAAAAAAAATCACTTATTGATGTTTTTAACACCTTTATCATATTTAATGTCACCGAATGTGACATTTATGGTCATCCATTATTGGCATTAAATCTTATGGTTGGCGATAATTTTTTGGTCGACGGTATAACCAAGTAATACCATATATATATATATATATACATTAAATTTGTTTTACTTTGTGTCAAATATTTAATTTTTTTTTAATTGCTTTATTATGACAAATATTTATGAAAACATTTTCAGTCATAGGAAAATCTTTACATTCTTACATACTGTGAAGTTTTATATTTGTTAATTTGCTGTTTTAAAATGTTGTAATTTAAAATTTGGAATAGCCTTTTGATTGCATCACATGCTCTATTTTAATTGCATATGGTTTACTATATCAAATATTCGTTCTTTTTTTGTTGCTTTCTATGTGTCAAATATTCTTTTTTTTATTATTATGTGTCAAATATATACGGAAACATTTTAGATTGTAGGTAAATCTTTACATTCCCATGTACAGTTTTGAATTTACTGTTGTTTCTTTGTTTTAAAATGTAGTAATTTGAAATTGGAGAAATCCTTTGGTTGCACTGTTTCTTAAACCTAGATCAATCTGAATGTAAATTATTTCTTTAACCCTTTAAATCCCATGATAAAACACGCTCTAGATATAGAATATTTAGTTTAACACCAGAAAAATTCAATGGTTAATTTCGTTTTATTTAAATACGGTATATTCTGGCATTAATTAAAACAAATATTGCCGTTTTAATTTTCTGGCGGGAATGAAGATATACGAATTAAAATATCTAGGGCGGTCTCGGGCGGTTTGGGATCCAGAGGGTTAAATATATATATACATATACATATATATATATATATATAGTATTTGGCTTACTATGTGATAAATATTCATTATTGTTTTGGTTGTTGTTGTTTATTTGTTATGTTGAATGTCAAATATTTATTCTTTTGGTATCTGCTTTTATGTGTCATATGTTTATAAAAACATTTTATTTTGCCAATTTTGTTTTTATTGATTTATTGTAATAATTTTTGTATAAGTTTCAATAAAACTGTTTTTATTATTATTATGCAGTATTATTTATACATTATTAAAAAATGTTAAGTATTTCTAATTCCACATTTTTGGAAATGTTTTCATTTTAAGAACACAAACATCATATCCCCTTGGCATCACTGAACATCTAATGTACTATTTCTTTAAAATATATATCGAAATATCTAAATATAACTTTGGTATGATTACGAATAAACTGACATATTTACCATTTGGGTGGCAGAAACTTCGCTGACATTTTAATCCAAAGCAATTTTCTCATTATGGCTTTTTAATGTTACCATGATTATTTTTATCAAAATAGCCTTGTTTGTCTATAGTACGTCTTTGAGGTTTTTCTAATCCTTTCTTTTCAGTATGCTAAGGAATTCAAAGTCTTAATTTTTTTTCTACTGCATAAAATATCGGGCTTTTTGTTTGATGATAAATCAACCTTTTACTGCACCATATGACATGTCTGTCACATACCTAATAAAATAAATACTACTTGGTTATCCCGTCGACCAAAAAATGATCGCCAAACTATAAGATTAAATGTCAATAATGAATGATCGTGAATGTAACATTTAATGACATTAAATACGACACATTTGTTTGAAATGTCATTAAGTCATTTTTATTCAGATTTTTGTGAATATTCTACTAAATTGTTTTTTCGTTATTTAAAATAAAAATTATGTCAATGTGCATAATTTGGCTATTAGTTTGGCAATTTGTATTGTTACGAATTTTGTAAATAGTGTTTGTACTGTAAAATAATGTAAATAATCTTATTAAGCTCCATACCTTTACTAATATTAGTTTTTGTTACATTGTCTCCGTTATCGAGCAAACTTGTCTATTATTTTTCAGTGTATGTCTATGGCAGCTTGGCGAAATAATAAAGATATCGCCAAGTTGGCGTCACTTTTGACGACTAATTTTGGTCGCCAAATTTGGCGATATATCGCCCAGGTGGCGACAAACTTGGCGATGGTAACCCGTCCCTCTCTATGGTAACCCCCCTAGGTCTACTGATACATTGAATGTTGTTCCGTGGTTTTCCGGATTTTTCTAGAAGGTTGTAGAAATTTCCACCGCATGTGGCGAGACTATATATAGGAGAGCCGATGCGAGCTGTTGTTATTATTTACCAGTCAGGCATTGAGTGAGCTACTAGAGCTTGTCCAAGCAAGTTTGCTTGATGTATTGAGTTTTATCTACGTTGTTTTGAATGTGATATAGTGTTGAGACATTGTATAAAGAGTCTCTGCGACCTATATTTTGACTTGTTCGATAGATTTGAACAGTTATTTTGGAATATCTAGTAATATTTGTGAGTTTCGAAGACTCTGTTGTTCTGAAGATCTGTAAATAAATTATTTTCTACTTTTCTAAGAGAAAAGAGTTTGAAATTGTCTAACCATAAGATCGAAAGAACCCTATATACGCTGGAACATTTGGTGTCAGGAGTGGGGTTCTTATGGCGAAAACAAGAACAATGGACGGACAACTGAAAGAACTGTTAGAAGCTATTAATGGAATAAAGGCAGAAATGACGAAAGACCAAGAAGAGTTAGCGGATAAAATGAATAAAAACGAAGAAAGAATGGAACAGTTGACAAATAAAACTTATAAAGGCCAAGAAGAGTTGGCAGAAAAAATGAATAAAGGCCAAGAAGAGTTGGCAGAAAAAATGAATAAAGGCCAAGAGTTGGCGGATAAAATGAATAAAGGCCAAGAAGAGTTTGCGGATAAAATGAATAAAGGCCAAGAAGAGTTGGCGGATAAAATGAATAAAAACGAAGAAAGAATGAAAGAGTTGACTGAAGAATTGAAGAAAGAAGTTAATAAAAGTCAAGAAGAAATGAAGAAAACTTTAGAAGAAAAGTTCTCGTCGGTAGATAGAAGAATAGATTCGGTAGAAGAGAAAATAGAGAATGAAATTAGTAAAGTAGAAGAGAAAATTCAGAATGAAGTTAGTAATATTGAAGAGAAAATAGTTGAAGTAGATGAAAAGCTAAATAAAAAAGTACAAGATCTTGAGAAGAAGCTTTCAGCGTCCAGTGGTAATTATGAAGAATTTAGGAATCTGTCTGCTTCTCCTGTGCACATCAAGCTGTCGACATACGACGGAAAGAGTTCCTGTCAAGTCTACAAGACCCAATTCACCATTGTAGCCGAAGCGAACAAATGGAGTGACGAGGTGAAAGCTTGTCAACTGGCAGCATCTTTAAGAGGAGAAGCCGCCGACGTGCTGCAAACATTGCCCGATATGACGCAACTCAATTTCGAGACTTTAAGTTGTGCACTTGAAATGAGATTCGGAGAAAAATTCTTCAAAGATTATACGAGAATACAAATGAAGTGCCGCCATCAAAAATCGAGTGAAACCCTTCAAGAGTTTGCCTCAGAAATAGAACGGCTGGCAAATTTAGCCTTCATCGACTGCCCAACAAATGTACGGGAAATGCTCTCACTGCAGTACTTTGTAGACGGAATAAAAGATCCAGAAGTGCAGAGAGCGGTACGAATGGCAGATGTGCAGGATTTAAAGGCTGCATTACTATATGCCTTAAAGTTGGAAGCAGCTACACAAGCCAGCCGAAGAGATCGTCATTCAGTCCGAGGGGCAACAGTGAACAAAAGCTCAGACACTGAAAGGGACGTCTTGAAAGAAATTAGGAAAATAAATCAAGAGCTGGAAGCCTTAAAATATGGAAGAACAAGCTCAAGAAGATAGAATCTCACGTGCTGGGGATGCGGTGATACAGGACATCTCCGAAGAAATTGCCCCAAAACCCAGGAACGTGAGATAAATTCAAACAGTCAGCAGGGAAACTAAATTTTGGCCATCTCGCGGGGCGGAGGTTGCCAGAGAATGAAAAGCCCCATCTGAAGATCCTCCAGATATAAAAAATGAGTGGCGGTGATAATGAATTATATGTGATAGGCTTTATTAACGGAATTCAGTGCCATATGATTGTCGATACTGGAGCCAATGTTACAATAATAAGAGAAGGTTTGGCTCGAAAATTGAAATGTAAACTCATCTGGACTCCACCCTGCGTTACACTGCAAACTGTGACGGGCGACAAGATAGGCATATATGGAAAGGCCAATTTAACCATCAACTTTGGAGGAAGCAAATATTATCATACGGCATATGTGGCTGACATAACAGATCCTTGCATAATCGGGCTAGATTTTCTGAAGAAGTTTGGCTTGATTTTAAAAATAATGAAATGCTATCTAAATTTGAAGAAAAAAGCCTTTTTGGATTAAATAACGAAATTGAATATAAACAAACAGTAATAGCCAAAGAAGACATCCATCTAGGTCCAGGAAGAGAATTTTTAGTTCCAGCTGTAATTAACAATGAAACTAATTATCGATTTGGCCATATAGATTATCCCGAAGACAATAGTAAACAAGCAGGAGTATTGGTGGCTTCATCTGTAGTGAACCTCTCGAAGAAGACCACTCCAGTCAGAATTGCTAACATCGGTGATAAGACGAGGACTATCAAGAAAGGAGAGGTGATAGCATCATGCGCTCCTGTGACGTGCATAAGTCAAAATTCCAATCACTCTCAGAAATCTTCAGATAATTTAGTCAAGGATTTGTTACAAAATACGGACTTAGATCCAAATCAAAGGGATGCTGCGGAAAGTTTAATTAGAGAATTCCAAAGTTTATTTTCCCAAACATCTGAAGAGTTTGGACGAACTAAAATGGCACAACACCGAATTGACACGGGAGATCACTCTCCTATTAAACAGCACCCTAGACGATTAGCTTTTGCCAAGCAAAAAGAGGTGCAGAATTTAATTAAGGATATGGAAGAAAATAACGTCATCGAACCATCGACAAGTCCATGGGAGTCTCCCATTGTATTAGTAAGAAAGAAGGATGGTTCTACAAGATTTTGTGTAGACTACCGCCGACTGAATGACGTCACCAAAAAGGATAGTTACCCTCTGCCAAGGATTGACGACACTCTTGACACACTTGCGGGCAACACTTGGTTCTCGACTTTAGACCTGAAGAGTGGTTACTGGCAGGTAGAGATCCATCCCGACGACCGCGAGAAGACTGCTTTCACAATGGGACAAGGATTATGGCAATTCAAGGTAATGCCTTTTGGTCTATGTAATGCACCTGCAACTTTTGAACGCCTTATGGAAACGGTTCTCCGGGGGTTGTCATATGAGGCATGTCTTGTTTATTTAGACGATATCATAATCATAGGAAAATCTTTTGATGAACATCTGAACAACCTCAGGCGGGTACTACAAAAGTTAAAGGAAGCTAATTTGAAGTTAAGCCCTTCGAAGTGCAGTTTGTTTCGTAATGAAGTCGCCTACCTTGGACACATCAATTCGTCGGAAGGAGTTAGGACTGATCCGGAGATGATATCGGCTGTGAAAAATTGGAATCGTCCAGCAGATGTTCACCAGCTTCGAAGTTTTATAGGATTTTGCACCTATTACAGAAAATTTGTCAAAGGCTTCTCGATGATTGCAAGGCCACTTCATAAATTAACAGAAGCCAATCAAAAATTTATGTGGACACAGGAATGTGACGCTGCTTTCGAAAAGCTTAAGGAGGCTTTAACATCCACTCCAATTTTGTCATATCCTCAAATCGATAAACAGTTTATACTTGATACGGATGCAAGTAACGAAAGCATTGGCGCTGTACTGTCCCAGGAAATCGACGGCCAGGAGCGTGTTATCGCCTATTTCAGCAAGTGCTTATCAAATGCATAGCGAAACTACTGCGTAACAAGAAAAGAACTTCTTGCTGTAGTGAAAGCCATAGACCCTTTTCATCATTATCTTTACGGTCGAAAATTCCTGATCCGAACTGATCATACTTCTCTAACTTGGCTATTGAATTTTAAGAACTCTGAAGGCCAGATAGCCAGGTGGATGCAAAAGCTTCAAGAGTACGATATGGAGATACGCCATCGAAAAGGCTCATCACATGGAAATGCAGTGCTCTCTCAAGAAGACCCTGCTCAGAAAATTGTAGATACTGCGACCGGGTTGAGAAGAAATTTAATGTCAAAGGTCCTATAGTAAGACAAGTTACAACTTGGTCTACATCATCGCAAGATCCGTGGAGTGACGAGAGCCTGTGTAAAGATCAACTTGCTGATCCTGAAATTAAGCCAATTCTAGAGCTGAAAGAGGAGTCCAACAGGAAGCCCAGCTGGCAAGACATGGCCCATTACCATCCTACGACTAAACGTTATTGAGCTCTCTGGGATTCCTTACATTTGAAGAACGGCATCTTGTACCGAAAATGGGAGTCTGACGATGGAAAGACATGTAGATGGCAACTACTACTCCGTAAGTCGAGAATTTCTATGGTCCTTCAAGAACTTCATGGTAGTCCCACAGGAGGTCATTTTGGTGTAATGAAGACTCTGCAAAAGGTTCGAGAGCGTTTCTACTGGAATAATGTTCGCAGTGATGTGGAGAAGTGGTGTCGAACTTGTGACACCTGTGTAGCACGTAAAGGTCCAAAGAGGCGCACCCGGGGACGATTGCAGCGTTATAATGTAGGAGCTCCTTTCGAACGAATTGACTCTAGATATCCTGGGTCCTCTTCCTAGAACATCTGATGGCAACAAGTACATCCTCGTTGTCATGGATTACTTCATCAAGTGGCCTGAAGCCTACGCCATTCCTAATCAAGAGGCGGTAACCGTAGCAGACATACTGGTCCAACACTGGGTTTCCAGATACGGAGTTCCTCTTCAAATCCATTCTGATCAAGGAAGAAACTTTGATTCGGCTGTGTTTAAGGAAATAGCTAGTGCTCAATTTTTGATTTTTCTTTCTTTTCTGTTTCTTTTTTCATACATATGGATACATATGTATTTTTCATATATTTCTATCGGATATTCGAAATTAGATTAATAACAATCGTTGTCGCAGTAAAAACTTTGGCGATCTTAGAACATATTGAAAAAAAGGAATACATTAAATGATTACAGATATTTTTATTTATTTATTTATTTATTCATTTATTCATTATTTATTTTTATTTATTTATTTATTTATTTTTTTGCGATGCACAATGAATTCATTTTGCTAATACTTTTTTCATTTTGCGAATGTTTTTTATTTTTAATTAGCCAAATTACTAACTTTGGTCAAATGTCAGTTACTACCTACTATTGAACCCTATTATCCAGGGGTGTAATCGTAAAAATAACAGAGGATATAAGCTATAAGCAGAGGATATATGCTAAAGGCAGAGAGTGTACGCTAAAGGCAGAAGGTGTACGCTTAAGGCAGAGTTTTACCCTAAAGGCAGAGGATATACCCCAGAGTGTTTGTACTACAGCTTTCTTCAGAAACAGAGGATGTACGGTATTCCTTTCAAAATTGTAGAAAATATACAGCGTATACCCTCCACTACATCCATGCTACTCTCATTTTCGCGTACCGCTTTTATTTTTACCTTTTCGGGATGTGAGCCCTCCGCTAATCTTTCAATCTTTTACCACCAGTTTTTTCAAACAAAAAAATTTCTGTAATTAAATCGTGAAAATGCTCGCATTAAATAAGGTAAACTTTACAAATGAAAATAACAGGTGAGAATAATGCACAATTCTGAGCACCGTAAGTAGCACTTACAGTAGACTCTCTCAATTCCACACAGCTTTGGGTAAGAGGTTGTGCGTATTTTAGAATTTTGCAGATTTCTGGTCAGAGGTTTGTTTACATTTTTAAACAATAATTTGAATGCAATCAATATTACAATCAAATTATAATGAATGTTTACAACGTAGTAAAATATTAAACTATTTAAATAAGGTAAACTAAAGTAATAAAAATTTAGATAACTTAAAATGATTAAAAGCAAAGATGAAGTAAATAATCAATACAATAATGTATAATAAAATATTCATTGTAAAAATGAGATGAATTTTGTCTAAATTATTCAATTAAATTTGCCCCATAAAAGTTCACTTCTAAATCACATCAAAATTAAAAAATAAGGAAGTTTTATTTCAGATTTACACAGACTTAATAATAAAAAAAGCTTCATTAATGCATTAATACACTTGATTAAAAGATTGTGATTACCAGTGATATTAGCAATGTCATGATTTTTTTCTGAAATAAATTTTATTTTCTTTCATGAACAAGCTTGAATTCAATAATATAAATGAAAATTACCGGTTAAAAAATGTATAGAATTGATATAAATATAAAACAGTTGAAATGTGTTCTTATATCTGAACTGAAAGTTTCATCTGTAAATTATGTGCAGATTTTATTCTTGCAGATTTGAGGGAGTCTGCTGTATATCGGTCGCTCGTTTCCAAAGGGTTAAGAAATAAGTGGCTAATCCAGATGTGTGACTTTTCCTTTTTGCATAAGGTTAAGTTTTTTGGACTTCTGATATAAAAATTATATTTCTTTGGGAAATTCTGGGAATAAAGCAGTTTTTGTAAGATTTAGGTATTCTCTATTTTAGATCTTTCTTTATAATTTAATTAATAAGAATAAGTTCTTTAGAGGATTTTTTTAATTCATTAGTCGTTTTTTAATATTTCTTTCTTTATTACAAAACTTTACTTAAATTAATTTATTAATTAACAACTTATTATCAACAAAAAAATACAATTCAGGGATAAAAAGATAACAGAATTTTTCTTAAAATGTATTTGTAGTCATTTAAATACATTGTTTTCATTTATTATTCTAAGAGTTTTAGTTATTTTATCAATTGTATGTATTTGTTATGGCTGTGATATCATTTTCTATGTTTTTCTAGTTAAATCGTTCTTACTCATACTTCTGCAATGAGTTATGACTTGGGTGCTGTATTACGAAGAAAGATGATGCATTATTATTTTTTATGATTTTAACAGTTATGAGTAATTTTGTTTATGGCTGAAACTGCAGATGTAAAAAGTTTTGAAACAACTCAGCTAAAAATGAGTTGCATCAAATCAACAAAAAAATGCAGTTAGAAGACTGCAGTGATTTGGCCGATTCCACTAGAGAATTTTTGTGATTGATACAACTACAAAATTATAGCAGTTTGTAAACTGCATTAATTTAGTTGTTGCACCAACCTCAAAAATATTGCAATAATTTTGTAGTTGTATCAATCTTAAATATTCTGTAGCAATTTTTTAGTTGTACCGACCTCAAAAGTTCTATACTAGAATCGGCCTAATCACCACAATTTTTCAACTGCATTTTTTTTCACAAATATTGTACTGTTTACTTCTGGCAAGATATACCGGAAGGAAACTGTTTCTGGTTACAAGCCGAATAGTTTAGCTGTTTTTAAAATCCATCTTAATTGGTTCCTTTCTTTTTCATGTCAACAATGCAGTTTTAGTTATTTTCTGTTTGATATCTGCCATTTTTATTTCTAATTCTGCAACTTTATTCATTATACATCATAACCAAATAACAGTTTAAAAGAATCGTTTGACCCATAAAACTGGATTTTATAGATACGCATGGTGTGCCCCAACCTCACTAATAAAATTCAGTTTACTACCCACAATATCCATTAATTTTACTGGTGACTTTACCAACACTTGACTTTACCTCAAATGGGATTCATATCTAGACTGAGCTTCGTACATAGTTAGCAAAAATTTTCAACAAAAATAAATTTTTTCAGTATGCTTAGTTAAACTATAAAAGTAAATCAAAATAATGTGAACTAGTCGAATGTGGCAATCCTGAAGCTTTCTTCTATCTCATGTATGTTATTACAGCAAAATTCTCTATCACAGTACCAAAAATAAATGGAAATCTATGTCGATCATGAGGATTCTAAAGATATGTAATTCAGTGCATTAGTTTTTGAGGTATAACTACCGCTAAAATCGCGTAGATCTTACAAAATGCAGCTTAATAGCTACACTTATTACGCGATTAACACCAATGCGTATCCAGCAGCAATTTGTGCTAACATCTAATTGAATGATAAATTAAATGAAAATTCGTGCATTACTTCTTTGAGATACAGCTATTGCGGAAATCTTAAAAAATGCAGGATTGCAGCATCACCTGTTGAGACATTTACATCAAAATTAAACAAAATAATAATCCATGTCAAAGATCAACCGCAATTGAAGTCTGATGAAAATACGTGCATTAGTTCTGGAAATAGAGCTATTGCGGAAATCGCAAAAAAATGCAGCATAATAGCAGAAATTGTTCAGCTATATACACCAGAAAGTAAAAAATGTCAATCCGTGACTAGGACTAACAGAATCTATAGTTGAATAAAACTCCATGTATTAATTCTGGAGATATAGTTATTCTCAAAAAAATCACAAAAAAGGCAGCATAGTAGTTGCACCTCTTGAGAATTTACACTAAAATGTAAAAAAAAAAAAAAAAAAAAAAATGTCAATTTGTATCAAGAACACACCGAATCTGAGGTTTGATCAAAATCCGTCAATTTGTTCTGGAGATTGAGCGATTGAGGAAAATTTGAAAAATGCTGCATAGCAATGCCACCTGTTGAACGATTTACACCAAAACCTAATCAGCGCAAATTTATATCCAGGGCTTACTGCATATAATTTTTTATTAAATTCGGTTCATTAGAAGAATGTAAAATGATGAATTAACTTCTGTGGTGGGCCATTACGATTGCAAAGCTGGCCGTTACTGAAGTTTTTGTACTTATAGGTAAAACAGATTTTGCAGAGTAATATTTCTTTATTTTGTTGATTTTCTGTCCAGAAAATCAGAATAAGTCTTTTTGTATATTTTCTTGCTTTTTTTTAATCATAATCATGACAAAAATGCGCATGAAATAATGATTATTAAAAGCTAAAATTTCGACCTCAACTGATGATTGATGATTTTACCTGATCACTGATGATTTTACCTTAAGTCTTTACATTAGTCACTCAAAAAGACCCGGGTGGTAGTGTTAAGTCTATAAGGCCGTACTTTTCAAACATTACACTCAAATTTTAATATTTTTACATATTTTTTTTGCATAGAATAGCTGAAGACGATCTAGAACAGGACTAGTTTTTACTTTTTCAGTTTTGGTTTCAGATTAAAAAAAATAATAATAATCTTCGAAACCGGTTAGAACCGGTTCTGAAATTTAAATTATCATAATATAAAAGTACATAAAAAAAATCGAAAAAGTAAAATTTACCCCGGTTGTAAATAATTCTCAGTTATGTTATGCAAAAAAATATTGCAAAAAAATTAAAATTTGGGGAAGATATTTGAAAAGCGCCTTCCCCCATAGACTTAACATTATTATCGGAGACTGTTTCTGTGACTAGTGTTGGGTCTTAATTCTTTTATCTTTCATTTTGGGATTTCGTTGATGTGATGAAATTTTACTTGCTTCACTCCTTCGTCTGTTCATCGCAGAGTTCATTCAGAATTTTTGTTTAGGGTAGATCAGAAATTTCGCAGACTAAGAGCAGAACACATCCGTACACACGCCAAATCATAAAGTTTTGAAAAATTCTTTAATAAAATTAATTTGACCATTTTCGCTTTTACTTGATTTTTAAACACAATTTCGATTTTAGTATTTATTTCATGGAGCTTACATCCTAATTGTTACAGAATTCTTTTTTAAGTCAAAAATCGCGACTTTATGTAGAATAAAAGTTGATTTTTATTAAAGATAAAGTTACAGTTATATTAGCAAAATTTCTTTTTATAAACAAAGATTAACAATATTGAATTTTCTCACCCTCCTCATACAAGAAATGAACTCAAAGGAACTTGCTATTTCTTTTTAATCACTTATTTCCAATTAATTTATTTAAGCATAATGGTTCAGTGGTCAGAGCATCTGACTGCCGTGCGGAAAATTGAGTATACATTATGGCCTAATAACCTTGGTCTATTGGTCAAGGTTAACTCAGCTTTTTATCCATTCGAGGATGATAAAATGAGTACTTAATTTGTTCGTGGTCTAAAAACCGAGGGATCTACGTCAGGCCGGCCACTTGTCCGGTACCTCGGGCCCAGGGAAAACTGGGAAGGGCACTATATTTCCAGTTTGATTCTTCATGAATCATTAAGAAACAGAGTTATGGTCCAGTTTTGGATTATTATAACTAATTATCATTTTCATAATTATTACATACATATATATATTGCATTGTAAAACAGATTAAAAGATGGAAGTTGAAGTTTTTTTTTAAATTTTGTAAAGGTTTTAAAATTTTATCTTAAAATGGATTTATTTAAAATAAATTTTATATTTTTTGCCATATTATAAAAAAAACATCGTATTTTAAAAAGTTTAAAAAATGTTCTTCATTACATTTTTTCTTTCTTTCTTTTTTTTCAAATACATTGGAAAGTTTAAAAAAGAAATCGAATATGATGAGGTAAACAAACGATTCAAATGCATTTTGTCAACTTTCATAAGCATATCAAAATTACATCAGACCTTTATTCTTTAATGTGAAACAATAAGAATTTAGAAGTTCTTGAAACTAAGTAATTTAATAACAACAAGTAACGATATCGTAGTCAAATGAAAGGTATTTTCTTTATAAAGAATCCTGATGAGAAAAGCAAAATTTCAAACCACATTTAGCAAGTTCATTTACATTTTCAAACCTCATCAGACCTGTTATTACATTTTAAAATAATATTTACTGTGTCAAAGCCTTAAGTATTTTTATTTCCAATATTATTTTCAAGAGTACACTTTAAAGAACAGTTATATTCATTTAAAAGTTTGGAAGAAAGATTTATACAATAAACTCTCTCAAATCCGCACAGCTTGGGACCAAAGGTTTAGCGGATTTCTGGTCATTGCTTTGTTTACATTTTATAAACAGTAATTTGAGTGTAATTAATAATGCAGATTAAACTATAATGAATGCTTACAATGTAATAAATATTAAAATAAGTAATAAACTAAAATAACAAAAAATTAGATAATTTTTTAAATGATTAAAATATTAAAAGCAAAGGTCAAAATAATAATCAATAATAAATGATTAAATATTCATTATAAACATGAGATGCATTTTTCTAAATTATTCAATGAAATTTATTTCATAATAATGTACTGTTAATTCACACAAAAATCATAACATAAGAAAGTTTTATTTCAGGTTTAGCTAGATTTAAACAATCAAAAAAGCTTGATTAATTCATAAATATTTTTGGTAAGAAAATTGTGATTACCAATGATACCAGCAATATCTTGAATTTTTTTAATAATAAATTTATTCTTTTTCCAAGAAAACACAGGAATGCAGTCATATTTAAAAAAAATTACAAATTAAAATACATATGGAGTTAATATGAATTTAAAGAAGTGAAATTTTGCACCTATATCTGAATTGAATATTTCATTGTTTACATCTGTAAATTATGTGTAGATTTCAGAAAGTTGCGGATTTCAGGGAATAACTGTAAAAAATTTATTAAGAGAACTTATTCTTAACAAGTCCTTTGACTCAATCATTCTCAATCATAAGGCTAATTTTACAGCCTTATAAATCTATATTTTGTAAAAAAGAGAGATAACTCCAATATTTTTTCGATGTTACAAAGATAAAGCCTAATAAATATAAAATTTTGTTTTCTAAAATTGATATTCAAAATCCTTACTAGTTGATTTACTAGTTTAAATTAAAAAAATTGCTTGGTCGTCGTTTCATTTCAGTTACTCTAATATTTTTAATAAAATACTATTTTAATACAAGAATTTGCCAAAGTTTCTAAATACAAGAAGTATAAAAATTAGTTAATTGCAATTAACAAGTTATGGGAGCAAAAACAGATTGCTCTGTTGTAATTTTTTATATCTCACATAAATTAGCTCAACAGTATTGATTAAGAAATGCTTCCTTAAATCATTTTTAAGGGGGCATTTACACTTTTTAAGAGGAATTCCTGTTGTATATTTCACACAAAACATTTCTCCTTAGTATGTATTAATTGATGCTTACTTAAACTACACTTCTGAGAAAATTTTTTGTTGCATAACTCACACACAAAAGGTTTCTCACCAGTATGAATTAACAGATGTGTACTTAAATTACTCTTTTGAGAGAATTTCTTGTTACATATCTCACACACAAAAGCTTTTTCACCAGTATGAATTAACAGATGTGTGCTTAAATGATCCCTTAGAGCAAATTTCTTTTTGCATATTTCACAAACAAACTGTTTCTCGCCAGTATGAATTAAACGATGCTGGCTTAAAGAATTTTTGTGAGGGAATTTCTTGTTGCATATCTCACAAACAAAAGGTTTCTCACCAGTATGTATCAAGAGATGCTTGCTTAAATGATCCCTTAGAGAAAATTTCTTGTTGCATATTTCACAGTCAAAAGGTTTCTCTCTAGTATGACTTAACAGATGGCTGCTTAAATGGCTCTTTTGCGAAAATTTCTTGTTGCATATTTCACAAACAAAAAGTTTCTCACCAGTATGTATTAACAGATGTTTTTTTAACTGATACTTTAGCGTGAATTTCTTGTTGCATGTCTCACAAACAAAAGGTTTCTCACCAGTATGAATAAACAGATGTGTGCTTAAACTACTCTTTTGTGAGAATTTCTTGTTGCATATCTCACACACGAAAGGTTTCTCACCAGTATGGATTAAGAGATGTCTACTTAAATCCTGTTTTCTCAAAAATCTTTTGCTGCATACTTCACAAACAAACAATTTTCCTTGCTGTGAGTCAGAACCTACTTTTCCTAAAATCTCTTGTGAAGAAATATTTTCTTGCATATTTCGCACTTTAAAGGCAGTTTTTTAGTGATGTGATGTGCATCTACATTCATAGGTTTATGCATCTGCAATAAATAAAATTAATACAATTTATCACCTTTTAAGATTTGTGAAAAAGAAATTTAGAAAAAATAAACTTATTATGAAATATTAAATTAATGTAGGAAATTGAACTGAAATAGACTCCCAAATAAACGATGCTCAATGAACCAATGATGTGTCAGATTAATTTTCTAATAGCATAAAGATTTAAACTATAATCAACTTTAGAACAAATAAAATAAATAATAGCCATCATAAAATATAAAAATTAACACAAACAAAATATAATGTATAAAAATTAGAAATAATAGTTATAAATGAAGAGTAAATCAAGTATTTAGGATTTAAGCAATTATAAATAGAAGTATTTTTAAAACATTTATAAAAAATATATAAAGCAAATTTATGCAAAAAAATCTATAATTTCATATTCATTCATTCTTCATATTGCCTATGAAAACAATGATACGATGTCTAAGCAATGAAGATTAAAGAATGTATTTTTATGACAAGGATAATTCTAATGTTTAGATGCATTTAGTGGAAATTCCGCCTGATGCAAGAATTTTTTTAACTAACATAAATGACTATTGCAGAGAACATTCTGCATTATTAAGGCAATTTACATTGTATTGCAATAATTTAACCATTTATTTGCATTTTAACCCTGTTATATTATAAATAAAACAAAATGCATTTATTTTTAGTTTTAATGTACAGTTTTGGAATGCATTTATAGATCTGTCTATGCAAATTGGATTAGAAACGGTGTGAAAGTGATCATTACCGTATATATTCGCGTATAAGTCGACCCCCTAACTTATGTTGTTAACAACATAAGTTAAATTGTAGAAAAATTCAAAACCCACGTATAAGTCGACCCTCTCAAAAAAAAAAAATAAATAAAATAAACTCATTTTTTTATGCGATAAATAAAATTTATTTATACATACAAACTAACAAAATTTCTACGTAACAGTGCTGCCATTGAAAAAGAAAAAATATGTAAAACACCACTGGCTGAAAAGTACTGAATGCATGTCATGCGCAATAACGTCAAACTTCCCTTTTCGTTCAAGAACGATTCAAAAAAAGAGAACCCGGCAGTGGAACTAACGGAACGATTCTAGTCTGTACAAAAGAATACGTCCTTTTTGGAACGATTCCGAAAAGGACGAGTTCGCGGAATCGCTCCTTTTTTGGAAGGTACTAAAAAAGGATCGTTAGGGTTTCTGTACCTCAAATGTTTAAAATTACAGCCTGAATTATCTGCAATTAACTTTTTATATCTATATTTTGCATCCGAAGTATGGTATTAAATGTTCTAAAAAGTTATCCTTATTTCCAAGAGTTTTTTTTCTTTTGATAAAGTTTTGGTTAATTTTCTTGATATTTTGAAACGGTAAATATTTAAAAAAAATGTTTTGTTGTTTATTTTACGGTCAGAATTCTCAGTGTTTCAAATAATCAAGAATTTAAATGTAAATAAAAGTAAAAATTTAGTTATAATTTTTGTTTTTTATGTTATGATAGAGTGCTATTAAAAATAATTTTAATAGCACTTAATTTGCATAAAGCATAGTATTTATTTATCCCTAAATCTTTCAGTTTTTTCTGTCTATAGAAAAAGAATGGCCATACAAAATATACATATAATACATATCTTTTATAACCCACATACAGCGAGGTTTTTCGTATTTTTATGTGTAAAAGTAACGTTCAGTAAGCAATACTTACAGTCAGTATCGAGCCACCTAGCGGTGAAAGGAGAACATTAATGATTCTGAAACTAAGGGGTGATTGTCAAGGCCGTATAAGGAAAGGGAGCGCTGATGGAGTTTGGCCGTGGTTAGAGTAAAGATCAACGTTCTGTAGAAATTCACCCGAGCCGGGCCGGGTTCGGGCCGAAATTTTAACTCTAGGGCCGGGCGGTGTCGGGCCAATATTTTTTTCGTTCGGGCCGGGTCGGGGCAATATGTCTTTAGTTCGGGCCGGGCCGGGCCCGGGCCAAAATTTTAACTTTCGGCCCGGGCTCGAGCCTGGAAATTTCGGCCCGTGCAGATCTCTACTCTACACCAATTTTAGTACGTAAAAATGCCACAAATCATGATGGTTGAAAAGAAAGAGAGAATTTTTTATATGTTTTGTGAACCCCTTAAATTGTAAATATAGAATAGCTAATATATATAACAGTATAATATCTACATCTGATTTCTATTGATGCGATGAGGTTCTCGATAAGAATTTAGGCTCTCTTTAAAAGTGGTACATAAAAATCGCGAAAACGCCAACAAAGGAATGCGATGCGTCGTTTGAATGTGTTCCAGATATGATCAATTGGATTTAAATAGGTAATGCATGCTGGCCACTACATACGCTGTTTTGTTTCTTTTCAAACCCTTTCTCAAGGAGTTGAGCAATATTTTGCTTTAGCCTTCGTTAAATAAAAGGAATTGGTAATATTTGTAGCATAATCTTTGAGCTGTCAAAGTATCATCACAAATGATTTAGAAATTTGAACACATTTTTTCAGCAAAACATGCAGGCTCAATACGCCAAAGTGAACTCTATTATGCAGTTTTACCTGAATAAATTACTATTTAAAAGTCTTTGTTATGTCAAATGAGAAAATGATTCTATAATAAAAATCTGTTGATTGGAAAAAATAATGCTCCCCCCCACCCCACATAACATTATGCTTCGGAATTCTTTTATGGTACCTCTAAATGAATAATAAGTATTCTTTCTGTGGCATATTCTACAAAATTCATATTCTAGTGCCCTTCATAAATGCATATCGATTTCTTTTTGTTTCTACGGGTGTTATAATTAAAAAGCACTTGGAATTATTTCAACCCATCGGCCATAATGTAACGGAATACTTTGAAATGACTCAACAAAATTCGGTGCCAAATATATAAATTAAAATTTCAAACGATTCGGTTGGGTAGTTTTTGTACTGTTGTATCTGGACATACTGACGGATAAGTAGACAGACCTACGGATCAGTCGACGACTGTAGATGCTACGTATTTATATAATTACGAACGTACCCAAAAATAGTTAAATTTAAAAGCACATGCCAAAATTAAAAACTCATCTCAGCAATTTGTTACTAAAAGAAGCATTGTAGCTGATTTCTTTTATATGTTCCGATAAATGGATTTAAAATGCTATGAATATCCTGTTCTAACGTAATCGTTGTGTAACTCAGTGATTTATATCAGATTCAATCCATCTCCATAGGGTAATGTCATTAAAATACTCTGTAAACATTTCTTACCATAGACCATAATGTAATCAAACTCTTTAGGGTACTCCTCTAAAGGAATTTTAATCTAACATGCATCATATACAATGTAAAATATGCTTAGGGGACGTTAATAAGGTTTACCGATTGCATTAAAATAAGCGTATACCTACGGGTATTAGAGCGAGGACAGACGGACAGACAAACCAAAGTGTATAACATGTATACATGTATAAATAATTTTCAACTTTGTTGGAAAGTATTAAAAATTCAAATCCAAAGCTGAATATTGAAATCACATCGATTCATTTAATGCCAAATAAATAATTTAAAATGCTCGCCAAAATGCTAGAAAAGAATATAGAGCTTTTCCGCACATGGGCGTGCGAAGAGAAAACTGCGCCAAGAAACTGTTTCAATTTGATACCCTCCCACATAGCTTTTTCTTGTAACAGGCCAAAAATGACGTTGGTATTACAAATTTGGCTCCCCATAAATTTCCGCTACCAGGTCGATTGCCCCCCTTCGCTCCCCCCCTTTTGCACGGCGCTGCTTCCGCATGATTGGCGCCAAAATATCGTTATTTTGCATGACCTGGTAACCCGGCTGTTATTGTTTATTTATTAATAAATTGCTTAATTTTTTTGGTACTACTCTGTTATCCCGTCGACCAATTACACCAAAATATACAAATCGCCAAACTAATAGCCAAATTATACATATTGACATAATTTTTATTTTAAATAACGAAAAAACAAATAATTAGTAGAATATTAATAAAAATATTAATAAAAAGTCGAAATAAAAATGACATTTTAAACACGGGAATCGTATTTAATGTCATTGAAAGGGAAATTATTGGCATTTAACCTTATAGTTTTAATATTATAGTTTGGCGATAATTTTTTGGTCGACGCGATAACCTACTGATATACCATCTTTGTAATGTCCTCACTTAGCAGAAGGCCAAGCCGATTCCATTCAGACTTAAGGGAATAGCATATGAGGCCAAGATTGCTTCTACGTATTCATGGAAATGATATTAAATATTGTTTTCTATTTTTTGTTCCGAATAAAATTTTATTTTAAATTAATTAGATTGTACACCTTCTATAAGTTCTCGGAATAACTTTTCCAAAATATATATTTTCTCTTACACTTTTGTCAATTTTAATAAAAGCATGTCTTTTTTTTACATTTATATTTATGTCTAAAACACAGTTTTAACGATTGCTTGTCATATATGACTTGGAGGCTATGTCAGAAATTCGCCAATTGTGACAACCTAAATATTCAGGGCACAAGTATGTCATACACTCACTAGGATTTACTTGGTGTCAAAATGGCGTTATTTTGCCTGATGTGGTAACCCTGATATTGTTGTTTATTTTTTGATAAACTGTTTATTTACCTTAATTTTTCTTTTATTGAAATTATATAAAATGTTTTTTGTTCTATCGTTATTAGTTTTTAAAATTTAATGTATTTTAAAAAATGTTTTATTTATTGTTATTTTTTTAAATAATAGAAAATAATTTAAAGATGTATATTTAACCAGTATTCGAAAATGAGGTTTCTCCAAATTGACGTTGGAAAAAAATTGTTCCAAACCTTATAAGTATATGATATTTGTGCCATATTCATATCCAATGCAATGCATATAAATAAATAATATACACAATAATGTAAAGAAACATATTTAAAAAATTGCTAATATGGTATATTCTAAAATCACGCCACGTTGCCGTTATTTCTAAAAAGATTAAGTTGCGCTATATTGCGAGTGAGAAGTTATTAAGCTAAATTTAATAATCATACCTTTAAATAGTCTTTTTTTACTATACTTGTCTTTTTATAACTTATTCCATGTAACAGAATTACAATGCAATTTTAAAAACAGATAATTCAATTACAGAAACAAAAAGGTATCTCCCCCCCCCAAAAAAAACTCGACACATCTAAAATTGTTTAATAAACAAACTCATCTCGAGATGGTACTAACTTCCCCATTTTTGACATGGACTCGCACTTTTTCGCCCATGCGCACTTCTGTCCAGGTTCCTCTCAAACGTGGTTCATCAGTAATAGTACCATTTTTTTTCTTTTTTTTTACCAAATTATATAAAGAGTTTTTCTTTCTTTATTAATTAATTGTCTTTTTAATTATTATTATTTTATTTTTAAAATAATAGAAAATAATTGAAAAATATATTTGTAACTCATATTCAAAAATGATTTTCGCCAAATCTGCCCCAAACCCGATCTGTATATGATACACCTATTCTAATTTCATGGTACTTTTCCAATATTACCTTTACCTTGGCGTTTTTATAAACCTTCGTCCTGTGGAGACTTCAGAAAGTGATATTTGTTGCAAATAGACATGAACAGTTACATAAATAAACCTGATGAACGTTTATGCTTAATTTTACGTATAAATATAGCACGGATGTCGTATATGTACTACGTGGCACGATTTCTTCTCCCGTAAATTGGTAGAAATTTTGTTTTGGTGAAAGTTTTTGAATATTTCTCTAATAATATTTTTTGTCATATATATACTTTTTATTATTCTATTTACTATCAAGTTTATTATTTTCAACTGTATATTTATTGCTTCCATTATTGTTTATTTTTTAAATAAAGTGATGGAACGAAATAAATGGGTTACCATGTGAGACATAAAATCGCCATTTTGTTGCAATCGCATCAACTTGGCATGTATGGCATCTGCGTCATGTATATGTTTTCATAAAATGTAGCCATAATAAAATGCGTGCAATAGAGCAATAATCGCCGGGGGAACACAGGTTGCTTAATGAGAAATAATATTAAGTAATCTATGTAAACAAAATAACAGAATATAATCTATGATTAAAAGTAATATCTAAAGCACTCATGTCAAACTCGTATTTTATTTAAACACGAAAGATTTTTTTCCTAATTTGCACGCTTGAGATATATAAGATGCCAAGCAAAAGATGAGATTACAAAATGTTATAAAAACTATCGCAAAACCCCGAATACTAAGTCACTAATTATAATGGCTTTTTTCTTTTAAATAAATAATATAATAATAATAATAATAAAACGCATTTCTTTTCCAATTTGTTTCTTAAATTTAAATATGTTTTATTGTATTTAAATAAAAATTGCTTAAGTATTTTCTTTGCTCCATGTGCTCAAATTCTGGAATGTAACAAAAACATTCAGGCAGTGAAAAGTGACGTACATCAAATATCTGAGACGTATGCAAATAAATCGTACTTTTTTATCAGTTTTTTAAATATAATTTTTAAACTATTTGGAACAAATTTTTGAGAGTAGGTGCATTCAGTAGGTTACGCTCATAGGTACCTTCTGGTACAATCAAAATCCGTCATGTATTTTTTCAGATTTGCTTGCCGAAAGAATTGTGCTTAACTTTTAAAATCATTACGTACTATGTGTATTATCCTTCGCTTCGCTCAAACTATTTACTCCATGCACTCTGCTTCGGTTCTCTACAAAAATATCCAGCCGGTGAGAAATGACGCACACCAAATTTCTGTGACGTATGCAAAAAAATTGTGCTTTTTTATCAGTTTTTTAATATAACTTTTAAACTATTTGGAACTAATTTTTCGTAGGTGGTGCACCAGATTACCTTCATAGGTACCTATTGGTACAAACAGAATCAAAATCCGACAAGTACTTTTTGAGATTTGCTTGACAAAAGAATTTTTTTGACTTTTAATATCGTTACGTACTCTGAGTACAAGACTTCGTTTCGCTCAGACAATTATACACCTTATATGTAGATTATTCAGCCAGTAAAATTTTCTAATTGTTAAGGATGTCTAAATAAAAACTTATAATAAACATGATTTTGAATAATGCAGTTCTTTGATTTAAAAAAAACTGGCTTCGATATAACTTTTTAAGGTGTAAATTCCTTGTTTTTTTAATGTTGTTCCGTCCAAATGTTATGTTTTCTTATTAATTTTGTATTTTTCAATTAATTTTGGTTGTTGATATGTGTTGATTTTAATATGACTACAGATGCTGTGGTTTCATTAAATAAATATTACCTACAAGACTTTTTCCTATCTTGATAATGATATTTATTTACCTGTCAAGCAAAAAAAAATTTAAAGTTGAGAAAAATCCTGTGTAATAGGGATATCTATATGCAGTTATGCATTCAGATACCTTAGTCTAGTATACGATGCACACATTTTCAGATACATGAAATTTTATATTTAAGAATAATTATGATTGAAAAGATTCCATCAAATGCAATGTATCTATATTCTTTTGGACACTCTATATAAAATATTTTTATCTAAATACTTAAATCACTTAGTATAACTTTAGTTAAACAAAAAAGTCTTAAACAGCTGAAAACACATCTTCCACTATTCCAATCCATACACCGTAATGTATTTCGATTTTATTTGTTTACCCTGTGCATTATGTACTTATCACTTATTAGATTAAGCTGAAAAACTCTTAGCAGAACTGCAAACGCTATTTATAAATAAAAAGTTATCAATCCCCATCCTTTTAGTTTTCTCATGTATAGAAACTTATTTATATTATACTCAGATCTCAGATTTCATTCAGTTAAAAAATGTTTAATGCAATTAAAAGGCATTTTGAACAATTCTTTATTTTTTATTATTAATAATTCTTATTTGAACATATGTTAATGTATTTAAATTATTTTGAGCAGCTCTGTATAGATTTTATAAAGTTTAGGCATCGTGATCTACAGAATTCACATAACATTTTATAATATGATTTTAATAATCTTCTCAAACTATAAAACGCAACATATTATGTTTTCACAGTTGAAAACATAATTTTTGTAATTATCTGAAAGTATCAGGCAAAGTATCTGAAAAGCTTTCGGTCGCTCTGTAAAAAATAACAAAAAAAATCAGTTAATGAAAAAATAATATTATATGCATGCTATAGGGAAGATGTTATCTTGTACTGAATAAAGTACATTAATTTCATTATGTTATAGA